>JAPDNY010000007.1:31262135-31882327 GCA_029375565.1 Gekko gecko
TGGCCCAGATAGGCAAGCTTTTTCCAAGAAGACTCATGTCTGGCATTTGTGCCTCCCAAGAAGGGCAGTATGCAACAGGAGGCCTACAGAAAGAGCCTGCAGAAGTCAAATCTGCAAACCAAGATACTATTCTTTTAATCTAGGAAATGGCAGGTGGGTGGCGGGTATTTGTGCAAGATCAAATTACAGTGTGATGAGAAGCTGGAGGCGCAGTTTTTGCATGTGCTCTGCAAACCATCTTTCATAGTCACTGTGCCGTTACTTTGCCACTAAAAAAAAGAGCACTGAAAATAAATGTGACGGTTGTCATTTATTTGTTTGCGTTGTGAACAAACAGAGCATAGAACTATTTGCATTTTAAGGGGCATATCCAGATCTCTGATTGCAACAGCTCTGAACGATAAGCTTTTGCCTAAAATGACAATGGCTCCCCCCACATTGTGCTGATGGAAATGTAATGATGGTTAATTGTTGCTGTCCTGTTTGTTGCTACTTTGCCTGGAAACACAACCCACAGGCGGAATCTAGAAGAGTCACGCTCTTGGCCCTGGCCTTAGAATAGTCAGCAGCTTTTGAGACCAATATCAACTGTCCATTATCAGCCATTCATTTCTCAAAGACATGTGCAGCCACTGTCATGACAGGCCCTAAGTACAAGGGCTCTCTCTTGTGCTCTCTGGCTGTTTATAAATATGCAAGATGGAGGAGGCAGTGGTTCAGACAGACTGGTAGACGGTGCTAGTCTGTGAAGTGGCATCAGTTCTCTAAAACAACAAGGAACATACTTTTAAAACCACATAGCCAGCAGTAAAAGGCTTCTTTCCATTGTGCCAGCTATGAAGAAGAAGAAGACGAAGACGAAGACGAAGACGAAGACGAAGAAGAAGAAGAAGAAGAAGAAGAAGAAGAAGAAGAAGAAGAAGAAGAAGAAGAAGAAGAGAGATTGGATTTATATCCTGCCCTTCACTTGGAGTCTCAGAGTGGCTTACAAACTCCTTTCCCTTCCCCTCCCTACAACAGACACCCTGTGAGGTAGGTGGGGCTGAGAGAGCTCTGACAGAAACTGCCCTTTTCCAAGAACAGCTGTGCCGGAACTATGGCTTGCCCAAGGTCATCCAGCAGGTGCAAGTGGAGGAGTGGGGAATCAAACCCGGTTCTCCCGGATTAGAGTCCGTGCATTTAACCACTACACCAAACTGGCTCTCATAGTACTATTTCTGTCCAGTTGCACGCATACACATACAGCCACAATGCTGGTCATTGCCTCCATCCTACACAAGTTGTAAATTAGACATCAAAAGCCATTGAGCAATCATTTTCTCACCATTAGTGTCCATTAAGGGACCATATTCCTGCCATTAGTGTCCATTTGGGAAGCAGTTTCTTGTCATTAGTGCCTATTGAGCAAGCGTGTGCCCGCTGTTGGTGTCCACTGAATAACCACCTTTAGTTGTTAATTTTAATTCAGAGAGTATCCAGCAATAGCTCAGTCTACACTTGGCACTACACAATAGGATTTATGTTACAACATTTCCCTCTTTTATTTTCTTTTTCTATATGGAAAATATACCCAATGCATTTCGTTTCCGCCCCTCGTATATTTGTCCTCCAGACCCTCCCAGTGCTTCTGAGCTGTCTCTGGATCCTGTCCAACACATCTTTCATAAGGATGTGTTCATTATGTGGTTGATGACACTTGAGTGTTATGACTGTCTATGTCTCTCATGATTTGTATCTCAAAACAATTTGGGAAGACTTAACGGTGGCTCTGTGGATTGTCGATCTTGCATCACAGAAGCCTGTGCCTAATTCCAGGAAGGCTGCCATCCCAACATTTCCCCCCTCCCAGTATACAAACAAATCCACATAATTATTATTTCTAGTCAAGCCACTGAGTGGTAGACTTCTACTTCTCCTCAATGTCGTCACAGCTCGTTCTTCAAACAGAATAGGGGACATTGATCTTAGGCCTCTCTCTTGGGCTGCAAGCAATTGTTACAGGAAAAGCTATTTTGTTGGGTGCGCCAAGGAATTGAGCCATATATTGCCAGCATGATAGGCTGCTCCATCAGAGATAAAAGGGAAAAAAAAAAAAAGGTTAAGACTGTAAATAGTGAGGACTGGAAGTAAGAATCATCCCAAGATGACAAAGATGGAAGGATCATTACAAAGCTCTTGTTCCCTCAACAGTCACTTTGCCTTGTGAAATCATTCCAACTGAGAGAAATTGCAAGTTATAATTCATGGCATCGCAATTTCTTTTTCTATAGTTTTGTTGTTTTTTTTTTTGGGGGGGGGAGAAGTTGTAGTCTGCAGTTTTACTGCATGGGTAAATATGTCCTTATACAACAAGGCATGCTTTAAGCCTTTGTTATGCTAATATAATCTAATGCTTGATATTGGTATCTACAATTCTCAGATACCTTAGCTGATAATGCCTCGAGAATAATATTGAGAAAGTGGAGGGTGGGGGGAAATGCCTTATAAAATACTGAAAAAGACTTAACAAAATATCAACATACACAAAATCCAAATGTACACAGGGATTAATTGGTTAAAGGTTCAGAGACACAGCTAAGTAAAATCCAGGAAAAAGATCTTGTGACATATCAAGCATCACCTGCTAGCAACAACTAAGTAATCAATTACCATAGGGCAGTGTGTGCAGTAGAGCCAGGAGATCTTAAGATTGTCTGCCAGTCAGAAGTTCTAGCTCTTTTAGCATTATGCACCACTAGGCGGTGAGCTAGACTTGTTTTTTGAGGCAAGAGGCATTCCAGATGTGGGTTGCCATTGCCTGCCTCTGTGTCATGACCAATGCTCTCTCTAGGCTGTGGAGTCTTGTGAGCAAAAATTCTACTTTGTGAGCTACTGGCATTAAAGTTCTGAGCAAGAGATTTGGCTGTTACATAAATTAGTTTATTCTGGAGCCATGCTTCCTGAGCTAAGACAAAAATGTGTGAGCCAGAGGCTGAAAAATTTTGAGCTACCCCACACTAACTCAGCTTAGAGGGAACACTGGGCATGACCCTGGTATTCCTTGCAGGTTGCCCATCAAAATACTAGCCAGGGTCAACCCTACTTAGCTTCCAAGATCTGATGGGATCGGGCTAGCCTGGGCCATCCAGGTCATGGTGCTAGCAACAACTTGTGACACAAGGTAACAAGATGATTTTTCAATTCATTCTTCAAACATATCTTGAAAGTTGGTTTCAGAGGGTAGCCATGTCGGTCTACAGAAGAAGAGCCAGATAGGAGCCTGGTAACATCTTAGAGACCAACAGGATTTTTGGAGTGGAAGCTTTTGAGAGTCCAAAGTCCTTTCATCAGATATCTTATAAAAGGAGCTTTTTCTCTCAAAAGCTTATACCCTGAAAATCTTGTTAGTCTCTAAGGCGCAACTTTACTTTAACTCGAATCCAACTTGCCTGGATAGTTGAAATTCAAAACAATTGGTGGGAAGTTGACAACATACTGTACAATCCTAAACATGTTTACTCAGAAGAAAGCCACACTATGTTCAATGGGGCTTACTCCCAGATACATCTGTGTAGGTAGAGTAGTATATCGTATAGCACTGTGTGTAGTATAGCCAGGAGCTCCTAAGATGGTCTGGCAGCCTTCAGTTCTAGCCCTTTTAGCATTATGCAGCACTAGGTGGTGAACTAGACTTATTTTGGTGGGGCTGAGAGAGCTCAGAGACCCGTGACCAATGTTCCCTCTGTGAGCAAAAAATCTACTTTGTGAGCTACTGGCATCAAAGTTGTGGGCGAACGATTTGCCTACTGCATAAATTAGTTTGCTCTGGAGCCATCCTTCCTGAGCTAAGACAAAAATCACTGAGCTGGAGGGTAAAAACCTGTGAGCTAGCTCACACTAACTCAGCTTAGAGGGTTGGAGTCCAAGTCTTATGAGGAAAGGCTGAGGGAGTTGGGTATGTTTAGCCTGGGAAAGAGAAGGTTTAGAGGGGACATGATTGCAGTCTTCAAGTATTTGAAGGGCTGTCATGTAGAAGATGGAGTGGATCTATTCTCTCTTGCTCCGGATTGCAAGACTAGATCTAATGGGTGGAAATTACAAGGGAGTCGTTACCGGCTTAATATCAGGAGAAACTTCCTGACTGTAAGAGTGGTTGAGCAGTGGAACAGACTGCCTCGGGAGGTGGTGGATGCTCCTTCACTGGACGTTTTCAAGAGGAGACTGGACAACCATCTTTTGGGTATGTTGTAGGTATGTAGGGGTTTCGGCTGTGTTCCTGCAGAGTGCAGGGGGGTGGACTAGATGGGCTGCAAGGTCCCTTCCAACTCTAACATTCTATGATTCTATGATTCTATGAACACTGCCTGTGACTGACCCAAAGTCACCCAGCTGGCTTCATGTGGAGGAGTGGGGAATCAAACCCGGTTCTCCAGATTAGAGTCTGTCACTCTTAACCACTACACCAAACTGGCTCTCATCTGTGTAGGACTGCAGGTTTATATTGCAACTCTGTTTAGAATTGCCCTAGTCTAAGCCCATTGATTTAAATAGGTTTAGCTTGGAATAACTGTTAACAATGTGGTTTTAAGCAGAGCTGTACCCTTCAGGAGGCTTAGCAGGGTGTAACTCTCCTTAGGACCGCACCATTAGAAAATGACAACAACGTCAGAGGCAAGAACGAAATGGAAATGGAAATGAAATAAAAGCATTTGCCCATCTGTAATAGGATAGAACTGGTATGGACTGGGAGTCAGATGAAACTGCTGTGTCTAGTCACAGATAACGCCAGATAAAACTGAAAACAAGGCATGTCATAGATTAGCAGTGACACAGCTTTCTTGGTTTTCTGCTGCTGCTCAAATTGATGCTCCAAGGTGGCTGCTTGGACATGCTGTGGTTGATTTGTTCGTAGCTTGAAGCCTGAGAATTGGCTTTAGCGGCCCTCAGACCCAGATGAAAACCGGTGGCTGTGAGTCAGCTTGAAACAGCAAAGGGCTGTGGTGAGCTCAAATAGAATGATTTGTACAGTTCAGCTTCTTGGCCTTTGAGCCAGTTGCCTGAAGTCAAGCGTACTCCAGGCGTTCCTGTAATTTTAAATACCTGAGGTTGTAATTTTGGGCAGGGCACAGGCAGAGCAGGAAGCACTTAAGTAGCACTAAGGAACCAGATCAATGAAAGACCTTTGACTGGACCAAGAGGTAGTTTAAATAGACAGTTGTGTTTGTGGAGTTTCTCAGAATTCTTCATCAACAAAACTCGGTATTATTCTAGAAGAAAAGTTCAACAGGTCAGGATAAGAGCCTGTTGGTTTCTGTTTATTCTTTTTCCTGTTCATTTATGATTTCTGTCAGCAGCTTTGATCTTTTCATCTTTGCTGTTGGTTGTGTGGGTTAGTGTGTATTGGAAACGTATGCTTGGTGAAGATCGTTTCAAAGGTAGCCTGGTTGTTCTGCAGTAGAACAGGTAGATTCGAGCCCGATAGCACCTTAGAGACCAATGAGATTTTGGGTGGTATGAGCTTCCCAGAGTCAAAGCTCCTTCTTCAGATCATACTTGGTTGTTTTTGTGTCTGATTTGTGCACACAGGGTACATCATTTGAATGCATCATATATGTATACCGATTACTTATTGGTACACAAATAATGAAGGAAAAAATGTGTATTTTGTGAAAAATACAGTATGAGGAAACAGGATTTGAGAAGAAGAAGAAGAAGAAGAAGAAGAAGAAGAAGAAGAAGAAGAAGAAGAAGAAGAAGAAGAAGAAGAAGAAGAGGAAGGAGGAGGAGGAGGAGGAGGAGGAGGAGGAGGAGGAGGAGGAGGAGGAGGAGGAGATTGGATTTATACCCCGCCCTTCACTGCCCAAAGGTGTCTCAGAGCAGCTTACAAACTCCTTTCCCTTCCCCTCCCCACAATAGGTGGGGCTGAGAGAACTTCTGACAGAAACTGTCCTTGAGAGAACAGCTGTGCCAGAGCTTGTGACTGACCCAAGGTCACATCAGCAGGTGCAAGTGGAGGAGTGGGGAATCAAACCCGGTTCTCCCAGATAAGAGTCCACGCACTTAACCACTACACCAAACTGGTTAAGTCTGCGCACTTAACCACTACACCAAACTGGTTAAGTCCGCACACTTAACCACTACACCAAAAGTGCACATTTCCATAGAATTATGATGGGAAGGGGCCAAGGCTTAGAGGTAAAGCATCTCCAATTAAAAGGATCAGATACTAGGTGAAGGGAAAAACCTCTGTCTGAGATCCTGGATAGTCAGTGCTGGAAGGAGTAGGTGATACTGATTTCAGTGGCCTATTGGTCTGGCTCTGTAGAAGGCAGCCGCACGTTTTCATGGTCCCATTTTTTTTTTCTTTTGCTCTCAAGTCACAGTTGACTTATGGCAACCCTTTGGGGTTTTCAAGGCAAAAGATGGTCAGAGGTGTTTTGCCCTTGCCTGCCTCTGCATTGCAAACCTGGACTTCCTTGGTGGTCTCCCATCCAAGTACTATCCAGGGCCCACCTGGCTTAGCGCCCAGGATCTGATGAGATCGGGCTAGCCTAGGTCACCCAGGTCAGTACTCCTGGCCCCACAGGAGAGCGAAAACCAGAACAGGGATTTTCAAGTTGAAACAGCATGGATGAGAAATGTAGAACTGCTGCTATTAACAAAATCCTTCCTCTTGCTTAAGAAGCAAGCATGAGCTGTAAGCAGAAAAGCTGTAGGTAATGGTGGCTTCTTATCTATGTATTTTTTGATTGATTGTCTACTCTTTGGACCTCTGAGAATTCCGGATGGTTCTCGGTTTAAAATAACACCCTAGCAAAACATAATGAGTTAGTTCCCACCTGATTTTCCACTAGTGGAAAGGAGATGAGGTGGGGTTACCTTAGACCACCGAAAGGTTATATTGAGTATCCTGGACAAAAGCCATGTAGGGTGTGATCCACCTTATAGCTTTAGTGTCCTTCATCAAACCATTTTAACTGTCAATTGCCTTAGCCTACCAGAGATCCAGGATATAAATATATTACATATGCATTCATACTTTTGTTTATATCTCAGTTTTCTCCCCACAGTTGGGACACAAAGCGGCTTAGAACATCATTCTGCCCTCCTACATGGCCTCACAACAACACCCCTGTGAGGCAGGCCAGGCTTAGGGTTATGACCAACCCAACGCCACCCAGAGGGCTTCCATGGTAGAAGTGGAAATTCATTATGCCCACCACAGTGTTCTTTTCAGTGCTGTGAGTAAAGCAGAGACATCTTTTATTTCACTAACATCTCCGTCAAGGATTAGTTGTTGTAGATTTTCCAGGCTGTATGGCCATGGTCTTGGCATTGTAGGACCTGACGTTTCGCCTGCAGCTGTGATGTAGCCAAGGATGTTTGTTTACTTTGTCACAGAGTTTCTAAATGACTTTCAGCAATTGTACAACACTGTCACCCGGCACACACAACAGCTCTGACTTTGCTATTTTGTACAGCAATCCCCAGGCATCGGTCTTCAGCCAAACCTTTGAATCTAAGTGTGGTGATTAAAAGATACATAAAAATTCATGTCCGCATCCTTCCCAGACTCTTGGGGGTTTTGTAATCAGACAAGTGCCAGCAATGTGTTTCAAGTTTGTTTAGAAAATTCACTTGAGCTAAGAGGCAGAAACACCTGCACAGGGACAATTTTGGGAGGCTAAATTAGGGGGATCTGAGTCATAGCAGTAAAATTTCTTACACAATGAAATACCCTTCACTTCAGAGAAGGTTTAATCACAACAAACTGGTCTATTAAATGTTCTGCCATAAACAAACAAGTAAATAAATAGATATGTTACTTCCATGTTCCATGGAGGTCATTAATTCACAGAGTTGCCATAAGTCGGAAGCAACTGGATGGCACATAACATATGTACATTTCCATGCTCCCTACCATCACAATTAACCGTGCGGCATATACACTGGTATAATATATTAACTGCATTTTCTGAGTTTGGGGTGTGTTTTTGTGTTTGAACAACAGCTAGGGTTGCCAACTCCAGCTTGGGTAATTCCAGGGGATCTGGGAATTGGTGCCTCTTGGTCTCCACCTCTGTTGCCCACCAGCCTGACAAAGGCCAGAGGGGAGATTTTGTTTTAAAAACTGGCATCACATTATTGCAAATACCCAGAAAGGACATCATATCATTGGAGCGATGCTGACACAACACTCTAGGATTCAGCCAAAATTCTATGGTTTTACCATCATTGTTGTGGTTCAGTTGCACAGTCGAGTCCGACTCTTTGTGACCCCATGGGCCACATCATGCCAGGCCCTCCTGTCTTCCACCATCCTCCAGAGTTTGCTTAATTGCATGTTTGTTGCATCGATAACACTGTCTAACCATCTCATCCTTTGCCATCCCCTTCTTCCTTTACCTTCAGTCTTTCCCAGTATCAGGGTCTTCTCCAGTGAGTGCTCCTTTCTCATTTGGTGGCCAGAGTATTGGAGCTTCACCTTCAGTATCTGGCATTCCAGGGAGCAGTCAGGGTGTATTTCTTTTAGGATTGACTGATTTGATCTCCTTGCAGTCCAAGGGACTCTTCCCCAGCACCATAATTTGAAAACATCTATTCTTCGGCGCTTGGCCTTCCTTATGGTCCAACTCTTGCAGCCATATATTACTACTGGGAATACCATTTTTATTATGCTGTCTAGGTTTCCCATTGCTTTCCTCCCAAGGAGCAGGCATCTTTTAATTTCCTGGCTGCAGTTACCATCTGCAGTGATCTTGAATCCCAGTAACATGAAGTCTGTCACTGTTTTCATGACTTCCCCTTCTATTTGCGAAGGAGTGATCGGGCCAGATGCCATGATCTTAGTTTTTTTTTTTTTTATGTTGAGTTTGAAGCCAACTTTTATGCTCTCCTCTTTCATTCTGAGCAAGAGGCTCTTTAGGTCCTCTTCACTTTATGCCATTAGAGTGGTATCATCTACATATCTGAGGTTGTTGAGCCAGTTTGGTGTAATGGTTAATTGTGTGGACTCTAACCTGGGAGAACCAGGTTTGATTCCCCACTTCTCCACTTGCACCTGCTGATGTGAGCTTGGGTCAGTCACAAGCTCTGGCACAGCTGTTCCTGAAAGAGCAGTTTGTGTTAGAGTTCTCTCAGCCCCACCTACCTCACGGGGTGTCTGTTGTGGGGAGGGGAAGGGACAGGAGTTTGTAAGCCGCTCTGAGACTCCAAGTGAAGGGCAGGGTATAAATCCAATCTCCTCTTCCTCCTCCTTCTTCTTCCCGGCAATCTTAATTCTGGTTTGTGATTCATTTAGGCCAGCATTTTACATGATGTACTCTGCATATAAATTAAATAAGCAGGGTGACAATATGCATCCTTGTTGTACTCCTTTTCCTATGCTAAACCAATCAGTTGTTCCATATCTGGATCTAATTGTCACTTCTTGACCCTTATACAGGTTTCTCAGGGGACATGTGAGGTGGTCTGGTACTCCCATCTCTTTAAGGACTTGCCATAGTTTGTTGTGGTGCACACTGTTAAAGGCTTTAGCGTAGTCAATGAAGCAGAAGTAGATGTTTTTCTGGTACTCCCTTGCTTTCTGCATAATCCAGCAAATGTTGGCAACTCTACCTCTTTGAAACCCAACTTGTACTTCTGGCCTCTTTGGCTGTTAGAAGAGGATGTTTGCTATGACCAGCATATTCTCTTGACAAAACTCTGTCAGCCTTTGCTTGGCTTCATTTTGTTCTCCAAGGCCAAACTTTTCTATTATTCTGGTTACTTTTTGACTTCATACTTTAGCATTCCAGTCCCCTATGATGATAAGGACATCTTTTTTTGGTGTTAGTTCTAGGAGGTGTTGTAGGTCTTCATAGAACCAGTCCACTTCAGCCTCTTCTGCGTCAGCGGCTGGGGCATAGATTTGGATTATTGTGATGTTGAATGGTTCGCCTTTGATTCGGACCGAAATCATTCTGTTGTTTTTGAGATTGTATCCCATTACTGCCTTTCCCACTCTCTTGCTGTTTACCATAGACTTCTGTTCAAATCCTAGAGTGTCACAATGGCATCACACAGATGATTATGTCACTTCCAGGTATTTGCTGGAAGTGATGTCACATCATTCCCTCTGCCCTTACCCCCCTATTGGTTGCCCATTGATGTCTGGCAAACCTACTAAACAGGGTTGATTTTGGGGATGGAAGGGAACTCTAGGACTTCAGTTTTTCCCAGACTGTTTATGGTACACCATAAAGTCCAGCTTCTGAAGTTGCCATTTCTTCCAAGGGAACTTATCTCCATAGTCTGTAGCTCAGTTATAATTCTAAGTGAACTTCAGACCCCACATGGAGGTTCGTAGCCTTAAAAACAACCCTGTATGGTAGGTTAGGGTGAAAGAGAATGACTGTTCCAAGGTCATCTAGTGAGCTTCTTGGCAAAGTGAGAGTCTGAATCTGGTTCTGCTAGTCTAACCACTGTACCCCAGTATTTGTCATTGGGCATTTGCACACATACTGAATACTATGCTTTCAATCCACTTTCAGTGCACTTTAGCAATCATTTTTAAGTGGGTTTTGTGATTTCATACAGTAAAATCCACCTGCAAAGTGCACTGAGAGTGGATTGAAAGTGCCCTATTCAGTATGTGTGGGAATTATTTCTCACATTTGCACAAGAAAGCCAAGACATGCATATACATGAGATGACTTCATTCCATCACTGAAACAAGCTTGTGAGGCTTAGGAAGGAATGGAGTGCTTGTCTCAGGATAAAGTGAGGGAATATATTCCGTGCTGACTGCCTTGAGGATCTTTTGATTGAAAGGTGGCATATCGACCAAGTGGAAATAAATTATCCTGTGTGTTACTTTGAGCTCCTTGAAGGATGGCAGGATCTGCCCCCCCCAAAAAAATATTCAGCTTTTCTTGTATCAAGACTAATGTCCTTAATGCAGACTTTAAAAGAGCTCTCATTTATTAGAGTCTACTGGCTGGATTCTCTTCTGGCAGCAAAGGAAACCTCTCCTGTTTTGCTGCTTTTGATTTTCTGCTCTTGCTACTTCTACCTCTGCTCTTTCTGGTGTTTGCAAAGGAATAGATTAGAGATGCCATCAACTTTGTGAATACTACTACTACTAGACTACAAGAGGAAGACTACAAAAGGAATACTACTACTACCACTAGGCTACTAATAGACTACAAGAGGAAGAGGTGGAGGAAGAGGAAGAGGAGGAAGAAGAAGATAGTTCATTGGGTTCATTGTGAAATGAAGACAGGTGGTGTTGAGGTGTTTTAATGAAATAGTGGCTTAATAGTGACTCAGTAAAATAAATAGATATAAACAAAGTGATATGCTGGCAAAAATAAATCTGCAACCAACTATAGAAACACAGCATAAGGGGGCTGCAGGTTGTTAAAAGACCTCCCTCCAGGCAACGTTCCCGTAATATCCAATTAATCAATTAGTTATCGTTCGACATTCTGTGTAGAATAGCCAGACGATCCTAATATTCCTAAGGTTGTCTGGCAGCCAGAAGTTATAGCTCTTTTTTTAGTGTTATACATCAAAGATAACTGACAATTGATTTGTTTATGGTTGTTTTATGGATGATTTTAATTGCATTTTCATACATATTTTTATGTAAGCCACCCTGAGCCTGCCTCGGCAGGGAGGGCAGGGTATAAATTGAATAAATAAATAAATAGGCAGTGAGCTGGACTTGTTTTTAAGGCAAGAGACATTTAAGAGGTGGTTTGCCATTGCCTGCCTCTGCCTTACAGCCCTGCTATTCCTTGGAGGTCACCCCTCCAAATACTAGCCAAGGCTAATCTTGCTTAGCTGCTGAGATTTGATGGGATCGGGCTAGCCTGGGCTATCCATGTCAGGACGTGCATCTAATAAAAGACATGGATGATATGACATTGCCACCTTCTGAATTCCTCTGTCACTTCAATAAAAAGCCCGCCTCTTGCAAGAGCGTAGTGCGGAAGGCCAGAAGTTTCCACTGCATGAGATACACGGGAAGACATTGCTTGGCAACAGCAACACAGCCCTTGCAACATCTTCTTTAGATCCTAAAAAAAAAACTTTGCTTACAGAAAAAAAGTCTTCTCCTGCCTCCTAAAAATAGGCAGAGTCTGGGTCAATTGGGAGCAAATCCCAGAGGGCAGGCACTTATTTGTTTATTTCCCCCATGCTTTTCTCCTCCATGGGGACCCAACGCAACTTAAAGCATCATTTTCCCCTCTTCCATTTTGATCCTCGCAACACCAGCCCTGCATGGTCAATGAGGCTGAGGGTGTGTGACTGGCCCAAGGCAGCATGGGTGCTTGAGCCTGGCTGTCCCAGATCTTAGCCCTGCCATGCTGGCTCTTTAAACGGTATCATGATGAAGGAATCTCTGCTAGCCTATGACCCTATTGACCAAATACACCAAATAGGTGGGACACCCAACTGATCTCCTCTGCTGATTGCCAAAGTGGGAAGGAAGACTTGTGACTGAAAGCATTCTCAAGCAATGCTTTATGGATGGGGATCCTGGAGTTCAAAAGCTTCCATCACTAGGGGTGATTCTGCATCTAGCGTTCACTCCACATTTTCTCAACACTGAGGGAAAAGTGCAGCTCAAAACTGCATTCAAATACCCTTGGCCAATGCTGTACTGACTGCAAAGGCACCCCTGAATGGCCATAAATCTATACAGAAGGTACCATAGAACCCGATGATCAAAGAAAGTGAAAGCAGCATGCAGTCTAGAGGATACCATAAAATCCGATGATCAAAGAAAGTGACAGCGGCATGCAATGCAGAGGGGAATTTCTGTTCCAACCTGAGTTTTGTAAAACAACAGAGGGAAAAGCCAAAGCAGAATCACCCTAGAATAATGCCATTCCAGACATGCCTCTCTCCTTTACTGCATCACCAATACTCTCTCCCCTCCCCTTGTCTGCACCAAGAGGGCGTCATGTTCCCTCCTGCATTTAAAAGGACATTTCCCATAAACCGAGAAGATACAGACTCGCCAGGTTTCTGGAAATAGTATTAACAGTTGAGCTGAAGAGCCACCTATTTATAACCAAAAATTTATAACCACTTCATTTGTGTACATTTAATAACGTTGTTAACACGGTTGCAATCAAAATATTGCTCAGACTGAAATGGAAAA
Organism: Gekko gecko; assembly: GCA_029375565.1. Taxonomy (NCBI): domain Eukaryota; kingdom Metazoa; phylum Chordata; class Lepidosauria; order Squamata; family Gekkonidae; genus Gekko; species Gekko gecko. Next base: position 31,275,268 of record JAPDNY010000007.1, read on the forward strand.
CTCACATGTACGAGGAACAGAACATTTTCACGCAAGTTTATTAACCGGACCATCCAAAGCAGAATTAATGCCCTTCAAAATTCTCAGTGGGTTTAGGAGGGAGTAAGTCTGCGTCAGATGGCACTGTACCAGGAGGGAAGACAGGACAAGAACATCTTTGCCAGACAGGCATTTGGCCTGACCATGGCCAGAGGCGCAAGAGAAATGGGCTCCTGGCCCTTAGCTGCTAGCACATGGCTTATCACCTCTGACCTTAAGTCAACCTACTGAAACTAGCACCTGCCCAAGATGCTGAAGCATTGTAATGCATGTGTCCTTCCTTTTTTGTTGTTGTTGTTGTTGAAATTATACTTTTGCTTTTGTTTTGTAAGCTGGAGTCCCCAGCTATGGGAGAAAATTGGAGCATAAATGCTTAAATAATGCACACCTTGCCTTATCCTGTGCTTAAGATGATGATGAGGATATGGGGGCTGCTGGGAGAAGGGAAAGAGGAAATAGGGTGGGAAGGGGGCTATAGTGAAAAGTGAGGTGCCTCCTGCAAGTCCTTGCCCTGCTGCAGCCAGCTCTGCCCAACTGAGCCAAAAAATTTCCCCAGGGGTAGTGAAGCAGAGAAAGATAAAAACAGGTGGCAGATAAAGGCAGGTTGACTGGTATGTGGAGGACAGAAGGAAGCAGGAAGAGAGCTTTCAGGGAAAGAAAAGAAGAAACAGTAGGGGAGGGGAAAATTAGATGCCCCTCGCAAGTCCTCCACTTCGAATCATAGAGTTGGAGGGGACCCTAGTGATGGAAGCACAATGCAGGAAATTCACAAATAACTCCCCCTTCACACTCCCAGTGACCCTTGCTCCATGCCCAGAGGATGGGGCGGGGGGAACACTCCAAGATCCCTAGCCAAACTGGCTTGGAGAAAATTGCTTCCTGGCTTGTGCTTTTCTAAAGGTTATGAAGGCTGGGATTTGTAGGATTTCAGTGAAATGCTGTTCCATAACTATGGTGCAGCAGTGGGGCATACTTATTTCCTCACAGAGGCTATCAACACAGCCCAGTGAGAAGAGATGGATAACAGAAATGGCTGGACACGCCTAAGCTGATCTATACAAGAAAAGAGGGGTGGGGTCCCTCGAATACATGGGTCCCAGGTCATGAAGGACTTTCAAGATCATACCCAGCACCTTGAACAGAACCTGCAACCAAACAAGAAACCATTGAACTTGTTTGGAAATTTGTGTCATAAACCCAAATCTGTTCAAGTCTGCTCCAGTAAGCACACCAGCAGCCGCTTTCAGAAAGAGCTGGAGTTTCTGCTTTATTTCACAATCAATCTAAAGCAGCCATTAAAATACCTATAAATATATCAGTAATTTTTTAAAGGAGGACTCTTGTACTCTGCTTGGATAGTTGCCCAGAGATTGCTCTTTTCACTTCCTTCAACAGTCCATTCTCTAAGACTGAGGTCATAACTGAGCAGGGTGCAAGACCTCACTGAGGGTGTGTCCACATGACAAATAGATGATACCACCCGAGGAGTCTTGTAGTGAAGACCTAAACTGGCTGCCTGGGTTGATACAGGGAAAGAAGTCCTTTGGGTGATTATTCTGTACATGTTGGGTTTGTTAAATGATATTCTAATGCAAGAAGAAGGAGGAGGAGGAGATTGGATTTAATCCCCGCCCTTCACTACCCAAAGGAGTCTCAGAGCAGTTTACAATCCCTTTCCCTTCTCCTCCCCACAACTGACACCCTGTGAGGTAGGTGGGGCTGAGAGAGTCCCCTTGAGAACTGCTCTTGAGAGAACAGCTCTGGAAGAACTTGTAACTGACACAGGGTCACACCAGCAGCTGCATGTGGAGGAGTAGGGAATCAAACCCGGTTCTCCCAGATTAGAGTCTGCCTTCCTAACCACTACACCAAACTGGCTCTTTCTTCCTCAGGATCCAGAACCCCCCCACCCTTCCTGTGCTAAGCTACAACAGCAGCTGACATCTTTCTAACAGTTGTTGTGCCTCCATTCTGTTTGCAGCTGCTTTTGACCTAAGAGAGGAGGAGAGGGCACCCTCTTGCTTAGCAACTGGACTATCAAAACAATACACTGCCTGCTCTGCTTCTCTCATGCCTGTGGCTCCTTGCCCAGACTGAGGGCGAATGCAGCTCAGCTAACCAAAAAAGCCATGCTGGATGATAACCGGACCATGGAAGAACACCTACACTGTTGATTTACCCCCTTCTGTCCTCATGATTCATCCAACATTCTTACTCCACTCAGAAACCACACGCCTAAGGAAAAGGAAGTCATCCTATGGCAGAGTGATGCAACTCCCAATAATACTTAATGCTTGGATCCTGCAAAACTCTTCCACTGACTGAAGGGATTTCTGTCAACCGAGTGGATGTTCCTTACTTCTCTCACACTGTAGTCCAACATGCCCCCCTCCCCCAACTCCTGCGAATCCAGGGGACCACCCAGGATCAGTACCAAGGGTGAGTTGGAGGTCTGCGTGGGAGGGAATAGCCCAAAATTTCTCCCAACACCAGAAATAATTTTATGATGGATCCAATCCTCAGCCTCTAGGTCATGCTCCCAGAATGTTCACAGCACACCTCATAAATTCAGCTGAATAATCCTAGTGATAACATTGCAGAATAGGTCAGCATCCATTTTTGATATGGGCTGAGGCTGAGAGATTGTGGCTTGCTGAGGCTCCCTAGGCGATGCTTGGCTGAGGGGAGATCTGAATCAGGATCTTTCAAGTCCACCACTAGGAGGAGGAGATTGGATTTAATCCCCGCCCTTCACTACCCAAAGGAGTCTCAGAGCGGTTTACTGCGGTTTACTGCTGGACCTCCTGATGGCACCTGGTATATTTTGGCCGCTGTGTGACAGAGTGTTGGACTAGATGGGCCATTGGCCTGATTCAACATTGGCTTCTTTTATGTTCTTATGTCTTCTGGTCACCATGCTATAGTAGTTTCCATAAGCGTGAACCCAGATGGCTTAGCATCTTCAGGCATCTCCATCAGTAATCACAAATCACGCTCTTCACTTTCTCAGTGATACCTGTAGACAAAGTTCCACTTAACGTCTGTGTCAGGAGACAACCCTGATCTCTTCTAATGGTGGGTCTGCTTTACCATTGGATGTCACTATCGCTCTGTAGAAAGCTGCATTTGTGCTTCTTGGCCTGTAAAAGTAGGTCTCTGAAGGGGAAATGCTTAAGAGCCAAAGTCACAAGTTATTAACTTTTATTCCTACAGTGAATAACATGGCAGACAGCCTTGGCACATCTCTTCCCACTAGGAAGCAAATTCCAAATGACTTCGTCTTCCAAAGCACCTTCAATGTGATACTTTTACATATTCTGTTCTCCTACATGACTTTGCAAGATGCCTTCCTTATGACTGGTTAGCTTTTTTCTTTGTGAGCAGCCTTCGCATGAAACTTGATATCAGATTCTGCAGTAATTCAGGAATATGCAGAAAAAGTAACTTTATTCAGGAGTAAATGTATTTAAGAGAAACAAGGAAAAGAACACAAGGCTTAACCATGTCCTCTATGGTGGTCTTCTCCACAGTTTATCCAGCCACGAGTAAAACCTGGGCTGAAACCCCTCCAGATTCTAGTATCCTGGAACTAATATAAAACATGAAACAGACTAGTGAATGTTACACTTGCTACCACAGGCTGTGGCCAAGCTAGCTTCAGGTGGCTTAAAAACAGGGGAGATTTCATGGAGGATATATCAACCATCAGATGTTAACCATGATAGTTAAATGAAGCCTCCATATAAGGTAGTAGTATATTTTTTAATACAGAATACTAGAAGAAGCAACAGACAATAGGGAGGACTTCTACCACTTCTTGTTAGCTTCCAGAGAGATCTGGCTAGCCCAGTATTGAGGTGGGCTTTGGCTCAGTGTTACAGTGTCTACTTTGAATGCAGAAGGTCCTGGGTTCAGTTCCCCAGTATCTCCACTTAAAATGATCAGGCAGAGCCCTGATCTGGATAGCCCAGGCAAGCCAGTCTCATCAGATCTTGGAAGCTAAGCAGGGATGACTGTGGCAAGTACTTGGATGGGAGACCTCCTTGGAATACCAGAGCTGAGAGGCAGGGGCAGGCTTTATTCACCCCCTCTCTGAATATCCTCCAGGTCCCCAGTAGGGGTCAGTCACCAAAGGTTACCATCACTTTCAGGTGTGCGCACACACACAAATACAAAAAGCAACAGAAAAGATCAGGCAGTAAGTGGTGGGAAACTACTTGAACTTGAAACTGTGAGAAGTCTCTTCCAGTCAGAGTAGATAATACTGACACATGGCTAACTTCCCTTGGCCCATTTCATAGGTATACACTAACAGTCAACATCTTGCCTTGAATGAGGAATCCCCATCCCAGTCTTGGCATCATCTGGAAAGTGGGGAAAAATGGCAGAGATTAACCACAGCAGACAACTCAGCAGGTGGCTTAGTGAGTAGACTTCAGCTCCCGGGAAAAAGAAAAAATACTCAACCAAGAAAGACAGGATAAACGAAAAAGTTGAGAAAAAAAGAAGAACAGTATATATTGCAGTATACAAATAACGACCAATTCAGTTGTGTGCACAAAGCACCACATAAATAATTCAAGAACAGAACGCAAACATGTATTGGCAGTGAGACAAACCAGAGTGCCATATGTGTTCTGGCAAACAGTCTTCACCATCAGCTGAACATAATCAGCACAATGGAACATATAAAATAAGGCACTTTAAAGTGCCATCAAGTTGCGACCCCCATAGTGGTTTCAAGGCAAAAGACCAATGGGATGCCATTGCCTGTGTAGCAACCCTGGACTTCTTTGGTGGTCTCCTGTCCAAATACTAACTGCAGCTGACCCAGCTTAACTTTTGAGATCTGATAAGATTGGACTAGCCTGGGCCACCCAGATCAGAGTCCTTTGAAGTATATGTCTAAAACTATGAAGTATGAGAGCACCAACCAGATGGTTGGAAACATATCAGAACACTTATCAAGAAGGACTCACAACTGGCTATAATTCCCTTTTGATCATGAAGCCAGTATCAAAATAGGCTTTTCTGTAGTAGAAGGTGGGATCTGGCATTTATCTAGTATTCAGAAAGCAACCCCTAGTATTAAATAAGCTCTTGCTAAATTACGTCACATTTTTCTTTTGTTCTTCAAGACCTATCAACCCTAAAAGCACTGTTGTTTTGTTTTGTTTTTTGATAGATCAGGACTTCTTCCACAGTTCTAGACTGTAATAAAAAGCTATGAAGTGGGAATTACCATGGATTCTTGCACACCCAATAGATGATATGGTGGGTTTTGTCATAGTTGTTATTTTTAGTAATGGTGAACTCGGCTGTCTTGAAGACTGAATATAAGAGTACAAACTGGGCTCTAAATTTAATGTCACAAAAATCAAAATTTAGATGAAACAATGTCATTAGGACACTACCGAACTCCGCTAAAATAAAACCAGGAGCCACACAGAAACCAGTGACAATGCAAAACTCTCAACTGTCTATTTGTTTCCCTCTTTCGCCTTTCCTGAAACCATCTAATCCCGTCATGCAATAATGTCTCCTATAAGGGTATTAAATCCTGTGCAGTGATGGCAAAACTGACTAAGAACAGCAAATGTTTATGCAACTTGGGAACTACAAAAACCATAATGCACTGTGCCATAATGAACTGTTCTACCTTAAATCCCATGATACAATGTGCATGTGAGTGAAAGCACACACAGGAAAATATCTAAGGTCCCTAACCAAAGTGAGAGATTAACAATGAAGAAGGAACAGAACCGGCCCAAACTTGAACAGGCTGATGGATTTTCTACAAACCCCATCACCTGAGGCTCAGAGGATGTTGACAGAAATTGAATTCCATATGCAGGTTTCACAAATCGATGTGAAAAACCAAGCATGTTTTATCTAGTCTTGGGTTATGCTAGCCAACTCTGCTCAGAAGAAAAGTAAACCCAGTGGTTTGGCAAAGAAGAGCAATTCCTTAGGCTAGTCTTGCAGGTGGGAACAGCACACTTCTTTCCTTTTAGACTGCACAGAAAGGAGCAGCAACTCATGCATGCTGGATGGGACTAAGAGATGGAAAGACACCTATGGGCGAAGATGAAGTAAAGCACTGTGATCTTCAGAGAAGTGCAGAAATGATGGTGTTATACTAAATTCAGTACAATTATCCAGCTTTGGAAAACCAGCATGTAGTGTTTGTTTCTTCTGTCTCAGCTGTCAACCCAAAGAAAGTTTAAGAGATTTAGCAGATAGCCACACAAATTAATTCAGTAGTTTTTGTGCCAGGTCTGAAAAAGGTCCTTTCTTGGGTTGCTACCTGTCTTGCCTCAGATGATGCATTCTGCAGCTGAGCTGCCACCACCCAAGAGGCTCCATTTCTATTCTTGCCACCCACTTTACCTGGCAAAAAGAGCCATGATCTTAACAGACATGAAACCTGCTAAGAACAAAGATCCCTATTGAGTATCCCCGCTGAGTACAAAGACCTGCAGTGATATCTGCTTCCAGATTAATCAAAGCTGGATTTGGGAAACATATCACTATGAGGAACTGCCCTGCAGGGAGGAGTCCCAAGTGGCTATTGGGCAAGCAGTGACATGACTTCACTAGTACCAAAGGTGTGGCCATCCCACTGCCAGCCTGTACATGGTTTGAATACAACAACCTTACTGAAGCTAAGCAGATCTGGAACTAGTCAGGGCATGGAGGGATCCCTATATAAATGTCCTTGAGTTCAGAGCTGCTAACTTCCAGATGGAGTCTGGAGATCTCTTGGAACTACAATTGATCTCCAGGTGGCATAGATCAGTTCCCCTGGTGAAAACGTCTGCTTTGCAGGGTGGAGTCAACAGAGAGCCAGTTTGATATAGTGGTTAAGAGTGCAGTCTTTAACCTGGGAGAACCAGGTTTGATTCCCCACTCCTCCACATGCAGCTGCTGGTGTGGCCTTGGGTCGTCGTGGGAGGGGAAGGGAAAGCAGATTGTAAGCCGCTCTGAGACTCCTTCGGGTAGTCAACTGCGGGGTATAAATCCAATCTCTTCTTCTCCTTCTTCTTATACCACTGAGGTCCCGCATCTCCCCAGCTCCTTCCTCCCCAGGCTTCATCTCCAAAATCTCCAGGTATTTCCTAACCCAGAGATGGCAACCCTACTTGAGTTCCATGTTGGAAGAAAGGCAGGACCTAAATGTAACAATTAAGATATCTCTGTTCAAGACTTTTGTCAAAATATTGGCAATGAACGGTGGGGCCAGAGACCTGAATGCACCAAAGCAAAGGAAAACATCCGCTGATTGCACACACACACACACGCAGTGTCCTGTGCAAAACCCCACGGAGGATGTCTAATGCTTCAATAGCACTTCCGAAACAAGACTGAGTAGTTTTGAATGGCATGATGTGTAGATTATGTGGCTTTTTAAATTGGAAAAGCAGATTAGTTTGGTAGCTACATTTGGGCTTTTGTATTGCCTGTAGCTCATAAATCATCTCTCTTCAGCCTTTCTGGTCACACTGATTCATGCTACAGAAATCTTGAGGCTTGACCTGTTGTAATATGCACATGGAGAGGTTGCCCTGGAAGAACTTGATATTGGGAACTGGCTGATTACCCTTGTTGTAAATCTTCACATTGCACTTGCAAGATCCAAAGATACCATGGAGACATTTCTCCCCAAGCACTTGTTAAAACAAGAAATGTTTCATTTGGATACCAATAGGGAAATTTCCTGTCTGTGTCTTGGGGGCCAGAATGCTACTCTCCAGATTCTCACTGTCTCCCTGGATTATGTTCTAATCCCTCCTTCCCACTAGGGATGCCGACTTCTGGTTGGGAAATTCCTGGAGATTTGGAGGTAGAGCCTGGGGAGGGCGGGGTTTGGGGAGAGGAGGGACCTCAGCAGGGTACAATGCCACCCAGTCTACTCGCCAAAGCAGCCATTTTCTCCAGGAGAACAGATCTTGGTTGTCTGGAGACCAGTTGTAACAGCAGGAGATTTCCAAGCCCCACCTGGAGGTTGGCAAGCCTACTGACCCAACCCCTGCATTCTCGCTGGCATCCAGTGAGCAGTTTGTGGGGAAAGGGAAAGGGAAAGAGATGAGAATACTGGCTCTGGGCTTCTCCAGATTGGCTTTTTAACTACGTTGCCCTGCCCATACACAGAATCATTTGCTGCTTGTTCCTCTGCCCCCCCCCATGTTTTTTTTTCAGACCACTACAAAAGTGGTGTGGAAAAACACAGGAAAACCTCTAAGGAAAACTTTTAAAACTTTTTGCTTTCCTCCCCCCCCAGACCGCTGGTATGAAAAATATGGGGGGGGAACTCAAAGTAAAAATGGGAAAGCAACAACTGGCAAAGGATACTGAGTGTGAGGCAGGGGAAAACATGATGTCGTTAAGAAGCAAGGCTGGAGCAAAAATCCAGTGTGGGGAAAGCTTCAGAGACAGGAATGGTTGCTCTGATTTCCAACACCCCCCCCCTGGAACATGACAAGACATGGGTGGGTTCAGACACCAGCTGCACAACTCAGCTCTTCTTCACAGGATGAAGTCCACTGGCAATATGCTGTATGCTCCAGAATCAGAGGAATAAAGAAATGCCACTTAGGGAAATTTTGGAACTATTCTTGATTCCGTAGCCTGACGAGATGCTGAGAAATGCAGCAACATGTAAGATGCGCAGTAGATTTAGGGTTGCCGGCTGCCTGGAGGGGAAAAAAATGTCTCTTTAATAGAGCCTTAATGGGATGTTATTTACCAGCAATGTTATTTACTTCCATGCCATAAAAGCTTCAGAGACTATTTCGACGCGTTACGCCTCTATTCAAGGAAAGGACATCCCCCCACCCTCCAGGCCTGTTGGTAACCCTAGGATATCATAATGCAACACTTATAAGGCCCTGCCTTCTGTGTCTGTGCTCGTGTAAAGTACCGTCAAGCTGCAGCTGACTTTTGGTGAGCCCAGCAAGGGGCTTTCAAGGAAAGTGAGAAGCAGAGGTGGTTTGCCTTTTCTTTCCTCTGCAGAGTCTTCCTGGGTGGACTGGTCTCCTTTCCAAGTACTGACCCAGCTTAGCTTCTGAGATCTAATGAGATCAGGCTATAGCATGCTGCCCTCCCTCCCAGGCCTGCCTAATAAATTCACTAATTCCTTAGGTAGCCTAAATGATTACTTAGGTAGCCTAAATCCCAAAAGAGCAGAAATTTCTCCCAATCAGATTCCATTATTCCCAAGGAACCACCGTGCAACTTCTCCCTGCTGAAGGGAACATACACTTTTTTCTTATGTGGCCATTTATTGTGACCGATGCAGAATCCAGATGCTGAAGACATAAAATCACCATACATAGATCACTTACTGTAAAGTAATATCAATGAAGTGAACAGAGTTCCTCCAGGGGAAGTGGTATGAGGCATGTCACTTTTAAAAATGGTCATAAAGTGCATTGTGAGTTAAAGATGATGTAAAGCCACATGATCTCTGGCAAAACACTTAATTACTTCATTGAATCACCCTGTTAGAACTTCAGATGCAATCACTGGCAACATTTCTTCTCTACTGAGTCATAGTTCTTTATTGCAAAACATGGACTTTCACTGAATTTCTCCTAAAAGTAGTTCTTTTGACTGTGGTTATAAAAACATAAGAAGAGGCCTGCCTCCTAGTTCAGTGCAGTGGTTGAGAACACAGACTCTAGTCTGGCAGAACTGAGTTTGATTCCCCACTTCTCCACATGCAGCTGCTAGTGTGACCTTGGGTCAGTCGGTCATAAGTTCTTTCACAGCTGTTCTCTCAAGGGCAGTTCTCCAGAGAGCTCTCTCAGCCCCACCTACCTCACATGGTGTCTGTTGTGAGGAGGGGAAGGGAAAGGGATTGTAAGCTGCTCTGAGACTCCTTCAGGTAGTGAAGGATGGGGTATAAATCCAATCTCCTCCTTCTCCTCCTCTTCCTCTTCTTCTTTCTCACACAATGGGCGCCTAGTTCCTCTGGACACCCAACAACAGGACACAGAGCCTGAGGCCTTCCCCCGATGTTGCCTCCTGGCACTGGATGGAATTCAGAGATTAACTTCCTCTGAATGTGGAAGTTCCCTTTAGTCACCATGGCTAGTAGCCACTGATAGACCTGTCCTCCATGAATCTGTCTAATCCCCCTTAAAGCCATCTATGCCTCTGGCTATCACTACATCCTCTGGCTTTGACTAGCATTTCTAAAACTCCATTTTGAAAAGGTTTACAGAACACTACCACCCGTCAAAACAGCTTGTTCTGACATACTCTGTTGGGAATACGATTGCCAACTCCTGGTTAGGAAATTCATGGAGATTTGGGGGTGGAGCCTGAGGAGCGTAGGGTTTGGGAAGGGAAAGGACTTCAGTGGTGCATAATGCCATAGACTCCATCCTCTAGAGGAGCTCTCTTCTCCAGGGAAATTGACCTCTGTAGTCTTGGAGATCACTTGTAATTCTGGGAGATCTCCAGGTTCCACCTGAAGGTTGGCAGCCCTAGCTGGGCAAAGAAGGTGCCTTTGCTCTGATTATTATGAATAACCCGCAAGATAAATTCATTGTTTGTGTACATTGCAATTAGTAACACAGAGAAAGCTCTAAGCTATATATCCATTACACGAACGAAAGGAAAGGGAGGGGAAACTCACACACTAGCTAAGTGGCAAAGCAACAAGAATGAATTGAAAATGCCCAGTCTCAACAAATCACCTTAGATAAAGATGGTACTCAGGTAAGCCACTGCTGCTTAAATAAAATCAAGACAGACCTCCTCAAGCCATTAAGCCAGGAATGATGAGAAAGAAAGATCTTTAACACATTTTGATTCTTTTGTAAGAGCGATTTGCCTTTAGAGATTAGAAAACTTTGTTGTCAGTTTTATACCTCCTGATCTCATCTGACTCTCTTTATCTCCTGTTGACTTCCTTCTATACCAGACTGCCACATGCTAGGAAAATGAAAGACTTTTGTTCCCTTGATGATATTCCTGTTATTTTCAATACCCTAAACAAAGCACTAAATGGGATGTCTTTGTTCATTTGGGTTCATTTTTTCCATTATTTTTTTAAAAAAATGCATGCCCAGCATACCATAGAAGTACACACAGCATACAGAAATGAACTCTATACTTCTTGCAGTATCTTGTTGGAATAATGGGTGTTTTTCTCAGTTGACTCTACCTCTTTCTTTTCTCCCTTTCTTCTTGTAGCAGTGGTAAGAGGGCCAGCCAGCCTGCTGCTTTGCGGATAAAAGGGAAGAGTCTCCCTGGCTCACTTTCAGTTTTTAATGCCATATCATGCTAAGCATTCTGGAAACAATTGAACATGCACATTAGATTACTGCAATGTGCTCTATGTGGGGCTGCCCTTGAAGACTGTCGAGAAGCTGGAAAAGAATGCTGTGGCTGGTATATTGACTGTAGTGTATGGTAAGCTCCTTATCACTCCAGTCTTTGTTCTGTGCACACTGGCCCCCAATTTGCTTCCCAGTTCAATGTGCTTTAAGGCCCTGTATAGTCCTTTAAGGACCATCTACTCCCTTATGAAACTACTGACCACTGCAAACATTTTCAGGGGCTGTTCTTTGGGTTCCCTTCCTGTCTCAGGCTTGATGAGTGCCAATTCAAGAAAGGGTCTTCTCAGTTGTGGCACCAAAACAATGGAATTCCCTCCCCACAAAAATTAGTTTGTCCACCGTCTGTCCTTCTCTATCATTGCCTTCTGTCAGTGGGTGAAGATTTTTCTGTGTACCTTGTTATTCCATCACTGCCCCTCCTTCCTGTTTATGTGGTGATGTGTTTTAATTGTTTCTTTTTAAAATGTTTTTGATTCTATGCTGCCTTGGGGACCCGAAGTTGGGTGGCAAGATGGCAAGGAAGTACTTAAGAGAATTCCCAGAAGGCACTAGCGGTGTAGAAGAAGAAGAGAAGAGATTGGATTTATACTCCACCCTTCAGTACCCGAAGGAGTCTCAGAGTGGCTTACAATCCCTTTCCCTTCCCCTCCCCACAACAGACACCCTGTGAGGTAGTTGGGGCTGAGAGAGCTCTTTCGAGAACTGACCTTGAGAGAACAGCTCTGAAAGAACTTGTAAATGACCCAGGGTCACATCAGCAGCTGCATGTGGAGGAGTGCGGAATCAAACCCGGTTCTCCCTGATTAGAGTCCGTGCTCCTAACCACTACACTAAACTGGAGGGGAAGGGGGGAAAGAGGAAGGCAGAAAGATGGAAGCAGGCAAGGAAAATCTTGCCTCTTTTTATCTTGCTAGCTTACTGCTTTCTGCCACCACCATGAACCACACCAGTGGCAGCAATGAAATTTATGTGAGGTGGAACACTTACGGTTTCTGAATGCTTGGGCCCAGGATAACCCAGACTTTTTCTGGTTTATTGTCATGTGTATAAAATTTGATGGGCTGTGTAACATCAGGATGATGTCCCATTCATGACACGATGTCTAGTGACTGGAAGGGATCAACCACATGGAGGCAGAGCAGCTGCCAGAGGAAATGATATCTCGCGAAACTGTTACTCTGATCCCCAAATGGCGTCATTCTACGGCCAAGGAGCATTACAGGTTTCGTGTATGAAAACACCTATTAAAACTCACCCATCCCAAACTTGATCCGTGAATCTTCACTCTTATAAAAATAGATGGGAACATGCAGAATGCTGGCAAAGTTTAGACTGGTATTCCTTGTGAGAAAATACCAGTCAAAAGAAGAATTTTTTTTTTAAAAAAAAACCCTACAGTAAACACAACTATTTATCATTTCTTGACAGAACGCAGGACAATTGGCTGTTCTAAAAGCACTGGGTGAAAATGTCCTGAAGCAGAATCGTTTTGGATGGTTCCTGTGAAATCATTGCCAGCATTCTTAATCCAAAAACTGGCATAAAATTTTGGCAGCACATTCAAAACTTGAAATTTGTTTAAGGGGAGACAAGTTTATGATATACAAAAATGGCTTTCATAGATGATTCAAGTGTAGTGGCAGTGTTATTCTACTGCAGCAAAGCAAAAGTCCATTGTGGTACCTTACAGATTAACAACATTTATTCCAGCATTTGTTCTCTCGAGGAAGAGCTCACTTCTTCAGGCATCATGAAGAGGAAATTGTTTTCCACACTGTAATAAGGTAAATTACAGTAGGGAAGGGGGAAAGGGAGGACCTGGAAGTTGAGAGAAGCTTAGTGTGAGTTGCCAGACCTCCTGGAATTACAACTGGTCTCCAGACAATGGAAATCGGTTCCCCTGGAGAAAATGGCTGCTTTGGACTCTGCTGAGGTCCCTCCTCAAACCCTGCCTTCCTCAGGCTCTGCCTCCAAAGTCTCCAGGAATTTCCCAACCTGAAGCTGGCAACTCTAAATTGTGTCATAAATCTGTTCCAGTCCCTTATACAGAAAATCACTCCTGAAAGATTTCTGTTAAGGTGCCACTGGAATTCTGTTTTCTCAAGATGGTCAGGGGTTAAAAATGAGACTAATTCATGGAGATCTATCAGCAGCTATTAGCCATAATGGTTAAATGGAATGTCCATGCTTGGAGGGGCAATGTACCTCTGGATACCAGCTGCTGCAAGGAACAGCAGGGAACACGATGTCCTTTATGCCCTCTTTGGGAATTTCCAGAGGCAACTGGTTAGCTGCTTACCCAGATGGCCCTTTGACCTGATCTTGTTGGGCTTCTCTTATGCTTTTATAGAGAAGTCATAGCTCCAATCCCTAGTATCTCTGGCTGGAACTACCAGTATCTCAAGTAGTAGTAGTAGTTTTTTTTAAATTTTACAACATTTGTAGCCCATCTTTCTACCCTCACAAGGGCTTGACTGGGAGAGACCTTTGCATGAGGATTTGGAGGAAAGTAAAGGCCAAGATGGGAGAATGGTCTGACTTGATATAAGGCAGGTTCATATGTCAGCTCATACTCTCTTAGGCTGGATGTAGGGCCAGTGATTGAAATAACCACTGGAGGTTGCCAGTATGCCACCAAGGCTCAGCTTCCTCTTGGCTAGGATTGCCAGGTACAGCCTGGCAACAAGTGGGGTACAAAAGGTGAGGACATGGGGGAGGTGCTGTCAGTTATGCTGTGATGTCACTTCTGGGGAAAACCTGGAAGTGACATCATGCCTCTATAAAAATCACTGGAAACCCTGGGGTAAAATAATAGATTTTCCAGTGATTCCTAGAGAGGACTGACATCCTTTCTGGGTTTCCCCAGAAGTGACATCACACTATCGCCCAACAGTGATTTTTTTAAAGATTATTTTTGTCCTGATGGCTGCAGTGGTGGTAGGGGGGCAGCCCTACTCACGGATGTCAGAAATGCATGAGGTGGTGTATACTATACCTCTGAGGCCCTTGCTGCCACTGCCCTGGTCCAAGCTGCTGGCAGCCAATGTTTAGAGCAGGTGTCCAGCATAGCTTAGACTTATTTTTGCCTCCTGGGCCTGTGCTGCCACTAGTAGGATCTCAGCCAAGCTCCACAAACATTGCTGGCCAGGGTCCAGTTTGCTCTCATAGAGGAAGGACTAGGAAAGGCCTGGGAAGACAAAAATTCTTCGTTCCAGACCAGCAAGAAAGACTCACAAAGGAAACTATTCACTTACAGGGATTAGAGATGTTCATTTATTCTAAGGGTTTTCCTCCTAACCCAGCCAAAACTCAGGGTGGCTTAGAGGCCAACATTCTAAAACCAGAACAAAACTGGGAAGGCAGGTGCAGGCAGAACAGAAAGCTGCCCAAGGGGAGTGACCTGACATCCCTGAAGAGTTCCAAGGTCCTGTCAGCCAGCTTGAAGTAGGGTTGCTAAGTCACTTACTGTCGATAGCGTGGGGGAGTTGGTCCCTGTCCTATGGTACAATTGGTACCATAGAGTTTCCAGGCTGATTGCTAGAGCGTCAGTTGGCGACATGCCCGGCGTGATGATGTCACCTCCGGGTGACATAATCGCACTGGGCACATTGGCCTGAATCGGGCATTTTGGGGGCGGGGTTTCCCCTGCTGGCCTTTTCTGGACCGGCGTATTGGGGGCCCTTTTAGTGGGGGAACCTCCGCCCTCCTGGGGGACCTGGCAGCCTTAGCTTGGAGGGCAGAGAAAGTAAGGAGAGAAACGTGCAGGGAAGGGGTTAGAGTTTCTAACTCTGTGATTGGACCCTGAAGACATCCCTAGACTCCCTGCAGATAGTTAGAAGACATTTGCTTGTAGGCAGGGGAAGGGAAGCATGTCAGGAGCACAGCTGCATAGTCTGGCAAGGAATGAGATACATCCCTTAGAGCCTTTATCCAATCATATGATGGTAACCATTCCCTAAAAGCACCACAGGAAGGTTCATTAATGGACTATACCATCTGACTGTCCACTCCATACAATGGCTTCAATCCAGTTGAACATTTCCATAGAAAGAAGAATTTCTTCCCATGGAGGGGGTAAATTTCTCAGCCCTTTACTTCTGCAGCCCTGCTATTCCCGGGGACAAAGAACTCCTAAGAACAGCATTACAGGGTGCATTTGGGGCTGATGTGGGGTGTGGGAAAAAAATAAAGCTTCACAGTCAGAGATCTTTCCACCCATGGGACCGCTCTGCTGGATCCAGGCCCTTGCTCTTTTTCTCTGAGAGCAATGAAAGATAGATCAATCTGCCTGGACACTCTTAAAATGTCACATCCATCTTGGGATTTAATTTGTTTCTCCGTTTTAAAGCTCTGTGCAGTTGGCACCACTGCCCTCATACTTCAGATCCAGTAAACTTGCTGACAGATAGTTTTGACTTGTTTGCTGCTCCACTGACTTCAAGCCCCCATTTGGGATCATTCTGTCTCCAGCTGATGATTACCTCAAAATGGCTGCAGACCATCAGGAACAGGTTTCGCCACGAAAAGTATACAAAGAACCCTTTCTTTCGTATCCTCGGGAGAACAGGGGGGGAAAGTCTGTCCACTGCTTGAAGCAAGGTTAAATCAACACATGCCGATAATGTTTGAGATTCTGTTTTATATTTTTTGCCTTAAGAATGAGAGAGGGGGAAAAAAACATACAACACAGAACTTCTTGTTGTTCCCTGGATGCTGTCCATCTGGCCACAATTGCCAAGTAATATAAAGACGTTTGTCGAGGCTTGGTCTGAAACAGATTTGTGTAAGCGGTGTTCCCTGAGTTCAAAAGGGTTACCTGAAGACCAGCAGTAACCAGCATGCTGTGACTTAGTCAACAGCTTCTTGCAATACCGTTACATAGGCAGGGTGGCTAATGACCGACCTTTCGTCCTTAGCTAGTTGTAGGGTTTTGCCAGGGGGCTTAATTTTCTCCACTATTATTTCTTAGCAAGATTATGCAACTGCTGTAGGCCAGGAATCACTCCTTAGCTCTGACCTTCCTTAGCATGAAAATATACCACCACCAAAAAGATAAATAAGTGGGTTCTAGATCAAGCCAAGCCTGAACTCTCCCTAGAAGCTAAAATGATTAAACTGAGGCTATTGTACTTTGGTCATATTATGAGAAGACAGGAGTCACTGGAAAAGACGATAATGCTTTGTCTTCTAGATGGGTAAATATCACCCATCCCCGATCTGTATCCCTGCTACTCTCTGACATAAATGTGATTTTGCCGGGCTGGGCCATGTGTGCCATAAAATAGAATGCCAGACAGATACTGGAGATACAAACCTTATAAAGGACAACAGCTGGTGAACTCCAAGTTGGTGTGTCCTCACTACGAGGCTCCATGGGTTGGGGGAGGTGCAGAGGAAAACCCACATGGACAGACTGGAGAGCTCCCATGAGGCCTGGGGGGGGGGCAAACCCCTTCTGCAGGCTGCTCCAGGCTGCTTCCTGACACCAATGCTGTGAGCCCAGGCCCCATGGGAAAAGTGCGAAGTGGCTGGGTGTTGTGAGCTCCCCTCTACCCCTAAAACACCATGGAAGGGGACTGGGAAGCGGTGGGGGCAGTGGCCCAGGTCCAAGGCCACATGCATGGGAGGATCCAGGCCAAGTAAAGCCCAATAAGGCAGAGATGCCCGAGTGGCAGACCTTGGGAAGCTGCCAGATCAATGGGGGAGTGGGCACCACACACACAAGGCCATGTGTGTGGCAGAGCCCTCAGGCTACCCAGTGACCAGTATAACTGGAGATCGTGGGCAGCTGCCTATGGCTGAAGGCCACTGGGTAGTCCATGGAGGAGGGAGGCCTGGCCACCAAGTCGCCTGCTTGGTGGCAGGACTAGATCCCCAATGTGTGGAAGAAACTGCTGAAGAACACCCCTCATTGGCCAAAGCACAGCCACTGCATGGGGGGGGCGGCGTGAATACTGCAATGGTGCTGGCCACCGGCAGGCCCCAGCAAAGGCTCATCTGCACCCCCACACATGCAAATGCTGTTCCTTGTGGCCATCTGGGAAAGTATCCATGGACTTGCAGGCTGAACGGAGTCGTGTGTGATCTGAACTCGGAACCCTGAGCCAGCATGAATGTGGCTGTTGTGGCTCCCAACTTACCAGCGAGGCTGCCACTGAAGCGAAGGGGCTCTGTTTGACGGCTTCGGACAAGGTTCTTCTGCTGTGTTGAAGCTACAATCAGAGTGGCTCTGCTCTGTGAGTGGGGAACAGGATTGCCTGGTCCCAGCATGCCACAGATCAGGCCATTGTGGCATTGTTAAATGGCCAAATAAATTTTAAATGGCCAGTTTGGTGGTTAAGAGCACGGACTCTAATCTGGTAGAACTGGGTTCGATTCCCCACTCCTCCACATGAAGAGAGCAGAGAAGAGATTGGATTGATACCCCGCCCTTTACTACCCAAGGGAGTCTCAGAGCGGCTTACAAACTCCTTTCTCTTCCCCTCCCCACAACAGAAACCCCGTTAGGTAGGTGGGGCTGAGAGAGCTCTGACAGAAACTGCTCTTTTTCAAGAACACCTCTGACAGTACTATGGCTTGCCTAAGGTCATCCAGCAGATGCAAGTGGAGTAGTGGGGAATCAAAGCCGGTTCTCCCAGATGAGAATCCACACATTTAACCACTATGCCAAACTGGCTCACATGCAGCTGTTGGAGTGACTTTGGGTCAGTCACAGGTTCTCTCAGAGCTGTTCTCTCAAGAGCAGTCCTCAAAAGAGCTCTCTCAGCCCCCCTACCTCACTGGGTGTCTGTTGGGGGAAGGAGAAGGGAAAGGAGATTGTACATAAGAACATAAGAGAAGCCAATGTTGAATCAGGCCAATGGTCCATCTAGTCCAACACTCTGTCACACAGTAGCCAAAAATACCAGGTGCCATCAGGCGGTCCAGCAGTGGGGCCAGGGCACTAGAAGCCCTCCCACTGCATTGTAAGGTCCTCCAAGACTCCAAGTGAAGGGTGGGATATAAATCCAGTCACCACCACTACTACTACTACTACTTCTTTATTTATTTTATTTATTTATTATGGGATTTATACCCCGCCCTCCCCGCTTCTTCTTCTTCTTCTTCTTCTTCTTCTTCTTCTTCTTCTTCTTCTTCTTCTTCTTCTTCTTCTTCTTCTTCTTCTTCTTCTTCTCCTTCTCTCTTCTCCTTCTCCTTCTCCTTCTCCTTCTCCTTCTCCTTCTCCTCCTCCTCCTCCTCCTCCTTCTCCTTCTCCTTCTCCTCCTTCTCCTTCTCCTTCTCCTTCTCCTCCTTCTCCTTCTCCTTCTCCTTCTCCTTCTCCTCCTTCTCCTTCTCCTCCTTCTCCTTCTCCTTCTCCTTCTCCTTCTCCTTCTCCTTCTCCTCCTCCTCCTCCTTCTCCTTCTCCTTCTCCTTCTCCTCCTCCTCCTCCTCCTCCTCTAAAATGCTACAGCCACCACAGGTCAGACCCATGGTTACTGGAACATCTAGTTCCATCCTAATACTGCTAGAATTTTCTAAGACTTCATTTCCTTTGGCTTCCAATGGTCTTGAAAGTGATTGGTTTATTGAGTTTTGCACACGTGCATGTGTGTGTGTGTATAATTCTACAAAAAGTTTTTTTCCACAAAGAAAACAAGGTCAAAACATGTGCCGTTATCAATGTCCAAACATGTATTATTAAAATGCATCCAGGCTGTTTCACAAAACCGAAAGTTGCCATATACTGACTCAACCCATTGCTCTATCAAGGACAGTTTCAGCTACTCTGACTGGCAGTGGCCCTCGAGCGTCCACAGAGCCTCAGGCAGGGGTCTCTCACATCTCCCACTGCCTGACTCACTGGAGATTCCTGAGACTGAACCTTGGACATTCTTCCTGCAAGGCAGATACTCTACCACTCAGTCATGGCCCCTTCAAATTCAAAGCAAAGGTCAGATTTACTTTATCTTAGTCTGCTCATCCCTTGTAAATACTTTTTCAAAGAACTGGTTTTACCCCATTCTGAGGGGGGGAAAGGCTCATGATACCAGCCGAGAAGCACTTCAGCTCCATAGGCAGGTGCTTCTCGAAAAAGCATGATGGAGGAAACCACAGGATGAATGTTTACAGAACAGCATTGTTTTCTACATAATGGGTCGGCAAACAGGAAAAAGAAAAGGGGGAAAACTCTATAAATTAATAAGCATCCTAATCCACACTTGCACTCCAAGCAAAATGCTGCAGCTAAAGGCGAGCACAGAAGAGATTTCTGTTTTGCAATTCCAAGCTCATCTGTCTGGTAGAGCAAGTTCAGTATCTCTCCCACTGCTCTCTGTCCTTTGCATAATCGAGAGGGGAATGAAGACCAGGGCAATAAAAATTCTAAGCCTGTCTGAGCTTGCGGGAAGACGGATGTGCTATGCAGAGTAAACTAACATACCATATTCTCGCTGATGCAAGGAAAGAAATGCGGCTATCAAAGCCTCTCTCAGGGTCATGTTTGGTTCATCACCGGGACAGGCCTCAGACCAAATTATTAGTGCTATGCCACCCACGGCCCGTTGAACGACAGTAGAGGTATGCAAAAGGAGGGAGAGAGAATCGGACTTGGTTGTGTGCAGTTCTGAGCACCGGAGCTGGGTCCTTTATTACTGGGATTAAATGTGGATACAATTCACCTCCCCACCAATACGGATGTCATTCTCTGCATTTATATCCCACAACTTTCCCTCCCAAAGTTGTATCCCAGCAGTGTCACTGGAAGGTGCTCTGTTAATGTTTTCCAGACCAAAATCATGCCTGCCCTGTTCAGTGTTCCCTCTAAGCTGAGTTAGTGTGAGCTAGCTCGCAGTATTTGAGCCTCTGGCTCATACATTTTTGTCTTAGCTCAGGAAGGAGGGCTCCAGAGCAAACTGATTTATGCCGTAGCCAAATCACCTGCTCACAACTTTAATGTCCGTAGCTCACAAAGTAGAATTTTTGCTCACAAGACTCCACAGCTTAGAGGGAACATTGGCCCTGTCGTGTCCTTAATGTCAGGCCTCAGAATAATTCGGGTTCTGTCTCTGTGTGTAGCTGTGTGTGTAACAAAAACTGCCTTTCTCCTTTTTCCTGCCTGTGCTAAGTCCTAGAGTGGACTGTGGTTATTTAAAGCACTGGCCGGCCCCAGACTGAACACACTTAAACACAAGAAACTGCCTAGCAGGTTAGTCCTTCAAGGTCAGTCTACTCAGACTCACTGCAGCTCTCCAGGGTCATATGAACATACATACATACAGGGCTTTTTTTGTAGAAAAAGCCCAGCAGGAACTCATTAGAATATTAGGCCACACCCTTGACACCACAGCTCATTAGCATATCAGGTCACACCCTCATGTTACCAGAAGTGTGGTCATCCAGCCACACCCACCTTTTGCTTCTTATTCTGTTTACCTTGTTTGTTGTCAAAACCCAGGGCTTTTTTTGGAGCAGGAACTCCTTTGCATGTTAGGCCACACACCCCTAATGTAGCCAATCCTAATGAGTTTCTGCTGTTGGGTGTGGCCTGTTATGCTAATGAGTTCCTGCTGGGCGTGGCCAACTCAGGAGCCAGCTGGAACTCCATTCCTGTGCGTTCCTGCCCAAAAATAGCCCTGCATACATAGGGCTCTTTTTGTAGCAGGAACTCCTTTGCATATTAGGCAACACACCCCTAATGTAGCCAATCCTCCAAGAGCTTACAGATCTCTTTTTACAGGGGCTACTGTAAGCTCTTGGAGGATTGGCTACATTAGGGGTGTGTCACCTAATATACAAAGGAGTTCCTGCTACAAAAAGAGCCCTGTATATATATCGACATATGAAGCTGCCCTATACTGAATCAGACCATGAGTCCATCAAAGTCAGTATTGTCTACTCAGACTGGCAGCAGCTCTCCAGGGTCTCAGACAGAGGTCTTTCACATCACCTACTACCTGGTCCTTTTATCTGGAGATGCCGGGGATTGAACTAGGGACCTTCGGCATGCCAACTTAGTTTGCCATGGAACCGGATCATGTCACATACAATACTGAATGCTCTGTCTCATCCACAGGGAAGATAAAAGCCAGAGCTGCAATGATTCCACATCCTGAGTTTAAAAAAGGCTAAACACACCCAAGTGAGGAATTTGTATTAACCAAAGTAGCAAGGAAGAAAGAATTACCCTCTGTCAGGAAGAGCTGCTGACAGATTGATCGGAATACTCTTTCGATATGGCGTGTCAAATTTGACAGGCTTCAGAAAGGGGAGGCACAGCCGAAAAAGACCCAAGAGGAATATTTCCAGTTCTTAATCATGGTCATGCAGAAATATTCGCAAAATGCAGTCTAGGGACTAAGAATTATGGATAACCATGACAGTATGCAGTGCATAAGTACTACCTGATATTTTGTGACTCTTGAAGCAGAAGATGAAATGATGGTCACCTAAATTGAATGCTGACATGTACTATAGCTTTGAAAGAATAACAGGTAACAAATTTTGCTAGACTTAGAATGGAAAGAAGGATACTGTTGCAGGTATTAAGAAGTGTGTAGAGGAATTTCTGGCTACCCACAAGCTCACCTAGCAAACAAGATACTCTACCTAACTCCTGATCTCTGTTCCACCACCTTCAGGGATGAGGCAGATGGAAATCAGAAACAGGGCTTTTTCAATGGTGGCACATTGTCTTTGGAATGGCTTCCTCTTTGAGATTCTCTTGTGGGTAGAGTACCAACTCTGGTTTGTGAGACTCTTGGACATTTGAAGGCATTGCCTGGATAAGGGGAGTTTGGGGAGGAGAAGGATGTTACTCTAGAACCTCTGATCCTTTTTGACTCTATGGCACACCACAGAGTCCACCCTTTGATGATGCCATTTCCTCCAGGGGGACTGATCTCTGTTGTCCGGAAATCACTTGTAATTTAGGGAGAATGTAGAGATGCCAACCTCAAGGTTGGAACTGGGGATCCCCAGAATTACAGCTCCTCTCCAGACTACAGTTCCCATGGAGAAAACGGGTACTCTGGAGTGTGGACTCTATGGCATTGTACCCCACTGAGTTCCCTGTCCTTCCCAGGCTCGATCCCCAAATCTCCATGAGTTTCTAAAAATGGATCTGGCCACCCTACCACTACCATCCTGTCCTCCACCGCTGGTGGCCAGGGGGGTCCTGGCAACCTTAGGAGAATGCCAGGCCTCATCTCGAGGTTGGTTACCCTACTCTCCTGGTGCCAGGCCAAAACATTTATTTTTTTTCTGCCAGGCTTTTCGCTGATGGATTTTCTCTCTTTTTAGCAGTTTTTATGCCTTGACGTGAATAGCCCAAGCTACCCTAATCTTGTCCAGTCTTAGAAGCTAAGCTGGGCCGCTCCTGCTAGAATTTGGGTGAGAGACCATCAAGAAAGTCCAGGGTTGTAATTGCAGAGGCAAGCAATGGCAAAGCACCTCTGTGTCTCTTGCCTTGGGAACCCTACCGCGGGGGGGGGGTGTCACCGCAAATCCGCTGTCACTTGACGGGGAAGGAAGCTGTTTCTATAGTCTGCCCGGAGACTGTTTCATGAATATTGTGTGTAGACTGCTATCTTATGCCTTGGCTTCATTTTAATCGCTTGCTTTATTATTAATCATTACTACACTGTTAGTTTTTCAAAAAATAATGTTATTGTATTGAATTGTATTTTACTGTATGACAATAACAGAGGAAGTGCATCACAGCCGTCGGGTCCCTTTTATATAAGATAGGCCAGGGTTTCTACAGGAATAGTTGTGAATTTCTCATCCTTGCTGTTTAAATATGAGAACTCCCCTTAAGATGTCACTTCCACTGAGCAAACTGAAGCTGCAATAAAAAAAAAAAATTGCACCATTTTCTATTTCCTTTACCACATTCCCCCCATAAAATGCACGTGGTTTTCACTTGGGCACCCATAAATTAGCATTTTACATTATAACAAAAACAGAACAGATGGCGTGTATAAATACCAAAAACATACAAAACACACACCAACAAAGCCTACAAATGGCACAAAGCAGAGAAGCTGTTGACCCAAATAAGTAAATGCATATAGAGAACAACAATATAGGACTCATTCGCTCATCTCCTGATGTGTGCCTCATCCTGTATGTTTTTTTTTCCTTTGGGATTGGAAAGGGTTTGTTATTTCACTTGCTAATAACAAGTAACATCTGGCTGTCAGGAGAGTGCCAGTCAGTTGAAGACAAAAAACACTGTTTGTCATTTACTG
The DNA here is from genome assembly GCA_029375565.1 of Gekko gecko. Taxonomy (NCBI): domain Eukaryota; kingdom Metazoa; phylum Chordata; class Lepidosauria; order Squamata; family Gekkonidae; genus Gekko; species Gekko gecko. The sequence goes on from JAPDNY010000007.1 coordinate 31,298,882, forward strand.
GCAGGCACATTCCCTTTCTGTATACAAAGGGGGCATTTCTTAATGCTTCGCACCCATATTGAACTTGCTGCACTGGCAACAACCTTACGGTTAACTCCCTGCGCAACTCATAGAATCGCTGGGGAGGTTTACCACGGAGGACTGGCTCGCTTTCCAAAGCCATTCTCCGTGTCTGAGTCCACAGCTACATACGCGGCACAGTGGAGGAACAGACTGTACCGCTGCAGAACACAGAAGGAAGATGTCACTTTTGAATGCTTCCAAAAATTAAAAAGAAAGCTCCTTGCAAATAGAAATCAGGCATATCACAGCTCAAGACCCCAGTCTTAATTATTGAAATTATTTTACTGATTTGTCTGCTGCATTTCAGTCCATCTAGCCCTTAGACCGTAGCGCTGGCGTCCCCCCCCCACCATTTACAGGGATTCTTTTTTTGATGGCTCTGGAATAGTTCAGGCCACTCGGCCACTGGCTCCCTCATTCTACCATTTTTGGTGGTGTAATAAAAGTTTTGTGCTTTCAATACAGCCCGGTTTTGTTTTTTGCAATTTAATCTTGAACGCATCTTATTTCTTTACCTATTTATTTAATATTTCCAAAGCGTACACTGACAATCTTCCACTCCCCCATCTAGTAGTGAAATCTGAAACCGTGTTCTGACAATGGTATTATTATTTATTGCACTTTTATATCCCTTCGCCCTAAGGTTGCCAGTTCCGGGTTGGGAAGCACCTGGAGATTTTGGGGGTGGAGTCTGGGGAGGGTGGGGTTTGGGGAGGGGGAACCCCAGTAGGTTATAATGCAATAGAGCCCAGGCTCCCAGGCAGCCATTTTCTCCAGGGGAACTGGTCTCTGTCATCTGGAGATCAGTTGTAATCCCAGGAGAACTCCAGCCACCTCCTGGAGTTTGTAACAACGCAGTCAAAAACGGTAACACTGAACCCAAATACACTTGGCACTTAGTTCGAAACATTCCTATATTAACAGTGCAATACTCTGAATAACCATTCAAATCCATTCCAAAAACACCAATATAAGTAGTCAAGTACAATTAAAAAAAATATTCCAGTTTGTAAATGTTCACAAAACACAGTCACTAAGAGGTGTGATGACGGACCGCACCGGTTCCCATCCGTTTCCTTTCAGGACTTCGTCAGACCACCTCCAGTGATGGAGCCACAAGCCCTATAGATTTTTCTTGACCATATGCAGCAGTCTATATCTATTCCAGCTGGCTTGAACAATAGAGGCTCTAAACTTTTGGAGTTTGGCCATCTTACCTCTCCCCTTTCTACAAGGAGCTCAGGGCCCTGCCCCGTATTTTACCCTCACAACAACCTGGTCAGGTAGGTTTGACAGAAAAACAATAAGCAGCCCAAGGTCAACCCCAGGTCTCCCCAAGGCCTAGCCATACTTTAATGGCTACATTGAACTACATTGAATGGCTCTTCTTCTTTATTTATTTATCATTGGTTCCTCTTCATCTGAAGATGTACACTTGCTGGAGAGCTCTTGCTGTTAACAGAAAACTAAGGGCTGGCTTCAAAGATTTCATTCCACAGAAGAGTCCCTTTTATGGAGGAATATGTCCTCTGCCTACAGCAAGATTACTCACTTAGTGGAAGGGAGTTGTTGGGTCACCAACTTCCAGGCAGACCTCCCAGACAGCAGAGATCCGATGCTTTTTAACTTGTTCATTAATGATTTGGAGTTGGGAGTAAGCAGTGAAGTGGCTAAATTTGTAGATGATATGAAGTTGTACAGGGTGGTGAAAACCAGGGAGGATTGTGAGGCACTCCAAAGAGATCTGTCAAGGATGGGGGAGTGGGCATCCACGTGGCAAATGGGGTTCAGTGTGGCCAAGTGCAAGGTGATGCACATTGAGGCCAAAAATCCTAACTATAAATACACGTTGATGGGGTCCGAACTGGCAGAGACTGACTAAGAGAGAGATCTTGGAGTTGTAGTAGATAATTCACTGAAAATGTCGAGACAGTGTGAGACTGCAATAAAAAAGGCCGGTGTTATGCTGGGGATTATTAGGAAGGGTATTGAAAACAGATGAGCCAATATGATAATGCCCCTATATAAATCAATGGTGCGACCTCATTTGGAGTACTGTGTACAGTTCTGGTCACCATACCTTAAAAAGAATATTTAAGCTTTGGAAAAAGTGCAGAAGAGGGCAACTAGAATGATAAAATGATTGGAACACTTTCCTTATGAAGAATGATTAAAATGCTTGGGGCTCGTTAGCTTGGAGAAATGATGGCTGAGGGTGACATGATTAAGGTTTATAAGATAATTCATGGGATAGAGCAGGTAGAGAAAGAGTACTTTTCTCCCTTTCTCACAATATAAGAACTCGTGGGCATTCAATGAAATTGCTGAGCAGTCGGGTTAGAACTGAGGCTGGGGTGATGGGGATTCAGAATCCAGCCCTGAAGCTTGCTTGCTTCAGCTTGCTTTGCCATTCAGCCTGCTTGGTCCTCTGCAGTGTGATCTGATTTTTTTTTTTTTGAGGTGCGGGGGAATGCTACCATGATGCACTGAGCTGGATCCAGGAATCCATCAGCAGGAGGTGCTGATGGTTGCAGATCTTCCTTTCTTCCCCCTTCCCTGCACAGCAGCCATTTCTTACCCTGTTGATTCCCGGGGTCAGAGACCTGCATGGATCTAACAACCACCACAAGAATTGGAGGGCTGCCATGACCAAGGGAAGGAGGCAAACACACCCTTCTTGCCTCTCCCATTAGAGGACCTACCTCTTCCATCAATGATAATAAGAGAAGAGATTGGATTTATACCCCACCCTTCACTACCTGAAGGAGTCTCAGAGCGGCTTACAATCTCCTTTCCCTTCCCTGCCCCACAACAGACACCCTGTGAGGTAGGTGGGCCTGAGAGAGCTCTCTGGAGAACTGCCCTTGAGAGAACAGCTCTGAAAGAATTTATGACTGACCTAAGGTCACACCAGCAGCTGCATGGGGAGGAGTGGGGAATCAAACCCAGTTCTCCCAGATTAGAATGTGCACTCCTAACCACTACAGCAAACTGGCTCTCTGAGCATCTCTGATGGAAAAGGCAGGGGGAGCAATTTCATCCCCTTTCCCCTAATCACTGCAGCCCGCTAATTGGGTGGCTATTAACTCATGTGAGTCGCATGACCCCAGAAATCAGTTTCCTGGAGTCTGAAGGTACTGCTGGGGGGGAGGAGAATGTTAGAAAGATCCTTGCAGGAGTTGACAACTGGGCTCAAGCCACTAAAAACAGAAGTCTATGAGCAAGAGTTGTACGCATTAGGTTTTTTTTAAAAAAAATTCTCAGAAATCGTATGCTTTGAGGGAGCTTTTTATTTTGATACGTGATCCCCACTGATTAGTTAGAGAAGAAAACAACACAGTACATCTTCCTTTTTTCCTCACCCTATGGGCACAGGGGCTCCAGCGCAATTTGAAGTCAAACAAGCTGGTGTGCTGCTCTTTGGTAAGAACTTGCCCTTCTCTAAGTGGCTCTTTGAAACTTAAATCCCCCAAGTTCAGGCAAGGTTCAAATGCTGTATCATCCCCAGGCAGGAAATGACTATGGCTCCTGAAAGATTTTAGTCCAGTATAGCCCTGTGTGAGAATTTGCTGACTCATCCCTGTGATTCATCATTTCTAATTGCCTAGGTGATCGGCTATTGCCAGCTGCTACAGAACACTGTAAACAGAAGCCATACACGGTACGGTCATTTGTTACGGTCTCTGGGCTGCACATTTGAGAGGGCTGTGTGTGTATATAAGTGAGTAGAAGAGCTGGAAACAGATTGATGGCAGAAAAGGGAAAGGAGCGAACACCCTGATAACAGAAATAACACAAGATTAGAGTTGCTGTGTGTTAATATTGTAGCCCATCAAGACTGGGGTCGAACAACTGTACAAGGAAGAACTTCACATAGGGATGCCAGCCTCCAGGTGGGACCTGGGGATCCCCTGGAATTACGACTGATCCCTAGACTATAGAGATCAGTTCCCCTGGACAAAAATGGATTCTTTGGAGAGTGCACTCCGTGGCATTGTAAACCAATGTGGTCCCTGTTCTCCCTAGGCTCCGTCATTCCCAAATCTCCAGGAGTTTCCTAACCTGGATCTGGCAACCCTAGTCCCCTGCCAGTGGCCAGGGGGACCTGGCAACCCTACATAGAGATATCGTGTAAATTATTTCCATGGAAGATTGTGGGGGCTATAATGATTCCTGTAGGGTTCCCAGCCTCCAGGTGGGGCCTGGAGATTTCCTGGAATTACATCCTATCTCCAGAGATCAGTTCCCCTTGAGAAAATGGCTGCTTTGGAGGGTGGAGTCTATGGAATTTATCCCCATCACGCCCCTCCCCTCTCCTGACTCCACCCTCCCCAGGTTCCACACCTCCAAAATCTCCAGGTATTTCCCAACCTGGCAACCCTACAAATCCTGGCAACCCTACAAATCCTGAATGATTCCCTTGACGTGATGTGGCTCTGTAAGGCTGGTAGCTGCCTTGAGCTATGAGAAAAGGTGGGATCTAAATGCTTTAAATAAATACATAAATGGTTAGGTCTGATTTCAGTGCAATGCTGTCCCCTGTGGGACTTTGTGCTGGTACAGCATCTGGTTTCAGTAGTATCATTAGGAGTGAATTTCCTTCCCTCAGGCTGAGGTTTTTGTGTGTGTGTCAGAATGCATGGAGAACTAGCTACATTTCCCTCTCAGGGCATTACCACATTCGCATTAGTGAAAATGTCCCCGAAATACAGCCATTCATCCCTTGACAGTTTTATTTCTGAAACCAAATAAATAAATAAAGTACCTCAGGTATAAAACTATCTTCTAAGTTTGCCATAGGGGTGCTTTGTTACCTCAGCCCTAAAAGCTGATTTGGGGAACAAAGAATAACTTTTGATGGCCTTGGGAGAGATGGATTGGACTAAATCGATGTTATTAAACCACCTTGCCTGAGATATATGCCTTCCCACAAAGAACAAGATGTGATGGCCTTGGGAGAGATGGGAATCTTGTCATATTGAACATTTATGCCCTATATTTGTATATTTAGATTTAGTTTAAAATTAATTTAAAAAACTGCTTTGGGGTGAAATATACTCCATGAGTTTTTATTTTGAACCAGAAAAGACCAATTTAGTGAAGTATTTTAATTTCTTTGGAAAACTATATCCTCTCCTGATAACCCAGTTACCTTTTCCATTATCCCGGAGACTGTTTACCTCATCTTCTTGGGATAGAAAAAAATTCCCCAGGGACAAGCATTGCTAACATCACGAAAACTCATACCCTGCCACACATTTTGTTAGTCTTTAAGGTGCTACTCGATCTTTTCTAGCAATCATTAGTGTTAGATGGTTTCTGCTTCATGTAAAAGTGAGTTTTCAGGCTCTGGGATTTTGGATACTGTGAAACACATTACGATGTCCTGCTGCTTCAGACCAACATGGCTACCCACTTGACAATGTCTTCTGACTCCGTAAACAGATTTTTGGGGGGCTGGACTTTTTCTACCCTAAGATAAAATGGAACTTGGCTTGGAGTATGACTATACCACAGAAAATAGTTTGTGAAAGTTTTTTTTCCCCTGAGCACAGTAACAAGGTTACACTGGGCAGCTTTTAGTGCAAAGCAACTATAAAAACTGCTATGCAAGCACAGCTGCTTCAGGGGAGGGGGGTGTCTATTTTATTCCTTCTTTTCTGGTTGTTCAGACTTTCTGATACTGGAGTCCTAAGAAGAGTTATACACTTCTAAGTCCAAGAAGAAGAAGAGAAGAAGAGATTGGATTTATAACCCACCCTTCACTACCCAAGGGAGTCTCAGAGCAGCTTACAAACTCCTTTCCCTTCCCCTCTCCCCAACAGACACCCTGTGAGATAGGGTGGGGCTGAGAGAGCTCTGACAGAAACTGTTCTTTTTCAAGAACAGCTCTGACCGAATTATGGCTTGGCCAAGGTCATCCGGCAGGTGCAAGTGGAGGAGTGTGGAATCAAAACTGGTTCTCCCAGATTAGAGTCCATGCATTTAACCACTGCACCAAACTGGCTAATTTTTTCTCGTCTCCCCAATGATGTCAATTGGCTTAAAATAGCTTGACCTTGTTTAGGATAGGGATGCCATGTGGAATGAAGATATGGCTGACGCATAGGTGTATAGGATATATCAGGTGCCTTTCCTTTGGCTAGTTTGACTTGGAATAATCCTTTTCCATAAAGCTGTATCTGACACCTAGGAGCCATACTGTTTCACTTCTTGGGTGCTTACAAGCTAATTACATTGTTTGCTCTAATGCAATATGCCCTCACCAGCTCATTTTCCTGGAGGCTTCTCACTCAATCGATTGCTTTTCTGATTACATTGGCCTTGCAGTTGTATAAGGATGACCTGTTTCTCCAGGCCTGAGTCAAGGGACAACTCTGGGATAAACGTTTTCTGCCCAAACTGGACAGATGCTGCCTTTGACTGAGTCAGATCTCATAAAAGGCAGAAACGGAATCCTGCAGTCAACCCTTAAAATAAAAAAGAAAGAAAGAAACATGAAAAGGGTGAGGGGAGGGGGAATCATAAAGTTGTTTAATGCACAAAATTTGAAAAGGCCACAGTGGCCAACTGGTTTGAAACAAACATCTAAAATTATCGAAACAAAATGGATAGAATTTAAGTAAGTCTGAAAACAAAACTAAAAATAATCCAAAATGTTATGCATTAAAGAATCATTAAATGCATAGAGTTCAGAGGCTGAGAAACTTTTAAACAACAAATTCTTCATCACTGGTCAACTGAATAATAATAGTAGCAGTAGTATAGTAGAAATGTTAATTGGATAATTTTATAATTTTTCCTCAACTACCCTTTGCTCCTCTGTCAGGTGACCGATTCCCAGGTTGTTATATGCCCGTTACTGTAAATTATAACTTGGGAAAACAGATTATAACAAATATAAAATGAACCAATATTATTAAATTATATTTTCCAGGAACACATTGTTACTGCAAAAGGATGTGATGAAAAGTTTGTCTTTCTAACAATTTAGAAGTGCAGTGGCTAAAGGGCATTGGAAGATCTAGACTGGGAGTAGATCGACTAACCTCATTAATTAATGGGCATATCACTGGAAAAGCAGCTGGAACAAATGTAGTGATAATCCACCAGCTATATTAGACAAGCAACAGGTCTGACATTATTTGAGTAAAATAAAACAAAAGCCAGTGACAATTTAAAGACTAACAAGATTTGTTGATTTTTATTTTTTTTTGCTACTTTGCAATTCTTTGGGTATCCTTCATCTTCCTTTTTAAAAAGGTTTTTTTTAAAAAAAAAAAAAGAAAGAAAGAAATTAGAAATGATCTGAAAGTACCTATAATTTTTGCAAGGCAAAGAAGCCTCTGTGATTTCAATAATTATTTAGCAAAAGTGCTCTCTGTTCATTTCTATTATCCTCCCTTTTCCTCTGTGACATCATCATAGAGCCTGAGCTGATTGGCTACACAGCATTATGACATCATCATATGAGTAGAATGGCCCTTGATTTGATAGGATTATCTACCCATCTAATCCAGCCAGTGCCCTGAACTGGATAGCCCAGGCTAACCTGATCTTTTCAGATGTTGGGAGCTATGCAGGGTCAGTCCTGGTCAGTATTTGGATGAAAGACCACCAAGGAATACCAGGGTCGCTTGCTATGCAGAAGCAGGCAATGTCAAATCACCCCTGAACCTCTCTTACCTTGGGCAATTCTGCATCTAGCATTTGCTCCACATTTTCTCAACTGGGAGGAAAAAGTGCAGCTCAAAACACTTTAGCTTGGAGAAATGATGGCTGAGGGGTGACATGATCGAGGTTTATAAGATTATGCATGGGATACACCAGGTTGAGAAAGAAGTACTTTTCTCCCTTTCTCATAATACAAGAACTCGTGGGCACTCAATGAAATTGCTGAGCAGTCGAGTTAAAACGGATAAAAGGAAGTACTTCTTCACCCAAAGAGTGATTAACACATGGAATTCACCGCCACAGGAAGTAGTGGTGGCTACAAGCATGGACAGCTTCAAGAGGGAATTAGATAATTATATGGAGCAGAAGTCCATCAGTGGCTATTAGCCACAAGGTATAGATAGGACCTCTCAGTCTGGGGCAAGTGATGCTCTGTATTCTTGATGTGGGGGGGGCAGCAGTGGGAGGACTCCTAGTGTCCTGGCCCCACTGCTGGACCTCCTAATGGCACCTGGTATTTTTGGCCACTGTGTGACAGAGTGTTGGACTAGATGGGCCATTGGCCTGATCCAACATTGGTGTCTCTTATGTTCTTATGAGGTCCAGAAAGCTACATGACCACACTTTCATTTTTAACAAAGCTTAGGGCCTGTTCTGTGAATGCAACAGGATGAGAATAAAGTAGTAGATTCCTGATGTGGTAGAATGGGCTATACCACTTCAGAGAATTACGTTTTGATATGCAACCATTATATAAAGTGTTTTTTAAAAAATCTTGAAAATTGAAATCTTGCTCAGCAGAGAGTAGGCTAGGTGGGACCCATCTCCCAGCTCATGTGAGCCCTCAGCTGTAGATTGAAGACATAGGATTACTAGGTCTGAACTTCTCTCGACCACCCTATCTTGAGAGGTAAAGACCCAGAGCAGTACTACTCTTCTTTCTTGCAGAGCATATGGTGAAATAGCCCAGCCCCTGGGTGTTGAAGTATATGGCTTCCAGGCTTATTAGCTAATACTTCAACATTTAAGAAAAACAGAAGGTTTATTACTTTGCTGATGAGAATGGATCTGATTGGAATGTTGTCCAGTTACACTGAAGTGTGTGGATGCTTGGATATATTGGAACCATGTCTTCACCATCTTCACCAGACTTTACTCTGCCCTTGCATCCTGCCCAATGTCACTAGCTACAGCTCTATTTTGAGTCACTAGTATGAGTCACTAGTACAGTCCTAGAATCATAGAGTTGGAAGGGACTTCCAGGGTCATCTAGTCCAACCACCTGCACAATGCAGGGAATTCACAAATACCTCCCCTCCACACACCCAGTGACCCCTGTTCCATGATGTCAAAAAAACCCCTCCAGGATTCCTGGCCAAACTGGCCTGGAGAAAAATTGCTTCCTGACCCCAAAGTGGCGATCAGCATTTCCCTGGGTGTGGAAGCAAGGGCCACAAGAACTAAGCACCTGAGGCAACCCTTCCTGCCTTCCCTCTCATGATCTGCCTAAGTTCACACAATCATCAGTGCTGTCAGATGGCCAGCGAGCTTCTGTTTAAAGACCTCCAAAGAAGGAGAGGTCACCACTTCCCAAGGTAGCCTGTTCCACTGAGGAACTGCTCTAACTTTCAGGAAGTTCTTCCTAATGTTTAGACAAAAACTCTTCTGATTTAATTTCAACCTGTTGGCTCTGGTCCAACCTTCTGGGACTTCCATCTTACTGAACAATGCATTTGTCTATTGCAGTATTTTTAAAAAGATGTTGGTCGTCTCCCAGGCAAAAAAATTTAGATGACAGAAATGACAAGCAATATGTTACTTTTTAAATTCTTTTGGCAATCTAAGAAGCAGTGCCATTTGGGGCCAGTCCTTTTGTACAGGTGAAAACAGCAATAAAAATGTGATGACATAAATCTGAAAAGGCCCATTGCCATTTTGACTGGGTGCATATTGCAGTCAGCCTCTGCAGAGCAGCACAGTAAATCATCTGTGCTGCTCTGTTTGGACGTTATAGTATCCATGCTACACCCACATGCAGTATTTTTTTGTACTCTCTACTTTTTTGTACTCTCCATTGGATGATCTTTTTTTCTCAGGCTTGATTTGTCATTCATTAAAATATGAAGAAGAAGAAGAAGAAGAAGAAGAAGAAGAAGAAGAAGAAGAAGAAGAAGAAGAAGAAGAAGAAGAAGAAGAAGAAGAAGAAGAAGAAGAAGAAGAAGAAGAAGAAGAAGAAGAAGAAGAAGAGAAAAAGCGGAGATTGGATTTATACCCCGCCCTTCACTTGGAGTCTCAGAGCGGCCTAAAAACTCCTTTCCCTTCCCCTCCCCGCAACTGACACCCTGTGAGGTAGGTGGGGCTGAGAGAACTCTAACACAAACTGCTCTTTCAGGAACAGCTGTGCCAAAGCTTGTGACTGACCCAAGGTCACATCAGCAGGTGCAAGTGGAGGAGTGGGGAATCAAACCCGATTCTCCCAGATTAGAGGCTGCACACTTAACCACTACACCAAACTGGCCTACCAAATATGTCCTTGTTGTTGTTGTTCAGTCGCACAGTCAAGTCCGACTCTTCGCGACCCCATGGACCAGTTTACGCCAGGCCCTCCTGTCTTCCGCTGTCCGCTGAAGTTTGCTCAATTTCATGTTCGTTGCATCGATGACACTGTCTAACCATCTCATCCTTTGCCGTCCCCTTCTTCTTTGACCTTCAATCTTTCCCAGCATCAGGGTCTTCTCCAGTGAATGCTCCCTTCTCATTTGATGGCCAAAGTATTTGAGCTTCAGCTTCAGGATCTGGCCTTCCAGGGAACAATCAGGGTTGATTTCTTTTAGGATTGACTGATTTGATCTCCTTGCAGTCCAAGGGACTCTCAAGAGTCTTCTCCAGCACCATAGTTCAAAAGAATCTATTCTTCGGCGCTCGGTCTTCCTTATAGTCCAACTCTTGCAAGCCATACATTACTATGGGGAATACCATTGCTTTGACCACGCGGACTTTTGTTGGCAAGGCGATGTCTCTGCTTTTTATTATGCTGTTTAGGTTTGCCATCGCTTTCCTGCCAAGGAGCAGGCATCTTTTAATTTCATGGCTGCAGTCACCATCTGCAGTGATCCGGGATCCTAGGAACGTGAAGTCTGTCACTACTTCTACAACTTCCCCTTCTATTTGCCAAGGAGTGATGGGGCCAGATGCCATGATCTTAGTTTTTTTGATGTTGAGCTTCAAGCTCACTTTTGCGCTCTCCTCTTTCAACTGAGCAAGAGGCTCTTTAGATCCTCTTCACTTTCTGCCATCAGAGTGGTGTTGTCTGCATATCTGAGGTTATTGATCTTTTCCCCAGCAATCTTAACTCCGGCTTGTGATTCATCCAGGCCAGCATTTCGCATGATGTACTCTGCATATAAGTTAAATAAGCAAGGTGACAATATACATCCTTGTCGTACACCTTTCCCTGTGCTAAACCAATCAGTTGTTCCATATCCGGTTCTAACTGTTGCTTCTTGACCCTTATACAGGTTTCTCAGGAGACATGTGAGGTGCTCCGGTACTCCCATCTCTTTAAGAACCTGCCATAATTTATTGTGATCCACACAATCAAAGACTTTAGCATAGTCAATGAAGCAGAAGTAGATGTTTTTCTGGTACTCTCTTGCTTTCTCCATAATCCAGCGAATGTTGGCAATTTGATCTCTAGTTCCTCTACCTCTTCGAAACCCAGCTTGTACTTCTGGCAGTTCTCTATCCACGTACTGTTGGAGCCTAGCTTGTAGGATTTTGAGCATGACCTTGCTAGCATGTGAAATGAGTGCAATTGTGCGATAGTTTGAACACTCCTTGACATTGCCCTTCTTTGGGATTGGAATGTACACTGACCTTTTCCAATCCTGTGGCCACTGTTGTGTTTTCCAAATTTGTTGGCAAATTGAGTGCAGCACTTTAACAGCATCTTCTTTTAAGACTTTGAATAACTCAGCTGGGATACCATCACCTCCACTAGCTTTGTTGTTAGTAATGCTTTCTAAGGCCCATTTAACTTCGCTTTCCAGGATGTCTGGCTCAAGGTCAGTGATTATACCATCGTGGTTGTCAAGGACATCGAGGTCCTTCCTGTATAGTTCTTCTGTGTATTCTTGCCATCTTTTCCTAATCTCTTCTGCTTCTGTTAGGTCCCTACCATTTTTGTCCTTTATCATGGCCAGCTTTGCATGGAACGTTCCCTTGATTTCTCCAATTTTCTTGAAGAGAGCTCTAGTCCTTCCCAATCTATTGTTTTCCTCTATTACTTTGCATTGTTCATTCAGGAAAGCCTCCTTATCTCTCCTTGCTGTTCTCTGGAAATCTGCATTCAGTTGGGCAAATCTTTCCTTTTCACCATTGCCTTTAGCTTTCCTTCTTTCCTCTGCTATATGTAAAGCCTCATCAGACAGCCACTTTGCTTTTTTGCATTTCTTTTTCTTTGGGATGGCGGTGATTGCTGCCTCCTTTACAATGTCACGGACCTCTGTCCATAGTTCTTCAGGCACTCTGTCTATCAAATCTAGTCCCTTAAACCTATTCTTCACCTCTACTGTATATTCATTGGGGATGCGATCTAGGTCAAATCTGAATGGCCTTGTGTTTTTCTTCAATTTAAGTCTGAATTTTGCAATGAGTAGCTCATGATCTGAGCCACAGTCAGCTCCAGGTCTTGTTTTTACTGACTGGATAGAGCTTCTCCATCTTTGACTGCAAATTATATAATCAATCTGATTTCGGTGTTGCCCATCTGGTGATGTCCATGTGTAGAGATGCCTCTTAGGTTGTTGGAAAAGGGTGTTCGCTATGACCAGCGTGTTCTCTTGACAAAACTCTGTTAGCCTTTGCCCTGCTTCATTTTGTTCTCCAAGGCCAAACTTGTCTGTTATTCCGGTTACCTTTTGATTTCCTACTTTAGCATTCCAGTCCCCTATGATGATGAGGACATCATTTTTTGGTGTTAGTTCTATGAGCTGTTGTAGGTCTTCATAGAACTGGTCCACTTCAGCCTCTTCTGCAGCAGTGGTTGGGACATAGACTTGGATTACTGTGATATTGAATGGTTTGCCTTGGATTCGGACTGAGATCATTCTGTCATTTTTGAGATTGTATCCCAATACTGCCTTTCTCACTCTCTTGTTGACTATAAAGGCCACACCATTTTTTCTACGGGATTCCTGGCCACAGTAGTAGATATAATGGTCTTCTGAGTTAAATTCGCCCATTCCTGTCTACTTTAGTTCACTGATTCCCAAGATGTCGATGTTCATTCTTGCCATCTCATTTTTGACCACGTCAAGCTTACCTTGATTCATAGATCTTACATTCCAGGTTCCTATGCAGTATTGTTCTTTGCAGCATCAGACTTTCCTTTCAGCGTCAGACACATCCACAACTGAGCGTCCTTTCGGGTTTGGCCCAGCCGCTTCACTCTTTCTGGGGTTACTTGTACTTGCCCTCTGCTCTTCCCCAGTAGCATATTGGACACCTTCTGACCTGAGGGGCTCATCTTCCGGCGTCATATCTTTTAGCATTTTGTTACTGTCCATGGGGTTTTCTTGGCAAAGATACTGGAGTGGGTTGCCATTTCCTTCTCCAGGAGATCACGCTTGGTCTGAGTTCTATATGTCCTATCTTCTCTCAAACACAGGTGATATTGTGAGAATGAAAAATCAGGAAAATGCTCTGAAATAAACTGGCAGATAAATCAGGGGAAGAAAGCCTCCATAAGATCCAAGGTTTAGTCCCTGAATATCCAGCTAGATGGATCTCCAATAGCAAGATGGAAAATGACCTCTTCCTGAGATTTTGGAGCAATCTGATTGGGCGAGTAGTTTAACTCAAGATAGGTTCACTTGGATTTCTTTAGCCTCAGTCCAGCAACTCTTTACAAAGGAGGGACTCCAGCTCATATACATTTATAAATAAGTCCAGTCTCTTCCATTCTTTCTTGTGTTGGAGAATAATCCTTGACAGCTAGGGTTGCCAGCTCTAAATTGGGAACTACCTAGGGATTTCAAGAGTGGAGCCTGAGGAGGGCAGGGTTTGGGGAGAGGAGAGGTTTCAACACGGAATAATGCCATAGAGTCCACCTTCCAAGGTGGCCATTTTCTCCAGGTGAACTCCAGGATCTCTAGCCATCATCTGGAGGCTGGCAAATCTAAAGTAACTTCCTGCAAATTACTACAGCTTCAAGCTGTAGTGACTTTCTCCTAAATCTACCTCCTCCATGCCCTTTGCTTTGCTAAGAAAAGTACTGAGTCTTTGAAACCTAAGAACAATGATTCCTGGGAACACATTGCTGGCACAAGCTGCTCTGCCTAGGCCAGCTGGAGTATTTTTAGCCAGAGTAACTCCTTTAAAGAGTGTACCATGTCAACGGGTAGCAATCTTTTTGTGCTGAACATTTCTCTCTTTCGATAAGCACATCTTTGTGCTGCCATATTTGTGTTTGTAGGAGGATTTCCTGTCTCTCTTGGGTACAATATGTTTTGACCCAGAACAGCTTTTCCTTGCCTTTAATTCATCCAATTTAACTACTGTTGGTACTCAAGCAAAACATGACAAATCAGTTTTTCTTTCCCCAATGGCTTGCATCTTAGCTCCAGATAAATAATTGCCTGTGTGTATTTTTATCAAACGAGGGTTGTCATCTCTCTCCTCTTGAATTGCACTGGTAAGGACTGTTTGTTTCACTGCAGTTAATGATTGTTGAAGAGGGGCTTCCTATCTATCTAGGGTCTTCCAGGACATGAAGTCACGGTGCATTTAAATTAATCCTGGCAATAAAGTATGTTTTTTCTTTAGTTCAGTACTATCTATTCTCTTATTCAATTCCAGTAAAACTCTATCATGCTTGCCCCAAGTCTTTTCTACATGGTAGGCAAAATGGTCACTACTGAGGACCAAAAAAGGTATTCAACAAGTTCTTATACCACTGCACCCATCCCTTCTAATAGCTCTCTCTTACTTGTAATGCTGTCTCCCATACTTTATTTGGGAAGTGCAGAGTGGTGTTCCCACACTCCAGCATTCTAGCTGGACACCAATAAGGTCTGTTCCCTCAGCTTCACCTTTCCTGTATGATGAACTGCTCCCAGACCAATCTCTGAGCCCGTAAAAATTATTGTCATCATGATTAGAAGTCTGCCATCCAATAACTGTTTGGTCAGTTGTAGTCCATATGTGAAATCCAGCCTGCCTTCACCATTCACCCTCGGGACTAGTCTGAGCAAGTGTCTGCCCTGTTGAGTTGCCCAACTCCTTAGGCCAATAGTGCCCATCCCCTCTAGTTTCCATGTTCTAGGTGTAGTCAGGTTCTCATCTTAGCTTCGTCTACTCCACATCTCCACTATCCATGGTTGACTCAGGTCCCAGCTTGTCAGGACACTGTGATCCTCATTGCCCTTTTTCTTTAGTTGTCTTTTCTCTTAATTGGCCTCCCTGGCACTTCACAGCATAAGCCCTTCCTCATTTGATGCATTTTCTGTGCCTTCTCCTAAGCCCTTCTAGGACCTGTTCCTGCCTTGTCTGCTCTTTAGTACCATCCACATTCTCCATTGTCTCCTCCTTCAGGTTCCTCATTCACAGTCTCTTGCCCAATGGGCATGCCTGCCTTCTGCCCATGCCTTTATTTTCTTTGTCTCTTTGTGTCCCTGTCCACTGCTAGAGTGATTTCCAGCCACATTGATAATTAGCCCCTGAATTGAATGTTTCAGTCTTTAAGAAAGGCTAATATTTGCTGCATGGGGTTTTAATTCAATTTGGAATTATTCAGACTGAGGCTATGACAGAAGAAAGACATTGTTTAAGCCTTGAACCCCCACATGGTTTTGCTGGTTAAAATAGATCACCCCTACATGCCCGTGGAAGAGAAAAAGACAGGCCAGTCTCTTTGCCTGTCTCTTTTCCTTTCCATGGCTAAAGTTGGACAGGGGACAGGTTTTTGTGCTGATAATCCTGGACCTCCCAGCAGGCTTTGACACAGTTGACCACTCCAACCTTGTCCACCAGCTTGAACACGGAATTGGACACAAAGAGTCTTCACCAGAAGGGCAGAATCAACTGGGTGGAATTTATTTTGTAGAGGGCCACATATATATAGCTCCAGACAATCTCATTCAGTGGCCTCACATGCACACACATGAGGTCACCAGTGTTCCCTCTAAGCTGAGTTAGTGTGAGCTAGCTCACAGTTTTTTAGCCTCTAGTTCACACATTTTTATCTTAGCTCAGGAAGGATGGGTCCAGAGCAAACTAATTTATGCAGTAGCCATATCACCTGCTCACAACATATCACCAGCTCACAACATCACCTGAGCCAGCCTAGGCTGGAATGGGCGGCATAAAAATCAATCAATAAAAATAAATAAATAATGCCAGTTGCTCACGAAGTAGAATTTTTGCTCACAGGACCACATAGCTTGGAGGGAGCATTGGAGGCCACTGAGTGAGATTGTCTGGAGCTCTACATTTCATTATCCAAGCCTCCAGACGCATCTGTCTTGGTTCTGAACTGAGGCTTTGAGGCTGTGGTCAGGTGGCTGAGGCAGAACAAACTGAATCCACACAAGACAGAGGTAATGCTGGTCAGGAAGGCTGATATTCTAGAGGGAATAAATCCACTTGTCCTAGATGAAGGGACATTGGCTTTTTCGGAGCAGGTTGACAGCTTGGGGATGCTCCTGGACCCTGCCTTGCTGTTTGAGAAGCAGGTTTGCATGGTGGCCATGAATGCCTTGTATCGGCTGCATCTGATCTGCCAACTCTCTTGTTACCTGGACTTAGCCAATACAGCCTGGATGATCCATCCTTCTGAAACCTCACAGTCTACAATCTGGTAACTACAACTGGTCTAGAATGCAGCAGCCCAACTATTGTCCACGCTAGCCGTGGGGAACATATGCTGCCCATTTTGAAACAGCTCCATTGGCTGCCAGCCTGTGTCCAAATTGTGTTCAAGGTGTTCATATTTTAAGGATATTTCCTTCCATATATCCCTGTGTTTCCTTCCATTTGTCCCTATGTGCCGGCTGTGGTCATCTGGCAGCCACCTGTTGGCTAACCTACCATCAGCCTGAGCCCGGGCCTTTCCCATCATGGCTCTGGCTCTGTGGAAGTGGCT
Organism: Gekko gecko; assembly: GCA_029375565.1. Lineage (NCBI taxonomy): Eukaryota > Metazoa > Chordata > Lepidosauria > Squamata > Gekkonidae > Gekko > Gekko gecko. Next base: position 31,315,761 of record JAPDNY010000007.1, read on the forward strand.
CTCTGAAGAGGTGCCTCCCTTAGAGATCCTCAGGAGGTGCTGCAAGATCTGCCTGTTTGCCAAGGCTATTGAGGGAGTTTGAATTGGCAGGCATCTTTTAAGGGAAGGAGGGGGGAGAGAGATTTGGGGTTTGTTTTATTTTTGGTTTTAAACTGAAAATGTTTTGATTATTATTGCAAACAGCCTTGAACTGCTGTATACTGCAAGTGGAGGAGTGGGGAATCAAACCTGGTTCTCCCAGATTAGAGTCTGCACACTTAACCACTACATCACTACTGGTGTAGTGATCAGTGTTATCCAGCAGATTAGGTTACCGTGACCAACTTGAGTATGGATTGCCAGCCTCCAGGTGGAGCCTGGAGATCTCCAGGAATTACAACTGGTCTTCAAGCAATAGAGATCAGTTCCCTTGGAGGAAATGGTTGCTTTGGAGGGTGGACTCCATAAGAACATAAGAGAAGCCAATGTTGAATCAGGCCAATGGCCCATCTAGTCCAACACTCTGTCACACAGCGGCCAAAATATACCAGGTGCCATCAGGAGGTCCAGCAGTGGGGCCAGGACACTAGAAGCCCTCCCACTGCTGCCCCCTCCAGCAACAAGAATAGAGTGCATCACCTGCCCCAGACTGAGAGTTCCCATCTATACCCTGTGGCTAATAGCCACTGGTGGACTTCTGCTCCATATGTTTATCTAATTCCCTCTTGAAACCTTCCATGCTTGCAGCTGCCACGACCTCCTGTGGCAGTGAATTCCATATGTTAATCACTCTTTGGGTGAAGAAGTATTTCCTTTTATCTGTTCTAACCCGACTGCTCAGCAATTTCATAGAGTGCCCACGAGTTCTTGTATTGTGAGAAAGGGAGAAAAGTACTTCTTTCTCAACCTGCTCAATCCCATTCATAATCTTATAAACCTCGATCATGTCACCTCTCAGCCGTCGTTTCTCCAAGCTAAAGAGCCCCAAGCATTTTAACCTTTCTTCATAGGGAAGGTGTTCCAACCCTTCCGTGGCATGATACCCCACTGAGGTCCCTCCGTGACTCCGTGGCATGATACCCCACTGAGGTCCCTCCGTTCCCCCAGCCCTCCCCTCCTGAGGCTCCATCGCCAAGTCTCCAAAAATTTCCTAATGCAGAATTGGCAGCCCTACTTGAGTGCCTTTTATTTTTAAAGCCCTGTACAGAACATGTACAATTTCCAAAGATAAGTATGAACGTAGGTTTGACAAGTAACAAAGATACAGAACAGAGGCTTGAAGAATAAGTTAAGAGAGCATTCATCTTTATTAAGAATATTTTGTCTTACGATTTCACACAACATGTAGGATGCTGTTGAAACGGACAGAACATATCTGGATTATATAAGAGGTTTCTGGATTGTGTAAGAGAATGTACATGGTTCAGCTCAGAAGTGACACATATCTAATAAACTGCTGTCATTATAAGAATATAAGAACAGCCCTGCTGGATCAGACTAGTGGTCCAACCTGTCACACAGTGGCCAACCAGTTCCTCTGGAGGACCAACAACAGGACATAGAGGCTGAGAACTTCTCCTGATGTTGCCTCCTGTCTCTTTGATTCAGAGGTTCAGTACCTCTGAACATGATGGTTCCCCTCACTTACCATAGCAAGTAGCTGCTGATAGACCTATCCTCCATGAATCTATCTAATCCCCATTTTAAAGCTGTTTATTCCTGTGGCCATCACTACATCCTCTGGAAGTGAATTCCACATTTTAATCACTCTCTGTGTAAAAGGCTTCCAAGGTTGGCCTGATTTCTTAGAAGTCTTAATTGGTGAGTTTTCCTTGTAGAGCTATTTTACAAATTCAATTATCCTGCATTTCCAGAGTGGGCTGTTCTGCAAATTTCCAGTGATGCGAGACGAGTAGTCCTGCTGCAAGCATTAAATATTGAATTAAAGATTTGTGAGACAAGTTATGATGTTCTGCTGAAAAGAGATTCAATCATGCTAATTTAGCGTCTGGAATTGTTCCGTTTTAGGATTATGCAAATTTCAGTCCCAAAATAACCGTATTACTTTTCATGAATACCGCATATGGAAATGTGAGCCTACAGCCCTCCAGCAAAATGGAGAGGTATTTTGTTGATAAATATGGCCTAGCTACCTTATTGCCATTAATCAATCAGAGGCTATTAGCCAGAAGATATAGATGGAGCACTGTGTCTGGGGCAGTGATGCTCTGTATCCTTGGTGCTTGAGGGGCAATAGTGGGAGGGCTTCTGGAGTTCTGGCCCTTCTGATGGAGTTCTTGATGGCACCCGGGTTTTGGCCACTGTGTGACACAGAGTATTGGACTGGATGGGCCATTGGCCTCATCCAACATGGCATCTCTTATGTTCTTACATTCTTAATAGACAAGTCAGTAGAGTACAGTGATACTTTTGAGGAACAGTTTTAAAGTTAGGTGCTTTAAGGTAGCTGTATCATGGCAGAGTTGTGGTAGTGTCTTGGAGGAGCCAGGATGAGGGTCAAGAGAGGTCATTGTGACACCAGGGGAGCAGAAGCCCAGATTATGATTAATTGAGAGCTCTAGTTATAGAAAGTCCATACATCACTACTGTGGAAGCAGAAACTAAGACTATAGCAATTAATTAGACTGGATCTGAGGTCATGAGACCAGTACTGGAGAAACTGAAGCTGAGAGACTAATTAGCACTGGCTGAGTACTGGGAAGGAGGCAAAGAGGAGAGAGAGGATCATGGAAGATCCCCATTCAAGCAAAAAAGGGACAGAACAACTTGTCAAGAGACATAATCCCTGCCCAGTCAAAAGGGAGATAACTCTTAAAAGAGAAGTGATCCCTGGTCTGTGTGGAGAGGAGGATTTTGGGAATCTTGTTCTTTCATGCCTTATAAACATGAAGCATCAGTGAAACTCACAAACCTATGCTTGAGAGTTAAAGCAGAAGTTGGTAAATAGCAAGGATACTTGTTGGAGACCTATTGTCTGGATTTAGTGTGATAACAAAATTACCTCAGGTTTTTTTTGGTTCACCTCATACATCTTACCCCTGATTCCCCTTGAGCTTTTCCCCTCCAGGTTAAATAAAATATTCTGTTTATTTTTGAACTTTCAAAAGCCTCTTGTGTGCCAGTACAGTAATAGATTATTAGCAGGTGATTTTTGTCTTTTCCCTCAAGTCCCTGGGCTGAGCCAGCACCAAAATATATAATATTATGACAGGGTGGGACAGACTAACAAATAAGAAGAAAATAGATATAGGGGCTGCTCAGCAAGAAAGAAAAAAAGAAAGGGAAAATCCTGTGCATGAGGGAGGGAAGAGGGCAAGATTGCCATACCTTCCTATACAATATGTTTAACAGTTCCTCATTATGCTAGAGCATTTGCTCTATGTCATCTGAACATTAACCCCTTTGAAGTATTCCATGGATGATTTTGTAATGTTCCAAATCCAAATTGTCTTTGTCCTTGTGGCTTGTCTAAAATTGATGCTTTATCTCATAAAACTGATTTTTTTAAATGGATTTTAGGAATTGTTGGATTCTACCTGTTTTATCACGTTTATCATCTAATAACTTTCAAAGGGATGTTATTCCCTGTCTGATGACAGACAGTGATCTGAATGTAACCTTGTCAGTTGCTAAATTCCTCTTTATATAATATTTTCCTTTATAAACAAATTTAGTACTCTTCTAGTCATTGCTCAAGATTTTTTGATCAGAAGAGCTCTGAAAAGGAAAGGCATGGTTCTGCAATCTGGTGGCACATCAGAGGTACATGCAAATCCACCTTATATAGTGTTGTTCCTGTGCATGGTCAGTCTCTATGGCAATGTTCAACCAGAAGGTGGCAATGAAAAAGCTTGCAAACTGACACCAAATGACTGTTCAGGTGTGCTAAAGGATGCTCAGGGTGTTGCTGACCTCACTGAGCATCTGTTTTGAGTCAAACCCATTGCCTCTCTCTTCACATGTGCATGGGTACATCCTTTGTCAGAAGGCTGTGAAACTTTATTTCCATGTAGGACAGTTCTGCAAGGGTTTGATAAACTGTGATATATGCACAATGATTGGCAGTGTGGCCATAAAGTCAACACACTTTATTGTGGGAATAATCACATGTGTGGTTCAGCTAGCTGTGAATTTGATTGTGGTTCACCATTTAATAACACGTTCTGTAGGAATGGACTCAAATCTTGTGCAATTCTGTTCTCAAATAACGGTATCCAGTGCTTCTGGAATCCCCCTAAACTCTTACTTCAGATTATCCACAGGGAATAGGAGCCCCAGATTTCTGACCAGTCACACAACCAGAGGGTCTTTTTGTGTGTGCGGTTTGGATTGAGTGGAGACCATGAGGAAGTGGTCATGTGATGCTTCATCATAAATGCAACTTGCAGTTCCATCTGCATTTATTTGCTCAAACCTCTTGCAGGAGCATTGGAAATGTGGGTCAATTTGTGAGTTTTCTGGCTGGTGATGCAACCCTAAGACCACATCAACATGATGTTTGGGGCTGTTTTTTTTTTTTTTTCTTTTCCTTTCTGGGGCTTCTCTTCACCAAGTTATGTATGTATGAGCCATCAAGTTGCAACCAACTTATGATAACTCCAGAGGTGGTTTGTCATTTCTTTCCTCTGCAGAGCCTTCCTTAGTGGTCTCCTAGCCAAGTACCGACCCTCTTTAGTTTCTGAGGTGTGATGAGATCGGGCAAGCCTGGGTTAAAGGTAAAGGTTCCTTGCTCGAAAGCCAGTCGAATCCGACTCTACAGATGCAGTGCTCATCTCTGTTTCAAAGCCGAAGAGCCAGCACTGTCCAAAGATGTTTCCGTGGTCATGTGGCCAGCATCACTAAACACCAAGGTGCAAGGAATGCTGTTCCTTCTCACCGAAGTGGTACCTATTTATCTACTTGCAATTTCTTGCTTTTAAATTGCTAGGTTGGCAGGAGCTGGAACTAGAGACGGGAGCTCACTCCGTCATGTGGCACACTCGGGTCTTGAACTGCTGAACTACTGACCTTCCACAGCCTGCAGTTCAGCATCAACTCATTTGCACCTCTGTGAAATAGAAAAGATTTTTTTAAAAAACCATGTGTTGCATAAAGGAATGCATTTTACTAGATTAGAAGAAATAAGATGTTTAAAACCAGATGGCTAAAAATATATGTTATGAAAGTATAAAGGTATCATTTATTAGTCTAGAATAATCACCCCAATTTGGTTATTTTGGGGGAAAGAGGGAAGGTGGAAACTGGGCTCCTCAATCACTGCAGAATCCCCCAAAGCCCAAAATGTGCCGGATTGTATATGCTCATTGGGAAGCATCGTTAGGGTGACTTTTATAACATGGGAGCTTAACTCTTTTTATTCTGATTATGTTCTTCTAAAATTAAAACACAAAACAAAAATTTAAAAACTAAAAGAAAAGATGTTGTGTCTTCTATTGCTTCCGTGTCTTAATCCTTCTGTTACATTTGTTCAGTTGTCTCCACTAAATCTGGGGGAGTTTATGACTCTCTTGGTACCTATTGCCATTTCAAGACTTCATTTCTTTGCATGCCCTTTTCTTTCCCCCCGAAACATGTAGTTTCTGACCTATCGTCTTGATTAATTCCTTGCAAACGGTGAGCCTTTTGATGCTTCCTGCTCATCCCCTTTACCCTCCTGCTCTGAACACTGCATGTCCTCTCGCTGACAAGCTCTGCGTGTTGTTTGGAGAACAACTTGTTCTCACCGGACTAGTGTGCCCATGTTGAGCACATCTAACCTGAGACAGAGACAAAGGAACCTTGCACGTTACAAAAGGAGCATTCGATTGGAAAGCTTTGCCACTGGCCATTTCTTTCTCCTTGCTTTAATCAAGGTGATTGAATACAAATGGGTACAGAGCTCCTGTCTCTGCCCTGTCTGTGGAAACAATAGGAAATGTGGCAGTTGCAGCTTTTCAGAGCCCTGTGTGACAATTTGCATTGAAAAACCTCAAAGCATGGATGGATCACATGATGCTGCCTTATTAGGGCTGCCAGGTCCCCTTGTTACTCTGCTGGGATTGGGGGGGGTGTTCCTAGGCTGACGTTATCACGTCGTGGACATCATGTAGGGATGCTCTGGTATTTCGGGTGAAACTTTATGGGATTCCCCCCCCCAAACTAAGCCAGCTTGGTGTAGTAGTTAAGAGCAATGGACTCTAATCTGGAGAACCAGGTTCGATTCCCCACTCCTTCACATGAAACCAGCTGGGTGACTTTGGGTCAATCACAGTTCTCTCAGAGCTCTCTCAGCCCCACCTGCCTGACAGGGTGTCTGTTGTGGGGAGAGGAAGGGAAGGTGATTATAAGCTGCTCTCCTTCAGGTAGTGAAGGGTGGGATATAAAACTAGCTCTTCTTCTTCCTCCTCCTCTTCCTCCAATCCTCTCTGGCCAGCCTCAGATCACTCGGAGCTTTGGCCTCTGCTCTCATGGAACCTAGATGGAGAGAAGCCATATGATAAGGAGGCTGTAGTAAGGAGGAAAATTAGGTAAGATTGAGTGGAAAAAGTTAATATACAAGGAACAAGGACAGCATATAGAGATGCTTGCAAAAAATAAAATTAGGTAAAACCTATATATAAAATAATCAGGAAACAATTTAGACACATAACTGGGAATGCCATTACCCCTCCATACCTTCCCTGTCGTCTTGCCAGCTTGCAAAGAAACAGGAAATCATTTGCAAGGCAAAAACATATCACTGTGTAAATTAATCTATAATAAATTTAACCTGGTTGAGGGTTTAACGTTGACACCTTAGAATGATCCAGGTAATAAATCTTTCTTCATAAAGATAAAGACCAGTACTAAATGAGAGTCTCTATATTTTTGTAGATTTATGACTCGCTATTTTTTAAAGGGGGGGCATTCCTCTTTCCATTTCCTTTTTGTTTTCCAGATGCTTCAAAATAGTCTGTGTGAAACCAAAAGAAAACTATTGACAAACAGTGGCAGAAACCGAAGAATGTTCTGAATTGGCTCATTTCTCCTTTAAGTTTTTATCTGTCTCCCTTGTTTCACACATTTGTTCCTATTAAGAAGTGATAAAAGTGGAACTTTGTTCTGTGAAGAGAAAATACCAAACCATTGCCAAGACACACAAAGATGGAGTTCGAAGCAGCAATGGAATATTTAAGACTTATGACTGTGTGCTATTAATATTCATGGTCGGTTCTTCCCTTCCCACCTTCCCCTGGTTTCTGCTATAAACTTGTGGCATGGAAGCCATTGAAACTTAGCTCCTTCCCACACCATTTGTGTAATCCTGGAAGCTCAAACCACATAGCAGGGATATGATTACAAGGTCCCTGGCATTGCACATGTTGTGAGCAGTGCACAGGTATTGTGGATAGAGATGGGCACGAACAGGAGAAAGGATGGTTCCTGGTTCATTTGATTACACAAACCATGAACTTTTCTCATTTTCCGAACCAATTAGTGGTTTATTCAGTTAGTGAGTTCAGGAGGTGGTAGAATGGCCCCCTCATGAGCTAGAGATGCTAACCCCACGGGGATTCTTCAGCAGGTTCTCCTCCACCCTCCCTCCAAGTTTGGCAAAGATTGGATTTGGGATATCTAAGTTATAGCGCCCCAAAGCATGTGCCCCTCAGGAAAGCTCAGCTCTAGCCTCCCCTTAAATCAGCCATGCAGCAAGTAATTCTTCCTGACTCACTCTCACATGACAACTAACTCCTCTCTCTTCCTGCTGCAAAGAGAAAGCAGCTGAGTCAGGGTGTGGTATATATATACAACCTAGGGTTCCCAAGTACTTTCCGTATTTCAGCGGGGGACGCACAGTCCCTGGCCGGAACATTCCCCCGGGCGACACCCACGCTGCACGATACCATCGCCAGGAAGTAATGCCGGGTGATGCTCTGGCAATGAGGCTGGAAACTTGATGGTACCAAGGAGTTTCCATCCCCATTGCCAGAGCATCACCTGGCGTCACTTCCTGGCAACGGCATCATGCACGCGTCTTTCCTTCCCCCTGGGATGGTCCTGCCAGGACGTATCTGTCCCCTGCCAAAATACAGTAAGTTCTTGGCAAGCCTAATACAACCTGCTCCTATAGAGCAGAATGGGAGATCCATGGTTGGCTCCTAGAGCTGCCAATCAAGCTATGGACAACTGCTATGGGTGTTTCTAGGGCTCTCTATGTGTCCACTCCCAGCATTGCCTAGGAACTGATTGAATTGGTGCCAAGCTGTCTGGAGAATGAACCGCTCTAACCTCCACAGAAAAAAGGTGGGTTGTTTTTGGATTTGGGAATGATGTGACCAAACGATCCACAAACCAGCTTGGCTCATGCACAAACCACAGTTCGTTCCCATCCCTAATGGTGGATTGATTTGCTACCTCCTTGATTGACAAATGACAATATCAATATCATCATTTTGGACTTGATCAGTGACTGGGGCGTAATCAAGATGGGTGGCCGTGTTAGTCTGTCTGTAGCAGCAGAAAAGAGCAAGAGTCCAGCAGCACCTTAAAGCCTAACAAAATTTGTGGCAGGGCAGAAACTTTCGTGAATGGGGAGTAACCAGGTGGGCAGCCATACTTGTCTGAAGCAATAGAACAAAGTTTGAGTCCAGTGGCACTTTTAAGACCAACAAAGGTTAATTCTGGGGATAAGCTTTTGTGTGCATGCACACTTCTTCAGGTAAGTAATCATTTCATTTAGCTTACAGTCTGTCTGCATCCTCATGCTTGCCAAATGTTACAATCATTTGTATCAGAAGCCTGCCAATCAGATGTGTGCATATAGCCTCGGTACACAGTATACAACCCCCTGATTTTCCATGATTCTGGTTCATGTGGTCCAAAGCTGCTAATCCATGAATTGCCCCTGTCAGATAGCATGGTGGCTACACATTTCAGGAGGATCTACACAGGGTTGCCAGCCTCCTGGTGTGCACAGACTGTAATGTCTGAAAGGGGCTTCTATCTCACCCTCAGTGGCTAATTCCTCCTGGCTTGACTTCTGTTTTGTACTGCAGAAAGACATAAATGATCCCAGGTGGTGAGTACAAAGAAGAATGCCCTTTAATTTCAGATCGCAGAGGTCAGAGCCCTAACTAGCCTCTGGGTGACAGAAGTGCCTCCCCTTTCTTCTGCTATGTGAAAACATGAAGCTGCCTTATACTGAATCGAACCCTTTTAGTCCATCAGATCAGTATTGTCTTCTCAGACTGCCAGTGGCTCTCCAGAGTCTCAGGCAGAGGTCTTTTGCATCACCCACTGCCAGGTCCCTTCAACTGGAGATGCCAGGGATTGAATCTGGGATCTTCTGTATACAAAACAGATGGTCTGCCGCAGGAAGGCTTGCATCAGCACTTAGTTCTTGTGGCTCTTTCTTACACACCCAGGGAAATGCTGATCACCACTTTGGGGGTCAGGAAGCAATTTTTCTCCAGGTCAGTTTGGCTGGAGATCCTGGAGGTTTTTTTGTCATCTTCTGGGTGTGGAACGGTGGTCACTGGAGGTGTGGAGGGGGAGGTATGTGTGAATTTCCTGTATTGTGCAGGGGGTTGGACTAGATGACTCTGGAGAGGTCCCTTCCAACTCTATGATTTTAACCATTGTTCCTCCCTGTTGGCCAGATAACACCAATTTCTAGGTAACATGAAGGAGGCATCTGACCTCCACCAGACTTCTAGAATGGTTCCTAACTTCAGGACATCACTGCATGCTGCAGTAGTCAGTAAGGAGCATGAGGAGTCAAGGCCATGAACAGAAGATGGGGGAGAGATGCCTGCTTCATGAGATCCAAGTGGTGTAGAGGTTAGTGTGTCAGAGTAGGATGTAGGACACCTGGGTTCAAAATCCATTCTGCAAGGAAGTCCACTTGGGAGACTTGGGCCAGTTGCTCTTTCTGTCATTCTCAATTATCTTGCAGGGTAACGATGAAATGGGGTATAGGAGAACTATGTATGCTGCTTGGGCTCCTTGGATGAAGGGTGAGATCAAAGAGTTGCCTGTGACTTTCTGTCTGAGCACCCAAATTCCCAACTAGTTTGGTGTAGTGGTTAGGAGCACGTACTCTAATCTGGAAGAACTGGGTTTGATTCCCCACTCTTCCACATGCAGCTGCTGATGTGACCTTGGGTTAGTCATAAGTTCTTTCAGAGCTGTTCTCTCAAGGGCAGTTCTCAAGAGAGCTCTCTCAGCCCCACCTAGAAAAGGAGGAGGAGGAGATTGGATTTATACCCCACCCTTCACTACCCAAAGGAGTCTCAGAGTGGCTAACAAACTCCTTTCCCTTCCCCTCCCCTCCCCATAAGAGACCCTGTGAGGTAGATGGGGCTGACAGAAACTGCTCTTTTTCAAGAAAAGCTGTGCCAGAACTATGGCTTGCCCAAGGTCATCCAGCAGGTGCAAGTGGAGGAGTGGGGAATCAAACCTGGTTCTCCCAGATTAGAGTCCGTGCACTTAACCACCACACCAAACTGATTCTCGCCTACCCTACAGGGTGTCTGTTGTGGGGAGGGGAAGGGAAAGGGATTGTATAGCCTCTCTGAGACTCCTTCAGGTAGTGAAGAGTGGGGTATAAGCCCAATCTCTTCTCTCTTCTCTTTTTCTCCTGGTCTGCTCTCTTCTTCTTCCTCCTATTTCTGAATTTGTCATGACACACATTATTGTTTCCGTACTTGCCCTTTATTTAAAGTCTCTTGAAATGTCCTTCTTTCCAAATCTACACACATAATACGCCTTCTCTATGAGTAAATCTTAATATGGGTACAATACCTTTATGTATATTGAGTCAGTTTATTGTTTAACCACAAGATCATAATAACATAAAATGTCAAACTGGGGTGGGGGGGGGGGTCAATTCAAATGTAGTGTTTACAATCTACAACGTGTCAACTGAGAAACTTCCCTCTCAGTTTCTGAGTGGCCACAGCAAATTTTGGTACTCTTAACACTCTGGGAAATTCTTTATGGTATGTGAAAGTCACTTTAGTGGTTCATAAAAACTGAGCAGGTTCTTTAAGAAATGAGGGATATGCATTGATCTATAATACAATAATGTATACAATGCAAACTGTTTCATGATTTCCACATAGATACAACATAGCAATTGTTTGACAGGAGTTTTAAATTAGCTGCCCTTGAGCTGTTGCAAAGATATTCTTTGACACCTGAATGCAAAAAAAAAAAGGCTTGTCATAGAAGAGGATGGCAGAATCCCAAAATAGCTTTTTAAAGGATATTTGGTTTAGGAACAGCATAAAGATGGAGAAAACATTCAGAGTGACTCCATATCTCCTGAACTGGGGGGGGGGATCTCTTCCATCTTAACTAGGGTTGCCAGTCTGTGACTGGCAACTGACAGGGAGATTACTGGGGGTGGAGACTTACCTTTCTGGCATTGTGACACCATGACACCATGACATCACTTCTGGTATATCCTGGAAGTGATATCATTGCACTGAACAATGCAGCTGCTATGGTTTAACCATAGAGTTTTGGTGAATAGTAGAGCATTGTCTGAGTTGTTCTGGAAGTGACTTCATGGGGTCAACACAATGCTGATCGCCCACCCATTTTCCTTGGCATTGCACTCCCCACTGCCAAGCTGAGCGGTCACAAGCAGAGCAAAACACTGGAGGCCTGGTTTCCCTAGTCTTAACCGATTAATCTAAACTGAAACGCATTTCCAAGTATATGGATTGGGTCTGGGGTCCCCCCACCTTGAGTTTTGTGTAACAGTCCGACTTGAGTTGCAGGTTCTCCTACATTCCCATGTTGCATGTGGTGTGGTGGTGTGATAACTCTGTTCCTTCAATCCAGGCCTGTGTTTTAGACTGTGGTAGTCCACTCCAAGATTTGGTGTCATTAGGAATGGAGGCAGGGGGTAGTATTCACTGTAGCCCCAGACAAAGAAAGACCTAGACTTACTAAATTGCACTTCCTGTCTGAAACGACGCTGCCTCCTTATTCCGATCCCAAGCATTCAGAACACAACCTGTGGCACACATAGAGAAGGGGCTTCCGTCTGCTCCCCCCGGCACCCTTTTCCCAATCTGAAATGGTCCTGAGGGGCACTCTTTCACCCAGTGGTGAAACCCACATGTACACTTATTGGTTTCTCCAGCAGGCCAGTGAGAATGGAGGGAAACTTACAACTCACGTCAGACTGTTACACAGAACACAAAGTGGGGGCCATGAACCTAGCCTGTGTACTTTGCAATGTGAAAACAGGCCAGTACAGCACTGTCAATTCTGAGGATTAACAATATCCGGCCAATCTACATCCTTTCACTTTGAATGTTTCTCTTTCTCCCGCAAAGATTATTGCCTTGCTCCAAGAAACACTCTCCGAATAGCACACTCTCAGAAGTGTACAGTACTGTCGAAAGCAGTGCTTAAGTAAACAGAGCATTACCCGCAGAAGTCTATGTATTTATTTATTTTATTTCATTCGATCTGCTAGGCCGCCCTTCCTTAAACAGGGCTCAGCAAATACAATATAGAAGAAAATTTAAACGACACTAAAATATATTAAAACAATTCATCAGAAAAAGCAATACTGTGTCTAAGATTATGGATACTTTCAGTATCCACCTGCCCCCTGGATGGAGGGGAAATATGGAGGAACGGGGAGGGGGGGGAGTATGAGAGTGCCAGACCATTGCTGTCCTCAACCAAATGCCTGCCGGAACATCTCTGCCTTGCAAGCCCTATGGAAAGGTAGTAAATCCTGTAGGGCACAGATGTTCTCTGGCAGAGAGTTCCACCAGGCAGGGGCCAGTGCTGAAAAGTCCCTGGTCCTAGTTGAGGACAGCAGGATCTCTCTCAGGCTGGGGACCATCAGGAGGTTCTTATTACTAGAGTATAACACTCTTCCAGGGGCATATTGGGAGAGGTGGTCCCAAAGATATGGATGTCCTTGACTGCTAATGACCACCTCCTGTCAGGAGTTGCATTGGTGGACAATGCTCCCTCTAAGCTGTGGAGGCTTGTGAGCAAAAATTCTACTTTGTAAGCTACTAGCATTAAAGTTGTGAGCAGGTGATTTGGCCACTGCATAGATTAGTTTGCCCTGGAGTCATCCTTCCTGAGCCAAGACAAAAATCTGTGAGCTGGAGGCTAAAAAACTGTGAGCTAGCTCACACTAACTCAGCTTAGAGGGAACATGGATGGTGGACCTAGCAAAGAAGTTTGTTTTGTGGGGTTTCCTTTGGTTGGTCAAATCAGGCCCCCCCCCAACTCAAGCCTATGTGATAACTAGAGGGTAACACCCCACGCATGAGTGGAAAGATCAAGTTAGCATCTTCCGTTTCTGGTGAAGCACCATTTCTTTACATAACATATGTGAGACTTAATTTGTGTGTGTACTTCTCACCCCGAGGTTACAAGATATTACAGTAGAGCAAATCTTCTTTCCTCCTATTCTAGAAATTCAAAGTTTCCGAAGGCCATGTGAGGAAGTACCCTGCTCTGCTTTCCCATTTTCATAGCCTTGTCGAACATTTAATGGTTCTCTAAGGAACTTTACGTTTTGATTCTTTCATCAGGCATTGATATCATATTTTCAGTTTAAGGGTCAGAAACTTATTCTTTAAATGAAAAATCAGTCTAGCAGGAAGTTAGAGTCAACAGCAATCTTCAGTGCCTACAGTGTAAGACTATAGGTTTGCAGAATACTTTTCTTTGCCATCAAGATGCAGCCGACTATGGTGCCCATATAGGGTTGCCAGCTCCTGGGTGAGAAGTTTTGGGGCTGGAGCCTGAGGAGGGCGGGGTTTGGGGAAGGGAAGGACTTCAGCAAGATATAGTGCCATGGAGTCCACCTTCCAAAGTGGCCATTTTGTCCAGATGAACTGATCTCTGTCACCTGGAGATCAATTGTAAGCCCAGGAGATCTCCAGCCACCACCTGGAGGCTGGCAACCCTAAGACCACAAAGGGTTTTCACAGCAAAAGACATACAAAGGTGGCTTGCCATTACCTTCCTCTGCACAGCAAAGACTGCCTCAGTGGTCTCCCATCCAAGTACTAACCAGAACTAACCTTGCTTAGGTTCTGAAAGCTGACGAGATTGGGCGAGCCTGGGCTATCCAGGTCAGGGCATTGCAGAGAATACAAAGCTCTAAACTGAAGATGAATAAGAGAAAGGACTGCTGGAAACAGTAGCAGTCTCCCCAAACTAATAATCTTCCTTAAAGCTTGGAAATCAAAATGAAAGCCTGTTGGGAACTATTCACAAATCCTACAATCTGTTGTGCGCTCATCTGGATCTTAACGCTACTGCAATAATGGAATTCACTTGCAAGCCAAAGTGGTTCGCATCAGGGGTGCCAGGTAGTCAATTTTCTAAGTGTTTTATGTCTCCTGTTTAAGAGCCTTGAATGCTAAATGGGCTCTTTAGAATAGGAGACGAAGATTTCAGCATCAAGTGCCTGAAGGTATTTTTCCTTTTGTTTAGTTAATTCATTCTAATTGGTGCAGCTGGCGGGCTTTCTTTTCCGTCCATCAGGGTGTACAATGTTTCAGTGCTTTCTGCACTTTTTAGAAAGTTTAATTTCCTAGTTTCATTGTGTATTTTTTTCCCCACTGAGAGAGTGGAGGTAAGTGGACATCCATGTTTAAGCGCAACTGTAGACATCATACCCCAAAAACCCAGCTGGAGATCCTGGAGGATTTTTTGTCATCTTCTGAGCATGGAATTGGAGGTGTGGAGGGGGAGGTATTTGTGAATTCCCTGCATTGTGGAGGGGGTTGAACTAGCTGACCCAGGAGGTCCCTTCCAACTCTTTGATTCTATGATTCATAGCTGTGAGCTGGCACACCAGCACACTGGGCCATCAACCATTCTGTAGGTGCCAGGACCTAAGTGGGCTCTGCCGCCCAGAGATGCCAGCCAGCACAGTAAGTCCTAGCCCCTTTCTTTTCATTTTAAATTTAAAAGGCCATGGGAGAGGGGCATCTGGCCTGGCCTCCCTTTTCAATGTCAACATTTTAAAGGTTTACCGAGGTTGGGGGAGGGGGAGTAAATCTGGCCTCCAGAGGCTTGGAGACTAAAGGAACAAGTTACTGTCTAACAGCTCTTTTTTTGCCAGGGTTAGGTTGCTGTCTGGCCTGCATGGCCCAGCCGAGTCTGATCAGATCTCAGAAGCTAAGCCAGGTCAGCCCCGGTCACTATTGGGATGGGAGACCACCAAGGAATACCAGAGTCGTGACATGGAGGCAGGCAATGGCAAACCACCTCTGAATGTCTCTCGCCCTGAAAACCCCCACAGAGTCACCGTAAGTCAGCTGTGACTTAATGGGGGTGGGAAGGTTTCTGTCTCCCTCCCTGTTCCCTGAAATTCCAGGATATAACTCTTTGTTACTCCAGGCATTCCAGGGGACTTAGGTTACCTCAAACTGAATGCAAATGTCTAATTTTGGGTTCAATTTCTCTTCAGATATAGTGGGATGCACACCTGTAATGTGTTGGTTAGAGTCTTGCATTATAGGGTTGCCAGCCTCCAGGTGGGGCCTGGGGATTTCCAGCTTTTACAACTAATCTCCAGCTGACAGAGATCAGTTCCCCTGGAGAAAATGGCTGCTTTGAAGGGTGGACTCTATGGCATTGTGCCGTGCTGAGGCCCCTCCCCTCCCCAAACCCCACCCTCTCCCGGATCCACCCCCAAAGTCTCCAGGTATTTTCCAACACAGACCTGGCAACCCTATTGCATTAGGATTTGGAAGACATATGGAGCAGGGGTCCATCAGTAGCTATTAGCCATAAGGTATAGATAAGGGACTCAGGGGCAAGTGATGCTCTGTATTCTTGGTGCTTGGGGGGCTCAACAGTGGGAGGGCTACTAGTGTTCTGGCCCCACTGCTGGACCTCCTGGAGGCACCTGGTATTTTTGGCCACTGTGTGACACAGAGTGTTGGACAGGATGGGCCATTGGCCTGATCCAACATTGGCTTCTCTTATGTTCTTATGACCCAGATCTGAATCCTCTCTCTGCCATGGAAGCTTGCTGGGTGACCTTTGTCCAGTCATGCATTCTCAGCCTACCCTGCCTCTCAAAGAGCTGGGATGAGGATGAAACGGAGAAGAGGAAAACATCATTAGCCACACTGAGTCCCCACAGAGGAGAAACATGAAGTCTAAATGAAGTAAGTAAATACAGAAGTAAATAAACACTGGGAAACGGTGGTTTCTGGGTTTTGATTGAAAATATTTTTATATTATTCCTACTGCTTATTGTAACCCATAAATTGACTTGAAAGCAGTTTGCCAAGGCCTGAAACAAACACACACATAACACCAATGGTGATGATAATTATAATGAAAATTGGGCTGAAGAATTGCAGAATATATTCTTTTCTGTTGCCTGCAGGAGCTGTTACTGAGTGATGGAGACTGTTAGATTCTTTGACGGGCTTCCATATTAACTCAAGTGCAGCCTTTCCATAGATCAAATATACCTGAGAGCACAGCTGTGTTTTAAACTTTATTTATTGCAACAAGCAAACGATCCCTCACACTCCTTCCTATTAGGATTTATCACAAGGGCAGCTTGAGAGCTGAGCTGCAGGAATTTAAACAGGAAAGTCTCCTTGACAAAATATTTGCTATTGAAATGGGGGTGGGGATTACAAGGGTCATTTTTATCCCCAGGCTTTTCTGCTTTCCAGGCTTCAGGATGTGACTGCATAAAATCTGGAGAGAACTCATAAATAGAAAACTTAACAGCACCAAGATAAATCCCATATAAATGGGATGGAGGCAGCTGCGGATAAATAAGCGGGATGCTGCATTTGACATGTCAGGAGGACAGCAACTATTAGATGCTAAAACTACCTGGTTAATTTTTATTTATTAAAATATTTATATCTCACTGGCTCAGAGCAGCTTACAAGTTGCAGTTAAAACATCATGATTTAAAACCAATGGAATAAAACCTCAGGTATCTCCCTCTCCCCAAAAGATGCCTGCAATATACAATCCATTACAATCCCTGGCAAATAAAATGGCCTTGCCATCAGGGAAAGGGCTGCCGGCGGTGCAGCTGGCTGTGAGGACAGGCAATGGGAGGGCTAGAGAGCCAGGCAGGGAAGGATGCACAAGCAGGTAGCGAGGCACACCGGTGAGTGGGTGGGGAAGGGGGTCCCTAGGAAGTCTATGTCCAGGGCCCCACAAAATCTGGAACCGGTTCTGGGTCCAGGAATGGGCTGAAGATGAGCTGCAAAACAAAAGTCTCTCAATTTCTGAACAGCAGAAACGAAAGATTTTACTATCAGGCAGGATTAAAAAGTGCACATGTGATCTAGCCATATTTATCTATGCAGTTGCAAAGTATCTATAAAATACTTTGACGAATGGCTTGTGGGCTGCTACATTACAGGGAAAGGAAAGTCTCCCAAAATGACACATGTGATTATAAACAGAAACATTGGTTTGATATATAAATCCAGACGTTATTCAGCAGAGTACTTGTCTTTCGTTTATACCAGCAAGTCCACTGAATCTATTTAGCTCAATGACCAGTGAATACCTGTGCTAGGAGGCAACATCAAGGGAAGGCCTTCTGTGCTCTGTTGTTGGCCCTCCAGAGTAACTTGTTGGCCACTGTATGGGAGATGGGGCTGTCAAGTGGGGGCAGGGGACCCACTACCCTGAGCTGCCATTGATAAAACCATAGAGTTTCCAGTGATTCCTAGAGCCACCCACTATCACTTCCAGTTTTCCACTTCTGCGTTTTCGCATCAGCAATACCTCCCCCCACCATGTCCACGCCCTGCACAATGCAGGAAATACACAATGCAGGCTCAGCCTGACAGCTCTAGAGGGACAGGATTCCGGACTGGGTGGACCAGGACTCTTCTTATGTTCTGCTTTAACCCTAAATCGAAACAAAATGTTTGTGTCTCTTTCGGGATCTGTTGTTAGTTCTCTGATACCTTATATTGGGAGTCTGTGTCCATTGTTTTGACAGGTTCATATTAAGAACTTGACCTGCCCGCCCTGCAGTTGCCCATCATGGATTCTGAGTACCCAGTTAAAAATAGCATAACTTGGCCTATGTTAATGAAGCCCAGGTTTTCACAGTGCTGGGAAAGCATGTATATGCACAGTTCTTTGGCTTGCGTGATGGTACCAGGAAAACTTTAGAATTCTCACCACAATGGAAGTACACAGTGGTGTACACAATAACAATGCTTCAGGCTGTTTGCTGGATGTTATTTTTCTATTCCAGTCTTTGTAGGTAGCTCTGCAGATAATCTCTACAAACAATGTCATAATTATGACAGGCAATGACAAATGATACTATGAAGTGGATTACTGTCTGGGCAGGAACATCAATGGAGCCGGTCTGGTCACTGGAGCCTCAGACCAGGGAAAAGGGATTTATATGCTCATCCATTTTCTTTTTCTGCTTGTGCTATCTCCTGTGCCAGGACTGAGCCCCCACAATTCCTTCTTGGCCATGCTCACTTTGGACTCTGATACAGAACTATGTGAGTTGCACAAGCTCTTTCATCTGCCCTGAAACAGGATCTGCTATTCATGTTTCTCAAGAGCCACTACTGCTCTGGACTGCCCTACTGCTGCATTACTGAATCACCAGCATCCTGAGAAGGTAAATATCTGTCTAGATTTCTATGTTGTTCTGCAGTGGTTCTACCTGGAAGTTAGGTTTCAGAATGCTTTTCACTTCCTTGGCCTGTGGGGTTCTGCAAGGTCCCATCTTATCCCCTGGTGGGAGACCAGGGGGTGGGGACATAGGGGGATTACTACATGAACAGTGTGACCTCATTTGTAGGGTGGACTTGGAAATGACATCACACTACTCTAGGATTACCTCTGTGGTTTACCATAGCATTTCTGCTGAATCCTAGAGTGGTGTGACATCACATCTGGGTTTGCGCCCTCCCAAATGACATCACACTGGCCATGTGATGGCAATTTTTTCATTTCCTTTCACCTACAGGCCTACTGAATGGTCAGGGGCTGCCCCCAGGAGGTCTCCCACTATAGCAGGAGGCCTGGCAGCCCTAAAACAGAGTCACACTTTTATAATTTCATGGCTTTACAGTACCATTCCAAGGCCCTGGTCATACGGGCCAGAAAACGTGGGGGAGAGGCGTGGCAGTTCGCCCTGGAGCTAAATAAGGCGTGGTAGCCCGATCACATGGGCCACTGGGTTGCCACACTCCAGCTCTGCGCCCCGATCACACCACGCTGCTGCAGCGCAGCAAAAAAGCAGAGAAGTGCGCATGCGCCATTGGGGGGGCGGGCCGCTGTCGGTGTCTTGTGTGTGCGCATGCGCTGTTCAGCATTGGTGCGCATCCCATGGACACTTACAACATCCGGAAACCCCGGGGACATGGGCGGGCGTTGGAAGCCGCAGGATACTGGTGCTCCCATGATCATAAGCCAGCCTTTGCCCCAGAGTTTCTGGAAACTAGTACTTCGGACCTACTAGTTTTTTACTCCACGTTTTCCATGGGAAGCTGCGGGTTGGCCACGGGAGCACTACGCCTCCCAGATGTGCTCGTATGATCGTGCACGGAAAGTCTGCAGGGGTCCTGTGCCTTCAGCGGGGCAAATGCTCAGTGTGAACGCGGCCTGAGAACACTTTCCTGGGAATAAACCACATTTAATAGACTTGAAAAGGATTCTGAGTAGACCCATTTAGGACTGCACTGTCAGACTGGCAAACACCCCTGTTCCATAACTCTACTTTCTCCATCCATTTTGCTCCTTTTCTTCTGTTATTGCCGTGAATGACAACACCAACAACAAAGTGGGAATTCCTCATGCTGGATTTCCCACATCATAGTCAATTTGACCCTTAGCTTATTGACGAAGTCAGTTCTAAGAGCAGCCCATAAGTTGTCTTTCACTATGCAGACTTCAGTGTACTTTAATGACACATCAGCAAAATAATCCCAGCCAATGTCCTGTTTTGTAAAAACTTCATACAGGCTCTTCACATACTGAGAACACAAACATTTAAAATGACCTCTAACTTTTGAGGCCAACTCCTACGCTTTATCTCAAGAAACCAATAAATTCTTCTTAATTGGACATTTACAGGTCTGGCTTGAAATCAATGACCTCTGCGATCACTCTAGTGTAAACGGAGAATAAAAACAGATTGAACTTGCTCTTTTGTGGTTCCCCTTTGATACCTTCCGATAAGCAAACAGTACAACCATCTCAGGGCAGTTACATTCCAGTTTCTCTGCCAAGTAGAAGAGCTCGGTTCACATGGAAATTCAAGAAATTCGATAGCAATGAAGGGGAAATGAAGGAATCCAGGAGACATGAAGAAACAGCAGGAAGGACATTTAGGGTTACCAATAATTTTGGGGAGGGAACATGCCTGGCCCCTAGGGTTGCCAGCTGTGGGTTGGGAAATACCTGGAGATTTGGGGAGTGGAGCCTGGGGAAGGCAAGGTTTGGGGAAATAAAGGACCTCAGCAAAGTATAATGCCATAGAGTCCGCCCTCCAAAGCATCTGTTTTATCTAGGGGGGTTGATCTTGGTCATCTGGAGATCAACTGTAGTAGCAGAAGATCTCCAGCTGCCACCTGGAGGCTGGCAACCCTACTTGCCCCTATAAAAGGTAAAGGTTCCCTTGCTCGAAAGCCAGTCGAATCCGACTCTAGGGTTGCGGTGCTCATCTCCATTTCAAAGCTGAAGAGCCAGCGCTGTCTGAAGACGTTTCCGTGGCCATGTGGCCGGCATGACTAAACACCAAGGTGCACGGAACGCTGTTACCTTCCCACCGAAGTGGTACATATTTATCTACTTGCAATTTCTAGCTTTCGAACTGCTAGGTTGGCAGGAGCTGGAACTAGAGACAGGAGCTCACCCTGTCATGCGGCACCCGGGTCTCGAACTGCTGAACTACTGACCTTCCACAGCCTGCAGTTCAGCATCTTAACCACTTGAGCCATCGCAGCTCCACTTGCCCCTATAACAGAGGCTTAATTTGTGAAAATGGGCAGCTGAAGGTCTTCATGGCACAGAGGTGAATAACATCACCTAGTATATAATGTCCCATTAAGCCTCAAAGGGACAAGAATTCTCTTCTCCAGGTTGTTGGCAGCCATACGTGGCCCGTGTTTGCTTAAACCACAGTAAAAATCTTCACAAGACAGTTGTTTGAGATACATGTCTACTCGGAAGTAAGGCTCATTGTGTTCAGTGATGCTTACTTGTGGGTAAGAGTTCCTAGGATTGCAGTTTAAGAGCTGAACTATACATGGTATGTGTGACACAAGTCATATTGGAGGAACCCTCACACAACTTTGTAGTCCTATATAAGACCAGGAAACTAACATTCCTAACTATTCTGGGTCTTTACTCTGCTCAGGACCACAGTGCAGGGAAGGATGGGCTTCCGCCTTCATCCTGCACCATTTTCCCAAGCTGAAACAGCTGCAGGGAGGGGCTGTTTGCCCCACTGTGGGGCCCACTTGTACTGACTAACCTCTGGTCTGACTTGTGTCACATGTATGCAGTTTGGCCTTAAATTATAGCCTAAGGGTAAAAGGAACTTCTGGGTAGGAAATTGCTATCTAACTTCCTAATGGAAAGAGCCTTTCTTTCTAGATGGTGCAGCCTCTTTCGTATTTTCCAGTAATTCCAAAACAGCTGGCAAGAACAAAGGATTCTTCCTGTGAGCCAAAAGGGAATGGGATATATATGTATTTTAAAATCTAACTCCTGGACACAGTCGCATTGACGGTAGCTGCTTATTAACTTGATTCAATTAATACTTCATATAAGATCTGTCTCATCTTGCAGCCTACATATAATCTTATTTTGCGCAGCACTGCAAGTCGGAAGATTAAATCTACTACTTTAAATTATTTTTGCATTTCGACTTCTGTTAAGTGCTGGCAAGTCCCTCTTTGTCAGTGGGAATTTAATTCGCCTGTTTTGTTTTTTGTTGTCATTGCAGGGGAGAATGTGTTTTGCAATAAAGTTGTTCCTTTGAGGGAACCTATTAAATGGTAGCTGTTGGCATTTCTTTAAAATATTGCCGGCATATCTAATTAGACTTTTCTGGCACTGTTCTGAATCTGTAGGTTGCCCATAATCATCATCACCATCATATATAGAAAATTAATATGAAATCTCACTGCTGCCAAGGTAAGTGTAATGTTGTGCCTCCAGAGCCTTTGCACTCTTGCAATTTGTTGTCCTCTAGGACTGAAGATGATTCTTGGAACAGAACACCAGGTCCTTTCCAGATCATTTAAAAACATGCACATATTTCCCCCTTTAGCGTTACAGCAATGCTGACTCTGTACCCTCTGTGTGGTACCTGTAATGATAAGAAGTTATCTCTTCAGGAGATAACTATACTGCACGGACAGCTTTTTTCTTCTCCTGAAATCAGGATAGTTAGGTACTCCAGCATGAGAGCGAAAAGGGGGAGAGCACTAGTGTGTCTTAACTGCACTTTTCACCAGCATTATGTGCAGGAGGAGAGAAGGCTTCATAAGAACATAAGAACATAAGAGAAGCCAATGTTGAATCAGGCCAATGGCCCATCTAGTCCAACACTCTGTCACACAGTGGCCAAAATATACCAGGTGCCATCAGGAGGTCCAGCAGTGGGGTCAGGACACTAGAAGCCCTCCCACTGCTGCCCCCTCCAGCACCAAGGATAGAGTGCATCACCTGCCCCAGACTGAGAGTTCCCATCTATACCCTGTGGCTAATAGCCACTGATGGACCTCTGCTCCATATGTTTATCCAATCCCCTCTTGAAGCTGTGTCTGCTTGTAGCTGCCACTACTTCCTGTGGCAGTGAATTTCTTGTGTTAATTACTCTTTGGGTGAAAAAGTACTTCCTTTTATCTGTTCTAATCCTACTGCTCATTAATGTAACTGAGTGCCCACGAGTTCTTGTACTGTGCGAAAAGGAGAAAAGTACTTTTTCCTCTGGCTTCTGTATCCCATACATAATTTTGTAAACCTCTATCATGTCACCCCTCAGTTGTAGTTTCTCCAAACTAAAGAGCCCTAACCTCTTTAACCTTTCTTCACAGGGAAAGTGTTCCATCCCCTTAATCATTTTAATTGCCTTTTTCTGCACTTTTTCCATTGCTGTAGTATCTTTTTTGAGGTGTTGTGCCCAGAACTGCACACGGTATTCCAAATGAGGCCGCACCATCAATTTATAAAGGGGCATTATGATACTGGCTAATTTGTTTTCAAGTCTCTTCCTAATAATCCTCAGCATAGTATTTGTCTTTTTTATTGCTGTCATACACTGGGTCGACATTTTCAGTGAGTTATCTACCATGACTCCAAGATTTCTCTCCTGGTCAGTCTCTGCCAGTTTGATGTAATGATTAAGACTGGTGGACTTGAATCTGGAGAACTGGGTTTGATTCTCCACTCCTCCACACAAAGCCAGCTTGGTGACCTTGAGTCAGTCACAGTTCTCTCAGAGCTCTCTCAGCCCCACCTACCTCACAGGGTGTCTGTTGTGGGAGAGAAAGGGAAAGAGATTGTAAGCTGCTCTGAGACCCTGAGTGAAAGGTAGGGTATAAAGCTAACTCTTCTTCTTCTTCTTTCAGTTCAGAATCCATCAACGTGTATTTATAGTTAGGATTTTTGGCTCCAATGTACATTACTTTGCATTTGCCCATGTTGAACCTCATTTGCCACAATGGCACCCACTTGCCCAGCTTCTGCAGATCCCTCTGGAATGCCTCACAATCCTCCCTGGTTTTCACCACTCCGAACAACTTAAATGCCATCTGCAAACTTAGCCACTCCACTGCTTACTCCCAACTCGAAATTATTAATAAACAAGTTAAAAAGCCAGTACTGAGCACTGTGGTACCCAAATGCTTACCACCCTCCATTGTGGAAACTGCCCATTTATACTCTCTGTTTCCTATTAATTAACCAGTTTTTAATCCACAAAAGGACTTATCTCCTTATCCCATGACTACTGAGTTTACTTAGGAGCCTTTGATCAGGAACTTTATCAAAAAGTTTCTGGAAGTCTAGATAGACAACATCTACTGGGTCACCCTTGTCCACATGTTTGTTCACCCCCTCAAAGAACTCTAATAGGTTAGTGAAACAAGATCTTCCCTTACAGATTCCATGCTGATGCCTCCTCAATAACTTTTGTTCATCAATGTGTGTACTAAGTCTATCTTTAATAACGGATTCCACCAACTTACCTGGTTAGACTGCCTGTAATTTCCCAGATCTTCTCTGGAACCCTTTTTAAAGATGGGGGTTACATTAGCTACCTTCTAGTCCTCAGGAATGGAGGCAGATTTTATTGATAGATTGCATATTTTTGTCAGGAGATCCACAATTTCATATTTCAGTTCTTTCAGAAGTCTTGGATCTGGGCCTGGTGATTTGTCAGTTTTAAATTTGTCCATCAGTCATAGGACTTCCTGTCTCATCACCTCAATCCGACTCAGGTCTTTCAACACCCTTTCCGAAATTGGCGGTTCTGGAATCGGCAAGCACCTCCCATCTTCCACAGTGAGGACAGAGGCAAAAAATGCATTCAGCTTCTCTGCCATTTCCCTATCATCCTTTAGTAATCCTTTTACCCCTTGGTCATCCAAGGGTCCCACTGCCTCCCTGGCTGGTTTTCTGCCACTAATGTAGTTTTGCAGCTCCATCATCTGAATTGCTTTTGTAGCAAGGATGGGAATATATAATCATTTTTTAATTCAGATTATTCATATACTTATATTTTTTCTGGTTTTATGGATTTTTATATTAAGATTTTATTAGGATTTAATATTTAATATTAAATTTAAGGTATTCTTTGCAGACTAGAGTGTCTTTAGCTGTGCTGAAACATAGAGCTTCATGGTTTCTTAAGTTGTTAGGGACAAGAAACGTCTTTCAACAGTGTCTATGGGTACAGAATTCATAGAGCTTTAGGATAAATTCATGTCTAGGTCAGAAAGCTTAACACCATTCTGAAAGTTTGGGCATGAAGAACCCTTGGGTAATATTAATAAGGTTAGGTTAAATAAGCATTTAAGATATCATGTAGGCACACCTTTTCCTGCAATGAATAAATGACTATTCAGATGATGCTCTGATATTTTGTGACCAATTATGATTTCTGGTTGTTATCTTTTTGACTATGTCATTCTGGGTATAAAATTTCATGTACTTCCTGATATTGCTCAGAAAGCAGTCAATTTTTGGATAGGCTGGTTTGGCCTAACTGTTTTCAATTGTTTAATTGCAATTAAATAATCAATGAGCATCCCTCCTCATTCTGACTTCTCAAGGAGTTAAAACACAGCATTTAAATCAGTAAAACCACATCATATAAAATCATAAGTGTCAGTAACATAGATGTCAAAGTGCTAAAAAAAATGGTGGCAGTGTGCTCTCAGCATCCGGACGGTTGGCCGTCACCACAGTCTGGGCTCCCGTCAGGCTGTTGGATATTAAATTAAGTTAAATCTGTGCTGATGTTGATGTTGGGGCCAGGGCCGTAACATTAGGGCGGCACCCTAATCGAAAGCCTTTTTACAGGCCCTTTTTACAGGCCCTGCAGAACTGTAAAAGGTCCCGCAGGGCCCTGATGTCATCTGGGAGCTCATCCCACCAGTACGGGGCCACCACAGAAAAGGCCCTGGCACTTGTCATCGCTAGCCTGGCTTCTTTAGGGCCTGGAAGGGCCAAGCGATTTTGGGACCCTGATCTTAGTGCTCTCTGGGGGACCTGTGGGGAAAGGCGGTCCCTTGGTTAAGTAGGTCCCTTGGTTAAGTAGGTAAGAACCAGCACCTTGAACCAAATCCGGTATACTATAGGCAGCCAGTGCAGTGCTTTAGGGCAGGCTGGATGTGCTCCCGCATGGAGAGACACAGCAGCAGCCTCGCCACTGCATTCTGCACTAGCTGCAGCTTCTGGATTTGGGACAAGGGCAGCCCCATGTAGAGAGCAATGCAGTAATCCAGTCTCGAGGTGACCATTGCGCGGATCACTCTCACTAGGTCATTGTGTTCAAGGAAGGGAACCAGCTGCTTAATCAGCTGCAGATGGTAAAAGGCAGACTTTGCAGGGGCTGCTACCTAGGCCTCCATTGTTAAGGAGGCACCCAGGAGCACTCCCAAACAATGCTCCCTCTAAGCTGTGGAGTCTTGTGAGCAGAAATTCTACTTTGTGAGCCACTGGCATTAAAGTTGTACACAATTGATTTAGCTGCTGCATAAATTAGTTTGCTCTGGAGCTGTCCTTCCTGAGCTGAGACAAAAATGTGTGAGCTGGAGGCTAAAAAACTGTGAGCTAGCTCACGCTAACTCAACTTAGAGGGAACCCTGCTCCCAAACTCCTAACCTCCAGCTCTGGAACTGGTACTGCCCCATCGAAGGTCAGGAGTGGGATCCCTAACCTTGGCCCACTCTGACTCAAGCATAGGAACTCCGTCTTCATCAGATTTAATTTCAGTCAACTCAATCTAAGCCAACCAGCCACAGCTTTCAATGCCAGGTCCAGGTCTCCTGGACTAGAGTCTGACTGGCCTTCCAACAACAGATAGAGCTGGGTGTCATCCGCATATTGGTGACTCCAGGCAATCTGGGCAAGGGGAAACATATAAATGTTAAACAGCATTGGGGAAAGCACCGCTCCTTGGGGAACCCCACAAGTTAGTGAGTGCCTTCTGGACAGCTGTTCCCCAACAGCCACCCTTTGTCCCTGACCCTGACAGAATGAGGAGAGCTACTGGAAGGCAAACCCCTGAATCCCGGTGTCGGCAAGGCAGTAGATCAGTAGTTGATGGTCGACCATGTCAAACACTGCCAATAGGTCTAGCAACAACAACACTGCCATACTGCCTCAATCCAGATACCTCTGGAGATCATCTGTGAGGACAACCAGGACTGTCTCCATCCCATGGCCAGGTTGGAAACCAGACTGGAAAGGATCTAATGTGGAGGTTGTTATGTACGTGGACCGCCACCAGGGGTTCGCGGATAAAGTAAGGAGCTTGGGTCCCAAACACAATGGGACCTCGGATCCTAGACCACCTAGTGTCCATCAATAGGCCATCTGGTGGGAAATTCAAACCCTCCGATGGGACTGTGGGTGTACTGGGTGGGGTGTATATAGTTGGCCCTTGAGGGGCCGGTTTTTCAGTCTTGTGTGTGAAGTACAATAAACGCATCTGAACGCATGTCGTAGTCTGAGTCTCCATGCAGCGAACCCAGTACTTTACAGAGGTGTCATCAAAAAAAACCCTGCAGCTGAATTTTGCATGGCACAGTTACAGGCTTAATACAAAAACAAAACCCCCAAAAACTGACTGTTCCATCTGGATGTACTATGCGGGTAGAAGATTCTATGCACAGAATTAGACAATGAGACCCCCAGAATATTGGAGTTGACTCTCGCCATGCAGGAGGTTTAAAGTGAAGAGAAGCCTGGCAGAGTGGCCTGTTAGAAGAAGAACATAGGATTTGTAGATTGGTGAAGGAGATTTTCCCTTGAAGAATTATAGTGCTTCTTTGAAATCTTCCTGCAGCCTTTTTAAGTCTGTCATCTTAAGACAAAAGCTTGTTGTGACTAAACAAGTTTAGATATATTTCCATAACATTTCTGTCAGGATCTAGACCTGCAAATGATTATCCAAAATAACTTGAAACAGCCTGAAATAACAAGAGCATTTTCAGGATCTCTCATCATGTTGATTCATTCGTCATGCACACTTATAAAGATGCTGTTTCGGTAAAGAACATCTTAACTTGCCAACTATTCATCATTATAATGGGGATGATTGTTCCTCTGGAATGTTTGTATGTAGGCAACGCTGTGAAACAGAAATGATTTTTAAAAGATGGATAGTAAAGATATACTGCATGTCACTAAAATCAGTGTTACCTGAAAACACACGGCCATTGAATTCATGCCCAGAGCTATTAAGGATCACAGATTCTCAGAGTCATGCCTGGTGACTTTGGGGCAAGCTAATGGTCAGACAGACAGATGGGCACTTGGAGAACAAGTCAGTCCATCCTTGAGCAACATCAGGTTGAGGAATAGTAACAGAGCCACTGGTCAGACAATAGGACATATAGTGACTGGACTGGACATAGTGTAGAGGTGGGGAGAATGGGATTGCAGTCCCAACAAATATGTATTAAGAACACAGAAGAGCTCTGCTGGCTCAGACCAGTGGTCCATCTAGTCCATCCTCCTGTATCATACAATATTAGGGTTGCCAGGTCTTATCTGGCTGCAGGCAGGGCCCCCCTCTTCTTCTCCAGGAGTTTTAGGTACATGCACAAAGCACGCACACTGCGATAACATCACCCAGAAATGATGTCATCACACAGGGCACATTGCTGGTGAGACACTCTAGCATTTGAGAAAAACTCTATGGTACCCATGGAGTTTTTTTCTCAAATGCTAGAGTGTCCCCCCACAATGTGCCCTGTGTGATGACATCACTTCCAGGTGATGTCATCATGCTGGGCCCATTGGTGTGGATGGAACTGTTTTGGGGCAGGGCTCCCCTGCCAGCTGGCTGGGCAGTGGAAGATCGGGGCCCCCAAAAGCAGGTAACCCTCCACCTCTGTTGTGGGTATGGCAACCCTATACAATTTCCAACCAGTTGCCCTGGAGGGCCAGCAATCAGGGCATAGAGGATAAGGCCTTCCTGTGATGCTGCCTCCCATTCCTGAGTTTTAGGGATTTACTGCCTCTGAATGTGGCGGTTCCCTTACAATGCTGATTCTCCCTGCCCCCTGCACTATTTTCCTGGCTGCTGTATTAAGTGGCACCAAGCTACTGAGGCTGTAGGGCAGGAGGTCTCCATGGCTAGTAGCTGTTGATTGACCTCTCCTCCATGAATCTGTCTAAACCCATTTTAAAGCCATCTATGGCTTTATTCAACCGCAATTCATCACAGAGCCTACAAGTGTCGGCTGGGCCAATGGAGGGGGGGCAGTAGAGCCTTGAATTCAGACACTACCAGGAGCCTCAAGCCCTGAAGCTAAGCAGGCTCAGCCCTGGTTAGTACTTGGATGGGAGACCACCAAGGAAGTCCAGCATGACTGTGCAGAGGCAGGCATGGCCACCTCAGCTGCTGGTTGGTCCAGGATGCCAGCTCACTTGCCAACCATAGTAGCTGTCCGAAGGGGGCACTGTGAGGCCTAGGGCAACTGCCCTGCATAGCCTGTGCCTAAGACTGTGCCTGGAACTTTGTGCCTGGAAAACATGTGCTCTGTCTTTGTGCTGTGAATTCTGAAGGAAGCATGGCCTGGACTACCTTCCACAAACATCTGTGAGGAAAAGACTCCTATAGAGCTGGTACAAACTCACACAAGCAAGGGACACACAAATACACTATTCCCCCTCTGCACAGCTGTCTTCTCCTTTTAGAATGGACAAAATTCCATTCAATCTGGTTATTTCAGGGTCATCAGAAGGCAACATAATTAGCATGGCTTCTTCCAGCCAATCTGGGAATCACATCACCCATGTAAGCCAGAGCCCATTTACTGGAATGGTGGGAACAGGCATTGGGTAACAGCAACCTCCTTTATCATCTCCCCATCGCTCCATTGTAAGAGAGGGCATGACTTCTATTCAAGCTGATGATACTGAGTCTAAACATTACTCAGCAAGTAATGTATTTAGGGACTTCCTTAAAAAGAAACTCAGCAAGAAGATGTACTGCGAGCACAAAGTAATCTAACCCATAAACTGCTCACATTGGGAATATGCAAATTTTTTTGTGAGGCAGCCCTTTTCAGAAATACTGAGGTCAGAGGATGACTACTTGGGGATGTGGAGGCAAGAAGAAATTCCCACTGGAAAAACCCTAGAAAAGGCATAGAGCCATAGGGCCTGTGCATGAATCCATTTGTTCACATGTAAAGCAGGCGTTTCTTATTTTATTTCTTTTTAAAAAAATAAAAGCTGAGCACAGAGAGACAAGCCCTGACTCCTCTCTCCACCCCAGCATTACCCTACTGTGCTAACGGGGTCACTGGGGGTGTGGGGGGAGGTATTTGTGAATTTCCTACATTGTGCACGGGGTTGGACTAGATGACCCTGGAGGTCCCTTCCAACTCTATGACTCTATGGTTCTAAGTACTAGGATATTTGAAGCGTTGCTTCTTATTTCAGCCAGCCTGACTTGGATAGCCCAGGCTAGCCTGATCCTGTCAGATCTTGGAAGCTAAGCAGGGTCAGTCTTGGCTATTATTTGGAAGGGTGACCTCCAAGGAATACCAGGGCTGCGATGCAGAGGCAGGCAATGACAAACCACCTCTGAAATGTCCCTTGCCTTAAAAACAAGTCTAGCTTGCCACCTAGTGGTGCGTAACTTTAAAAGAGCTAGAACTTTTGGCTGCCAGACAATCTTCGGATCCCCTGGCTATTCTACACACAATGTCATTTGATAATTAGTTTACTTTTCCAGCCTAATCTTCAAGGAGATCTTTAAAAGTCTAGACTGGGCAACGTTTGTTTTATATTTCTGAAAGCCATGAGAGGTAATACGTTGAGTGAAGGGTGCAGTGCTCAGTAATGGCATTCCAATTGACTACTAGGCATACAAATGCATAATATTGCCTCATACCGAGTATTGGCCTATCAGTCTCAGTATTCTGACTGGCAGTGGCAGCTACAAGTTCTGGGGCAGACCTGAGATCTTTTGGTGTAGTGGTTAAGTGCACGGACTCTAATCTGGGAGAACTGGGTTTGATTCCCCACTCCTCCACTTGCACCTGGCTGGATGACCTTGGGCAAGCCATAGTTCTGGCACAGCTGTTCTTGAAAAAGAGCAGTTTCTGTCAGAGCTCTCTCAGCCCCACCTACCTCACCGGGTGTCTGTTGTGGGGAGGGAAAGGGAAAGGAGTTTGTAAGCCGCTCTGAGATTCCCTTGGTTAGTGAAGGGCAGGGTATAAATCCAGTCTCTTCTTCTTCTTGTATGCAAAGCAGATGCTCTCCAACTGAACCACACCACTTTCTAAAATTAAGTTACAGATGGAAATGTTTCATCAGTGTAATCAACATACAAAACTGTCACAAGAATCCAAACCAAAATTTTATCTGACACAATGAGTCAAACCCAGCTAGAAGTTCTTTGTGCATCCTGAATGCCATTTCTGTAGCCACCTGTCAATCAAGCTCGATCTCTCCAGGAGAAGCACTCATTCCAGAGGCTGCTGGCATAACTTTGTCTCCCAGTAATGGGACTCAGACATCAGACAAAATACATGAATCTTTCAGCACAATTTTCATTTTAAGCATTTTCTTCCCTTATGTGTTCTTTCCCTGGAAAGGAAGATTTTATGTTGGCCTTGGAGGAATATTTGGCAAGATACTTTTTTGTAATCAATTTTCAACTATACGCAGTTGATACAAGTGAGTCGGGCATTTGTTATTGCCATTTCTCCCATGGGCAAAGAGCCAATTTCTCAGCTACAGTGCAATATTACATAAGAAAAACTAGTGAGGAGACCACAAATCATTAATGTTTAGAGGAAAAGCTCAGAACAAGTCATACATTATTGGAATGAATGAAAAAGTTGAAGAAAGAGACTGGATTTGGCACTCCGCATACACAGAACTTCCACGGTATAGCAGGAGGTCCTGAAGTTATGTTGCCACATAACCAATGCAGATCTAGCATCTTAAGCTAGATGCCATAATTGAAGAAGGTCCAATCTGCATTGGTATTTCCCACTGTTGAGCCAATGATCTCACATCATCTCACAAATTTCTGTCTGCATTTCACACCACATCCACTCTCCTATTGTTTCATCTCAGCATCGGGTGTCTGCATCATTTTATTGCCATTTGGTGATCACTCCGAGGTCACTACGGTGTCTCACCACCTTATCTGGATTTGGTTTTACCGTGGTACAACTGCTCTTCCCCACCATCAAGCCACTGTGAGCAAAAAGCAGACAACTGGAGCTGAATTCCCCCCCCACACACATCTATTCTAATGAGATACACAAATTGTCACAAAGGAAACAAGTTAGCTGAAAATGCAGTCATCTGTGTTTAAAAGCAGCCAGGGAACATTTTTCTGCAGTCATATGGGGGGGGAGGCTGGAAGCAGTTCCTGGGGCAGTCTCCAGAACGCCCTGCCTGGCAACTGCTGGGTGTTTTGTGGTTTGTACCCAGCTCGTTCCATCTTTCCTGCCCTCCCACCTCCCCCTCTGCCAGGTCACCCCCTTTTACTTTCTGGGGGTGGGGCTGCAGGTGCCATTTCCTCCCCGCAGCACAATGCCCTGCTGGTGCCCCCGGGAGGCCGCTCCTCCCCCCTCTCTCGCACACTCTCCCTAAACAACTCGCGTCCTGATGCAGACAGAGGAGAGCTTTATACTGAGTCAAATGGGAAGCCGGCGTCACGGCAGCATAGAACAGCTTTACATAGCAAATGCAGATTGGGCTGAAGATACTCTGGCACAAAATAATCATGCCAGAGTATCTGGGAAACCATTCTGCAAAGTAGCTTCACCAGGAAAACTGGTGCAGTTTTGATGATACTGCATCTGAGGGTACAACCAGATGAGATATGAGAAAGACCTGATTTTTTTTTATGTCTCAGTGTTGGTGACTTAGATTTGATGATTTAGGTCAGGCTACAGTTAAGGGCACTGGAAGGAATTCTTTCCATATATGCCATATCCAAAATAGAAGCCCCTCCCCAGCTCCTGCTAGCCCCTGGAAGTGAGAAAAAGTCATCCTTAGTATTAAGAGCCAGTATTTATCCCATTCCTAGCAAGCTAAATATGTTGGAGGCCATGACTTAGCAGCACAACACATGCCTTTGAATGCAAGAACTTGGTTCGGCCTTTGGTTTCATTGGCTAGCAGGTTTTAGGACAGACCTTTCACTGAGAACTCGGAGAGCTGATGTCAGTCAAAGGAGCTAATTCTGGATGGACCAATTGGCTGACTCAGTACACAGGTGAATTGTACAGTTTCATTGAGGTGAATTATATACATTAAGCCTTCAAGCTTTCATTTTTTCATTAGGTCCATCAACGAAAGTTTTAGGTGAAGAATCAGTGGGAGCCAGTTCGAATCCATGCCACTTTAACTGGTACGGCTGAGGGTGACTGGCCCACATATCAGGTTTTTGTATCTGTTTTGATGCTAATGTAATAAAGATACGATATCCTTTCCTCCAGCAGTGACTTGTAACTTTTATGAAGTTTCTGTCATACATCCTTAAGTGTATGTGCTTTTGTGATATATATTAAAAAGCATGGTTACTGGGCTTTTGTGATATATACAAACAAATGCACACATTTAATGTATTTATCAATGGAAACAGATGCTTTATCAACTAATGTTTTAATCCATACCCATCTCTGCTATGGATTAATATAATTCTGTTTTGATCCAAATGAATATGAGGAATAATAGAAACTGCACTTGAACAAAAAAGGTTCATAGCTTCCTTTTAAAAGAAAGCATTTTCAACTAAGAAGACTGAGCATTGGAATGCTCACCATTTCCAAAAGGCAAAAAACTGGAGGAAGAAAGTCTTCCAAGGAGCTGCTGAGAAGCCCTTGGGCATCAGTATCTGTTTTGCAGACTTGCCTTTAGGGTGGCATCGTTGAACTGATGTACACAAATCAGTGCCAACTGGAAGCCAGTGAGGCAAATTGGCTTTTCAATTGCAAGCCAAAGGTACCGCAAGTATGCTGGGAAACCCAAAACTACAGTAAATGAAGCTGAATGTTTGAGTGAGTGACAGATACTGTGAACAAAATAGTTTCAGTCACTCAGCTATGTTACTGGAATACCAACTCCTGAGCCAGAAATCTGAGCTACCATTATGGTAGCTGTGAATTTACGATTTAAGAAAGTCCAGTTGTTTCCTTAAATGTTCCTGGTCCGGTGATAAGAGTTTGAAACAGAGTGAGAAAACTGTCTCAGCCACCCTACTCTTCTAAAAAGCAGTTTACTAACCTAATATTGGGGTAAATACACCAAATGTATCATTGCTTAAAACAAAGAACAGGATATAGCTGAGTGTGATCCCAGTTTCATACACATGAACATATTTTCTGCCAAGGAGTTCAGAATGTTGGATACAATTCTCTTTCCATACATTTTCTCCTGACAATAGGCCTGTGAAGTAAGTTAAGCTGCAAACAGCGACTGTCCCCAAACAGCCCAGATAGCTCCCTCAGAGAATGAGGATTTTGAACCTGGGGTGTCCCAACTTCCTATTTCCAATAAGCACTTCTCCCCCAAAGCCAGTCTGGACTTTCCTCCATCTCTCTGGACCCTGGAGGCCTCACCTTTGAGAATGCAGGAACCATCTGTTCAGAAAAGCCTGCTCCCGTCATAGGAGAACATTTGGCCTGGAAACTCCCAGCATTTTGTGATTGGTCCCAGTCTCCAAGGCAGCCATTTTGTGGCGGTATCCACAAGTTGCTCTCAAAATTTAAAAGACTTTACAGACTTAACAAGGTTGGGGGGGGGTGTTCTTTTGTCCTAGTCCAATGCTCTAACAACCATACACATGCGGGCTTTCATGAACGATTATAGTCTACAGCAGTCTGTCACAACAATAGAGGGATCACACCTAGAGACTAAAAGGACCTCCAGTGTTAATTCTCATAATACCTAACTCATGTACTTTCAACTCAAAATTGCGCAGAGTGTGAATCAAAAGAAAATTCCGGATAGTTAATGACTCCTAATCCTAATTGGTATGCTAACATAAAACAGTTTTGATGCTGTTAAATGAGAGTTTTCACCATTCTGCAGTCATTTGTATTTGACCCTGTCCTCCCTCTTCCACGCCCTGGAATTGCAATGATGCGTTCTGCCCATTCACTTTAATTGGGGGTTTGACCGCAATATCCTTTTCTAAAAATCTGGCATTAAGCCAAAACACAACATGGAGGGAGGATATTATAACACTGAAAAATCTAGTCCATTATTGCCAGGAAGAAAATTGAGTGGTAGGTTATGGTTTAAGCTGAGAGGCACGGGAGAGTGAAAAAAAAGATAAATATTCAGGCAGCCAAAGAAAGACATGATTCCCCCTCCCCTACAATTTCTTTATGCATTGTACGTTTAAGGAATTCTTGCTACTAATGGGAAAGGTGGCCTGAAACAACATTCAGCACAAGGGGGGAAAGAACACCCAACCAGATAAACCTCATCCCCCTGTACCTGTTAGCTGAACACTGGAAGGCAGAACTGTAGGAGCTGGTAGGAGGACAACCTCAACCTCCCTCTTGAGTGGTGCTCAGTAGTGGGGCTGCTTCCCATGAGCAGCCACTGATCCAGTCAGGGCCGGCTCCAGGTATTTCTGCGCCCTAAGTGGGCACAGATCCCAACCTCCCAATTGGTCCTGGAGACCCAGCCATGCTGCCCCCCTCTCCCCCCCAGGGAGGAGGGGAGGGTGGGCAAGCTGTGCCCCGGCTGGGCACTCTGCATCAGCAGCGGAGAGTCCCTGCTGGCTGCCGCCGCCTCCCCCCACTAGGGAGGAGGGGAAGGGCGACTTGTGCCCTAGGTGGGTGCTTTTCGGCAGTGGCAGCAGGGAGATCCTGCTGGCCGCTGCTGGTCGCCTCCTCCTCCTCCCCCCGCCCAGGGAGGAGGGGAGGGCGACTTGAGCCCTAGGTGGGCGCTTTCTGGTGGCAGTGACAGCAGCAGGGAGATCCTGCTGGCCGCCGCCGGCCACCTCCTCCTCCTCCCCCCCTAGGTGGGCGCTTTTAATTTCGGCGGTGGCGGTGGCAGCAGGGAGATCCTGCTAGCCACCCTAGCCTCCTCCCCCCCCCGGGGGAGGGAGAGGGCGACTTGTGGCAGCGGCAGCGGTGGGTGCCCGGTTAGGGTTGTGGGGGGGTCTTTTCGGGGGGGAGCGGGGCACCATTTGGCACCCCTGAGGCCGGCGTGCCCTAGGCGAGCGCCTAGTTTGCCCAATGGGCAATCCAGCCATGGATCCAGTGAAGCTGGGTTTGGAGCTAGGTTTGACTGCTGTCGCAAACTCATTGTGTTGCTTTGCGTGTGGGGGGGAAAGGGTACTGAGAAAATGTCTAGTGGGCCACAAGAAATTATTTCAGTAAATGATGAATGATGAAATGAATACACTGCCTGGAAAGGTTGCCTGTAGTATCTCTGCATGATTCACTGCTCTGCCGTTTCCTCCTAATCCATTTCCGTTGAAAGATTATATCTTTGCATTCAACTTCCAGATGTGCAATGCAACAGAATAGCATTGTCAGAGGAGGAAGACCAGTGTGCTTGTGTCTAAAATGTCCAGACCAATTAATCTTGCAGAAACACATGGAAGAAGATCTGCTGAGGACAGGGATGCACGTTATAAAAGTAAATCTATTCCGATGCAAGAGAGAACGTTACTTCTAATTCAGTTAAAAGTGTACTTCAATTGTCAAGGTGTGGGGAAACACAGCAATATCTCTACCTCTATCTCTCAGTCTCTTGGAGAGCAATCCCAGGCAGTTCTACTCAGAAGTTAATCCCATTTTATTCAATTACATCCCCAGGAAAACATTCTGTCTCTCTGTCTCCCTGTCTGCCTGTCAATCTGTTTGCCTATATTAGCAGAAGCTCCCCACCCCAGCCTCCAAGAATTAAGTTTACTGCGGGAACAGGTGTCAGATCTATGAGATGTGGCCATTTCAGCCACCAAGGCTCCATACGCACCATGGCTGCACGCACACATCATTGGATGGCACGGCGTCATTGCACTATGAAAGCCATTCGCCAAATAGATTTTCCTGTGCAGACAAGAAAATCCAGTTGCAAATTATTGCTATAGCACAATATCCATCAATGGATGGATGCAGCTCATTGCCTCCCCCCCACACTATTACTAATAACATGTTTAATGTACACTTTTCAATTACCTGGGAAAGGCTCACTGAAGGATACCAGAAGCCTCCAAATAAAATTGGCCAGTTAATGGCTGTCAGGGTTGTTCTGGTAGGTCATGAAAATGGGAGACTGGTAGACTATGTCAAATCTTTGCTATTATCCTAAAGAATTTATTACCTTTATTAGAAAGGCTGGGGCGCAAGTCAGCTGGAAAATCTGTTCTGGTCAAATAAACTGATATATGGATAAGCTCCTGTAAGATCTCCACAGTAAGCAAAAGAAATGGGAAATTCTGCTTTTCTCATCATAATCACAGAAAGTGAGGTGTCAAGAATTCCAGTATAAGCTTTTTACAAGAATTCTAGTATAAGCCGAAGTTTTCTAGCTATTGGTTTTATGGGAAACAGTTGCTGGAAAACAGTTGCGTCAAATTGGCCACAGCCGTTTTCTCTTTGGAATCCCATACATCTGCCATAGAGAGCCTCTGAAGCTGCCCCTAGGTCTGCTGCGGTCCGTATTATCTACTCTGGCTGGCAGTGGCTTTCCGGCTCTCAGATCTAATCATTTTAATTGGAGGTGCCAGGAACTGAATCTTCTCCATGCAAAACTGATGCTCTACCACTGAGCCACTGTGCCTCCCCTGTGTTTCATTTACTGACACATTTAGTGTGTCCGCAACTTTTTACTGTTTCAGACAGCAGTAACAACAGCTGTTGGGTAACATGGAAAAACAGTGTACAGAGGGGACTTCTTACCCATTTATTCTCATGTTGTTGCTCTTCTTCTTCCTCTTCTTGCAAAGATTCCAGTGCAACATAGCTGCAACTCTATCGTGACATTCTTTATAGGTAAAGGTAAAGGTTCCCTTGCTCGAAAGCCAGTCGAATCCGACTCTAGGGTTGCGGTGCTCATCTCCGTTTCAAAGCCAAAGAGCCAGCGCTGTCCGAAGACGTTTCCGTGGTCATGTGGCCGGCATGACTAAACACCAAGGTGCACGGAACGCTGTTACCTTCCCACCAAAGTGGTACCTATTTATCTACTTGCAATTTCTTGCTTTCGAACTGCTAGGTTGGCAGGAGCTGGAACTAGAGACAGGAGCTCACCCTGTCATGCGGCACCCGGGTCTCGAACTGCTGAACTACTGACCTTCC
Organism: Gekko gecko; assembly: GCA_029375565.1. NCBI lineage: Eukaryota > Metazoa > Chordata > Lepidosauria > Squamata > Gekkonidae > Gekko > Gekko gecko. Next base: position 31,353,724 of record JAPDNY010000007.1, read on the forward strand.
ACAGCCTGCAGTTCAGCGTCTTAACCACTTGAGCCACCGCAGCTCTTGACATTCTTTATAGTCGGTTTTAAAGGTAAAGGTAAAGGTTCCCTTGCTCGAAAGCCAGTCGAATCCGACTCTAGGGTTGCGGTGCTCATCTCCGTTTCAAAGCCGAAGAGCCAGCACTGTCCGAAGACGTTTCTGTGGTCATGTGGCCGGCATGACTAAACACCAAGGTGCACGGAACGCTGTTACCTTCCCACCAAAGTGGTACCTATTTATCTACTTGCAATTTCTTGCTTTCGAACTGCTAAGAACATAAGAACATAAGAACATAAGAGAAGCCAATGTTGAATCAGGCCAATGGCCCATCTAGTCCAACACTCTGTCACACAGCGGCCAAAATATACCAGGTGCCATCAGGAGGTCCAGCAGTGGGGCCAGGGCACCAGAAGCCCTCCCACTGCTGCCCCCTCCAGCACCAAGAATAGAGTGCATCACCTGCCCCAGACTGAGAGTTCTCATTCTATACCCTGTGGCTAATAGCCACTGGTGGACTTCTGCTCCATATGCTAGGTTGGCAGGAGCTGGAGCTAGAGACAGGAGCTCACCCCGTCATGCGGCACCCGGGTCTCGAACTGCTGAACTACTGACCTTCCACAGCCTGCAGTTCAGCGTCTTAACCACTTGAGCCACCGCAGCTTCCCATAGTCAGTTTTACTGCAGGTAATTTTACTGCAGGCACTGACCATCCTTTGTCCTGCAAAGTGGACATTTGCTGTTATCACCAGTCTTCTGAATCTTGGCTTTCACACTCGTTCCAAGTGCCTGCTCTTGTGCCACTAGGAGTCCTTCCATTTTTTTCTTCAAGCGCCCATTTGGTGTTTCAGGTGTTTTCATTATTAACTTTATTCTCTATGTCTTTCAAATATTGCCTGTGAAAGTTATTTTGTTTCCAGTTGTCAAACTGAGGTTTTATTTCAATCTTTTTGTAATTTTCTTTGGTTTTTGTAACCTTAAGTAAGTCTGCCTTCTACACTTCAGTTAGAAGTTTTTCTTTGCCTGTTTTGGGCCCTGGTCACATGAGCGGGATAATCTGCATGGGACGGGAAGCTTTTAGAGCCAGAGCAAAAAGATGCACGGTAGCGCGATCTCACCTTCCCCTGAGGCTCTGTGCTCAAGCCCCCAGCAGCCGATCACACCATGTGAGGCAACAGAGCAGTAAGGCGTTTGTGCGCATGTGTGGGACGCTGACGGTCGCTGGCTGTGACGGGCTACCAGAGCTTCCTGATCAGACGCCCACATGTGCCGCACATTTTCAGGAAGATAGTGCATGGTTCTCGGTATCTTTTAAATCTGTGTCTTCGGGCCAAAGCTATGGGTTAGAGACGGGAGCGCGATGCTTTCCAGATGTTGAGGTATGATCATGCCCATTTAATCCACAGGCAAGCCGTTCCTCTCGCGGGGCAAATTCTCCGTGTGACTGGGGCCTTGGTGTAATAGTAGTAGTAGGAGTAGTAGTTTTCATCGTCGTCCTAATCCTCCTCCTCATCAGAATTTCCTCTGCTCTTTCTCCCATGAGGAAAAAAAGATACAAATCGAAGTATCTTTTTCTTTGAGGAGAAAATGGTGGCCTTTAAAGGGTAAATTGTAAAGGATGTGAGCAGCACAAGGCGAAAGCATTTCCCTTTTACATTGAAGCCTGCATTTTGTAAAATATTTTGTTAAATTAAAATGAAGGACGAATTCCACAGAACAGTGTTTCACATGCAGGTTAAAGGTATGAGAATCAAGATGAGAGGCAACTGCATAACAGGAGTGCAATTAACATTTTTTTAAATAACCGTGTCTCACCAAATCAAACAGCCATTTTAAAAGTCAGTCTGTGTTTGTGGCCCCTTGTGTTCAAAGCTAGCATGAGGGTAGGACTAGGACTCGGGAGACCCAGAAATCAAATCCCTGTTCTGTTGTGGAAGGGTCAGTCATTCCCTTTTACCCCAACTTGCCTCACAGGGTTGCTGTTAAAATGGAGGAGGAGCAAAGGATGCTGTAAAGCACTTTTTAGGGGGCTAGGAATATCTAAATAATTTAAAATGGCGAAATGCTCTTTGGTCAGAACTTTCAGTAGAAAGTCACTTTATAATGTCCTTTCCATCTTCTGTATGATTGTGGGAACTGGGCCCTCATCGGCCATTCATTTTTCATTCTAGAAACACATTTGATAAATGCAGCTTTTCCTGAAGTAAAATTACCACAAACACAAAAAAAGTACATTTCAGTCCAGCTTTCACACACATTCATACATCACATAACACAACACAATGTCACAGGAATGACTTTCTATCGATTTGCTTCATTTATACCCTAACTTTTCCCCGAACAGGGACTGAAAGGGTTTCGGATCAGTCTCCTCTCCTCCATTTTTTCCTCACAACAATATTTCTGTGAGGCTGGTTAGGCTGAGAATGCGTGCCTGGCCCAAGGTCACCCAGAAAACTTCCGTGGCAGAGTGGGGATTTGAACCTGAGTAGATCACAGTCCTACACTGTATCTGCTGCACCACAGCAAAGGACACTGCCATGACCCTGAGTCAGACATAAGTGAGCACAGCAATATGCTTAGGGTTGGCATCCTCCAGGTAGCACCTGGAGATCTCCCACTATTATAACTGACCTCCAGAACACCATGATAGGTTCCTATGGAGAAAATGGCTGTTTTGGAGGGTGGACTCTATGGCATTATACCAAGCTGGTGTCCCTCTCCTCCCCAAACCCTACCCTCCCCAGGCTCCATCCCCCAAATCTCAAGGTATTTCTCAAGCAGAGCTGGCAATCCTAGTTACCTGCATCTAAACGAGAGTCTTTGGAGATGCTCCATCCAGGCCTGTAGCTAACAACTTTTTGCTCAGGGGGCCAATGTTTTTCTCAGGGGGCCTGCCATGATATGTCTGTGTGGTACTGCCATGCCATGCCCATACTTTTAAATAATAACTAAATAACAAATACTCTGCATTTTAATGTATTTTAGTGTATTGGAGGGGAGAGAAGAAGCACGGTGCTGCTGAAGTGGCTTGGATCTCAAAGATCCAAGAAACTTCAGCATTGCCTTGAGCCCCTTCATCTCGTGTGGGGCGGGGGGGAGAGAGAAGAAGCAAGGCACAGCTGAGTGGCTTAGATGACGGCCTGGCTTGTGTTGCTCCCTTGTTGGCCGAGGCAGGTGGGGGCATCTAAGGCTGGGGAGGAGGGGAGGTGGCAGCACACTTGGGATGGTGGCTGTGGTCTCATCTTGCCCGGCCTTCGTCATGCCCAGGGAGGGGGCGTGGAGAGGTTGGGAAGAGGAAGAGGTGACTGGTTCGCTGTCCCCTCCCACCCAGCCATGCATGGCCTCTTTGTTACCCGGGCTAGACAGGAATGGCCTTGTGCCTCCAACCAGTGGTCCCTACCATAGTTGCTCCCGTCCCCCCACCGGGAGAAGCGCTCAGTGCCCCCCCCACAGTCTCTGCCGCTTCGGCTGGCCTTCCTCATGGGGGTGGTGTGGCTATTTCTCTAAGCCACTGGGGGCACCCTGCATCCCTCCCACCTCGCCCCACCCACCTGCAGTGGGTGCAAATTGCCTTGCCATGTGGGTTGGAGTCCCTGGCCTGCCGCTCACTTGTGCAGTGCTGCCTGGCACGAAGCGTCCTGCCCAGGGCCAAATGCTGCCACCTGCCTGCTCACTCACTCGCTCGCCTGGGCTGGGACTGGCTTTGCCTTGAGCCTGGCTGTCTAGAGCCGGGGGGTGGGGGGAGAAGAAGTGATCGATCAGGGGTGAGGGGGCTGTGGGAGGGAGGTAGAGCTGAGGATTGGGGGAGGGCCCTGCAAAAACCATGGGGGGAGGGCCCCATGGGTCCCGCATTAGCTACAGGCTGGGCACCATCCCATACTTGTTTCCACTCGGCTGAGGTCACACTGGAGGCTTGGCGCAATCTGGCTGCACCTCTATTTGCAGCAGTTGAAATAGCTGCAGGAAGTTTTGATCAGACATCCCACCCTGAACTGGCTTCAACGCACGCTTGCCCATGGTCGATCATTCAGATTGTTGCAGCATCTTCTTCTTTTTTGTCTTTCACCCATGCGCATAAGCCTGTATCTGAAGCTCCGGCTCCTTTTTGACAGCTCCACAATCCCTCTGCCAAGAACTCTGGCCCCTCTCAGCCTCCTTCCCTTTCCCTCACTTCCTTGGAATACAGGGAAGGAGGGGTAAAATGCAGATTTACATGAGACTAGTCCCACTTTCAGTGCATTTACCCTTGTTTCAGTCATGGGATGCTCTCAAATAGCAACTCTGATGCAGAAACAGGAGAGGGGGGTTGGGGGGGGGAATCTGTTGCTCAAGAACAACTTTCCTGGGGACTTGCAGTCCAGAATGATTACTTGGCCTTGGTGATTGACAATGCCAGGGGTGCCTATGCACTTATGTGCACATAGCTACCTGATTAAAAAAAAAAAACAAAGGAGGTGGAAATGGAAGGGAAGGTTCAGACTTCCCAAAAGGCTTGACTTTGCAATAGGGGGGTTCAGATGTTAGGAAATGCAGGCTGGAAACAGGGAAAATAAAGACCAGACTTTCCCTGGAGTCAGCAATCTCCACTTCCAGGATGCACTGGACCCAGGTGGCGACAAACAGAGGCATGGAAGGCAGATATTGTTGTCTGATTATGCTCTTTACATCTGCAAAGGTACCTTGACAATATTGATGTGAACTTCTCCTGCGACCCCAGCCTCAGATAGAAAGGCTTGCCTCGGTGAAAGCACCGTGGATGTGTGAGGGGAGGGGCTGCGGCTCAGAGGAAAAGCATCTACTTGGCATGCCGACGGTCTCAGGAGGATCAGTCTCTGTCATCTCCGGTTCAAAGGATCAGGGAATAAGCGATGTGAGAAATCTCTGCCTGAGACTCTGTCAAGCAGCTGCCAGTCAGAGTAGGCTGTTCAAACCTATAGACCAGTGAGATAAATCAGGAAGTGAGGCAGTGACTCACGAAAGCTCATACCCTGCCACGAATTTTGTTAGTTTTTAAGGTGCTACTGGACTCTTGCTTTTGTCCACTGCTGTAGACCAGTGTTCTGACTCAGGTATATCGCAGTTATACGGTTTATATTGGAGAGTAAAAAACTGCTGGATTTGGAATGCCTGCCGAGGCTGGTAGGCTGCATCTGGTTTGTTTGCGTTCAGGCCTGAAGTCCACACGGGGATCATGCATGAACCGGCTTTAAAGTCAACACCATCGTAGGGTTGCCAAACCTGGGGCGGGAGCAGGCCTGTAGCAACAGTGGGGCATTTCGGGGCCCTGCCCTCTTAATTAACCCCCCCCACCCCACAAATAGCCATGTCAGAAACCTTATTTTTGAGGAGAGATACATACACACACACTGCTTGCTGCTGGCAGCGGCCAGGATGGGAGCACCGCGGCTTGCCCTGAGGCGTCCCTCTCCTTCCCACTGCGGAACTTGGGGGGGGGAGAGCATTATGGGACCCAGGAAAAGACAGCTCAGAGGGCACTTAAATGCCTTTTGAGTTCCCTTCCCCAGGGCAAGAAAGCTTAAAAGGGCACTCAGGACTGTGGCACCTTCAATGCATCTCCAACAATCCCCCTTTCTGCCTGCCCAAAGGCTCATGGGAATGCATGTTTCCCAAAGGCTCATGGGAATGCTTTTGAAAGACGCGCCATGACCTAGGTGGTATACAGCAGGACTGTTGAACTGAAGAATGTAGAGCTCTTTGGGGACGGGACACAGCAGGAGGGACAGTCCTGCAGATATGATGCTTTAAAGGTTAATACCAGAACCTTGAACTAGATCCGGTACTCAGCTGGAAGCCAATGCAGCTGGCGGAGCAATTGGACTTACATCCTGATTGTAAGTCTCCTTGAGTTCCTCAAGGGAGAAAGGCAGCTAATAAATATTTTTTTAAAAGTTAGGAAAGTTTGAATTGCATCGTAGGGACAGTGCATCTATTTTGCACGCAGAAGGTCCTAGGTTCAATCTCCAAGTAAAAGGATCAAGTGTGAAGGAAGGACTTCTGCCTGAGACCCTGAAAAGCCATTGCCCATCAGTGTTAATGATGCTGGCCCTGATGACCTTGACTCAGTAGAAAGTTACATGTGGGCTGCTAAAGAGAAGAGATTGTTGCAAATCTTTCCGAAGGTCCTCCTTCCGATCAACAAAACCCTTAAACAGATTGTTTGTGTTTGTACATTTACAAGAGGATAACTAGCCACGCACTGCTTCTCAACTAAACAGATGCCTGTCTTTGAAATCTCCTCTTTAATAGGGCTCATTAAAGTTCTGACATAGCTTTCAAGCAGAGACACACACACACACAAATATGCTGTCTGGAACATGCTGTGCATCTGAGTTGAATAAATATGTGATTATTGGACTACAGCAGGGCAACAATAATTTAAAGAATTTGCACAGACTTCATTATTGTTTTTTAGATAATCGCAGCAGACACATCGGTTTGAATCTTAATTTTCAAACCTGGAGGAAAGAGACTCTCCGGGGGCCTTCAGGAGAAGAGATGTGCTATCAGGGCTCTGCAGGCTTTTCGACCCTGTGGGCACTTTCGGCATTATGAATGATATACAGAGTTCTGGGTGCAACAACAACAGTGCCTGCCATAGGAGGAGGCGTTAACCACAAAATGTCAGGGAGTGAGGCTATGCCTAACTCCAATAGTAAGTCTTCAACATTTCAGGCAGAAGTGTTGTTTAACAGGATGCTTTAAAAATGAACACATTGTTTAACAATATTTTCTTGCGTATGCATACAGTAATGCAGTGAAGAAGACAAGGAGGAGGAGGAGGAAGAGGAAGAAGAAGAGTTTATACCCCACCCTTCACTCAGAGTCTCAGAGCAGCTTACAATCTCCTTCCCTTCCTCTCCTTACAACAGACACCCTGTGGGGGGGGGGGGGCCTGAGAGAGCTCTGAGAGGACTGCTCTTGAGACAACAGCTCTGACTGAACTGTGACTGACCCAAGGTCGCCCAGCTGGCTGCATGTGGAGGAGTGGGGAATCCAACCCTGTTCTCCAGATTAGATTCCGCCACTATTAACCCCTACACCAAACTGGCTCTCTTGTTATTCTTGTGATATGGTGGCAGTTATTGCCGAAGCAACTTTTTTTAAAAAACTGCACAGCCAATCAGACCTCCGATGTCCAAACAGAAGCCCCACTGGGCAAAAGCCCCATCTGGCCCTGCTTGGCTCCACCCACTTTCTTTCTTTTTAAAGTATTTTAAAGGGGGGGGGTTGTATGTGTGTGTGTGTGTCTGTGTGTGCTTGTGTTAGGGTTCCCAAGTACTTACCACGGGCGGGCAGGGGAAACATGCTCCCCGGCCAGACCATTCCTCCCTGTAACGCACCATGCCATCGCCAGGAAGTGATGCCAGGTGACACTCTAGCAATGGGGCTGAAAACTCGATGGTACCATCGAGTTTCCAGCCACATCTCCAGAGCGTTGCCTAATGTCACTTCCTGGCCATGGCATCGTGTGGCGTGTCTTTCCTTCCCCCGGGAATGGAATATAAATATCTAACAAAACAAATATGTTCACAAATAAATCTTCAGAAAATATAATTTTTCAATAGGACATCCACTGCAATACCAGAAATATAGCACAGAGCCACTTGAAAGCTTCTTTGGTTATTCCCAAAACAATCTTTCAAGTATCTGTTTCTCAGAAATGTTCAAATAACTAGAAACTGGGCTCTAGTTACCCCCCCCCCAGAAGGATTCCTGAAAACGCCGAAGAGCTGCTCTACAGGCATCAGATTCGATAAAAGAAACGTTCCTCATCACTTCAGCTCGCTGCCAGTAAAACACCAAGTTCTGAAATTCATCCAAACAAACAGCTCTGAAGAGTGTGGAGCTTCTACCAGGATTGGAAGAACAGTGGCAACTCTGAGGAGGAGAAAAATGGCACATGTGGAATCATTCCCTGTCATGCAGAAGTTATTGGATCAGGAAACCTGCCAGAGACAGGAGCAATCTGAGCTGAAATGCCTCCTCCTCCTTCTTCTTAAAGCTCTCCAGTAGTGGTCCTCCCACCAGATCTTTCAAAAAGGCCGGTAGCATAAGAAATCCCTCTGATGCACAGGTGTGCTCCCTGGGGGCATCGGCAGAGTACCTCCGTGGTCCAGTTTCTCAGCCGACTAGCAATAGATCCAGCAAAGTTTCTGCTTGGCTTCTCCTGGAGTAGTGCAGGCAACATTTCACGGTTTTAATAAGATGCTTCAGAAACCAAAACGTTACTCAGGCCAAATCGAAGCTTTCACCTGTTGCAAACTTCTGGGAATAAAAAAGCTTCCTGAGCCCTGTGTTCTGCTTGTCCCAGAGGCAGATAATTCCCAGCACGCGTGCTGAATGGCGATGCACCAGGCCATGCTTAAAGAGTGGAATTGTAAACTCTCCCACGGGTGCCCTTCTTGCTCCACTAGGATCCCTACCCATCAACAGCCCCATCCTAAGAATACTCTTCTGGGAGTAAGGCCCATTGGACAGACCAGGATAGGACTCTGAGTAGAGCTCCTTAGGACTCCTCTTCAAGCATATTTTAGGACCAGGCACTTAAATCAAACCACTGATGTCCATACTTATTGGCCGGGGTTGGCTCTGCTGCCCCCATACTTACCTTAGGTTGGCCAGGCTCCAGGTGGGGCCTGGAGACCTCCCGGTTTTACAACTGATCTCCAGCTAACAGAGATCAGCTCCCCTGGAGAAAATGGCTGCTTTGAAGGGTGGACTCCATGGCATTGTGTCATGCTGAGGCCCCTCCCTTCCCCAAACCCTGCCCTCTCCTGGATTCCCCCCCCCCAAAGTCTCCAGGTATTTTCCAACCCAGACCTGGCAGCCATAACTTACTTACTTCTGAGGAGTTCAATGAGGCTGCCACAGTGGCTCTGGCACCATGCCACCTCCTGGGGCCTCAGCTGCCAACTGGCCCTTCACAGGTAGCGGGAACCTTGAGCAACTGTCCCTGGCCTCCATCAGACAAGCAGAGGAGGGATGACGAGGTATCACCAGGAGGGGGCAGTGGGTAGCGAGCGACAGGAGACCGGGAGAAGGGAGGGTGACCTCTGGGGACTCCCTGAAACAGGGGGACAACCAGCAGGCCAAAAACAGCCTCAGGAATTATGGGATGGGCCATAGCCCTAGGGCGGAGGGGAGAACATGGCAGTTTTGGAGGACAGACTCTATGGCATTAGACACCGCTGAGGTCCCTCCCTTCCTCAGTCCACCTCCAAATCTCCAGGAATTTCCCATCCCATAGCTGGCAACCTTACCTTTAGTCCTGTGCAAAAAACAACAACAAAGCAAACAATATTGGATTATGCACATCATATGCTGTGTGTCTGTCCTTCTCCCCCCACCCACCCCAGTTCTGTTCCAGCATACTAACCCCTTCAAAAGTAAACATTGAATTTTCCTTCAGATTTGGGTTAAAACGACTGGCTCATTTTTAGTCCACCCCCCCTTCTTTGAAAACACTCAAGGCAGTGGACATTGTTCTGTTCTCCCCATTTTTTCCTTATGAGTCACTGAGATAGATTAGTTAGGCTGACCAATGGTAGCTGGCCATAGGTCACCCCTGACTGGCAATCTAGAGTCTCTGTGGCATGTGTGGAAGGCAGAAGTTCAGAGTGGCCAGCTATCCTGCTACGGTGGTAGACCTCCAACCGTGTGCCCCACCCCTCCCCTTGCTACTTGATGGAGCAGTGGAGCAAATTTTGAGCAGGAAGCCAGCATTGCACAGATATTGCAATGTCACTTCTGGTGTGAACCTGAAAGTTACATTATTTATTTATTTGATTTATACCCCGCCCTCCCTGCGAGGCAGGCTCAGGGCAGCTTACATAAAAACACACATATAAATACAGTTAAAATCATACATAAAGCAGCCATAAATCATAAAACATAAAATCATAAACCATTACCATGTTGGGGTGATGCAGTGATGTCACTTCCTGGTTTGTGGCAGAAGTGATGTTATGGTGTCTGTATGAAGCCATTTTTTGTTTGTGTCCCTACCCTTCCAGCATCTCCTGCTTTCAATCCTAGCAGAAGCTGGGGAAAGAATGGAGGAAAGCTAGCAGAAAGCTCCCGATATGGGGAAGCTCATTGCTGATGTGTATGCGACCTCAGTCACAATGGTGATAAGAGCAATGTGGAGAATCCTTGGCTTGTGGTAGCAGCAGTACTGGACCATTGATTTTGCTGCTCAAGGAGAGTGCTGAAAGCATAAGAACATAAGAGAAGCCAATGCTGGATCAGGCCAACAGCCCATCCAGTCCAACACTCTGTCACACAGTGGCCAAAAACACCAGGTGCCATCAAGAGGTCCACCAGCAGGGCTAGGACACTAGAAGCCCTCCCACTGTTGCCCCCCAGCATCAAGAATACAGAGCATCACTTGCCCCAGACCGAGAGTGCAGTACCAGTGATGGCCACTAGGTTAGTTGTCTTGAAGACAAATTCATGGAGGACAGGTCCACCAATGGCTATTAGCCATGATTCTGGGAGATTTCCAGGTCCCATCTGATGACTAAATGGAGCCTTCATGGTAAGAGGCAATACCACTCTGAATACCAGTGTCAGGGGATCAACTAGATGGAACACTGTTCTAATCCAGTGCAGTTGCTCTTACGGTCTTAGCCCTTAAATTTGTATACCACCTTGTAGGAAGAGAGCTAGGAATATGGCTTCTAAAGCTCTGTGGGAGGGGCTAAATTGAGAAGTCAGGGGGTGGGGCTTGTAGATTCCATGAAGGGCTCTCCTGTCTTTTCCTCCATAATTTGAACATTGATACCAACTGATTTCACAGGTTGTAGAAAAAATTCCAAGATAGTGTATGTCAAACTTTCAAGCACAATATACATGTTAATAATTATTCTAATGTTACTGTTCATCTGTGATGCCAGAGAGTGATGGGGGCATTTTCAACCAATGTACGTTGAACAGGGCTTGCCTGTTATGGCCCCACCTGTTCAAAGGGCCTAAAGTGCGTGTTGATATATAATCTTGTTTTAAGTATCAATACAAACTTGTTTGAGCTCATTCGGCTTGTATTGCCTTTTGCCAGGAGAAGGAAGTAAAGTGCGCGTCTAGCTAGTCACAGTCCACTCCGAAAGCTTTTCCAGATTGTACCAGAAAAGTTCCGTAAACTCCTTTGCTGTATTCAGACACCACACCGAACCATAATTCACTCCCTATTGCCAGCGGCAGATATCCTGGCAGCTGCTGAGCGTACATGCTTCCCTCATTCTTCCCTCTTTCCCCCCCCACCCCTTCTCACATGGTTGAATCCTGGATTTGTTGGGGGACAAACAAAACACCATTTTCTCAGGCATCTGCATTTGGACGGCACGCCTCATAGGAGCTTGTTTTCAATATCACGTTGCATGCATTAAGCGTTATCAAATTGCTTTGGTGACCTAGGAATTAATGAGCTGCCAAATGTCTTATCATGAGCAGCCTTCCTCAGGACTTGCAAATGGAGTGCTGTGGCTTCCTTGATTAAGTCAATCCATCTCATGTTGGGTCCTCCTCTTTTCCTGCTGCCTTCAACTTTTCCTAGCATTATGGTCTTTTCCAGTGACTCTTTGCTTCTTGTAAGGTGACCAAAGTGGGATAACCTCAATTCGGTCATTTTAGCTTCTATGGGAGAGTTCAGGCTTGATTTGATCTAGAACCCACTTATTTTTCATTTTGGTAGTCCATAGTATCTGTAAAGCTCTACTCTAACATCATATTTAACATCTAACATCGTATTTCAGTGGATCAACTTTCTTCCTATCAGCTGTCTTCATTGTTCAACTTTCACAGCCATGCATAGAAATGGGGAATGTTATGGTAGGAATTATCTTGATCTTGTTTGCCAGAGACACTTCCTTATGCTTAGAGATCTTTCCTAGCTCCTTCATGGGTGCCCTTCCCAGTCTCAATCTCTTTCTGATTTCTTAATTGCAGTCTCCCTTTTGGTTGATAATGGAACCAAGGAACAGAAAACTCTGAAGAATTTCAGTTTCTTCATTGTCAACCCTAAAGTTGTGTAAGTCCTCAATAGTCGTTACTTTGTCTTATTGATGTTCTTGGCACTTTCCACTTTAACCTTCAGCAGTAGTAATTTCTTCACTGTTTTCTGCCACACCCATGCATAGCAATGGGGAATACTGTAGTATGAATTATCCTTATTTTGGTCACCAGTGACACTTGAGGATCTTTTCTATTTCCTTCATGGCTGCTCTTCCCAGTCTCAATCTTCTTCTGCCCTTGTCCTCCATTGCCAATTCTTGATCAAATGAGCAGCAGGAGAAAAAAAAATGGGGGGATGACATCATGGACACTGTGATGTCATTTCTGGGTGATCACCCCAAAGTAGGATTGCCAGGTTCCAGGTGGGACCTGGAGATCTCCCAGAATCTCCCAGAATTCTGAAGAAGACAGAGTCAGGATTCAGAAGGATCTTGATAGGCTGGAACAGTGGGCTGAGGCAAATAAAATGAAATTCAATAGAGATAAGTGCAAAGTCCTACACCTAGCCACAAAAAATCAAAGGCACAGATGTAGAATGGGAGGGACTTGGCTTGACAGCAGCACATGTGAAAGGGATCTAAGTGTTCTGGTTGATCACAAGCTCAACATGAGCCTGCAGTGTGATGTGGCTGTGAAGAAAGCTAATGCAATCTTAGGATGCATTAACAGAAGCATTGTGTCCAGATCACGGGAGGTGGTAGTTCCACTCTATTCTGCTATGGTCAGGCCTCACCTGGAGTACTGTGTCCAGTTTTGGGCACCACACTTTAGGAAGGATGTTGACAAGCTTGAGCATGTCCAGAAGAGGGCAACCAGGATAGTGAGAGGGTTGGAATCCAAGTCTTATGAGGAAAGGCTAAAAGAGCTGGGTATGTTTAGCCTGGGAAAGAGAAGATTTAGAGGGGACATGATTGCAGTCTTCAAGTATTTGGCTGTCATGTAAAAGATGGAGCAGGTCTATTCTCTCTTGCTCCGGATTGCAAGACTAGATGTAATGGGTGAAAATTACAAGGGAGTCGTTACTGGCTAGATATCAGGAGAAACTTCCTAACTGTAAGAGTTGTTGAGCAGTGGAACAGTCTGCCTCAGGAGATGGTGGATGCTCCTTCCCTGGAAGTTTTCAAGCAGAGGCTAGACGACCATCTTTTGGGTATGTTGTAGATATGTAGGGCTAACTTTTGGCTATGCTCCTGCAGAGTCAGGGGATTGGACTAGATGACCTGCAAGGTTCCTTCCAACTCTAACATTCTATGATTCTATGATTCTATGAATTACAAGTGAGCTCCAGATTACATAACAGAGACCAGTTCCCCTAGAGAAAAGGGCTGCTTTGGAGGATGGACTCTATGGCATTGTACTCCTCTGATGTCCTCCCATCTCCATGCTCCTCTCCCATCTATCCAAGAATTTTCCAACCCAGAGTTGACAACCCTACACAGAGGTGATGCCACATCATCCACAGTGCTCTAGGAATTTCCCATAGTCTTGATGGTCTTTACCATAGAGAAAGGTGAACTCCTAGAGCATCATAACGGCTGTGGTATCACTTTCGGCTCATAGCCCAGAAGTGATGTTGGAGTGCCCATGACATCATCTCCTCCTCCCCAGGCCAGGTACATGGCTGGCAACCCTATGTGTCTGCCTGCTGACAATATCCTTTATCCACCAGGGTAATACAACTCCTATTGAACTGGAGAGCCAGTTTGGTGTAGTGATTAAGTGTGTGGACTCTAATCTGGGAGAACCGGGTTTGATTCCCCCCTCCTCCACTTGCACCTGCTGATGTGACCTTGGGTCAGTCACAAGCTCTGGCACAGCTATTCCTAAAAGAGCAGTTTGTGTTAGAGTTCTCTCAGCCCCACCTACCTCACAGGGTGTCTGTTGTGGGGAGGGGAAGGGAAAGGAGTTTGTAAGCCGCTCTGAGACTCCAAGTGAAGGGCGGGGTATAAATCCAATCTCCTCCTCCTCCTCCTCCTCCTCCTCCTCTTCTCCTCCTCCTCCTTCTTCTTCCCCTGTTGGGAGGTTAGATCAAATGAATGTTTGTAATCATTTCTGCGGGTCCTGCACAGTATCAACCATATATTCATTCTTTTTGCAATTTCTGTTGCCCAATGCCACAGCTTTGTCAGAATCGTTGGCCTTGGTCTTTTGTGCTGGCAGGTTTGCATGGTTGCTAGGGCACAGGGATGGAGGGTATGATCTCAGATTTACAAGAACAGCCTGTAGCATCTTTGCAGGTGTGATAGAAGCTGTGCTGGAGAAATGAAGGTTGCTTCCGAATTCCATGGTATTATCTCCCCACTAACAGAACAGCTGTGTTCTAGGGATCATGGCTGTTCTCATTCTCTAGTACCAACATTCTCTGGAATAATACCATATTGCTGGAAGGGCTAACGTCTTCAGAACTATGTGAGGTAGGTTAGGCTGAAAGTGTGTGGCTGGCTGATTCTGCATTGGCTTTTCCCTCTGTTGTTTTAGCAAACCCACGTTGGAACAGAAATCCCCCTCTGCATAGATTCATGGCTGTTTTATGGCCATTCAGGGGTGACTTTGTAGTCAGTACAGTGTTGGCCCCGGGTATCTGAATGTGGTTTTGAGCAGCACTTTTCCCTCCCAGTTGAGAAAATGTGGAGCAAATGCTAGATGCAGAATTGCCCTGTGACTGATCCAGGCCTCCATGGCAGAGTGGGGATTTGAACCTGGCTCTCCCCAGACCTTAGTCCAAAACTCTAACCAGTGCTCCATACTGGCTTTCATGGGGTGGCTGCTGTTGGAAAGTCACAAACAGCTGGGCCTGGGCGAGTCATGGAATCTGCATGGCATCCAGTTGCCCAGTGGTTGCTGCTGGCTCCGGCCCTGATTAGTCATCCCTCAAAGGCCAGAACAGCTCTGGAGTGGGGTCTGCCCCATCACCTGTCTCCTACTGAAACAAACCAGGGCTTCAGCTGGCAATAGTTTTGTGGTTGCCCAGCAATGTCCACAGAGAGCATTAGTTGTTTAAAGCTACGGGTGCTGCTTCTGTTATTTGGGGAAGTTTTAACCCCCAGTGTAGGGGGGGGGTTGTTTTTTTGTTTTCTTTTGTGTTTTAGATTTCAGATATTTCTGCACACTTGAGGTTTTAGTAGATTTGTCTTGTCTGTCCATGGCTCCAATCCAAATCTGAGTATCCACAAACGATAATCCACTACACGATAATTAGATATATTCATGTTAAGTTACTGATGAATAAATATTGGAAAATTCATGTATTTATGGGGACATTGTGATGCAAGGAAACAAAATGGAATGAAAATAAACAATTGCTGGTTTGATTTACATACCGAAGAATCAAAATCACGACAGGGATTTTGGGCTGCAGCCATGAAAGTTTTGCATAACAGCAGCTAAATCGCATTGTATAACAAATGAGGAACTCATGTAAATGGAAAGTGCAGGAGAAATGCTTTAAAAGTGCTGTTTATTTAGTCTGTGGCCTAAATTGAGATTTGAAGTCAGACGTAATATAAGGAAAACTTCCTCAATGTTGACCTTGCTCTTATCTTGACAAATGAAACCCTTAATGCTTTTGAGAAGGAAATCAATCATTGCTGGATTGAGGAATACAATGAAGGTCTGTAGGTGTGGGAAACCACACGGCAAAATCTCACACATTAACTACATTTGCTTTCTTCCTTTTCTCACAAATCTTGAATCTTCTTTCATTGGAGAGATGCAAGTTCTCACCCAAAATTTGATTCATAATTGCTATAGCAGATGGCTCCTCTGTGATAAGGGAGTAGCTTTTCTCTCAGGGTGGCAATTTTAAGGAGAGGGTAGGGCTAAAGTCCACTTTCAAAATGGTGCGAACTGCTCACTGCTCACTGAACAGTCATCTCCAGGTGACAGAGATCAATTCACTTGGAGAAAATGGTCACTTTGGTCTATGGCCTTATACCCCATTGAAGTTCCTCCCCTCCCCAAACTCCACTGTCCTCAAGCTCCACTCCCAAAATCTCCAGGCATTTCTCAACCCAAAGCTGGCAACCCTACAATTGTGAGGGGTCTGGAAACCAAGCCTGATCAGAAAAGATTGAAAGAGCTGAGCATTTTTAGCCTGGAGAAGAGAACACGAAGGGAAGACATGACAGCTGTCCTCAAGTATCTGGAGGGCTCTGTCATAGAAGACAGAGAAGCTTTGTTGTCTCAGAGGTAATTACGAGGTGATTAATTTGGCTAAAAGAGAAATTTCCAAGTGGTAAGAGCTGTTCAGCAGTGAAGCAGACTCTCTTGGCAGGGGATGGACTCTCCTTGACTTGAGATCTTCAAGCACAGGTCATCTGTTAGGGATGCTGCAGTTGCATATTCCTGTGCTGAACAGAAGACTGCACTAAATGACCTCCAGTGTCCCTTTGAAGTAATGCTTTATGACTCTGAAGAAGAGAGCAGTGACTCAGGAAAGCACACACCCTGCCACCAATTTTGTTAGTCTTGAAGGTGCTACTGGACTCATGTTCTTTTCTACTGCAGCAAGAGAATAGTCTTTCCCATTATCTAGGACTTCATTCTAGGGACTGGAACTGGGGCTTTCTGCATATAAAGCATGTGCCTTATCTATGGTTGCCAGCTGCAGGTTGGAAAATTCCTGGAGATTTGGGCAGGACCCTGGAGAGGCCAGAGCTTGGGAGAGGGGACGGAGCTCAGCAGGGTGTAATGACATGGAGTCCACCCTTCAAAGCAGCCATTTTCTCCAGAGGATCTGATCTTTGTTGGCTGAAGATCAGTTGTAATACTGTGAGATCTTCAGGCCTTCATGGAGGTTTGCCAACCCTATTTATGTCAGGATTATCACTGAGCTGCAGCCCTTCATATTTTAAACAAACACCAGAATTATTTTCCAGTTTGGAGGAGTAATTGCTCAGTTTGCTGAGCCCTATTCCAAAGTAAGGGGAATTCACCCATCCCTTGTCAACTGGTGCCAACATAGCCTTTGGTAAGCTGAGAAACAATAGGAGAGCCCCTGATCTATGAAGTCTCAAGTTTATGGGAGCAGCGGAACATTGGTGCAAGGCTCTAGCATTCTGAGAAGGCTTGCCTTTTTTAAAGACTTGTTATTAAGATAATAAATCGTAAGTGACAATCCTTCAGCAATTTCCTTCTCGCTACCAGCCTATCAACAGGTGCCCAATTTGCTTTCATGAGAATTGTGTAATGCAAACACAGTATGCATCAATCATGTTCCCTTCTTCCAGGAAACGAGTAAAAGCTGTAAGCTAAACAAACGGCTGTGTTGTTAGTTCCTTGCTTGAGTGAAGGGTGCAGAATGAAGCCGCTTGCTTCTTAATAGGAGGGAGCTGTCACTAGCCTATTGTGCAAAATATCTCATCTAGTGGTGGTCATTCAGATACACCCAAGTCAAATATATATCTGAAAAAATACCTTAGTATTTTTACTTAGCAAACTTCAGAGGGCAGCGGAAGACAGGAGGGCCTGGCGTGATCTGGTCCATGGGGTCGCGAAGAGTTGGACTCGACTGTGCGACTGAACAACATCAAAATTTTTCATGTATATTTTGGTATCCCAAAGGTATCTGGGATTTTTCAGAAAAAACAGGAAAAAATCCCCCCCCCCAAAAAAAAATCATGGATATATTCGGGAATTACTGGGAAGATCAGAACCCAGCTGTGGCAATGCCACAAAAAACAGGTGAGTATGGCTTTGCTGTGACTGAGCCCACTTTTCCTTCTCAGGTCTATTGGACCCCCCCCCCCCAAAAAAAAATGAGACTTCTGAAAAATCCCAGATCCAAATATTTTACCAATATTGGTATCCAAGATTGTTTGGAAATCTTGAATTGTTTTAGGGTCCAGAAATACCCCTAATCTCATCCTCATCTGCCCCTTCTCCACTGCAAACCACGCCCATCTGCTATGCAGCTGGGGGGCAGTGAACAAAGTTGATAGACCAGAGTCCACCACTGAATGTCTCGTTTGGCAGTCCCCAATTTTTTTTTTGAGCCTGTGGGCATCTTTGGAATTCTGGCACAGCGTGGTGGGCAAAGCGACAAAATGGCTGCCACAGGAGGTGGAGCCAGCCACAGAGTGGCTGCGGTGGCTTTACTTCATTCGCACATTGGAGAGCCTTGTGCCGTTGTGGTGCTTTAAAAAAAAAATCTGCATAGCCAAGCAAATCTCCAATGGCCAATTAGAAGCCTTGCTGGGCAAAAGTCCCATCCAGCCCCACTCACTTTAAAAAAAAAACTTGGCAGGCTCCAGGAAAGGTCTTAGCAGATGCCATGGTGCCCATGGGCACCACACTAGGGACCCCTGGTTTACTTTGACCTTGATATAGACTTCAAATACTGCACTACTTTACTTTCTGAATTAAAAAAAACAAACGTTTTCTCTAAGTCTGTATCGGTTGCTGCTCTGAGAACGGGTCAGGTTTGAAAACAGCTCAGAATCATCCTTCATTGTGAATGATTTCCTCTTGTACCTTGCCTTTCATTCATCATCACGGGACGTGCTTGCAGGTCAGCTGAACCCTGAACCTTCCTGGCACTGTGGTCTGCATGACATGCCTCCAAGGTCGTAGAAATCCCCAGGCCAGTTCGGGCTGGCAGGAAAAATCGTCGCTGCTCTAAAAGAGAGCAGGACTGGATTCTTCACACTTGTGTTTTCAGTCTCGCTCAATATTTGCGCCTACTTATACCTTTTCAAAACAATGTTCACAGCTATCGCTAGCGGTGATAGTACAGAGAAAATAGCATCGATTGCTCCTGTCCATGGGAGATTCTGTTGCTAAATGAAATTTTTGCCTGCTTCCACATGAATGATTCCCTATTGTGCATTCATCACTGTTGCAAATGCCTCTGCACTGGCAAGAGCAACACAGCATCCACATAGGAATACCTTCCATCAGAGCTATTTTTGGGCAGGAACGCATAGGAACGGAGTTCCGGCTGGCTCCCAAGTTGGCCATGCCCAGCAGGAACTCATTAGCATATTAGGCCACACCCAACAGCAGAAACTCATTAGGACTGGATACCTTAGGGGTGTGTGGCCTAACATGCAAAGGAATCCCTGCTCCAAAAGAAGCCCTGGGTTTTGACAACAAACAAGGTTAACAAAATAAGAAGCAAAAGGTGGGTGTGGCTGGATGACCACACTTCTTGCAACATGGGGTGTGTGGCCTAATAGGCTAATGAGCTGTGCTGTCAGGGGTGTGGCCTAATATGCTAATGAGTTTCTACTGTTGGGTGTGGCCTATTATGCTAATGAGTTCCTGCTGGGCTTTCTCTACCAAAAAAGCCCTGCCTTCCATGCTTTGCTTCCATTGCCTCTCATGCTCGCCATTTCCTCCATCTTTGCACCACCAGTGGGCTTTTGGAAACTTTCTCAACAAATCAGCAGTAGCTATTTCACTACAGTTTATTGATGCTATAATGGTAGATGCTACTGATGTTTTTTAAAAAAAGTGGCAAAAACTGGTGGCACTGGGGTGGGTGAAATAGGGTTGCCAACCCCCAGGTGGGGCCTGGAGGTGTCCCGGAATTACAACTGATCTCTGGATGACAGATATCAGTTTCCCTGGAGAAAAAGGCTGCTTTGAAGAATGGACTGTATGGTATCATACTCTGCCACATATTTCATTAGCAATAATTTTGAAATGTGTACTAAAAACAACCCGACTGTAGTAAAAGAAGAAGAGCAAAAAAGAATATTCATGCTCTTCCATTCTGCAACACTGATAATTCAGAATGAAATGGCATGTTTGGGAGAGAATATCATTTTAAAAATGAGGGATACCCAAATCTGTAAGGGATTAAAAACTGTGACATCATCAAAAATTTGAAGGAAAAGCAAAGTAACCATAATGAGGAAAAAGATAAATGATATTCCATCCAGTCACAGATTAACAGAAAGTGGAATGCAAAAATCAAATTCATTTAAAAATGGAAAGTCCAAGTAAACCTCATTTCATTCAAATGCACAATGACCAATCCAACAATCAGAGGCACCTGCAGTTTCATTGGCCTGGATCCTAAAGTGTTATTCCATTCATGTGCATACCCTCATGCACAAAGACGCCCATGTCTGTGTTCACACAAACCCTTAGTACTGGGGTCTCCAAACTTTTCTTTAGTGAGACCTACTTTTGGGTAATGAAAACTATCTCTCTCCCCTCTTCCCAGCACGTTACTCTGTCCTACAGAAACGAAGCTTCTTGGCAAAGCATCATAGATCCCATGAAAAAGAAGCTTTTCTTCTTCTTCTTCTTCTTCTTCTTCTTCTTCTTCTTCTTCTTCTTCTTCTTCTTCTTCTTCTTCTTCTTCTTCTTCTTCTTCTTCTTCTTCTTCTTCTTCTTCTTCTTCTTCTTCTTCTTCTCCTTCTCTCCTTCTCCTCCTT
Source organism: Gekko gecko (assembly GCA_029375565.1). Classification (NCBI taxonomy): domain Eukaryota; kingdom Metazoa; phylum Chordata; class Lepidosauria; order Squamata; family Gekkonidae; genus Gekko; species Gekko gecko. The sequence continues at coordinate 31,374,159 of JAPDNY010000007.1, forward strand.
CTCCTTCTCCTTCTCCTTCTCCTTCTCCTTCTCCTTCTCCTTCTCCTTCTTCTTCTCCTTCTTCTCCTTCTTCTTCCTCTTCTTCCCAGCCCATTTTCCTGGGTCTTCTAGGAGATGCACAAGATAGTCTGCAGAGATCAGTGAGCTACCAATAGCTCATGACATCCCTGTTGGGGACCCCTGCCTTAGCAGGACTCATATCCCCGTAAGGTTTCTTGTTCTTGATTGTGTAAACAGTAGCACTACAAGTCCAAAGAGAGATCTGCTGAAACCTTTTGCTCCTCTACATCTCTCCACCCTGCTTGAGAACCTGTGTAGTGATGTGGTTAGAATATGGGCTAAACTAGATGATACATATGACCCTCCCAGACCCAAATTGCAGACACATGCCATGTTGGGGAACTAATGTTCCCAAGCATGCCAGGGCAGAATTGGTTCAGGAGCATGTGATGCGGGGAGGGCCTTCATCCTTCCCTCCCATGCCATTTCACTGAGCCAAAACATCCATGGGGGAAGGGGCCCTGTTTTCCCCACTGTGGAGTTCCACATGCTACAGTCAGTGCACATGCAGCTCCACTGCAGGATGAAAAGCCACTCCCACAGCAGCTGTTTCAGCTCAGGAATATGGAACAGGAGGGAAGGCTGAAGCCCTCCTCCGCACTGTGCTGTCCTCCTGAGCTGAATAGGGCCCAGCTGCTCTTGGGGATGTTAGTTTTCCAGTGTCACATTTGTCTGAAAGTCGACCCCATTTATGTCACACATATTGTCTAGTTCAGTTCTGGCACACTAAGATCTGGGCTCAGATCTCTCCTTCTGTTATGAAACTCTCAGAGTGACCTTTGTGATTGCGGCATATGACCAAGCACTAGTGTGGCCTCATAGAGGGTGGCAGCTTCAGTAACTGGCCTAAGAAGAAAAATGTAAGCAAAATTTGGCCATCTCCCAATGATTTGTATTCAGCAGTGTCTAACAGTTCATGGGCAATGATTAATAATCATACAACCCTCAAAAGACTAATAAAAATAGAAAAGCCACTATTATAACAAAAGACTAATAAAAAGAGAAAAACTGCTTCCATTAAAAATTAACTTCTGTGACTGTTTCTTTCATTAACCACAGCAATTTTTTTTAAAAAAATCTCAAATGTGCCTTTATTGTGAAACACATGAACATATGAAGCTGCCTCATATTACTTCAGACCTTTGGTCCATCAAAAGAAAGGTTGAAGGAGCTGGGTATGTTTAGCCTGGAGAGGAGACGACTGAGAGGTGATATGATCACCATCTCCAGGTACTTGAAGGGCTGTCATCTAAAGGATGGTGCGGAGTTGTTTTCTGTTGCCCCTGAAGGTCAGACCAGAACCGATGGATTGAAATTAAATCAGAAGAGTTTTTGGCTAAACATTAGGAAGAACTTCCTGACAGTTAGAGCAGTTCCTCAGTGGAACAGGCTTCCTCCAGAGATGGTGGGCTCTCCTTCTTTGGAGGTTTTCAAACAGAGGCTCGATGACCATCTGACAGCAATGCAGATTCTGTGAATTTAGGCGGACCATGAGAGGGAGGGCAGGAAGGGTTGCCTCGGTGCTTAGTTCTTGTGGTGCTTTTTTACATGCCCAGGGAAATGCTGATTGCCACTCTGGGGTCAGGAAGCAATCCTGGAGTTTTTTTCCCCATCTTCTGGGCATGGAACAGTGGTCACTATGGGTGTGGAGGGGGAGGTATTTGTGAACCTCCTGCATTGTGCAGAGGGTTGGACTAGATGACCCTGAAGGTCCCTTCCAACTCTATGATGCTATGATTCTAATGCCAGTATTGGTTGCTAGCAGCTCTCCAAGGTCTTAGGTAGAAGTCTTTCATGTCACCTACCACCTAATGCTTTTTTACTTGGGATGGAACAGGGTACCTTCTGCATCCCACTTTGACCTAAGAACATAGGAAGAGCCCTGCTGGATTAGACCAATAGTCCATCTAGTCCAGCATCCTGTATCATACAGTGGCCAACCAGTTCCTGTGGATGGCCAACAATTGGGCAGAGTCCAAGGCCTTCCCCTGATGTTGCATCCTGGCTCTCAGATTCAGAAGATTAGTGTCTCTGAATGTGGAGATTCCCTACTGTTAAGTATGAGACTCAACAATGGATTCAGCTTCAAGTGATTTCAGCTTTATTAAACAGCAACTGTAAGTCAGGAACACATAACAACAAGCACAGCTCCTTCTCTTAAACTCTCCCGGGCTGTCAAAGCCACACCCATTACAAGTTAAAGACCAATCAGAATACAGGGATAAAGGCCAATCAGGACCGTTCCCTCTTTGCAACAATATCACTCAGTGATTGGGTAATTACACAGGTTTCGCAGAAACCGACCAATAGCAATGCGACATCTGAAGAGCCACATTCAGACTCAAGCTTAACATGTGAATAGATAGGAGCGATTCACATTCAGTACATAACACCTACAGTCACCATGATTAGTAGCCACCGATAGACCTATCCTCCATGAATCTCTGAAATCCCCTTTTAAAGCTGTCTACACCTGTGGCCATCACTATACCCTCTTGTGGCAAATTCCATGTTTTAAATTGTGGCAAATTTCATGTTCTTTCCCTTTCTCACAATACAAGAACTCGTGGGCACTCCATGAAATTGCTGAGCAGCCGGGTTAGAACAGATAAAAGGAAGTACTTCCTCGCCCAAAGAGTGATTAACGCATGGAATTCACTGCCACAGGAGGTGGTGGCAGCTACAAGCATGGACAGTTTCAAGAGGGAATTAGATAAACACAAGTGGAGACCTGCAAGAAACTTGCGGGATGGTTATTTCATTCATCACACCTTTGCTTCCTCTGCTCACCCCCTACCTTTCTCACACTATTTCTCCCCTCTGCCCCCCTTTTCTTATTCTATTTCTGCTCCATGCATGTGACTTCCTCTCTCTTTCTGATCTGTCATCTTTCTCTTTGTTTTTCTGCCTCCCCACTTCATCACTCTTTCTCTCTCTTTCTGCCCCCCACCTCATCATTCTTTCTTTCTGCCCCCATCACTCTCCCAGCCTCTCGCCTGCTTCCTCCCCCACTCTGCAGAGCAGCAGGAACAGTGGTGGCAGTGCTCTCAGCCACCCACCTGCTTCCTCTCCCCCCACAGCAGCAGTGGCAGCACTCTGGGAATCACAATGGATCTCCCAGCTACAGAGATCAATTCACCTTAGGGCTGCCAGCTCCAGGTTGGGAAATTCCTGGAGATTTGGGGGTGGAGCCTTAGGACAGTGAGGCTTGGGGTGGCAAGCAGCCTCAGCAGGGTATGATGCCATAGACTCAACCCTACAAAACAGCCATTTTATCCAGGGGAACTGATTTCTGTCTCCAGTTGTAATTCTGGGTGATCTCCAGTCCTCACCCAGAGGCTGGCAATGGTGGTTCTCATGGAGGAAATGGTTGGAGGGTGGAGTCTATGGCATTACACCAGTCCAAAGTTCCTCCCCTTCTCAAATCCCACCCTCTCCAGGTTTCACCCCTCAAATGTCCAGGGATTTCCCAACCTGGAGTTGGCAACCCTATTTCCTTCCCAACCAACAGCCAACCTACCTTTATCTGCCTCCCTGTCTCCTGTTTTCCATCTCCACCCCCCAGCCTCTACCTAGGAAAATTACAGTCTTTCTCCACAGTGAGGGCCAAAGCAGCTTTCATTATTCCCTCCTCCTTTTTATCTGCACAACAACCCCGTGAGGTTGGTTAGGCTGAAATATGTGACTGATCCAAAATCACACAGTCACCTTCCACTGCAAGATGGGGATCTGAACCTGGGTCTTGCAGACCCTACTTTGAAGCTCTAACTGCTGCACCTCACTGGCTTTCATAGGGTGGCTGCTGATGAATGGTAGCAAGCAGCTGAGGCTATGTGAGTCATGCAAATCAGGGAGGACCTGGCAACCCTAGACTACTGCCAGGCCTAGAGTGGCCAACCTCCAAATGGGCCCTGGAGACCCCCAGAATTACAACTGGACTCTAGACAGCAGAGGTCTGTCTCCCTGCAGAAAATGGCTGCTTTGGAGGGTGGACTCTGTGGCATTATGCCCAGCTGAGGCCTCTCCCTTCCCAAACCCAGCCCTCCTTAGAGTCCACCACAAAATCTCCCAGCCTGGCACTGGCAACTCTAGTGAAGCCTGGCCCCAAGGCTTCCTCCCTCCCTCCACAAGAGGCCTGAAAAGGGCCCTTCCCCACCCTTTGACTGACAGAGCCAGTTAGAAGCCTCCCCCCCCCCGAACATTCTAATCTCTCACCCTTGATGCCTGGAGTTAGGTCCCTGCAGAGGCCATTTCAAAAGGCTTTGGGGGAATTCACCGATTCCTGAAGGGATTTCTTCACTTTTTGGATTTTTCTATAAACCCAAGTCTACTGACTATGCAGGAAAAGCTGTTGGGGGACAGTGAGCCCCCTGTTGGTGGGAATAGGTATCTGCACATTTTGGCTATTAGAATAAGGATATGGAGCAGAAGTCCATCAGTGGCTATTAGCCACAAGGTATAGATAGGAACTCTCAGTCTGGGGCAGGTGATGCACTCTATTCTTGGTGCTGGGGGGGGCAGCAGTGGGAGGGCTTATAGTGTCCTGGCCCCACTGGTGGACCTCCTGATGGCACCTAGTATTTTTGGACACTGTGTGACAGAGTGTTGGACTAGATGGGCCATTGGCCTGATTCAACATTGGCTTCTCTTATGTTCTTATGTTCTTAATCACTCACTGTGTAAAGAAGTATCTCCTTTGGTCCCTCCTGAATCAACTATCCAACAGCTTCACTGGATGCGCTCGAGTTCTAGTAATTTGGGAGAGGGAGAAAAAGTTCTTTTTGCCAACTCTCTCCACCCTGTGCATAATTTTATAAATTTCTATCCCATCTCCCCTTAGTTTGCTGACAGACACATCGGTGTCACAATGGTGTACCATCTCACTTCAAGGAGAAGAAAAACAACAACTGGAAGTGACATCATTAAACTGGGGTGGCGCCATAGGATTTGCCCCAAACGCTATGGGTTTTTCTTGGGTGAAGCCTAGAGCATCATGCCAATGTAATCACATCACTTCAAGTTTTTGCCCCCCATTCCCCCCACACCTTGGAAATGCTGACTGGGAACAGGGGTATGTGGGTAACCTGGTCTCCCTACTCCCAAGCCAGTAGTAGGCTGATAGACTGTGGGTACTCATCAGTGAAACCATGTCATGGGGGGGGTTGATTGGTTAGTATTTTTTCGTGTGTGCTTGTGCGAGTGTCTGTGCACTTGGAAGTCATGGTGAACTTTGGTGACTGATCCCTACTGGGGGCCTGGAAGATATTAATAGAGGTGGCTGAATAAAGCCTGCCCCCACCTCACCCACTGCTGGTATTCCAAGATCTCCCATCCAAGTACTTGCCAGAGTCAACCTTGCTTAGCTTCTGTAATCTGATGAGATCGGGCTTGCCTGGGCTGTCCAAGTCAGGGCACCATGTCATTTTGTAGATGTTTACAGGCATACTTCTTTACAGACAGCTAGTGTGGTGTAAAGCTTAGTAAACCACTGTAGTGCTTAGACCATAGGACCATCTCCAAATCCCTGCTCTGCCAAGAAGCTGATTGGGTGACTCCCTGTCTTTCTCAATTGAACTTACCTCATGGAGTTGATGTGAAGGTGAAATGGAGATGCTGCCTTGAACTCCTTGGAGGAATAAAGATGTGGTAGATAATCTTACTTGCTTATGTTAAATGTCTATATTCCCACCCTTTAACCAGAAAATGGATTCCTGGGTGGCTAAGAAATATCAAAGCAGTTAAATCACTTAGGAACATGAGAACAATAAAATTTACACATAAGCAGCAGAAGGATAAAAGGACTAATAGTAGTAATTTTAAAAATTAGAAAAATTAAAACCAGCAAGCTATTAAGACAGCCAATGTGATGTAGTGGTTAATAGAGGTGGACTCTAAAAGGAAGAACCAAGAACCGTATTCCTCTGCAAGAAGCCTGCTGGGTGACCTTGGGCCAGTCACAGTTCCCTCAGAACTCTCTCAGCCCCACCTACCTCACAAGGTGCCTGTTGTGGGGAGAGGAATGGAAGGTGATTGTAAGCCGCTTTGAGACACCTTAGGGTAGAGAAAAGCAGGGCATAAAAACGAACTCTTCTTTTTCTTCATAAAACAAAGAAGGAGGAGGAGGAGGACAGGAGTAATAGTAGTAGTAGTAGTAGGAGGAGGAGATTGGATTTCACCCCACACTTCACTTGGAGTCTCAGAGCGGCTTACAAACTCCTTTCCCTTCCCCTCCCCACAACAGACACCCTGTGAGGTAGGTGGGGCTGAAAGAGCTCTGACAGAAACTGCTCTTTTTCAAGAACACCTCTGACAGAACTATGGCTTGCCCAAGGTCATCCAGCAGCTGCAAGTGGAGGAGTGGGGAATCAAACCTGGTCCTCCTAGATTAGAGGCCATGCACTTAACCATTACACCAAACTGGCTCTCCAGATCTAAAATCTAGATTAAAAGTAGCCCATAAACATCTTGGAACATTTTGAGGTTCCAGAGAGGATAAAAAGAGAGACCTCATTTAAATGTGAGATAAGTCTTCACCCAGCAAACCTGGCATCAGGTGGGTATTAGAAAGTGGGTGGGGCCAGGTCAGACTTTTGCCCAGTGAGGCTTCTTGGTGGCTGTTGCACAGCTGATTGAATGTGCAGATTTTTAAACGTATTGTTTTAGCAGCACTGTTAACACAACAAAAGGATCTTAACTTTGTGACTGAAAGTAAGCTGTGGCAGACGTTTTGTGACTGTGCCCACCATGCTGTGTCAGGATTCCAAAGTTGCCTGCTTAGTAACCCTTGATCTTAGAGAGAGCTTTCAAAAAGTATCACAACTGAAAAAGCACTGATCTTCATTATGACACATCTTAAGGTAAAGGTAAATGTTTCCCTTGCTTGAAAGCCAGTCGAATCTGACTCTAGTTTCCAAGCCGAAGAGTCAGAGCTGTCCAAAGACGTTTCCATGGTCACGTGGCCAGCATGACTAGATGCCAAGGTGCACAGAATGCTGTTACCTTCCCAATGAAGCAGTACCTATTTATCTACTTGCAATTTCTTGCTTTTGAACTGCTAAGTTGGCAGGAGCTGGGGCCAGAGATGGGAGCTCACTCCATCATGCGGCACTTGGGTCTTGAACTGCTGAACTACCGACCTTCCAGTCTGCAGTTCAGCAGGAACCACCACAGCATCTTACCTCCCGAAAAAGAAAGGAGGCAGAACAATGTCCCAGAGGATAATCTCAATAGATGGGCAGGAATTACTTCGCATGTTGCAGGAGGACATTGAAAAACAGGTTCTAGAGTAAGTGCCTTGAAGGTCCCTAGATACAGCATCGTTTTCTTTGCCCACACCCAGACTAATGCATGTATATAGTCTTTCAGAGTTCTGTTCACTATAATTAGGGTTGCCATACTGCCTTGACAAATGCTGGGAGATTTTTAGGGCAGTGCCTGGGGACAGTGGAGTTTGGGGAAGATATGATGTCACATCCAGGTGATAGAACCATAGAATCATAGAATGTTAAGAGCTGGAAGGGACCTTGCAGGTCATCTAGTCCAACCCCCTGCACTCTGCAGGAATGTAGCCGAAAGATAGCCCTACAACCAATGCTCCCTCTAAGCTATGGAGTCTTGTGAGCAAAAATTCTACTCTGTGAGCTACTGGCATTAAAGTTGTGAGTGAGCGATTTGGCTACTGCGTAGATCAGTTTGCTCTGGAGCCATCCTTCCTGAGCCAAGATACAAATGTGTGAGCTGGAGGCTAAAACACTGTGAGCTAGCTCACACTCACTCAGCTTAGAGGGAACACTGCCTACAACATACCCAAAAGATGGCCGTCCAGCCTCCTCTTAAAAATGTCCAGTGAAGGAAAATGCTCTAGGAATTTCCCTTATGCTCTATGGTAAAGACCAGACCACAGAGACATGGGGAAATTTCTACAGTGTCACTATGGAGGCAATCTTCTGGCCATTTTGTGCCTTGAGAGAGGGGTATTGTGGCTGAGAGCAGGAGTTTAACCACTATGGATTAGCAAATGGCTCACCTAAATACACTATGCATTATATCAGCCAAACTTTCAGCATTCCTGTAAAGCAGGTCGGTATTATTTTCCTTCTTCAGTACTCCCCAATACCTTCTCACATAGCACATAATTAAATTATGAAATTTGCTGCATCTTGTGATATTGAGGGTTGCATAATTAGATAGCTTTAAAAGAGAATTAGACAAACCCATGGAGGATATGTCCATCAATGGTTATTAATCATAATGGTTAAAAGGAACTTCCATGTTCAGAGGCACCGTATATTTGAATAACAGCTGCTAGGAAGGGGACAAAAACAGAAGGGGTTTTGGTCTCTGGGCCCCATTTGGAGGCATTTCTGTGGCATTGGGAAATGGGATACTGAATCAGATGGATCTGGTTGCTGCTTATGTTCACTCATAGATTCTTATACTTGTGCGTGTGTGTGTTAACTGGCAACCCTATGAATGAATGACCTCCGAAATGTCTTATTGTTTACAGCCTTGCTCAGGTCTTGCTTGAGTCAACCCGTCTTCTTTTGGGTCTTTCTCTTTTCACGCTACCTTCAATCTTTCCTGGCATTATAGTCTTTTCCAGTGACTCTTGTCTTATCATAATGTGACCAAAGTACAATAGCCTCTGTTTAGTCATTTTAGCTTCTAGGGAGAGTTCAGGCTTGATTTTATTGAGAGCCCAGTTATTTGGCTTTTTTTTTTTGGTGGCCCACAGTATCCGGAAATCTCTCCTCCAACACAACATATCATATGAATCATCTATCAAAGCCACTTCAAGCTCCATTTCTCATTCTTTACCGAGAGGTGATTTAAAACGATGCCCGCTTTAGTCAAAACAAGTCCACAGCAAACGACATACAAATTCCTCATTACAGAAGCAATTGTTTTTTAAGTGCTTTTCCATCTGAGTTGAATTCTGAATCACAGAAGAGCTAGAGGACCGTGGGAAAGTACTGCTCAAAAATCTTTGTCTCACTCACATCTGTTGTAAAGATGCAATAACAGATATCATTAATTGGTGATAACAGCAGTTCAGCCAGGAATATCAAGAAACATGACAATGCTGAGGATAAACATCCAGAATTCAAGTTACAAGCTTCCAGTGTTGCTCAACATCATAGGAGGTCTTTTCTTCTCTGCAGATGAATAGGACCAGTTCTCCCAGTCTAATGGAGACTGTCCATCTAGGCATCCAGAACGGAAATGAAAACCTTGTTAAATGTGTTTTACCACAAGCAAAGACCTCCTGACTAATTTGCAGTAGGTCAATAAACCTGGCACTGGAATATTTCCAGACATGTTCTTGAGGATGAACTGGACTTGATTATTCAGATTTTAGCCAGTTCCATACCAAATGTTTGGGTCCAGCCACAAGAAAACCAAAATCCAAATTTAAATTCAAATCCATTCAGCAGCTGAAACAGTACTCCAGCATTTCCCACCATTACCCAGATTCATAAGAAGATACCCCAAGTAGAAAGAAATATACAGTGCTTCTGAACGTGGTTTTCATACTTTAGAATGCATGCAAAGCCATTTCTTCTTGGGAACTCTCCATGTTTGCCACATGAATCCTTTGAGTGCATGGAGAACTTCCGTGCTAGAAAAGGATTTCTCCATTGATAACTGGGTTTGGAGAATGACCAGAAGAACACAGTAATAAATCAGACACTTGTCAAGCTGAATGCAAATCAGGGGAACAGTGACATAAATGACTTAAAAGTAGTAATACGACAGCTCAGCCAAAAGTACTCACTATTGGGGAGGGATTTTTTTTGTAAGAATAATTTGTTTCCCAGTGATTTTTGTACTTCTCAAGCACCAATCTCCCAACTTCATATTCCTTTAGTGACTGGCTACATAATATTTCCCTAACTTCCTGTTTATTCTGTGATCCCTTACTGGCTCAGATGAAGCATCCAGCTAATCTAGGAAATATCATCCTTAGGGTGCGGTCACATGGTCCTTTTGATCGGCGTTCGCTGCTGTTCCCTCTCGTATTTAAATTTTCCATCCACATGTGCCAATCTGCCTCCTGTGCCAAAGCAGGCTCACTCCTGCAATGGTTCCGGGTTTTCCTGCCCCCAGGAAAATCAAGTGTTTTCCTAGCACTTGCACTTTGAATGCACAATTTTGCTCATCTGGACAGCCATCTTTTTCAATGATTGTGATTAGGGCCATCTGACCGCTCTTTGAGCGATTTTTTTAAAATCAGGAAGCAGTCACTCACCTGATTGATGAGATGATTGCTATGGATAGCCAACCCTTCTCCCTCATGGAGGATGTGGCCTTTTGCTGGCTTAAATGGCAAGGCAGAACAGTGTACTTCATGGCAGACCTCTAGAGCAGGCAGCCGGACTGTCGGGGCATGGCCCAGGCCCCAGAAGGGGACAGTCCTGCCACTGAGCAGGACAAAGTAATTCTGCTCCATGAACAGGGGATGGATGCAGACCGCATGGCACAGAACATCTCTGCCATGATACAGAGTGGTCTGAGGGAGTGGGTGAGTGGCAGCAACATTGTTTGTGATAACACGGTCACAGACACCAGCGCCAACATGCTGGCACCAGTGACAGCTGTGAACCTCATCTGCCTGGTGCACACACTTCACCTAGTAGTGAAGGATGATCTGGGGCTGGGGAGCATCGGCCACCTGGAACACTGCCCCCCCTCAAGATGTGGTCCTTGCTCATAAGAACATAAGAACATAAGAGAAGCCAATGTTGAATCAGGCTAATGGCCCATCTAGTCCAACACTCTGTCACACCGTGGCCAAAAATACCAGGTGCCATCAGGAGGTCCACCAGTGGGGCCAGGACACTAGAAGCCCTCCCACAGCTACCCCCTCCAGCACCAAGAATAGAGTGCATCACCTGCCCCAGACTGAGAGTTCCTATCTATACCTTGTGGCTAATAGCTACTGATGGACTTCTGCTCCAGATGTTTATCTAATTCCCTCTTGAAACTGTCCATGCCTACTGGTGCCTGGCCACCCATTTCTCATGCAACATCAAGTCTGCCCATCTGCTGCATGACAAGCACATGGATGGGAATGAGGAACTCCACCTATGCCATGAGCCAGTTTGGTATAGTGGTGAAGAGCAGTGGACTCTAATCTGGAGAATGGGGTCTGATTCCCCACTCCTCCACATACAGCTGCTGGGTGACCTTGGGTCAGTCACAGTTCTCTCACAGCTGTTCTCTCAAGGGCAGTTCTCTCAGAGCTCTCTCAGCCCCACCTACCTCACATGGTGTCTGTTGTGGGGAGAGGAAAGGAAAAGAGATTGTAAGCCACTCTGAGACTCCTAGTGAAGGGGGGGGTATTAATCTAATCTCCTCCTTGTCCTTGCAGGACCATCCTGCACAGGGAAAAGGAGCTCAGTATCAGCACCAACAACTGGCTGACCCTCTCCCAAATGGTGTGTGTCCTCAAGCCCTTCCAAGACACCACCAACATGCTCTGCACCTATACAGGGGCAAATCATCCCCCTGATTTGAGGGCTGGACCAGGCACTGGCCTCTTCACTGGAGCCAGTCCTGGAGAGGATGGCTGTTCTTCCACAGATCAGGGCCCTGGCAGAGAGGTTGCAGGTGGGCACCACTAGGTTGCATCCTCTCTGTAAGCAAGGGGAGTACAAGCCAGCCTATATCAGTGACCCAAGGATAAAAGACAGCTAGAGGTCAACAGATGTGGCCAGAGGGAACAGCAGGTGGAAGGAGCTGGGGAGGAGGAGAGCTGCAGCCCAGCACTTTTGCCTCAAAGAGCCCAACCAGGGAGAAGCCCACTACTGGTTGCCAGTGGTGATGCAAATCTTAAATCAGTGGTGGGGTGCCAGGTGTGCAATGGTGGAGGATACAGCAGAAGTGATGGTGGGGCAATACCTCGCCAAGTCCCCTGAGTTCACCCCAGCAGCAGAGAGAAGTTCACACTCAGGAGAGTATAAAATGTAGGTCTTCAGCAGAGACACCCACCACTAACACCCCACCGCTTGGCATGAGCAAAGAAACAGGGAAGAGGAATTCACAATGAGGAGGGTTAAAATGTAGGCCCTCAGCTGTGGGACCTGATGTGAGCAGAGAGAAGGGTTGGCTTGGAGCCCTGAGTCCACCTAACATCCAAGCCCCAGCAAGGGAGAGGTTTTCACATTCACAATCAGGAATAAATGAATGTGTTCTGCTTTTAACAAGTTCCTTGCCTCTCTGCCTAACTCCTTACAGTCAACAGAGTAGAGGCTGAGGTGCTGGGATGCGATTATATATAGCCTTCTGATCCTATAGAGTAGAATGGGAACTCTGTTATTGGCAGCCAGCAGTACCTGTTAAGCTTTGGAGGGCCCCTATTGGTATTTCCAAGGCTGGAGAATTCCACCCCCTTGTTGCTTTGAAGTTTTGTAAATATTTTAATTCAGTGGAGCCTGTCTTTCTGGAAATGCATCCATTCACGAACTGCCACAAACAGCATGAAAGTTTGTGAAATATTCATACTGGTTGCCCAGCAATGAACTTTGCTTCACAAACCACGAACCGGCGAAAATTCATGTTGAACTTTAGCTCATGAGCTGGTTCGTGCCTGTCCCTAATCATCCTCAATTCAATAAATTCATAAACAAGCGGACTCATTGTGCAGCAAAATCTAGTTAGCTAAGTACTGTCATGGTATCATTCCATTCACTATGGTGATTCCTGATTGGCTTGGGTCACACAAATTGATCACACTAGTTCAGAAAAAGGATAAAAGCAGCAACAAATGGAAAAAAATTGCATGAAGTACCAGCATCTGGAGGAAACAACGGCACCAAATAGAATTGGAAATAGGTGAACATAATGTACACTTAAAGTACTTTCTACACCATCCCCAAAAATCATAACTGGAGAAAAATGACCACGTGAAATACAAATACAAAGTGATTTTGATTGAGACAGGTATTTATGTAATCCACGGGGGGGGGGGGTGAAGCAGAATCACCAGGGCTTTTTTTCTGGGGGCATGCAGTGGGATTCCAGAACCTCTTTGACAAAATTCTTTTTTAAAATGTTAAAAGTTCATGAGTTTTCAGTATAAAGACTGAAAAGTTCATTTCCCTCTTGAGAGTTCTGGCTCCTCTTTAAAAAGAAAATAAAGCCCTGATAATCACTATGTGTTGTCCGAGCCTTTAAGTCCTACTGAACTCTTTATTGGGTAGGACATGAAATGAGCTAAAAATTAAACAGAGAAAAATGAAAAAAGTCTCAATATAACGATAGGCATACACCAGAAGGTGTATTAGGCCGAGGCCTGAGTCTTCTGGAAAAGATTCTACAGAAGCACATTGAGGTAAAAAAGCAACATTGGCTGTCTCTTTGGGGGGGAAACCCAAAAACTCACAGCTCCCTTGAAAAGAAAAGAATATGATTTTGGTTTGCCTTGGGAACAGCTCAAGTCCTGGTGTAATCCGAAGGCTGTGTAAGCAATCATATTCACAGGAAAAGTCTATATGGAAAAAAGAGTAGGTATTGAATCATAGAATCATAGAATGTCAGAGTTGGAAGGGACCTTGCAGCCCATCTAGTCCAACCCCCTGCACTCTGCAGGAACACAGCCGAAACCCCTACATACCTACAACATACCCAAAAGATGGTTGTCCAGTCTCCTCTTGAAAACGTCCAGCGAAGGAGCATCCACCACCTCCCGAGGCAGTCTGTTCCACTGCTCAACCACTCTTACAGTCAGGAAGTTTCTCCTGATATTAAGCCGGTAACGTCTCCCTTGTAATTTCCACCCATTAGATCTAGTCTTGCAATCCGGAGCAAGAGAGAATAGATCCACTCCATCTTCTACATGACAGCCCTTCAAATACTTGAAGACTGCAATCATGTCCCCTCTAAACCTTCTCTTTCCCAGGCTAAACATACCCAACTCCCTCAGCCTTTCCTCATAAGACTTGGACTCCAACCCTCTCACCATCCTGGTCGCCAGGTCGCCATTATTGGTTTGCTAATAACTGACACACAGACAGGGGAAGTGTTGAGCTTCTCTTTTAAAGCTCAGGTCACTGTGTTCCTTTTTACTGAATACCGATTTCAGCCATCCGTTCCACTGATCTTTTCCTCGTCATCCCAATGTAGCACAGCCTCTCATTTTGAGATACTCCACTGATTTGTCCCAATATGTCTACTGATTGGGCACCTTACCAAAAAAAAAAATCCGTGAAAGGGAATTCATTTCTTAAATCCAGTTTTCTACTTATGCAAATAGAAATGTTTCTAGATGCCGTCAGTGTCTAGACAGGTCTACATGAACTGTCATGGTACATAGGCTATGACACAAAACTCAGTTCTTGTTTTTTCCTCCAGTTCATCTCCCCATGATGCCTCTCTTATTCAGTTCTGTCAAAGCCTTCTGTGCACTTGTCCTGCATACAGCATTGCCGGTGCTGGGCTGGGAAATTCCTGGAGATGTGGAAGTGGAGGGAGGGGTCTGGAGAGGGGAGGGACCTCAGTGAGGTAGGGGTCATCCTCCAAAGCAGCCATTTTCTCCAGGGAAACTGATCTCCGCAGCTTGTAGACCTGTTGTAATTCTGGGAGGTCACCAGGCCCCACCTGGAGGTTGGCAACCTGATCCGCAGACCATGATTCCGGTGTGATTTGTTCCTACTTTGGAGTCCTGTTTTGTAGGGCAAGCAGATACCAGGGATTTTAAAAATTCTGATTTAAGATTTGCATCAAGATTTGTGTGTGCGTTGTTTAACCAATGCCGTATCCCTGCATGCTTCAGTATAATACCACAAACACACACACATCAATGCAATTGTAGGTAAAATTGCTTTATTGCAGTGTTTTCTCATTGTGGATAGATGGGGAAATTACAGAAATGGTTGGAACAGATTGAAAACTGCAGTAAATTACATATACCAGTTCTGGAATTAAGATCAGAAATTCACCTAGTTGAACCATAGCTCCATATTCATGGAGAAGTGAATGAACACATAGAACACAATCCCACTCCCCCCCAAAAAAACAACAACACAACAACAACAGGAGCAAACTAAGGTAAATCTTTTCCCTTCCTACATCTATGGAAATCAATGGGACTGGTCAATTCTGAATTTTGGCTGCAGTTACACCTGTTTGGATTTTAAAACTTCTTGATAGCCTTATACATAAACTAAGTGGAATATTCCATGTACCAAACCTTCCACGGATGTTTTGAGTAGTTTTCCATCTAGCTAGTTTACATAATGAGAAAGACTGGCGCAGAAAATTTTCCTTGGAGCAGCCCAGTAGGCAAAAGGGGGAAAATACATTTTTAATTAAATTGTTTTGCTTACACTTGGCAACACCAAATGCTTATAATAAGTGACACGCTGCTAGCAACAGTTGGGATTTTAACAGCACAAGCCTAAGAGTTACAATCCTCTAAATTCATTGACTTCAATGGATTTACAAGAGTATAACTCTGTTTAGGATTACATTGCCAATAATGTATGGACAATAGCTAACGTTTTGTTTGTTTTTGCTTTGAAGGTCACTAATTGCCTTCTTTCCACTGTTTAGTGCCTTTCACCACACAAAAAAGTGTCCAACTCACCAATTAAGCTTTAGCATTTATCAATTAAAAACAGAAACAGCAGAAATCTTTATGGCTCTGCATTGAACTAGGGCACGGGTACTCAGTGGCTCTGAGAGCCACAATCGCAATTCCCATTAACCAAAAGAACCACATCACTACTGTACGCCACCGCCCCAAGCACATTCAACTAGTAATAATAACAGTAAGGCATAATTATTATATAACCTTTTAAATTACCAGAGCACCTTTAAGCGTGGGAGTTTTGTTTTATGGGTTAGCATTCAGCAGCGGTGTGCCCCATTCCAACACCTTTCCACTGCACATACTGGCTCAGCCACATACATAGAATCCCTACATCTCCACAGCTAGAAAATGGCTTTCCTGTCCATCCTCCAAGAGCTCAAGGCCCAGTCGACCACTGCTGGTTCTTCACCAAACAGCAAGAGTCCAGAACCATCCCGTGTTCTATTTCTAGGTTATCCTTTCCATCAGAATACCATGAATAAATGGAATGGAAAACTATAGAAATACGATCATGCTATTTTAGTGTTATGGAGGAGGAAGGTTCACATGCCTTTGTTTCCTCATACAAGAAATCGTCTATTTGGGGGGATTTGTGTGTTTGGGAGACTTACGAGATAATTTTCCACCATGTGAATAGTTGAGATAAACCGGCATACGGCTATCATCGCATTGCATTGGGATGTAAGAGAACATCTGCTTCTCATTACTCACCTTATTACTATGGAGGGACTGACTGCCCAGCTATCTGAGGGCAGTTCTGTTTTGTATTCCCCAGCTCATCTTCGAGTTATGTGAGAAAATGTTCTCAAAAGCCAACCTTTGTTTTGCCCATTTGAAGAAGGCCTGTGCCAAACTGATTTGATGCCCCTGTTAAACTCAGAAGGAAAAGCAAGTGGACAATGCTAGGTCTTTATAATTAAGTGATTACAGGCCTATGAAAACTTTGTGGGCAAGGTTGGGGTGAATGACTTTTCCCTGCTAGAAACGCACACAAACCTTCCTTTACTTTGAGAAGCCTTTATCTTATTGTTTGATGATCCAGGCAGGGAGTCCGAGATGTATCTTGGCATAAAGCTCAACTGCAAATGTTTAATATTGTGTCATGTGAATCAAGGAGCTGCCTTATCTTGAATCCGATTATGGGTCTATTTAGGTCAGGATTTGGAGGGGGGGGGAGTGTGTGTGTATGTGTGTATGCCTGGAAGTCATTGCTGACTTCTGGCGATCTCTAGTGGGGCTTTCATGTTCAGAGAGATGGCTTGCTATTGCCTGCCCCTGTGTCCCAGTCCTGGTATTTCTTAGAGGTCTCCCATCCAAGTACTTGCCAGGGTTGGCCCTGCTTAGCTTAGCATCTGAGAGCTGATGAGATCAGGCTTGTCTGGGCTACCCAGGTCAGGGCTGGTCGGGGTTCTCTACTCTGACTGGTGGCAGCTCTACAAGGTCTCAGTTTTGTCACATCACCTGATCCTTTTAACTGATGAGGCTGGTGACTGAACCTGGGATCTCCTGAATCCAAAGCAGATGTTCTGCCAATGAGCCATGGCCCCATCCCAGTAACAACTACAATGAAGGAGGAGGAGGAAGAGAGGATTGGATTTATAATTCACTCAGAGTCTCAGAGCAGTTCACAACCTCCTTTCCCCTCCCCTCCCCTCCCCACAACAGACACCCTGTGAAGTAGGTGGGGCTGAGAGAACTCTCTGAAGAACTGCTCATGAGAGAACAGCTCTGAGACAACTGTGACTGACCCAAGGTCATACCAGCAGCTGCAAGTGGAGATGTGGGGAATCAAACCTGGTTCTCCCAGAGCTGAGTCTGTGCTCCTAACCACTATACTAAACTGGCTCTAAAGGAACAACAGGCACAGTATATCACCTTGGAGCTTAATTAGGAATTATTTGTTTACCAGAATTAGCTGAGAATATCCATGCAAACAAAGGGCCAAACTAGAGGAGACACCAGAGATCACACCTTGTTAAATTGCAAGAGTGGTGGGAGGCCTTTTTTCGATCAGAATCACAGTACTGGCAGAGGGAGGATTAACTTTTTCCTCCATGCCATTTCTCTTATGTAAATTCCACCCTCCCACCCTGGGCTGCTATTTACCCTATTAAAGGACATAAGGGGAAATGTATGCCCTCCCTGCCAAGACAAATAGTGTCTCTAGGAAGCTGATTTATATTGGGAAACTGTTGCAAGAGAAAGGACATGCCCCACACACCCACTGCCAGCTATTGGGGGCGGGGGAGGAAGAGGTGCCAGAACTCTCAAGAGAGAAATGACGTTTTCAATCTGTGCACTGAAAATGCATGATCGGCTGGCCAGAGTGTGGATGTACCTGAAGAAAGAGAAAGGCCCAGGTTTGTTGCTGGCATTGAACAGGAAGTGATGTCATCATACCACCGCTATCTAGGCAATGCTCTGGTATTTGGGCAAAAATTCTACAGTATAAGCCAATTTTACCATAGAGGTTTTGTCCAAATACCAGAGCACTGCCCGGATGCCACAGCATGATGATGTCACTTGCTGTGTGACATCAGTGATAAGTCCTGGGCCTTTCTCTTTCTCCAGGTAAGTACTGCCCCATCCCTTGCCTGTTGCCTAGACAGGATGCTGTACCTGTTGGGCCACTGGTCTGATCCAGCAGGGCTCTTCATATGATCTCCTCGCTTAGAGGAAGAGAAACATAAAATCCAACTCAGTGGGTATCTTGCCACCTCAGAATGCTGCAAAACAGCTGTTAAAATGTGCGAAGACACAGCTGTTAGCTTCACTGGACAACAAAGCTTGCAAACATTTGTGAAACTCTGCCTCTAACAAATACATGAAGCCGTCTCCCAAGTTCTACCAGTGAAAGAAATGAGTGGCTCATCCACATACCTATTCCTTCCTCCTCATTGTAAGGTAGGCCATGAACTCTGCACGATTTGAAGCCAGAGCTAATTAGGCTACAACAGGTGGTCAGGTGAGAAGACGTCTCTCTGAGTCAGTCATACCTGATTAGACAACATGCCTGCTGCCTTTTAATGCTGGGATTTATTTAAAACATTGCTATGCTGCCTCCTCAAAGACCTGTTTACAGCAGCTCATAAAATCATGTAAAAATAGAATAATTAAAATGAACAACCTTTATTAATCAGCCAATAAGGCCCAGAAGCATAAAAACACCACTCTACAGGCAGTGGCTAGAAATGACTTGAGATTTCTGGGGCTGAGAATGTGAACCCCATGGGTTTGTAACCCTCACTTTCAATATGATCACTGCTGAGTTCTTCACTGGCTCAGCTTGTATATCCAAGATGGTGGGTGGGAACCTTCTTCCTCCTCTGAGCACCACCTCCCATTTATGTATTTACTTACTTTATTTATATCCCAGCTTTCTCCCCTATGGGGACCCAAACTGGCTCACATCTCCTCCATTTTATCCTCACAACAGCCCTGTGAGATAGGTTAGGCCGAGAGTGTGTGCCTAGCCCAAGGTCACCCAGCAAGCTTCCATGGCAGAGTGGAGATTCGAACCTGCGTCTCCCAGATCCTAGTCTGACATGACACCATGCTGGCATTTAGACCTTGCTGGCATTTACCTGGTTATAGTGCTTACCATTAACACTCAGCTGGTTAGTCAATGAACAGATGGGAACCTCCCATCATTTCCTTCTATCCTAACCCATGCCTGTTTTGTCAGTATCTAAGTCACCAGTTGCAGTCTGGGAAATGTAGTCCCCAGAGTGCACCTAATGATTTGCATGCAATATTCCTTCTAATCTGTAGAGTCCTGTGAGCAAAAATTCTACTTTGTGAGCTCCTGGCATTAAAGTTGTGAGCAAGCAATTTGGCTACTGCATAAATTAGTTTGCTCTGGAGCCATCCTTCCTGAGCTAAGACAAAAATGGGTGAGCCGGAGGCTAACAAACTGTGAGCTAGCTCACACTAATTCATTTTAGAGGGAACACTGCTCACATGCTGCTGCAACATTATCTGAGATGCTGAGGGAGCGGAGAGATGTGTTCACTTCTGTCTTGGCCATGGAGTTTGATTTACTGGCTATGGTTCTGATTCAAGTCTGGGAGAGGCACTGGAGGAGTCCAAATCCTTGCAGCCAAGGAACCAGTCTGGATCCTGCTAATTCCCTATAGAGGGGGCAGTGGACATAGGTGGTGATTTAAAGCACAGTCTGGATAGGCAGGAAGGAGAGATGAACCTTCTTCACACAGGTGCTTTCTACTTTTAAACCACTGTTAAGAACATAAGAATATAAAGGGAAGCCGTGCTGGATCAGGCCAATGGCCCATCCAGTCCAACACCCTGATATCACACAGTGGCCAAAACTCAGGTGTCATCAGGAGGTCCACCTGTGGAACCAGAACTCCAGAAGTCCTCCCACTGTGGCCCCCCCAAGCACCAAGAATACAGAGTATCACTACCCCAGACATAGTGTTCCATCTACACCTTGTGGCTAATAGCCACTGATGGACCTCTGATCTATATGTTTATCCAATCCCCTCTTGAAGCTGTATGTGCCTGTAACTGCCAGCCCTTCCTGCAGTAGTGAATTCCATGTGTTAATTACTCTTTGGGTAAATAAGTTGTTGTTCAGTCACACAGTCGAGTCTGACTCTTCACAACCCCATGGACCATATCACGCCAGGCCCTCCTGTCCTCTGTCGTCCTCCTGAGTTTGCTCAACTTCATGTTTGTTGCATTGATAATACTGTCTAACCATCTCATCCTTTGCCACCCCCTTCTTCTTTTACCTTCTATCTTTCCCAGCATCAGGGTCTTCTCCAGTGAGTGCTCCCTCCTCATTTGGTGGCCAAAGTATTTGAGCTTCAGCTTCAGGACCTGGTCTTCCAGGGAACAGTCAGGGTTGATTTCTTTTAGGATTGACTGATTCAATCTCCTTGCAGTCCAAGGGTCTCTCAAGAGTCTTCTCCAGCACCATAATTCAAAAACATCTATTCTTCTGTGCTCGGCCTTTCTTATGGTCCAACTCTCGCTGCCATACGTTACTACTGGGAATACCACTGCTTTGACCATACAGACTTTTTTGGCAGGGCAATGTCTCTACTTTTTATTATGTTGTCTAGGTTTGCCATCACTTTCCTCCCAAGGAGCAGGCATCCTTTAATTTCATGGCTGCAGTCACTGTCTGCAGTGATCTTGGATCCCAGGAACATGATGTCTGTCACTGCTTCCATGACTTCCCCTTCTATTTGCCAAGGAGTGATGGGGCCGGATGCCATGATCTTAGTTTTTTTGACGTTGAGTTTCAAGCCAACTTTTGTGCTCTCCTCTTTGATCGTTAGCAAGAGGCTCTTTAGATCCTCTTCACTTTCTGCCATTAGAGTGGTATCATCTGCATATCTGAGGTTGTTGATGTTTTTCCTGGCAATCTTAATTCCGGCTTGTGATTCATCCAGGCCAGCATTCCACGTGATATACTCTGCATATAAATTATATAAGTGGGGTGACAATGTACATCCTTGTCGTACTCCTTTTCCTATTCTAAACCAATCAGTTGTTCCATATCCAGTTCTAACTGTTGCTTCTTGACCCTTATACAGGTTTCTCAGGAAACATGTGAGGTGGTCTGGTACTCCCATCTCTTTAAGGACTTGCCATACTTTCTTTTATCTGTTCTAAACCTACTGCTCATCATTTTCATTGAGTGCCTCTGAGTTCTTGTATTGTGAGGAAGGGAGAAAAGTACTTCTTTCTCTACCTTCTCTATCCCATGCATAATCTTGTAAACCTCTTATCATGTCACTCCTCAGGCATCGTTTTCCAAGCTAAAGAGCCCTTTCAATGGGGTGTTACTTCTGGTCATGGAGCAATACTGAGAGAAAAGGTAGTTAAGTGTAGCCAGGCTGATCCATCCTGATGCCCTGCCCTCAAGAATTTGGCAGAGATCTGCTTCCATGACATCAAATTTGACCCTGAAGTAGACCTACATTGATATATGATTTTGCAGCCATAGTATATTTTTAGAAAGAGGAAATGGTTATGGGGCCAGTGATGTCACCAAGTGGCAGTGAAAAGCCAGGTTACATAAAAACATTTGCAGCAATAAGCCTTCTTATTATAGAACATGGTGTTGCAACTTTTATAATCTAGTTGTGTGGAAGAAGAGCTGATATAAATCACCTCTGATCTTAACAGGCCATCAAAGGTAAATAGCTCTTGAAATCAATGATTAGTCACCAGCTTGACATTTTTTAGCAAGTTTGAATTTGTGTGAATGTTTTCATTGTAATTTCTGTTGCCTGGTTACGTTTAGTTATTATATTTGTGCACCGTGCTCAGGAAAGTATAAGAGCACATGAAATCATCACATTTTTATAGTGACAATCTTGTGAAGTAGGCTAATATACATGCATGGTTGCCAGACCTACATGTATGGTTGCCTTGGAGGGCGGACTTTATTGCATTGTACCCCACTTTGGTCCCTCTCCTCCCCAAACCACCCTGTCCAGGCTCCATCCTCAAATATCCATCACTTTCCCAACCTGAAGCTAGAAGCCCTAGCAGGGAGCTCATTGGGGTTTCCTTTATACACGTTTGATGTCTCTTTCACAATGGAGTAAGTTCCATCTGAAGAAGTGAGCAGTGACTCCTGAAAGCTCCTACCGTGCCACATATTTTGTTAGTTTTTAAGGTGCTACTGGACTCTTGCTCTTTTCTGCTGCTACAAAACAGACTGATCGATTTCCATTTTCCATGTACGTTTTCATGATACGCATATGGAGGTCACTTGCTTTTCATGCAAAATAAATAGTAACAATAAGGTTTATTTGATCCACTTTTCAGTGGGTGACTTGCTCTTGAGTTTGCTATTGTTCTGATCCAAATATTCTTAACCTTCTGGTTGCCACATTCTAGTTGTTCCCCCTTTTAAGGTAGCCCATTTAGCCTCTACCGTGTAGCCATTCCTTTTCCTGCCCCCACTTTGAGCAACAGGCCCCCTGAGGAGGTGAAGGGACTCTGTCTTCAGAAGTTCTTAGTAGGCACTATAAGAAAGGACATTTTATTTGTGGAGGCTTTCAATGGGGTTTGAGCTGCAGGTATTTTCTTGCAAGGGGAGGGGATGTGGCTTTATTGCATTGTGCACATTTTAATCTTGAAATTGAAAGCCACCTTGAAACACAAGGAAAATGCAGGGTTCAATATATTTAAATAACTAAATAAATTAGTTCAAACCTCTGAGTCATATCACCTGGTACCTTACTGGCAGCAGAACATTTCCTGCTTTGAAAGAATGTGTGGTCAGGATTCTGAAGGTTTGGTTTAAGAACATAAGAACATAAGAGAAGCCAATGTTGAATCAGGCCAATGGCCCATCCAGTCCAACACTCTTGTCACACAGTGGCCAAAAATACCAGGTGCCATCAGGAGGTCCAGCAGTGGGGCCAGGACACTAGAAGCTCTCCCATTGTGGCTTTCTTTGTGGGGAGGGGGACAAAGATGAAACGATACTGTGTTTGTCTGCCTTTGAAGGAGAAAGCAGTGGAGTCTTGTGGTGCATTAACATATTTAAATCTTTGGTGCTTTTTACATATGTCTACCCAAAAAAAGTAAGTAGGCGTAATTCACAGCAGTCTCTGTCTGCCTGTTCTTTCTTCCAAACCCAAATTACTGCTTCTTTTCAAAAACACACTCATTGTTACCTTCCTTTCACCAGGAGGATTTGACATCTCCAAACCCTCAGCAGTACTTAACAAAACTATCCTCTAACAATTTTTAAAAACCTTTTTATTTTAACGTGTTTTCCAGGAAAATTCGAAATAACACGTTCATAACATGTTAACAGATATGTGGATATATTACATAAGGCAGGAAGATTATGCATCAATGTTGCAACTAACAATTTAACCGGTTAAGCAATAAAAGAAATAATACCAGAACTCTGACCAATAGGCGTTAATTGTGACAATGTGATTGGGAAATTGAAGTGCAGACGTTTGCTTTGAACATATAGAAGCCACAAACAAAAACTAGAGTGGAACCAGAGCAGTCGTGAAAATCTGTGACCTCCTCCTCCTCCTCCTCCTCCTCCTCCTCCTCCTCCTCTATGACTACTGCTGATTTATGGTGACCCCAGGAGGTTTTCAAGGCAAGAGATGTTCAGGGCTGGTTTGCCATTGCCTGCTTCCACACCACAACCCTTTGTCCTTTCTTCCCTCCCCACCTGCTGTCCCAAGACCCTGCCAAAGTAAACAAGCAGCAGGGCAGAGGAGGAGACTTCCCTCCTTCCCCCCTCCAGGATTCTTGTGGGTGCCCCCCCTTGATACATTCCACATCAAATGATGTCTTGCAAGGGGCAATGAGGAATGAAAAAAGATGGTCAAGCCCGTTGGCTAATGCACAAGAGTTTGCAGAAAGTGACTCAACCCCGTTGACTAATGCATAGGAGTCTTCTTCTATGTTTGCATCTCCCTTGCTGGATTTGGGCAAAGGATTTTCAGCGGAATTTTATGAATGTTACTTGTCATGAAAGCTCATTGAAATCAAACTTGATTTTTAATAACTTTTGCTTTGCATCCGGCTAATTCTCTGTTGCCTTCGCACGTTTTCTTTTCTGCGTCATTCAGATACATTAAAGCATTCGATCTCATACCTAAGCTGTCTCTAAACAATTTGCATTTTTGAATAGCTTTGTTTTTCAATTTAATCAATGGCTGGGCCATGTTGAACTTTTCATAAAGCAATTAAATGTGCAGAAACAAATCACTCCTTTCCACTGGCTGATTCTTTCCAGCAGAAATGGTTGTCAAACACCTTGCATGGGCTGTTGTTTTAGTCACATGGTAAATTATTTTGTTGCCTTCAACAAACTTCTTTTTAAAAAATAACACAAACATATAATTCATGGTTTAAAGAAGACAACAGAAAGGTAAGTGTCTGACACCATAATAAGTTCAATTTGATCAGGCTCAATTATTTTGATAAACTAGAATGGTGTAGTGGTTAAGAGCAGCAGATTCTAATCTGGAGAACCGGCTTTGATTTCCTGCTCCTCCACAGGGTGACCTTGGTCCAGTCACAGTTCCCTCAGAACTCTCTCAGCCCTACCTATTTCACAAGGTGCCTGTTGTGCGGAGGAGAGTGCTATAGAGAGCCAGTTTGGTGTAGTGGTTAAGTGTGCAGACTCTTATCTGGGAGAACCGGGTTTGATTCCCCACTCCTCCACTTGCACCTGCTGATGTGACCTTGGGTCAGTCACAAGCTCTGGCACAGCTGTTCTCTCAAGGACAGTTTCTGTCAGAAGCTCTCTCAGCCCCACCTACCTCACAGGGTGTCTGTTGTGGGGAGGGGAAGGGAAAGGAGTTTGTAAGCCGCTCTGAGACGCCTTTGGGCAGTGAACGGCGGGGTATAAATCCAAACTCTTCCTCTTCTTCTTCTCTTCTATTGTAAGCCATTTTGAGGCACCTTAAGGTAGAGAAAAGCAGGGTATAAAAAAACGTTCTCTTCTTTCTCTTCTAAATGAAATCCTGCTTATCTTTCCATTGTCTCAATATAATGTGGTGAGAAGGTGGGCTAGTCTTCAAATGAGGCAAGGTGACTGGTCTATGAATAGCTATGGAGCATGTGAGAGCATTTAACAAGCCAGGATTAAGCCAGAATATGTCCATATGTCATATAAAACCATTGTTACAACTTAATTGTGGTTAAGAAAAACAATTTCAAACCATACTTTCATATCCTGGTTTGAAAATAGGGGTTGTGGCTCAAATTTAGAGCATCTGCTTAGTATGCAGAGGGTTCCAGGTTCAATCCCCAGCATCTCCATTTAAAAGGACCAGAAAGTAGGTGATATGAAAGACCTTTGCTTGACACCCTGGAGAACTACTGCCAATCAGAACAGACAATACAGATCTTGATGGGCCAAAGGTTTGATTCAGTAGAAGGCAGATTCATGTGTTCATGAGAGACCCTAAATAACTATAGCAAGCAGAGAGCACATATTTAGCTAATCACATAACCATAGTTACTTTACTTAAATATGGTTTTGCATTATGTCTGAACTGAGTCTAACAGTGCAATCCTAAATGGAGTTACATCCTTCCAATCCCATGAAATTCAGTGGATTTGTCATGGCATTATTGTGCTTAAGATAGCATGGTAAATTTCATTTTAAATTAGAATCTCTTTTATGGAAAATAGGGAGTTTTAGAACTCTCAAAACAGTACATTAAATTACACTGCCACTGGTTTATATTGACAGAAAGCAACCTAATGCTCCTTTCAAAGAAGCAATGGGGAAATGTAAATTTTAAATAGAAGAGCTGCAGATGACAGATATCAGTGGAAAACTACTGGTATGTATTGCCTAGAAATAGCATGGTTTGCTAAAAATTAGTGTATGATATGAACAAGTTTGTCTTTAGGGACTCACATGTTTTGCATTGTTTCGTTCCTTTTATTTCTCAGTAATTCTCGGGGGCATTTTTAACATTTACCCGCTGTTTCAGAGTGCAATGTGTCTGAAACACAGGCACAGTGAAAATGAATCAGTTTCTACGGACTTGTTTTTCAGTGTAATGTCTGCAGCTGAAAAATCTGAAATCGCTTTTTTCATGGCTCCCCATTATCCCCAGTGGTGTAAAAGGTCAAGTGTAGCTCTTCCTTGTGAAGAAAGGATGCTTGCAGCATGCCTGTGATATGAATTTTACGAATAAACAAGTTAAAAGGGGGATCAGGCATGTTCCCAGACTGGCAGTGTCAGTCAGTTCTTCCCAAAGCTAATCAGGCAGTAGTATCTTACTGGTGGTGGTGGAAAGTGCAGTTGTCACAGCTGACTTATGGTGACCCCATAGGGTTTTCAAGGCAGGAGACTTTCAGAGGTGGTTTGCCATTGCCTGCCACTGCATTGCAACCACGGGCTTCCTGGGTGGTCTCCTATCCAAGTACTAACCAGGGCCAACACTACTTAGCTTTTAAGATCTGATGGGATCAAGCTAGCCTGGGCCATTACTAGCTAGCAGCAAAACAAAAACAGCAAAAACAGTCAGAACTGCCCTAAACTATTTCTCCATCCCCATCCAAGCAGATAAGGAGTATGTTCAACAGGTCATAGTTGCTAGCAACCCAAATTCATCAACGCTCATTTTAGGTAGCATCTTCCAATCATCACTACCAACTAAAGCACCAACGTCAGTTATAAACTAGAGAAAAGCCCAAAGAATTCTAGCCATAGGATCAAACTAAACAATACATTTTGTCATGAGTGTGCTTATAAGATCTCCAAATCCAATTAAAAGACAATAAATACATGATGAACAGTCCTAAACAGAATTATGCCCTTCTAAATTCATTGAAATCAATGGGCTGAGAATGGTGCGTCTCTGTTTAGGATTGTGCTGTAAAATGTATCACACATGGTCATGTACCCTTTCAAACTAGGTCTGCATGAGCTGTCTAAATCTGTGAATCTTTATCAGAGACCTTGAAGCAAAATTCCACCATAGCTTAAATACAATTCATCTGAAGTCATAAGACATTTGTATGACTTTGCAGGTGGTAAAATACACATGTGTACTTCTGAGAATACTGGTTAATAAATAAGCGCTCCTCCTACATCTGTCTCTTGGCAGCATGCAGATCTGAAGGAAGGAATGTACCCACAATTCAGTAATCTTTCCTACTTCACTTGCCTTGTCATTCATTGAATCCATAAACCTTTATTTCACTTTCTTTCAGAATCGTGGGGATGGTTTGACCATAATATTTCATCAGAAAATCAATATTCAGTGCTTGATGCCTCTTAGATGAGCATGTAAACTGGAGGTTCGGAAAGCTATTAGGGTTGGATCCAGCCAGCTTCTTCACTCAATCCTTCCCAATTCCCCTCTGTTCTACAACCGCTGTCCCATGTGGCTTTTGTACATGCAGGTCCCATAATTCTCAACATATTCTTCTTTTGGTGATCAGAGAGGAGGACCCTTCACTCTTCTTTTTTTTAATCAGTAGAAAAGCTCACTGGATCCAATCCATCGTATTTGTGGAACTGAATGATGTGAAAGTTCTGTCTGTGGACCTTCAATGGTGCATTTTCATGTACAGAACTGTCACTTAATGCTGCAGTTGCTGAGTAAAGCATTGCAATCAAAAGAAAAGAAGAAATAATTGCATGCCACGTATAGTCAGGTCCATCACAAAGAGAGATCATTGTAGAAACCTCCCATGAACATAAGCAGACAGAAGAAAGAATGCAATTGAAACTATAGCCAGAAGCTAAGAACATAAGGGAGATTGCAATAGTATAATGTTCTCACCTGGATCAGATCGGACAGCCATTTCATCCATCCATTTAGTCTCCAGCAGTGCTTTATTAGACAGCCCAGATACACTCAGGAAGATCATGGAGATAACTACTTGCTATTGGTACTTCTGCAGAATGATTTGTTTTCGATGGTCCCATCGAGTTGCACAGTATATTGAAATACACCCACCCAACAACAACAAAACAAACCCAAAGTCATTCACCTGTGAATAATAGTGTTAGTCTGTAGTAATTCTTTACTTGATCAGTTGGATTCTTCATGTGAGTCAGATTTACTGTATCTTCCTGACAAATCTGACTGGGGGACAAGTTCAGTTCACAATAGTTCCTATCCTCTATCCAGGTGGCAGAATAATAATTTTCTTAGCCTTCTCAGGATGCTCTTCATCTTCTTGGAGGACTTTCAAACAGGACACTTCCCAAGATCAAAGAAGGTGACCAGACTCAGTCTACCCAGGAATTTTGTTCATCCTCTTTCTTGCCTACAGAAAGATCAGTTTTATGTCCATGCTCCAATATTAAAAGCTACAATGCATTTATTTGTTCTATTCATGCAAGGCATAGATATGGAATCTATAGAGTCTGGAAGAGGGAGGAGCTTGTGTGATTCTACAGGGAATCTAAGCAAAATGCACTATAATAAATGGTTTCCTGTTTTTATAAAGAGCTACAGAGGATTAGAAAGTGGCACATTCACTGTTGTACTTAGAGAATCTGATACACGATAGGATGGTTTTACTTTTTAAAAGTGCCTTAATTTATGATATTTTAAGAAGAATCTGTGTCTTCACAGGTGACATTATCCCCGTGTATACTTACAGGGGCCTTACAATGCCATGTCTGCTGCTTGTACACATGATGAGCACTGAATAAGACCCTTAGTCCATCAAAGTCAGTATTGTCTACTCAGTGGCTCACCAAGGTCTCAAGCAGAATTCTTTCTTATCACCTGTTGCCAGATCTTTTAACTGGAGATATCAGGGATTAAACCTGGAACCTTCTGCTTGCCAAGCAGATGCTCTACCACTGAGCCACCCCCATATGGAACACTTCACGAATTTGTGTGTCATCCTTGCACAGGGGCCATGCTAATCGTCTCTGTCTCGTTTTAGTATGTGTGCTGTTGAAGTGAGCACAAATAAGTCTTCATCTTTGCCTGTATTCCCCCAACTCACTAAGATAATATTGACCAGAGATTAGGTTTATGGTTTTTTTACCCACCATGCTTTTGACAATGGACCTTGCAGGAAAGCACCGTGTGCCCACCTTATGGATGGTGGGGGCAGGAAGGTATCCTCATGGGGTGGCATCAGATAGCTACATACTGTGAACCTATACATGAGAATTTATTTGAACATTTCTGCACACAGGCTCACATTTTTAAAAAACTGAAATTCAGTAATGTATGATTCCATTCAAACACACCATTGGCCATTATTGATGCCACCTTGTGGCCATATGGTCATTCCTAAAATAGCAAGTTCCTTACTTTGAAGAAGGCAAGGAGCATGCACAAAGCCACGAGGGCTCATAGGATGATATCTCTGTGATGTAAGAACTCCATTGAAGGCAAGTTTGGACATTTTGGGCATAGATGCAAGCTAATAAGTGGAGCCTTAATTCTGACAAGATGGAAGAGTTACTGGTGAGCAGCAGGACTGACCCTGTTTTAGATGGGGTTATACTCCTCCTGCATAAACAAGTTTGTAGCTTGACAGTACTCCTGTTGGATAAGCAAATGATGGCTGTGGTCAGGAGTGCCTTTTACCAGCTTCAGCTGGTTAGCCAACTGTGGCCTTTCCTAGGCAGAAAAGACCTGGCCGCTGTAGTACATGGCCTGGTAGTACCTAGATCAGATTACTGCACTGCAGTCTACGTTGGGATGCCCTTTAGAGGTGTTCGGAAACATCAATTGGTGCAAAATGCTGTAACCAGGATATTGACTGCAGTAGGTTGTGAGGTCCATATGACTCCAGTCTTGGTCCATTTTCACTGGCTCCCAATCTGTTTCAGAGCCCAATTCAAGGTGATGATGCTGACCCCTAATACCCAATACAGCTTGAGGTCAGCATAAATTAAGGATTGCCTGCTTCCATACAAAATTCCAGAAAGCTTTTGATAAAGTTCCTCATCAAAGTCTCCTAAGTAAACTTAGCAGTCCTGGGATGAGAGGACAAGTCCACTTGTCGATTAAAAACGGTTAATTAACAGGAAAGAGAGAGTGAGTATAAATGGGCAGTTTTCACAGTGGAAGGTGGTAAGCACTGGGGTAGTGAAGGGTTCAGTTCTAGGTCCGGTACTTTTTAACTTGTTCATTAATGATTTGGAGTTAGGAATAGGGTAAGTTTGTGGAAGTGGCTAAGTTTGCGGATGACACTAAATTGTTCAGGGCAGTGAGAACCAGGGAGGACTGTGAGACGTTCCAGAGGGATCTGTTGAGGCTGGGTGAGTGGGCATCATTGTGGCAAATGAGGTTCTGTGTGAGCAAGTGCAAAGTAATGCACATTGGTACCAAAAGCCTAACTATAAATGGATGTTGATGGGGTCCGAGCTGGCAGTAACTGATCAGGAGAGAGACCTTGGAGTTGTGGTAGAGAAATACCTAAAAATGTTGACACAATATGTAACTCCAATTTAAAAAGACAAATGCTATGCTGGGAATTATTAGGAAGGGGACTGAAAACAAATCAGCCAGTATCAAAATGTCCCTGTGTAAATCTATGGTGCGGTCTCATTTGGAATATTGTGTACATTTCTGGTCATTGCATCTCAAAAAAGATATTATTGCATTAGAAAAAGTGCAGAAAAAGACAACTAAAATGATTAAGGGGATGGAATACCTTCCCTATGAAGAAAGGTTAAAGAGGTTAGGGCTCTTTAGCTTGGAGAAATGACGACTGAGGGGTGACATGATAGAGATTTACAAAATTATTTATGGGATAGAGAAGTTAAGAGAAAGAAGTACTTGTCTCCCTTTCTTACAATACAAGAATTCATGGGCACTCAATGAAATTAATGAACAGTAGGTTTAGAACAGATAAAAGAAAGTACACCCAAAGATAAAACAGATAAAAGAAAGTACTCCCAAAGATAAAACAGATAAAAGGAAGTACACTGAAAGAGTAATTAACACATGGAATTCACTGCCACAGGAAGTGGTGGCATCTTCAAGTATAGACAGATTCAAGAGGGGATAGGCTAAACATATGGAGCAGAGGTCCATGAGTGGCTATTAGCCAGAAGGTATAGCTGGAACGCTATGTCTGGGGCAGTGGTGCTCTGTTTTTTATGCTTGGAGGGCAACAGTGGGAGGGCTTCTGGAGTTCTTGCCTTGCTGGTAGACTTCCTAATGACACCTGGGTTTTGTCCACTGTGTGACACAGAGTGTTGGACTAGATGGGCCACTGACCTGATCCAACACAGCTTCTCTTATGTTCTAACTTACCTGACTACTACAATCATCTTCTGAAGCCCTGCTTTGAGTTCCCCTGCCTTCTGAGTTTAGGGAGGTGGCAAGTTGAGAAAGGGTCTTCTTGGTCATGGCACCAAAATTGTGGAACTACGTTCCCTGGGATATTCATCTGTCTTCTTCCATCAGTGTCCTCTGTCGACAGGTGAAGAATTTTTTGTGTTGTTTGGCATTCCTTTAATGACCTCTTCTTCCTGGCCTATGTTTTAATTGATAGGTTTTATACATGTTTTTATTTGCTGTTTTTATGATGGGTTTTACAATGTTCTGTTTTTAATTGTTAGGCGCCTTGGTGGCCCTCTCTGGGCCAAAAGGTGGAATATAAATTTTGTAAGTAAATAAGAAGTATTTGGGCAGCAGCAAAGAGATATTGTAAACGTGGCTGGAACAGCGTGTTTCTTAGTTGCACAATTGCATGCAGCTCAAACATAATACTATGTCTGGTGATGCTTTTAGTACTTGCATTGTACTATACCATCACAGGGAACAATGCTTGAAAAATTCTAGCAGTAATCTTCATCCTCCTCCTCTTCCTCCTCCATCCATCCATCCCTCCATCCCTCCATCCCTCCATCCCTCCATCCCTCCATCCCTCCATCCCTCCATCCCTCCATCCATCCATCCATCCGCCTGAATACATAAGACGCTATCATCAATTAATTGTACTATTGTTAGGCTTTTTGGTGTTATTTTAAGTATTTGTGTCTGGGATTGGATCTGTCCCTGGCACTGGAGCTTCCCCTAGACTTACCTGATAGTTGTATGGTGGCCACATAGTGGTCCATTGGGATGGAAGAACTTGTGTTTGGGCCCTTTAAAGCCCAGGAAGTTGGCAATGATCATGCACAACTGGGGCAAGGGCATGGTGGGGAAAGGTCCATGTCATGGGGACTCCATTCTCCCCAACACCCTGGGAGGTTCATGCCCTCCACAAAGGACTCCACAAAGTGGGAGGGCTTCTAATGTCCTGGCCCCACTGCTGGACCTCCTGATGGCACCTGGTATTTTTGGCCACTGTGTGACAGATTGTTGGACAAATGGGCCATTGGCCTGATTCAACGTTGGTTTCTCTTATGTTCTTATGACTGGGCACTCTCTCCCCAGGCTTCACAGGAGAGTCCCAGTGAACAGGTAGAGGAACAAGGTGTCATCACCCCCTCCCTTCTTCAGGTCTGAGGCTCTGCATTCCACAGAAGGGTTGACAGGGGGTGAGGGATGGGTTACTCCCAAGACTTGAGCCCTGAATACCCGTGACACCCACAGTTTATTTAGTATTTGGCACTTTGCAGAGACTGGTAAGCAAAAAAAAAAGAATATTTACATTTGAATTTTTGCAAGGGGAGAGACAAAAATAGGAGAGTTCAGGGAGAAGAAAGGATGATAGAGTGAATATAAACAAATAGTAACAATCACAATGGGCTGGACTCAAATGCATCTTTCCATGTATTGAAGGAGTCCTGTGAGCAAAACATTCCTTCCTTAAGTAGAAGGACACCATTCAGTCTATCATATTTATTCCACCTTTCCTTCAAAGTGGTCTATAGGGTTTCAGCATATAGATTGGCCTGAAGCTGAGAGTATCTTTTTCTTCTGCTCACCAATTTTAATAGAGTCTTTTTAAGCAAAATGACACCAATTACTTTGAGTTTCTGTTTTGTCCGTCATCTGTTACTGCTTTTAGTTTATGTACTTGGATGGACAGCACACTGTCTCAGCAGACCTCCAGTCTGAATCAGCAAAGCAATCTCCCTGCAATATGTGGTGGGCCAACTCTGGCTAGGCTGTATAAAATCTATAACTCCATGGGATCTCTTCTCAAAGGCCAGTCGCTGGAACAAAAGAGTGTAACCTTTATGGGCAGGAGAAAGAACAGTTTGTACTCCACTTGCTGCTTGAACATCACCCTATCGATCTTGGAAATCTCCCAACTGTATTTTTATCAGTGTTGCCCCCTTATATCTCATAAAAGTACATGTTAGTCACAGTTTTTTCTCTCTTGTCATTTTCTCTTGTTGCCCCTTTCAGCCCGCCATGAAATATTATTTTATAAATCTGCAGGACAGACTGTGGAGCCATGGTAGAGCACACATTTTGCATGTAGGAAGTTCCAGGTTAATTCCGTTTTTTCAGGTTGAAGGCTTTCATGGAGCAGGTTTTCAAGGGGACCTTTCTTTGCTTGGGGTCCAGGAAAGCCACTCTCAGTTCAAAGTCAACAACACTCAACTAGATGTAACAAGGATCTGGCTCAGTACAGCTCAGTTTCATATTACTGAAGAGTAACAGTGTTATGGTCTTCACACCATGTTGTATGGTAAAGAAGTAGGCTATTGTCTTAAAATGCTGATGCCAAAAGGAGAAAAAAACACCCTCCAGTTTCTCCCAAAGAGGCCACAGTACTTTGGATTCATCATGCATACTGATGATTACTGTGTTCTTCTCCAAAGCCCTAGCCAAGCTTCCAGCGTTGCTTTTCAGGAGTTGCCTTGGAGATCAGTTTCAGCAAAATTCCTGCACTCGCATTCCTTTTTTTTTTTTGAAATAACTCTCCTAAAAAGGAGAGAATTTTATTTTTATAAGAAAAGGGTAAGGTAGACAGATGGGGAGAGAAAAAAGAGCGGAGTGAGTTTTTTTCTGTTAGTAAAGGTTAGTTTTATTTCTTCCAGTTGTCGGCATCCATCACGGTTGAAAGATCTTCTTTTCAGCTTTACAAAGTCCAATTCAATTCTGTTAGTAAAGTTAGTAAAGTCCACTGGGGTTAAATCAAATCCTTTCAGATG
Source organism: Gekko gecko (assembly GCA_029375565.1). NCBI lineage: Eukaryota > Metazoa > Chordata > Lepidosauria > Squamata > Gekkonidae > Gekko > Gekko gecko. The sequence continues at coordinate 31,408,337 of JAPDNY010000007.1, forward strand.
TTACACGAACAAATTCTTTTTTAAGTCTCTCCAAATTATCATTAAGTCCTTTGAACTTTAATGCCTCCCGTTCCGTCACTTCCTTCCCCCGGGCCGCCGTCTTCTTCAAAAATCCAAATTTTGAGTACTGCTTCCTCCTCTGTGCTGGCATGTCTCTTCAGAAATTTTTTAATCCATCTTCTTTCGCTTCTTTTTTCTTGTTGTTTCTGGCAGTCATTGCTCGTTGGCTCCATTAACACTCAAGTTGAAATTAGATCTCCATTACTTGCTAAGCTCAACACCCCTTTCTACTGGCAGAGTATATCCTTTTTAAAAGGCGGAGTAGGCTTTGGGAGCCTTGTCCGCCTCTTTTTTTATTTATTCGCTCCACTGCCAGATAGAGGTGTCAAGACTTTCGTCAAAATAAATCTGAGATCTTCTTTCCCTTCTTCATCCATAGCTTGGAACTTTAGCATCAAATTAATTTTCTATACATTTTCTGCCATCAACCTTGTTAATTCTAAATATTTGTTTTTGTAGTCTGATGAGAACAATTTCCATTTTAAAAGCGTTTCATTGATATTTTAGATTTACTCCAGCAGGTGGCGCAGTATCTCAGTCTCTTGTTGATTGACAGCTAGTTCTGGGGGGGTTGACTGGAGCGGAAGTCCCTCCTCTCTTCTCTTCCGTTCTAAGCAGGATTTTCCCCAGCATCGACATTTTGTTTTTTATTTACTTTTTCAAAGTTCGTGCCACATCCCCCAGAAAGCAACTAAAGCCGCAATCTTCTGTAGAACCCCAACGGTACTTTCACCAACATTTTTTCTTGTTACCCCCCTTCGCGTTTCCTTTAAAAATTCGCTTCTTCGAAGGGGTGGAAGCTCCTCCCTCCTCCCATACGCTTATCCGCTTGTGGGGGGGTTTTAATTTTCGCTTCAAAATAGATCTTCAACTCACGATTAGATGCCATATCTTCTTTTCATGGTAATTCATCCGCTTTTCCTCACTCCTGGAAGTCGGCAGGGCTGCTAAGTCCCATTCGGGACGCACTACGCGGCGGGGCCGATTGGGGCGGGGAGAAAGCCTCAATTTCCCGGCAGTTTGCCGGCAAAGAGGCTACTCCCCATGCGCCCCGGTTCGGAGCCTTTGACTAAGGCTCACTAGGGTCTTTCGCAAACGCGAAGACCCCCCATTCCGCGTGTGGGCTAACCGCCTCCGGGAGCGTCCCGAGAAGCGGCCGCCATTCGCAGCACCGAAACCGAAAGCCCCTGCACTCGCATTCCTGTGGGTTTGTTCAGAGTCCATTTCATCAAAACTGCCAGCAGTGAAATGATCAGGAGTGGATCTCATAAGAATATAAGAAGAACCCTGCAGATTGGACCAGTGGTCCATCTAGCCCAGCATCCTGTATCACTCAATGCCCAACTAGTTACTCTGGAGGGCCAACACAACAGAGCATAGAGGCCAACATTGCCTTCTGGCAAGGGGTTTCATAGGTTCACTGCCTCTGGATGTAGATGGTCTCTTCAGTCAGCCTGGATAGTAGCCAGTGATAGATCTATCCTTCATGAATCTGTCTTATCTTCTTTAAAAGCCATCTGTGACTGTAGCCATCATGACATCCTTTGGCAATAAATTCCCCTCCTTTTTGTAAAGTTCCCTCTATTGAAACCAAATGTTACTGTTTTAGATTTTAGGGGTAACTTTCCTTTGACAAGAATGCTAAACTTAATAGCATTATGGTCACTGCTCCCAACTTGGTGCAACAACATCGACATCTTGCACAAGGTCTCAAGTTCAGTTCAGAACCAAGTCCCAGATCACTACCATTCTGGTTGGCTTGGTCACCATATGTTCCAGTCCCCATCATAAATGATATCTAGGAATCTCATATCTACATCTCTTAGCACTCTAAGCCATATTTGCTTTGAAGATTGTGTCTTCTTTTGGGGGACGAATTGGTTCTTATTGCTTAGCACACATTTCTATTTGTTTGTTTCTTTCCAGATCTTCTATGATAGGAAATATAACTTATGTCAGAGTACAATGAACTATTCTGGGAGATCTTGGATCTCCCTGGGGATATGTGGGCATGTTTAGGGTTTTTTGGTTGTCGGGGTTCTTTTTATATTGATTTCCTGAGTTCTTACCCACCCACACATACCGAGATTCTTAGCACTCCCACTGAACTCTCAAGGGGTCTAGGCGGAGGATGGAGTCTGGATATCAGTTAGATTAATAAGTGTCTAGGACTATGACTCTATGTTAGGAAGAATTTGATGGAAACAATCTAGATAAGACCTTCTCCAAAATATGATGCTTGGTCTAGGGAAAGAGCAAGGGAGGAATCCCAATGGATGCATATTATGTTTCTTCTTCCCAGGCTTTTGGGTGGGTCTCATGTACAGGGAAGAAGAAGAAGAAGAAGAAGAAGAAGAAGAAGAAGAAGAAGAAGAAGAAGAAGAAGAAGAAGAAGAAGAAGAAGAAGAAGAGGAGGAGGAGGAGGAGGAGGAGGAGGAGGAGGAGGAGGAGGAGGAGGAGGAGGAGGAGGAGGAGGAGGAGGAGGAGGAGGAGGAGGAGGAGGAGATTGGATTTATACCCCTCCCTTCACTCGGAGTCTCAGAGAGGTTTACAAATTCCTTTCCCTTCCCCTCCCCACAATAGACACCCTGTGAGGTAGGTGGGGCTGAGAGAGCTCTTTCAAGAACTGCCCTTTCAAAGACAGCTCTGACAGAACTATGGCTTGCCCAAGATCATCCAGCAGCTACAAGTGGAGGAGTGGGGAATCAAACCCGGTTCTCCCAGACTAGAGGTCACACACTCAGGGGTCTTTTCGGGGGGGCGAGAGCGTAGCTCTGGGAGCTCAGGAGCCAAGCCCCGCCCCCAGCCGGCGTCCCGGAGAGTCTTTCAAGCAGCCGAATGTCAATTTCAGCATCCATTATATCCTATGGGCCATTGAAGTAAATGGTGAAAACATAGGGTATATTCTAGGGGCTGGAGGGGAGGGGTTTGAGGGAGAGGCTCGAAACTCACAGGATAGCTGATGGAGCCTCTCCCCAAGATACCCACCAAGTTTCAAGAACATTGGACCAGGGGTCCAATTCTATGGGCCCCTAAATAGGTTGCCCCTATTCCCTCCATTGTTCTCTATGGTGGGAAAAAAATAACTTTTTTCCCATCATAGAGAACAATGGAGGAAATGGGGCAACCTGTTTGGGGGCCCATAGAATTGGACCCCCTGGTCCAATGTTCTTGGAAATTGGTGGGTATCTTGGGGAGAGGCTCCATCAGCTATCCTGTGATCTTGGAGCCTCTCCTCAAACCCCTCCCTCCAGCCCCAGAATATACCCTATGTTTTCACCATTGACTTCAATGGCCCATAGAGTATAATGGGGCTGAATTGCCACTGAATTTCTTTCATTCCCTCCTTTCCTTCTTTCGTTTTCCTCTTTCCCTCATTCTTCTCTTCTCTTCTCTCTTTCTTTCTTTCCCACCTTCTTCTCTTCTCTTTTTCCTCCTTTCCCTGTTTCCCTCCTTCTTCCCTCTCTTTCTTTCCCTCTTTCCTTCCTTCTTTCCTTCTCTCTACTCTCTCTCTTTCCTTCCCTCTTTCCTCCTTCTGTGGCCCAACTCTCATGAGAAGGAGTTTAAACTTTAAACCCCTTCTCTCTTAGCTCCCCCACCCAGGCCAGCTGGGGAAGGGAAGGGGAGGCTTTTGAAGATGCTCCCCCTTTTGCTTCCCCTTCTGACATCACTTCCGGTGATGTCAAGGGGCATGGCATATGCTAATAGCCTAATAGCTCATTAGCATACCATATGCTAATGAGCTCCTGCAGCTGTTCTTCTACGAAAAGACCCCTGCACACACTTAACTACTACACCAAACTGGAAGAAAGGATGCATAGTTCATACATACAACAGAAGAAGGATGTATCTCCCTGTGATCTTCCTTTTTGGGCCATGTCTTGAAATAAGGAAGCACTTATGCTTCCTCTGTCACTGCTAGTTGGAACTGTCCAAAACAAATGTCAGCATATGAGACCCCGATCTATTTTGATTTCTAAATGCCCCTCTAAATATCTTGTTAACATGGTGCTTTGATGAGATCAGATCAATATTCTGTTCAAAGTGCAGGTTCCTGCTTGGAAGGTGGTGTTACCTGCTATGGCTGGCAACCTGGCAATAGAAATGGGAGGTGGGTAGGGATGATCTTCACATCACATCAACATGAGAGGCCACTTCCAGGGCAAGACTGAAACTGATGGCATCACATTGGGATGATGCTGTAGGAGTCAGCCTACTAATTTTAAACCATAGACTTTGGAGCAAATAGTAGAGTGTCACCCAATACAATGATGGGACTCCTGGTTTTGCACCAGAAGTGACGTATATCAGCATGATGCCAAGGAGATCATTACATTTTTCTACCATCAGCCTTTTAAGCAGTGGGGGGGACAGGGGGCCAAAGATGAGACTTTTCCCACTGTAGTGTCTCTGTTGCTTGAAGGCCCTAAATGGCTGGGGGGCAGAGAACCTGAAGGGCCAGTTCCTCCCATACCTTCCAGTTCAACAGCTAAGCACTGCCTCACAAGCCCTGCTGTCTTCTCCTGTACACTAAGAGATTACCAGAAATAAGTCTTTTCAGTGGTGATACCTCACCTGTGGAATGCCTTTCCCCTCGGGATTCAACTGACGCCTTCCTTACTCTTATGTAGGCTCCAGGCCAAAAAGGAGTTTGTTTGTTTGTTTATCAAGACTCTTAGTTAAGGGGCTTGATCATTACCATCATTTTTATAATCTGCTTGTAGCCTGAGAACTGTTTCAAGATTCGTTTTATGCTACTCCAGTGTTTTATGATATTTTTATGCATTGAGTGGGTTTTTAATGCTGGGTTTTTAATAGTTTATTAATTGCTAACGACTTTTACAGTGCTCACATTTTTATTATGTTTTAATGCTGGGTTTTTAATAGTTTATTAATTGCTAACAACTTTTACAGTGCTCACGTTTTTATTATGTTTTACTTTGTGCATGATCTTGAGCAATTGATCAATCTGTTTGAGCTCTGAGTGTCTGCCAACAATTGGAACGTCATAGGCTCGGGTAACCCTGCTACCAATGCCCCCTCTAAGCTGTGGAGTCTTGTGAGCAAAAGTTCTACTTTGTGAGCTGCTGGCATTAAAATTGTGAACGAGCGATTTGACTGCTGCATAAATTAGTTTGCTCTGGAGCCATCCTTCCTGAGCTAAGACAAAAACGTGTGAGCCAGAGGCCAAAAATCTGTGAGCTAGCTCACACTGACTCAGCTTAGAGGGAACACTGCCTGGTACATGTTGCCTATAAATTGTACCTAAGAACAAAAGAATGAGTCCTTGATGGGCAGAACTAAGGTTCCTTTGAGTGTCCAAGGTTCTGTTTACAGCAATGGCCAGTCAAATGCTTTCAGACCTTGAAGCTTTTTGATGAGTTGTGTAGGTCTTTTGTTCAGTTGTTGTACTGGATTTTGTTTGGTTGCCTCTCCCTCACATTCCTCTCCTAGGTTTTTTTTTTAAACAACAACAACAACAACAATGGTTTCTTTCATTGCTGGTTTTATTTGAAGTTTTTGCAGGTTTCAACCAATTATTTTTCTTTTACTGTGATTGTCACATTTACAGTTCTAAGAGGAAGGGGATAAATATTTTATATTTACATAACTGACCTGAACACCATCACACATCCTTGGTAATATCCAGAGTAGATTACTAAAATGCTTTCTATCTGAGGTTGCCCTTGAATACAGTTCAGAAGATTTAGTTGGTGCAATCTGTGGGTGCAAGACTCTTTTCTGAACTGTGCCAGACCAAATCATATTAAGACAGTGCTATTTCAGGTCCTTTCTGCACTGACAGCTTGCTTCGGAGAATCTGAGGAGTCAAGACTTAAGGGTTGGCTTTGCAGTCACACACATTCCCTCTGCTCTGTCCCCCCCTTTGGTTTATTTATTTGTGTATTCTGAATGCATTCTGCACCTACAAGAAAAACCCACATTTCTTCAGCTAACTGGCTGCCATCCCCTCCCTCTCTCCCTCTCTCCCTCCGTGATACTGCAAAAAGAAAGGGAAGGGAGGGGGGAATCCAGGCCCACACATGTAAGACTGGCACATTTGGGAGCAGGGAATCCCCTAGTCCTTTATGTTTACTGATTCCTTCTTATGTTCACTCTGGCTTTTTAAAAGGTTGCTTAAGCGGAAGAATACGTCCTCTTTTGTCTTTGGAGATGGAGGGAAAGAAAACAGAACAGGGAGGGAGTGCCAATGTAAAGCAAGAGAGGTGGAAACAGGGGAAAGCAGTGGGCAGCAGAAACAATTCTACTTTAGAAAGGATTAGCGATTCGAAAGCAGATGAGAACAAAGAATCACAGCAAAAGGAATTTTGATAGCTGTGGGGCAACAGTGTGCTGGAAGTGGTCTGAATGCAGATTCCTGTAAAACAAATGCAGAAAGAAGAGAAAGCACTGAAACAAATTGGAAATGAAAGCAGGAAGGAAGGCAGAATGGAAGAATAGGATGCACTCAGAAACAGAGGCAAAATATGGGTTCAGAAAGGGCCTCAGTTGCATTGACTTCCACTATCCTTCCAAGTTCAGCTGAAAGAGTTGTTTTTGAACTCTAAAGCCCTAAATGGCATTGTTCCATAGATTCTGAAGGACCTCTGTCAACCTGCCTGGCTTTTCAGACCCAGCTTTAGTGAGGGTTAGACTGGCTGGGACCCATGGGAGATCTTTGTTAGCTTGCCTCTCAGGGATGGAGGCTCAGGATCATTCAGTCTGCACATTTGTTCAGTTCAGAAAACCGAGACACTATCTCAATCTGTATTCATTTTAAATGTTGTTGATATCTTTAGTTAGGGTCAAAGTAACTGTGATTCTTAGTACTTGAATTTTTCTACCATGGGGTGGGTGCAGAGGAGAGCAACGAGGATGATCGGGGACTTGGAGACCAAGCCCTCTGAGGAAAGACTGAGGCACCTGGGAATGTTCAGTCTGGAGAAGAGGAGGTAGAGGGGTAGGGCATGATTGCTCTTTAAGTATTTGAAAAGCTGTTACGTGGAGGAGGGCAAAGAGCTGTTCCTGTTGGCAGTGAAGGATAAGACTCGCAATTATCAATTAAAATTATGGGTAGAAAGATACCAGATGGAAAAGGGGGGGGGGATTACGGTAAGAGCAGTTCAGCAGTGGAATCAGCTGCCAAGGGAGGTATTGAGATCTCCCCCCCACACACACTGGCAGTCTTCAAACGGAAGCTGGACAAACACTTGTCAGGGATGCTTTACAGCTCCTATTACAGTTCTGCAGGGTCTGTAAAATGGAGCTGTTCCACCAGGCCTTTGGGTAAGGTGGCGGGCGTCCAATTATTCCATCTATTGGCCTCCCTTGCTGAACCTTCCATCCTCAAATGGCCCCATCAGGTGAAGACCCATAGTTTGGTCTACGGTCTAGCGGCTCCAGTTTTTATGGCTACCATATTAAACCACTGTACCATCTGTTTTGTTTATAGCACAGTTTAAATCTGTTTTAATTATTTATTATGGATGATATCTATGAAGTGTTTTAGTTCTTACTGTGGAATGTTTTAACTTTTGTTGTTATCCGCTCTAAGCCCATTTGCAGGGAGGGTGGAATATAAGCTGAAATCAATCAATACATAATAAATGCGAGTCTAGGCTGATCCAGCATTGAGTTGGGGGTTGGGCTAGATGGCCTGTATGGACCCTTCCAACTCTATGATTCTATGATACTATTTATCAGACAACTGTGGAGGGGAAAGAGTTAAGATGCTTCTTGGTTGGCCAGTCTGCCATGTTAAACCACCACCGCTGCATTATGTAAGCAAACTCGGAGATTGAACATTAGTTGCATATTTTATCCACCCAGTGTACTGGGGTTTTTCTAATTGTGTGCATTCATTGATCCAGACTGCTGCATGTAGCAATCTGGAAAACAGCAAAGGAGTGTAAATTTGGTTAGATTGCTATATAATTTAGTAATGATCTCTCTTTAGTCTGGATGGGGTTTGCTAATGCAGCCATTATAACTTCTTTCCAATTCTGAAGATGCTGATTACATTAAACCTTAAGCAAGCTTAGAATATTTTGTTCAGACTAGGTTAATCAAATCACAGACTGTTGGGCTTAGCCCATAGAAAAGGCAAAGGTTCTGGTTTCCTTCAGCACTTTAGCAAATGTAGTTATGCATTGAAAATATTTACATCCCAGTTAATCTGTTTTGGCTTAATATAAGCATATATCAGTTTTATGTTGATCAGGTCCCGCTTTTTCTCTGTCATGAGACGTTAAGGAATAGTGTTGTAGTGTAAATCTCTGAAAAAGTTTTAGCAAATTTCATTGCATTGCTTATTGTATTATTGTACTGTTTCCTAATTTTGTAGTCCAGTTTTATATTTAAGTCTTAAATTGGATCGGTGTGAGACTAGTGCAATTAGAGAGGGGAGGCAAGAAGAAGATTCTAGAATAGCTGCCTAGTCAGAACAAAAGCCTGGCATATCTCATGGAATAACCAACGTCAATAATGCATTTATTCAAATGTGTCTTGAAACATATTCAGAATTCAGACTAGTCTATGTTGTAGACATATAATTCACTAACATTCCTTTAACAGTGTTAGGGAAGTGATAGTTTGTGGACTTATCCTAACATCCCACAGCCTTAGCTAGTTCTAGACCAAGGTATAGAGACACATAAAAATGTTTTAGTTCCTCTTCCCATTAAAGTTGTTTGAAGCTATTTCTCATTCTGGTAGTCTTTCTCTGTGGACCCAGAAATATTATACATCCGTTCTCAATCCCTATTCCATTCTTTCCTTTGTCCAATAACCCTGATGGGTCTGGATATCATTACTGCCAATATCAGTCCATGGGAATAATACCTTGAAAATCTTCCATTGAAGGATAGTACTATTTTGACAGGAGGTTACTGTTTGTATTTTATTTAATTGCCCCGCTATTGATTTTTTTTTTTCTGGATGAGCATCTGTTTAGGTTACAGGAAGGCAAAGCATCCATTGTAAAGGATGGTAGATGTGAGAGTCAGGAACTGGGGAACTGGCAGGCCCTGTTTGCCACTTTGTTGAAGCTGCTGAGCAAGACAGTATGCAACTACATTATGATAATTTCCGAGAAGCTTTTTCTTAGACCACCAGTCATCAAAGGAGTTGGCATGCCAGTTTCCTGCTGCCTCTCAGTGGCCCACTTGAGAGAATGATGTGGTCCTCTGAAAAGAACTGAGTCATCAGTTCCTCTCTTCAGCTGTGGAGAACCAGTTAAGACAGCATGATCAGGATGAACCTGAGGGTTTAATTTTGTTGGTTTTCATTTTATTTCTCAGGTTTGAGTCAGAGCCCCTCTTCTTACCTGCTTAAAAACCCATATCCTAAAACAAATTAAAAGCAGTCTAAGGTCCTTTCTGCATTTGCCTGCCACTCTGGATTTTTTCAGTGTTTGAGTTGAGGCAATATAAGTCCACAGAAAAACAGCATCCAAATAACCCTGGGGCAACAGCAGGCTGAAATCGGGCTGACCACTGAAGTAGGGTTCCCAAGTACTTACCACATGGGAGCGGGGGACGCATGCTCCCCAGCCGGACCAGTCCTCCCTGTAACGCACCATGCCATCGCCAGGAAGTGACGCCAGGCAACGCTCTGGCAATGGGGCTGAAAACTCGATGGTACCATCGAGTTTCCAGCCGTATGCCAGAGCGTCGCTAGCGTCACTTCCTGGCGATGGCATTGTGCGCATGTCTTTCCTTCCCCGGGGATGGTCCTGCCAGGACGTATCTGTCCCCTGCCAAAATATGGTAAGTTCTTGGCAAGCCTACACTGAAGGGAGGTAATGTAATGCAGAATGGGGGGAAAACCCAGAATGAAATCAAGATTGGAATCAATTTTAGTGCAGAATTGGGAAAACACCCAGATTAAAAAGGTTGAATTCGATTTTAGTGCAGAATCACTTGGAGGACACCACGGTGAACATGGATTAAAAGGAAACTCCAGAAAGGGCCTAAGATGCAACCTGGTAGTGGCTTAGATCCTCCTGACTAGCATTTCCATGTGTGTGTGTGTTAATTGCCATCAAGTCACAGCTGACTTACAGTGACCCTGTAGGGTTTTCAAGGCAAGAGATGAACAGAGGTGGCTTGCCTGACTATGCATAGCAACCCTGGACTGCCTTGGTGGTCTTCCATCCAAGTGCTAATGAGGGCCAACCCTGCTTTTCTACTGAAATCTGCCAAGATGAGGCTATCCACAAGAATTACTTGCCCTTTTCTTGTCTCCTGTCCCCCAGGAACAGCACTGGGGGGAGAATTTTGAGCTGCTGCAGGAGGGACGAGACAAGAAATTTACACTCTGCAGGCAAAATCTTTGCACTGGCAGAAGCACTAATCTAGACCCAAGCCAATATAAAAGCACTACTACAGATCATCATGAAGTACTGTAACAAAATGGCAAAGTGCTACTCAGGTCCATCAGTTGAAGCCTCCAGGAGCTTCTTGACTGTGACTCACTGAGACCAATCTAGTGTAGACTTTCCATACGTTATGAGTGAATGAATGCTCAGCATGCCAGTCTTCCACCAAGATGCCAGGCTGGGAGAGGTCTCTTTGGGCTAGAGCGGCCCAGTTGCTGAGGCAAGAAAGGAGGATTGTTTTAGCACCTCTGGTCATTTTGTAGCATGTGCCAATGAGAGGAACTATCAGTGGCTTCAGAGGTCTAATTGGAAGGAAGCCTTCTGGATGAGACATAAGGTTGCCTTGTTGGGAAATTTTGGGAGATTTGGGGTTGGCAGGGTTTGGGGAGGAGAGGGCTGTAATACCATACAGTAAAATACCATAATGCCATTTTCTCCAGGGGAACTGATCTCTCTGGCCTGGAAATCTGCTGTAATTCTGGGAGACCTCCAGGCCCCACCTGAGGATTGGCAATGCTGAGACACTAGCTCCTTGCATGATCAAGGCTACAGGGCAGGGGAGGGAGATATAGGCCTTTCAGCCAGGATTCTAACAGGTAACAGAACCTGTCATTTGCCTGGCTTGGAATGTCATGTGATGATGAAGGACCAATCCATTGCTACTGAGGGCTATATATTTGTACTTGTTTTTAGTTGGGGGGTATTTTGTGTGTGTGTGCGTGCGTGCGTGCATGCACGCGCACCACTGCCAGTGTTCCCTTTAAGCTCCACACTGCTGTGAGCAGAAATTCTACCTCATGAGGAAAGAAAGCTAGTAGCATTAAAGTTGTGAGCGAGTCTACATTTGACTATCGTATAAATTAGTTTTTTTAGAAGATTACTTCCATAACCTTGTAAAAATCTCAGAATAAATTCTTTTAAATTATATTTTAAACTATATTTTAAGAATAATTTATATAGTATAAGAAAAAACAGAATCAAGTCAAAGTTCACCCACCCCTTTCCACTATATTGATAGACCTGGCCTCCAGAGAACAGGTCTACCTACCCCAGGCCTCTGTATTGGTAACCTGGCCTCTGGAGAGCAGGTCTACCCACCCCAGTCCACCATATGGGTAGACATGGCCTTGGACCATCACCTTTTGCTGAGCTTTAGAAAACAGACCAGCACATGGAGAGTGGAATTCTTGAAGTCTACTTTTTAAAGAGTGAAATATGACAACCAGCATTACAGGTCAAGTATAACAGAGGAGGAACAATCACAGTAGGGTTGCCAGCCTCCAGGTGGGGCCTGGAGATCTCCCACTTTTACAACTGATCTCCAGTTGACAGAGATCAGCTCCCCTGGAGCAAACGGCTGCTTTGAAGGGTGGACTCTATAGCATTGACCATGCTGAGGGCCCTCCCCTCCCCAAACCCCGTCCTCTCCTGGCTCTACCGCCAAAGTCTCCAGGTATTTTCCAACACAGACCTGGCAACCCTAAATCACAGTCAGAACCCTACCTAACCTAGCAAACAGGAAGTTGATTAAATGTTATCAACCTACCCAAACTACTTATTTATTCAAATATTTATATCCCAATTTTCTGTTTCTCAAGGCAGTTTTCAAATCATACTGAAAAGCATAATAGTGTTGTGGGGGGGGGAATCTCCCCCCAGCTCCATTGTAGCCTATGGGGATCATTACAGTCAATGAGCCGCATAGGCTATAATGGAGAATCAGTCTGGGGTATCTGGGGCTCTGGGGGCTGTTTTTTTCCTTAGGCACTAAATTTGTAGCAAAGCTGCTGGTGCCTTTCCTCAACCCCCCCCCGCCCAATTTTGAAAAGATTGGACCAGGGAGTCCAATTCTATGGGCCCCAGAACGAGGTACCTCATCTTCCATTGTTTCCAATGGAGGGGGGGAGCTTTGTGTGCAGAAGAAGAAATCCCTGAGCTGGCAGCTAAAATTTAGTGTGCCAGCACCCCCTAGTGCAGCTTAGAGGGAACTATGGGGTATATGGGTGTGTGTGGGTATGTGTCCATGCCTGGAAGTCATGACGACCTCTGGTGACTCCTACTAGGGCACGGATAGGAACTCTCAGTCTGGGGCAAGTGATGCTCTGTATTCTTGGTGTTGGGGGGGGGAAACAGTGGGAGGGCTTCTAGTGTCCTGGTCCCACTGCTGGACCTCCTGATGGCACCCGGTATTTTTGGCCACTGTGTGACATAGTATTGGACTGGATGGGCCATTGGCCTGATCCAACATTGGCTTCTGTTATGTTCTTAGGTTCTTATAGGTCTCACATCCAAATACTTGCCAGGGTCAGCCCTGCTTAGCTTCCAAAATATGATGAGATTGGGCTCGCCTGGACTATCCAGGTCAGAGTGTTTGTTTTTAAAATCTGATGTAAGTCACTCCAAGTCCTGCTGACTAGGAGAAAAAAAATGAGATATATACATTTTGAATTAATAAATTACATTGAAGTAGCCTGGTTTCCCTCTGTCCAGGCAACCTGTCACTGGAAGAAGCTACCCAGTCCTCCCTCTTGCCTGCTGACTCACTGCCAACCCAGGAATACCCTGGGGATCCACAGCAGCTGGGGGACTGTGGGCATTCTGTTTATGGCTGTGTTGTATTTGCTCGTTCTGTCTTTTATGACCCTCCTTGAACTAGGTTGTCATGGATGGGGGGGGGGAATAAAAATTAGTCTAAATGAGTTCATAAGGTCTTCATTATATAACTTGTAAGTAAAGTGATTACTAGCAGTCCTGGGATGGAGGAGAAGGAATGCATGGAACTTTTAAACATATACATTGTTATCACCTTTTATTTTCTCACATCTAGAAAGGTGAAAATGTGGACCTCCCCGTGCCTGCGTGTTTCAGTGAAACTGAATGAAATTAGAGCAGATTCTAAATTGCTTTCCAAAATAATTGGTTTCTGTGTTGACATAAAAATAAGGGTGCTGTCATGTGATGTTTACCCAAGAGCCTTTGCAACTATTACAGGAGAAATGTGCCATCGGTGCAGCAGATTTAACAACTTCATTGCTTAAATGCTTACTTCCTGTACCAAGCCGCTGCCCTTAAGAGCATTGTTTCAAGTGATTTATACATAACAGGAATCAATGCAATTAATGATTGCTGCTTATTGCCATGAAACTTGAACTTAACACCCATAGCAGGAATTCAGAACATAGGAGGAGTACTGACCGAATGGTGGCTATTATTAAAGCACTGCGATGTTTATGAAACTTGGTGCTTGGTACCATGTGGGAGGTGTGGGAGCTTAATAACATCTTCCTACGTCCACATTTAATTAAAAACAAATGATAATCTACTCGGGCAATGGCATGAAGAAATGCCTCCTTTCACCCATCCGTTGGTCATTAGATGTGCTTGTGTGTGTGTCCCCCCATGAACAAGGCAGTCATTGTAGTATTTCTGTAGAGTGAACAACAACAATAACAACATCCCAAGATTCTCCTGAGTGTGCAAAAAAATAATATAAAAGAATCCCCCATCATTAAAATACTAAATGTTGCACTGGAATTGTGACTGTATTGCCTGGATGTCATGAAATGTCATGGGATGGATTTAGAGACACCAGTAGGGATCCAACCTTGGGCTGGAAGAAGTTCTTCCAACCTCAAGAGCCATCCTTCAACTCCAGTGCCTCTTCCATTTCAAACCCTGCTCAGTGGAGTGGTGGGACAATGAGAAGATCCAGGCTGTCCATTCAATTTGCCGTGTGGCCTCACCAGCACCAGAAAGCAAAGATTTCTTCTACTCCACCTAGAGTGAAGCCTAACATTCTATCTAAAGTGAAACCACGGTGCATCCTTCATTTGTGATATGAACTCAGCTTCCTTTTTGCTTTGCAGTTTGCATGATGGATATAGATCCCATCAAGCCAAATGCTGGACCAGCATAGGTGGAATGGCCATTTAACTGACAGGGACTGTTCCTGGTGGGCCATCATCCTGGGGAGCTGCTGGAAGCCAGAAGCAAGTGGAGTGAAGCTCCAGTAGCTCTGGTAATGCTGCAGTGGCCACTCAGCGCGTACCTGGCTGGCAGCACCAGTTATGGGCTCCTGTCCATCTAGGGCCTCTTCTGCATTGCTGCCAATTGGCCCCTTATGAAGTTTTACTTTAGCTGCAACTGCCAGTACAAGAGGAGGAAACAGGTGAGCCTCAGTTGGCTTCTCTGGCCGGGTCTGAGCTGAGTAACTCCCTGCAGCCCTGGCTTATACAACTGCAAGGGCCTTGCAGCCTGGCTTGCTGTAGGCTATTTTAACTTCCCAGTCCCCCATGCACATTCATGCTTTATCTTTTTATATGTGCCCATCTTTCATCATGACGATGGTATCATATTATTAAGGGAGGGGGGACTGTGCTGAAAAAACTGCAGGAGTGGTTTGCCAATTCCCCTTTCCTGCTGCACACCTGCAACTCCCCCCTCATGCTGTTCCAGAAGGCCCCCAGTCCCCTCGGAGCAGCATTTCCGGGGAGATCTGGGGGTGCAGAAGGACTGTACGGTTGCCAACCTCCAGCTGGCACCTGAAGATCTCTTGCTATTCCAGTTGATCTCTAGATGACCAAGATCAGTTCCCCTGGAGAAAAAGACTGCTTTGGAGAGTAGACTTTATGGCCTCATACCCAGCTGAGATCCCTCCCCTCCAAGCCCTGCCCTCCCCTGGCTCCACCCCCCCAGATCTCCAGGTGTTTCTCAACTCAGAGCTGGCAACCTTAAGAAGGAGGGAGGAGATGAGGACATCTTACTCCACAAATGGGAATCCCTTCCATCAGCAGAGCTTTACTGTTAAATCCAAGCCAAGGTATAGAGGTTTCTCAGGAAGAAACAGAACAAATCACCGTTGCTTTGCCAATGAAAACAAGCCCTAGATTAGAAGAGCTTCCTGCAGAACTGTACATTATTTTTAAGACAGATGTGATCAAAATATTAGCATGTTGTAAATTAGACAAGGACTTTTTAAAAGACAGTTTCACAGGAAGCTGAAAGAACTTCATAGACTCTCGAAGAAGGGGAAAATCCTTTTAAATCTTTGGTCTTATTGCCTAATTGCAGTTCTAAACCATGATTTTTTAAGACAACCAAGTGGTGGAGGAGCAAGAATGGAGATGGGGAGGAGGAGGAGAATCAGTAAAACCATGAGGGTGGAAAGAAGCCGGGCTTTTTTTCTGGGGGAACTCACCAGAATGGAGTTCTGGAACCTCTTCAACAAAATTCTTTTAAAATGTTTAAAAGTTCATGAGTTTTCAGTATATAGATTGAAAACTTCAGTTTCCTCTTGAAAGTTCTGGCACCTCTTTTTCAAAAAGAGAGAGAGAGGCCCTGGAGAGAAGAATAATGTAAAGTGGCAGGCAGGATGCAGGGATAACAGAGGATGCAACAGGCCACATGGTGGGAGGAGGCAGAAGTAAATTCTAACTTTAGCCATTTCTGACTGTTGCTCATTGAATGGCTCCTAATAAAAATATATGGCCAAGTTCCACCATATTTTTGAAAAGATAATGTTTTTGAACTATGGCAAAAGAAAACAGCTTCAGAAGATAAGCAAGAGGTGTCTTGGTGATGGTATGGTTACTAGTCAATTGGTGCTGTGCACAGCCAGTTTACATAATCTTTCCTATCTGCGGAAATGTGCTTTGCATATGAAAGCTTATACCATGAATAAAACTCTGATGGTCTTAAAGGTGCCCCCGGACTCAAACTTTTCTCTTCTAACAGTCAGTCTTGGAGAGGAATGATACATCTGTATATGACCCAGTTAGGGCCATCTGAGCAAGACCCACTGATCTACATGTTAAAAGGTAAAGGTAAAGGTTCCCTTGTTCGAAAGCCAGTCGAATCGACTCTAGGGTTGCGGTGCTCATCTCCGTTTCAAAGCCGAAGAGCCAGCGCTGTCCGAAGACATTTCCGTGGTCATGTGGCCGGCATGACTAAACACCAAGGCGCATGGAACACTGTTACCTTCCCACTGAAGTGGTACCTATTTATCTACTTGCAATTTCTTGCTTTCGAACTGCTAGGTTGGCAGGAGCTGGAACTAGAGACGGGAGCTCACCCTGTCATGCGGCACTCACGGGTCTTGAACTGCTGAACTACTGACCTTCCACAGCCTGCAGTTCAGCGTCTTAACCACTTGAGCCACCACAGCTCCTGATCTACATGTTACTCTTGTATTTATCCTTAGTTGGTGCCTTATACAGTGACCCAGTCAGAGATTCAGCCTGGAAAGTGTGTGAGCGCACACACAGAAGGGAGAAGAATCCCAGAAGTACTGAGCACCTAACAACATGCACAGTGCTTCATATCTTCAGTGGTTCATTTGTATAACGGTGTCCTAACGTGCATATCAGATGAACCCAAATAACTGTGTGGACGAGTGCTTGCTTGGGATCTTGAAGGAGGAGGGTCCAGCTTGTTTTCTTGGAGGCAGTGCATTTACTTCTTGAGTCAGTCTCAGAAATGTTATTTCATTCATTCGTACAATGGGATTTTCAGGTTAAACCAGCCAAACAGTGGGGAAAAATTTTCCTCTGAACCAGCCTTTTACCACAAGCTGCCCTTCTGACTTATGAATTCTCGTGCAAGATAATCGTCAGCAGTAAACAGCTAATATTTGAAGGACCTAATTAGCTGAAGGCAGCAAAGTTAGATTAATGGTAATTGGGGGGGTGGAGGCCAAAAAACCAAACTAGCACCTGCCATATCACCTATAACATATATACGTGCAGACAACCTCTCTTTTTAAAAGTGATGAGAGAAAGCAGGCATATCGTTACATCAGGGAAATTCCAATTGCTCTAATGAATGTTTGCTGATTGAACTCATCCATTCTTGTTTTGATACCCTTTTCAAGAAGAGTGAATCACTGGCCAGGCTAAATAATGCTTCCGTCTCAAAAAAGGCAAATTCTAGGTCTTATGTAATAGTTGTTCCCCCCTCTAAGAAAAGAGGTTAGTATCAACCTGTTTTATGCTTCTCAACAGAGTGACCAAATTGTGCTAATCTCTCCTTATATATATTTGAGTTTTGGTGTCTCTCCTGGACACGCTTCCACAGCCTTTGGCCCGCTGAGATGCCACTCTCACAGTCTCCCACTCTCATGGCTGCATTGGCTCGCCGTGTTGGCTCGGCCCCACCCACCAAGCCGGCGGGCAGCATTTCATCCTCAGTCTGGAAGGAGCCAGCGAAGGGGATGGACGCTCCGCTGAGAGGTTTAATGCCACAGAACTTTGCCACTCCAAAATGGAATTATATATAAGGAGAGACTAGGAATAAGGCCCTTTGTGGAAATAAATACAATGAGCTCTAGAAAGAGGGATTTCATATTCAGGTGACAGGCAACCTCAAAGCAAACTTCCAGTTTTCCCCCTCCACCCAGTAGATATGCTTACGGAATAACAGTGGGTTCTACCAGGAAAAGTATCTACATTTCTAAAAGCTATTTAGAGGCCACCTGACAGATAACTCTGTCTCCAGTAATTCTTTGTCTGAATTCTTTGTCTTTCCTGCTCTGTCCCTTAAGATACCAGGATAAACTGATCAATCATTCAAATGTTTAGCAATCCTTCCTGACGCTAATCAGGGACTGTCTCCCACCTTTTGTTTACCCTGGCCAGGACTATTAGTAAGTCCTATAATTCATTTAACTAGCTACCCAACACCTGGCTTCTGTTGTTAAATCCAGACCCTGCCTCTCTGGAAGCTCACTGGTCACATCTTGGCCTTGCCCATCCAGATGTCACACACCCCTGGGACTCATCATTGGTCAAGGTAATCTATTGTTCTCACCTGAGACCAGCCCCCAGGGCTGCCCATTGGTCTGCATTCTTTGCCAGTGGCTATATCCTGGCAAATACATGGCCTTAGACCATGTGTTTTCTGCCATGATGTCATCTGGCAGCCCACCCCTAAACTCTCTGAGTTTAGGCCACAGTCCTTTCTTCATGAACCTCTGCACGTCTGGACAGGTTGTATCACCCCTCTATAAACTATCAATCACCTCTGCTTCCTTAGTTCTATATTGTGTGTGAGAGTGTTTGAATATTGTTTGTATGCTTGAGAATGTTTAGTAAAGAAATCATTATTTTAGTCACCCAGTTTCTGTGTCTGTTCCTGAGTTCTTGAGAATTCTAACTCAGGTATACAGAAGTCAGATCCTATAGTTAAGCCAATTGCATATTAATAATTATAATTCCCCATATTTATTAAATAATAGAGCAATTTGGATAACAGTTCTGGCAGGGGATGCTGTGAATGTAGAAAATGAATTATCAACAGAGTAGTGTTTTGGAAAATCGTTAAGAATTGTCCATTTATCATGGGGCACCCATCCAGAGCCTCTGGCATTTTCTCACTCTGCTGGCATCAAAACCAATTTAAGGCAAAATAGAGATATGGAGACTTTCCCATCCTCCTTTGCATCAATCTGTCTTTGTTGGCAACCCTAGGCCTGCCAGCACTCTCAGAGTGACTTCATGCCTCCTGAGTGGCATGGCATCACTAGCAGGAGCCTCCCTATGGAAGCTGGGTAATTTTGGACCAGCCACAGACTCTCTGCCTAACCTACCTTGCAGGGTTGCTGTACAGATCACAAAGTGGAAGAGGAGAATGAAGTAAGCTGCTTTGCTCCCCACTAACGAGAAAGACAGAACTTTGCCTAGGAAGAGGCTGCTGAGAGGGGAGGAGATAAAGTTGCCAACTTTAGGTATTGAAATTCCTGGAGATTTTTTTTTTTTTTTTTTTTTTAGGTGAACTATTTAGCATATTGAGGTTTCAATCACATCTAAAGAAACAAAACATCTAACAAAATACACTAGGTTAGTAGTTAATAGTAAACAACGTGCAAATATGTTGAAAAAACTTGGAAATTAAAGACAAAGTATTTCATATCGTTAATAACGATGTTAACAGAAAACTTTACTTTCTATAAACAGGTAAGTATTTCTCTATATTTATTTGGTATGCGGTTCGTTGGTGACAGTCGGTCACCATGAGTGTAGTCCAAAAAAGGAGTCCATTTTTCAAGTAAGTCTGTGGTTGGTTGACTTCCATCTGACTTTGCAATGGAGTCTGAAATTTTGTCCATCGTAAAAAGTTCCCAAATCTTGATAAACCATCTCTCACTGGAAATATATTTGGAGTCTTTCCAGCTTGCTGCGATGATTGTCTTTGCAGCTGACAGTAAGGTCGAGATGAGTTCTTGATAAAGTTTAGGTACAGTGGTGCCTTTCCATAAGTCTAGCAAAACTAGTTCAGGGGTTTTAGGTATGTCAAAACCTGTTATTTTTTTAATGTAAACAAAAACCCTTTCCCAAAAGTCAGTAACAAAGCGACATTCCCACCAACAATGCAAAAAGGAACCACGTATGCCACATTTTCTCCAACATAAGGGGGAATAAGAGGGAGAGATATGGTTAATTTTGCTAGGAGTAGCATACCATCTCATTAGCAGTTTATAAGCCTGTAACCTTACTGTAATAACTTTGGATGTGAGTGATGGGGAAGCCCAATTTTTTTCCCAGTCTTTCTCTGATAGGGTAGTGTTGCAGTCTGCCTGCCAGCTAATTTGGTAACGTAATTGCTGACTGGGGGAGGTTTCCAATAAGGTTTTGTGTAAAATTGCAATTATGCTTTTGTATGGTAAGTGTGAATTTTTTAAAAGCCTCTCAAAATTTGTGTATGGTCGATGTATTACTCCTTGAATAGAGTAAAATAGTGAGGCTATTTGGTTGTACTCTAGCCATGGGATACAGCAAGAATGTAATTGATCTAAAAATTCTTTGCTAGCTAGGCGTGAACCATGAATGACATCTGTAAAACGAGTCAAGTTTTTCTGCTTCCAAACAATAAAAGATCCTATAGGTTGTGCTGGTAGAAACCATGATTGATCAACAAATGTGGTGAGTGGGGAAGGTGAAGGTGATAATACCTTTTTCCTTCTATCCCAGACTTTAAACATATTGTTCAGGAAAGGGCTTTGGTGAATAGTGGAAGGTCTTTTAGTTGGATTTTCCCATAAAAGAGATTGTATGCTACGCCCACTCAGGTATGTATGTTCAATTGTTTTCCAATCACTATCAAAGTAATTGTTATAGTGTTTCAGGACTCCTACTAATGCTATTGCTTCGTGATACTGAGACAAGTCAGGGAGTGCAAGGCCTCCTCTAGAAATAGGCCTCCGTAGAGTGTTATAACTAATCCTCGGTCTGGCTGATTTCCAAAGAAAGTTTGAGATGGCTCTTTGCCAAGATTTAAGGTATGTTTTTGGGATTTCTATAGGTATTGTACGCATTAAATACAAGAATTTAGGGAATAGAAAAGTTTTAACTATTTGAATTTTTTCCATCCAAGATGAATTTGCTAGAGTTTTTTCCAAATGAGGGTCTTCAAACAAAGATTTAAGAGGGTGGAAATTAACAAAAAGGAGATCTTTTATATTTAAAGGGATTTTTATTCCCAAGTATGACCAACTATTTCTTACCCAACTATATTGAAAGTTTGATCGTATGTATGTTTGCTGTAGTTTTGACAGATTTATAGGATATAGCTGTGTTTTAGAAGGGTTAGCTTTGAGGCCGGATACTAGGCTAAAAGTCGAAAGAAGGTTTTCTAATTCAGGTAAGCTTGCTTCAGGTTGTGTAAGCAATAAAGCTAGGTCATCCGCAAACAAACTAAGTTTTATCTGTTTAGGGCCTATAGCAATACCATGTATGTTATCATTTCCCCTTACAGCCTGTGCAAATGGTTCCATGGCAAGGGCGAACAACAGAGGTGAGAGGGGGCAACCCTGCCTCGTGCCTCTTTCCAATTTGAAAATTTCTGTGTCTGAATTGTTGATATGTAAGTATGCAGTAGGGGATTTGTACATTGCTTTGAGTGCTGATTGGAATAGAGGACCAAAATTCATACTTTTCAGGAGTTTTTCCAAATAATAAGGTTCTACGGTATCAAAGGCTTTTTCCATATCTACTGAAAGGATAAAAGATGATTTGATGTGGTTATTTATGCCAAATTGAATAACATTAACGATTTTTCTTGTATTATCTGAGATGTCACGACCTGGAATAAATCCGGTTTGATCAGGATTTATATAGTGGCTAATCAATTTATTAAGCCGGGCTGCTAATGTAGCTGTCAATATTTTATAGTCGGTATTTAATAACGAAATGGGACGGTATGAACTAGGAAGGTGTGGATCCCTTCCTTTCTTAGGAATCAATATTATTTTAGCAATGTCCCAAGAAGGAGGCATTATACCAGAATGAATAACATTATTACAAATCTCAGTTAAATGTGGGGCTATTAAGGGACTAAATTTCTTATAGAACTCGGCTGTAAAGCCATCAATACCTGGGGTCTTATTATTCTTAAGTGCGGTAATTGTATTTTGAATTTCTAAAGCGGTAATTGGTTGCTCCAAATAATTTTTGTGACTCTCAGTTAAAATATTTTGCATGGGGTATTTGGCAAGGAATTGATCAATTTTAGCATCTTGAGGTTTCGTTGAAGTATACAAGGATTTATAATATTTAACAAAACTGTCTTTAATATCTGTAGTTGCAGATTTCAAAGTGCCTGTTTTATCTCTAATAGCTTGTATCATATTTTTTGCATTTTTTTTGCGTACTTTCCAGGCCAACAGCCTCAGAGCTCTTGGGCCAGAAAACCAATATTTTTGCTTAATATATAAAAGTTTTTTTTGAATTTTAGAGACCTCCATAGCTTCTAATTTTTTACGTTCAAGCAAAAGTTTTTGATAAATTTTTCGTTTACAGTGTTTTTTAAAATCATTTTCCAATTTTTCTATATTACTAATAACATCTTGCCTTAACTTTTCTTTCTCTTTTTTATAGGAACTAACAATTGCTATTATCTTTCCCCGAAGAACTGCTTTGAAAGCATCCCAAATTATATTCTGAGGCGTACCACACAAGGAATTAAACTCAAAATATTCCTGTATATCTTTTCCTATATTCTCTACTATTGTAGGTATTAATAAAAGTGTGTTGTCCAATTTCCAAACATAGCTGCGTGGAGTGTGTTCTTTATTTTGCATACAGCAAAGCACTGGAGAATGGTCTGACCAGAGCTTGACTCCTATATCTGCAGCGGGGAACCGGTTGCTTATGTTTGTAGATACTAAAATAAAATCAATGCGAGTGTGTACATTATATCTGGGGGAATAGTAAGTATAATCTTTTTCGTGACCATGTCGAATGCGCCATAAATCACTTAAATGAAATCGCGCAAACAAAGCCATTAGTTGAGTGTCATAATCCGATATGGATTTATTGTAGGGGATGCTACCCGTTTTAAGCCTAGACCTATCTAAGAAGGAATTAGCAATAAAGTTGAGGTCCCCGCCTATTATGCAAGGGTCGTCACTAAATTCTGTTAATTTAGTTAAGGTTTCCTTTAAAAAATTAATTTGACCAGCATTTGGGGCATAAAGGGAAACTAAGGTCATCTTTTCTCCATTCAAAGATCCTTTTAAAAAAATATATCTACCTAGCGGATCCTTGTAAATTTTGTCTAGGTTGTATCTGATATTTCTATGAAGTAGAATGGCTACTCCTCTAGATTTCGTTGTACCAGCCGCCAAATATTGCTGGGAGAGTTTGGGGGTGTTAAATACCATATTCTGTTTTTTGTTTAAATGAGTTTCTTGAAGGAATATAATTTCTGCACCCTGTTTCAAAAGATTATTCACAACACGTTTTTTCTTAATTAAATTATTCAATCCTCTACAATTAGCAGATACAAATTTAACTGATTTACTTTCCATAATGATAATCCATACTCATAATAGGAAGAATTGTAACAATAACATATTTGTCTATTACCAAATTGAGGTTCCATAGCATTATAAGATGTACCTCAGACCAGAACCCCGATGTCGCTTCAAAGCCTGCAGGCATAAAACGAGCCTTGTGAGACCAGAGAAGTTTTCTGCAGATTAGACTAGTGTAACAACATAAAAAAGCAAAAAAAAGTTAATCATCATAACCATATAAATTTTAAACCTTCGTGAGGCCAACATCTGGCTTCACAGTCCCTTACTTATAGGGAAAAAAACAAAAGACTAAGCTATTTGCTTAAGAGTGTTTAAAAGTTAGAAATGGCAATAAAAGTTATTGCCTTGTAAACAATAAAGAACTGTTGGGCTAAAATACAATATTGCCCCTCTCCTCCCCCTTAACATATGCTAATAACAAAAGGCTAAAGTGAAATGCAGCCGTTAATCAGTGTAATTCCATTGAAAAATCTATAGGTAAAAGTCAGCTTCTTCTGAGCATTCATATTTATCTTGCATAGCGTTTTTTGGGTCTGCGCCAGTTGAAAGTGTTGCGTGACTTTCTTTGCTGGTCTTCTTCTTGTAATTCAGTGTCAGGAAGATCCAGGCGTAATGCTTTGAGGAGTACAAGTCCCGAGTCCAGATCTGATGCATTTAAGACATGGTCTTGATACTTAACTTGTAGTCTACAATAGGAGACCCATTTGTACTTAATTTTAGCTTTGGACAACGTTATAGTGATAGGTTTGAGCATGCGTCGTTGAAGCAAGGTTTCTTGGGATAGATCTTGCATTACCAAGATTTTAATATTTTGAAATAAAAGATGTCCAGTTTGTCTTGCTTGAGCTTGCACTGCTTGTTTTGTACGTAGATTTGTAAACCTTACCACTATGTCACGTGGCCAGTCTCTCGGCTTATGCTGTACAAGAGGTCCCAATCTGTAGGCATAATCTAGTAATGGTGCTATTCCAGGTTCAGTTTGCAGAGTAGTAGCTAACCAGGAAGCAATAAAGGTTGAAATTTCTTTATTTTCTTCCACTTTCTCAGGAAAGCCTCTAAATTTGAGGTTGTGGGAACGGAGTTGGTTCTCAAGGGCAATTAGCTTCTCTGTGGCCCACTCCTCTCGTTTTAGTAGAAACCTGGTGTCTTCCTGTGTTGCAATGCTTGCTTCCAGTGCCGAATCGGCAGTTTGGGCTACTTTATCAAGCGATTTCTGAAAGTCTGATATTTGGTCGGCAATCGGCTTTATGAGTTCTGCTGTAATCGCAGCCATGTTTTTTTCTAAACTTTGCAAAGTTTCAAAGAATTCATTTCGGGTTACAGATAAGCCCTCGTTAGGGAGCTCTTCAGCTCCGTCCGCCATCTTGGATTTCTCCGCGATTTTGGGCCCGGGAGGAGAAACGTTACGATTAGGAGAAAAGAAGGTAGACACAGACCTTGTTTTAATTTTAGGAGTTGCTCCAGTGTTTCGCGCTGGTTTTCCCATGCCCTGTGAGAGCAATAAGCGAGTTTAACGGCTGCGGGAAGCTTGCAGGGGAGGTTTGCCGAGGAGCTCAAAAGTTAGGCGTCCATTTGCAGCCGCGCGACGCCACGCCCCGAAATTCCTGGAGATTTGAGGGGTGGAGCCTGGAGAGGGTGGGGCTTGAGGAGGGGTGGGACCGCAGACAGGTACACTGCCATAGATTCCACCCGCCAAACCACCCATTTCCACCTGGGGAACCATTGTTGCCAATCTCCAGGGGAGGGCTGGAGATCACTCAGAATTATAACTGCTCTTCAGATGGCAGGGATCAATTCCCCTGAAGAAAACGGTAAGCTCTGTGTCCTTATCCCCTTCTGAGGTCACCACAGCAAATTGACGCTGAGTGCCCAAGGCCAGGGCACCTGCCCAGAGCCCCTTTCTAGAGCTCGTTGTATGTATTTCCACAATGGGCCTTATTCCTAGGCAGAAAATAATTCTGGTGTTATTGACCTGTTTGGAGATGGGTTTGCCCACTTTGGCTTGTGAAATTTCAGAATATTCGGAGATGGTTCTGGGGAAGGTAAAGGGGCTTCATCTGGGCCCCATCTGAGCCGGTCCACTGTTTTGTAAGTATGTACTATGGAAAGTGATGCAAGCATCGCCAGAATTCAGGATTCATCTTGAAGCTACGTGATTTGTCTGCTTCTTCTCAGGGACTCCAGTGTGTGTGGGGGGTCAAAATCAAAGGGGTACATGATTCTGAGATTGGCTTTGCCACTAAGTTCATCATCCTGAGCCACCAGGCACTGCTGTGACTTTCCCTTGACCCTCCAGGTGCTATCCTGTGCCCCATCCCACCATGAGAATATTGAATGTTGTGAAGGCATAGCCCACTTTGAAAATGATATTGTGAACTGAATACACTGAGACTTGTTCTTCAGTGATATCCTTCAAGTTACTGGTTCCAACTTGATCAAGCCATATTGGTGAAACGTGGAGCATATGGAGGAAGCCGGCAATCACACATTTCTTCTTTTGGAACCCTTCAAGTGTTCCTCTTTTGGAAGTGTTGGAGAAGATATCTTCTGGGAGTTTATTTCCCCCTTTACACTGTGAAGCATATTGATCATTATGAGGGACTGAAAACTTTGGAGTATTTTGGACTTTATGAGCCATATATAGGACTTATTTTAAATCATTTATGCCCTGATTAGGAATTGTGTATTGTATGACTAATTTTGCTTAGGATTTGGAAATTGCATAAATGGTTTATTTGTCTATAAATGAATTATTTGTTAATTATTATTATTGATTGATTTTTTGAAGTTGGTATCAACACCACACACAGTTAATTACTTTGTGCTCTCCTACTGTGTGTTTCACTATTATATTGGACAAGAAGGAGGACTCACAATACTCACGGGGGGTAATATTCCCCATGGCTTCTGGCCCGCAGAAGCAGCACAAGCTGTGCATGGAGGAGGAGGTGGCCACAGGTGAGCCCAGCAGGTGGGGTCACCTGGCTTACCAAGGCTCCCCCCACAGCAGCAACAATGGCAATCCCCCCACAGCAGCAACAGTGGCAACCCCCAGACAACCTGCCAAGGCTTCCCCCTCCAACAGCAGCAACAGTGGCAAGCCCTATGTGGCTCCCAGCTGGCCTGCTAAGGCCTCCCCCCCTGACAACAGCAATGGCGGCAAGCCCTGTGTGGTTCCCAGCACCCTGGGCCTGCCAAGGCTTCTCCCACACACACAGTGGCAATAGCAGTGAGCCCTGCCTTGACCATAGTTCCCAGTGGTAAGTGCGCTCTCTGCGCATGCTCAGAGAATGCTCCTTTACTTTGGGGGAGATTTAAATATCCCCTGTATATTTTTTTCAACATTTCAGATTTTTCTGCACACCTGAAAAGTGCCCCAAGTGTGCAGGAAAATCTATTTACCCTCCATGTGGTCCTGATGTGCAGATTTAGCTATCCGCACGCAAAGAGACCCTTGGCTATTAGATATATAGATATCCTCTGCCCCTCAGCAGATATATTAGAGTTCCTCCCCAGTTTGCCAGTCCCTATTCTCTGTTTTTACCTCCCAGGCTTCATCTCAGGGTTTGTGTCTCAGGAGACCTGATGGAAGAGAAGAAAGGAATATTCTTCCGCTATCCTACTGCCTTTGCTTAGTGAAGGATGTAGGACTATCCAAGCTGAAATCAGAGGCATTCTGGTGTTTTTTAATCAATAAAGTTTTAGTTTTCAATGCCACATTCTGCATTTGCAATAATATTTGATGGGAGTGTAATCTGGGAGTTACTTGATTTTTTCTTCTTCTCAGTTTCAAGCACATCACTAGGCTGAACTGTCTGCCAGGTTTTCCATTACAACCCCAGTGTTTAGTTTCACTCAGGAAACACATGAAAACCATTAGATGGATGACTTCTTCTTTTTTCCCTTTTGTGAAAAAGAGGGGAAGCCAACAAAATCCATGAGAATCCCAGCCAGCCTAGCCAATAAATTACTTCTCCTATCAAATCACTTCTCCTATCAAGAACTAGAAGAAAATAAAGCTGACCTTCTCCTCGACTCACCGAAACTACAACTCATAGCACCATGGCTATGAACGTAGGAGCTAAAAATATATCTCAAGGCTGTGACTTTGCTGCTGTTAAATAAGCCTAACCAGTTACTACCCAGATTATGGCTTTTGCTCAATAAAAACCTAGAGAGAGAATTGCTTTGCAGAGGCACTGTTGTTTCCAAAACAATTAAAGTATTCAAGTTAAGGCACATTTTAAAATATGCAACATCCCTATCACAGAAAACTGCACTGAACTGAATAATCAGTCCTATGGAAAACGTTTTCTTTAGTTCTGCGGTGTTATTTCTTCTCTTTTATGTAGCCAACGCTGGATAGTTTGTAATAACATTCTGTGTAATGGCCTTTACTGTCCAATGGGTATTCTAAGATGCAAGAAGTTGTCATACCCTAGTGGAATCTGAAAGAAATGATTTTGGCCCCCAAAGAGGGGGAAAGAGCTGTGAGCTTGGAGAAGCTGGAGAATGTTGCTCATCTGGTTGGCAAAAGCAGCTCTTTGGATACTGAAGTGACAAACGTAGGCTGCAGTCACATTCACTAGATAATCCACTTTCAATCCACTTTCAGCGTACTTTCCAACTGGGTTTTACTGTTGTGAACTGGCAAAATCCAGGTAGGAAGTGCATTGAAAGTGCATAGAAAGTGGATTATTTAGTGAGTGTGACCACAGCCTAAGACTGCAATCTAGTGGCTCCAAACTCACAATGGAGTAAGCCCCATTGCAAAGAATGGGACTGACTAGCAAGGAGACTTGCTTAGGCTTTCTCCTTTACATTGCCGTCCTAAGCAGGTCTACTTAGAATCGTCCTCAGGTCCAGGCACTGTAAAGTGTTCTTAATGTTGCACTGTTCCAGTTAGAGTTGCCAGTCCTGCACCAGCAAGATTTGTTAGGCAGTGCTTAGGGAGGCTGGAGTTTGGGGGGAATATGATGTCACTTCTGAGTTACACTCCAGGAATTTCTCCAGTCTCTTTGGTGTTTAGCACAGAGATTGGGGAAATTTCTAGAGTGACTGGAGGGTGTGCTGTTGCTTCTGGGTGGTAGATCAAAGGATGTTATGTTGCTTCTGGGTGAATCTCTAGGACTCCTCCCCAAACTCTATGGTCTTTACCATAGGGATTGGGAGAAATTCCTAGACTGTCACCATCAATGCCATACCCTACCACTCCCCCCCCCGCTCCTCAAATTATCACAGGTGGGGAATTGCAAGTTGAAGTGGTATATTGCCCATTGCCACCGGGCTAGTTCCAGTATAATCCTGTGGATATTTATTCAGAATGATGTCCACTTTGTTCAATGGAACATTTGCCCAGGAAACTGTGCATAGAATCACATGTTCAGACAGCTCAATATGTATCCCCTACCTTTCCATCTTAAATATTCTTAGAGTTTACAATCATTAAAATAATATCAACAAAATGAATTCCCCACTCCTCCACTTGCAACTGCTGGGTGACCTTGGGCAAGCCATATTTCTGTCAGAGCTGTTCTTGAAAGAGCAGTTTCTCTCACTCTAAGCCCCACCTACCTCACAGGGTGTCTATTGTGGGGATGGGGGAAAAAAGAAGTTTGTAAAGTGCTCTGAGACTCCAAGTGAAGAGCGGGGTATAATCCAATCTCTGGAGAGCTGCTGTCCCTGAGACCTTGGAGAGCTGCTGTCCTCCTCCTCCTGTCCTCCTCCTCTTCCTCCTCCTCCTCCTCTTCTTCTACTTCTACTACTATAAATCTCCCATAATCCAGCACATCTGACGACCTGCGGCATGCTATGAAACTGATTGTATAGTCTGAGCTTGGGGCAGTTGGTAAATGAATGATGCTCCCTAGGGCTGAGCAAAAGTGTTGCCTTTTGTTTCTTTTTATGTTCATTTATATTTTTGTTCTCTTCTTTTTAGCAGTTGCATTTACAGATTCATTGGTATTGTAGAAGAAGAAGAGATTGGATTTATACCCCGCCCTTCACTGCCCAAAGGCGTCTCAGAGCGGCTTACAAACTCCTTTCCCTTCCCCTCCCCACAACAGACACCCTGTGAAGTAGGTGGGGCTGAGAGAACTTCTGACAGAAACTGTCCTTGAGAGAACAGCTGTGCCAGAGCTCGTGACTGACCCAAGGTCACATCAGCAGATGCAAGTGGAGGAGTGGGGAATCAAACCCGGTTCTCCCAGATAAGAGTCCGTGCACTTAACTACTACACCAAACTGGTATACATTTGTTGTCTTGTCTCAGTATTCAGTTTATTTGCATGGCATGCCATTTGTAGCAGATGTAAAATGTAAGCTATGGATTTATTGATGGACAAAGAATATGAGTACATCTCGCAGGAAAAAAAATGATACAGGGAGACAGGAAATGGCACAAAAACCAAGAATTACATGTTTGCTTTACACCACAGAGATATGAAATCAAAATGGTTTTGGGGGTTGAAAAAGCAGGGATGAGTAATTCTAAATTATCCCTATAATCTGCCACTGGGTATGGGGTTGAATTAGAGGGCTTCTTGCCTTCTTACATCTCTTTTGTTTTCTTTCTGAAGCAGGACATGAACTTGGACACTGGATCATAACTTAAGCCTGCAAAAGATAAAGCAGTTGAGATTATGCCTTTTATTGGGCCAATCAATGGTCATAAATGTATACAAGCTTTGGAGCTCTGTGTATTTCCAAGGTGTAGAATCAATAAGACAGCAACATTACATTATCTTCTATGATGGATGGTATGGGAATGACTCTGAATCCTAATGACAGAAGCTCGCTAAGGACAAGGGCAGTCAAAAGTGCTCACAATACATTCCGCAAGGATTTGAGACTTGATCCCAACTTCATTACAACAGAGTGGTCCATACACAACAGTTTGCAAAAAGCCAGACAAATGTAAAGAAGGTGCAGTTCATCTATACTTCTAGCTGAGTGTTATTTAAGCGACAGGCTAGGCTTAGAGGTAAAGAAGCCACCTTTCATGTAGAAGGTTCCGGGTTCGATGGCCAGTTTTAACATTACATTACATTACTTTTGCGATTTATATACTGCTCTCTCCATATGGCTCAGAGCGGTTTACAGAACACATAGTTTGATCTATACTAGGGGCACAGTGATAAGGGGAGGTGTATGCCTAACACGACACCCGACAGCAGGATCTATTGGCTTCAGTGGTAGATTCTCTCTCTCTTTGGGCAAGGACATCTCGATGCCGAGGCACAGATCTTCTTGCGATAGCAACTTCTTCCAGAAACGGCCCCCTCAGTGCGTGATTGCAGAACTCAGTTTCTCGTCCAATTGGCTCCAGCCTCGCTGTGCTGCCACACCTCTCCGGGACCAGTCTCTGTGCTTGCGCTCGCCGCTCATCATACGCTGCTGTCGCTGCCACCATCTTTGCCAGCCCGTCGCCACTGCTTCAGCCACTGCTAACACCAATCCCAAGGGAGGGAGGGAAGGGTGTACCCTGCTCGTAAGGAGCAGGTACCCATTTATCTACTTGCCCGTATGGGTGGGTGGGAGCTGGGACAATGGGCCAAGAGCTCACCCCGGCTGCGGTGGGACTCGAACAGCCATTGGCTTGTTCGGTTAGATAAACTTATAGCCTTTAACGCCTTGCGCCACCGCAAAACAAAAAGATTGGGTAGCAGCTGATGTGAATGACCTCTTCTTGAGAGCTGCTACCAGTCAGAATAGACAATATTGACCCTGATAGACCAATAGTCAGACTCTGCATAAATCAGGTTCATGTGTTTGGTTTACTGATGTTCATTGTGAAAGACACCCAATTAAATGTTTGGCTGTGTCCATATGTAAACTAAAACAAGGAATAATAGAAGTACAATCAAAACTTCCAATTCCTCCTTGGTCTTGATCATTAGGAGGTCTCTGGGAATCTCAGCTAAAATTAATGGATTAAGAGTGGAAAGTGGAGGATAGGTTAATCAAAGAATCATAGAGTTGGAAGGGACCTCCAGGGTCATCTAGTGCAGGAAATGCAGGAAATTCACAAATACCTCCCTCTCCACATCCACAGTGACCACTGTTCCATGCCCAGAAGATGACAAAAAACAAAAACCACCCTCCAGGATCTCCAGCCAAACTGGCCTGGAGAAAAATTGCTTCCCGACCTCAGTGGCCATCAGCATTTCCCTGGGCATGTGAAAAAGCGCCACAAGAACCAAGCACTGAGGCAACCCTTCCTGTCCTCCCTCTCATGATCTGCCTAAGTTCATAGAATCAGCATTGCTGTCCAATGGCTATCAAGCCTCTGTTTGAAAACTTCCAAAGAAGGAGAACCCACCACCTCCCAAGGAACCCTGTTCCATTGAGGAACCACTCTAACTGTCAGGAAGTTCTTCCTAGTGTTTAGCCAGTGGGATCAAGTAAAATGCACCTAATTCAAGGGGAGGGAAGGACTTTAAACTGTTCATTGTGAAAACAAACTGCAGACGCTTGTAAGGCTTGTCAGACTGTCTAAGTCTTGAAATGACAAGGCCTTTGGGGAAGGAGCCATAGCTCAGTGGTAAAGCATCTGCTTGGTATGCAGAAGGTCACCGATTCAATCCCTGGAACCTCCAGTAAGGACCAGGTTGTAGGTGATATGAAAGAGTTCAGCCTGAGACCCTGGAGAGCTGCTGTCAGTCTGAGCAGACCAAGTAGACCAAGGGTCTGATTCGGGGCAGCTTCATGTGTTCATGTGATACCACAGTGAAGAAACATTCAGTCCAAAGGGCACACAATGTCACTGCAACCAGACATCAGAGTACCAGTCTTAGATTACCCACAGCTATGCTCACCCAGAATTCTTTCTGACTTTGCAAGGGATCTTGGGTGCTCCTCTCGAGGGGACAGCTGCAGGGTTCTGACTGGCTGATTGCAGGAGTGTGGCCCACTACGAGTTAGATTTCGATTTTAGTTTGTAGCCGGCTCTGCCAATAACTCACGGTGAAGCCTTGGCCAGTAGCCTGCAACCTTGCGAAAAAGAACAAATGTGAACTGCTGTTTTGGCAGAGCTCGTATACAAACATTTCACCCTGAGAAAGAATGAATCTGTATAATCAAAGAGCCATTCTGTGTGCTTGTAGAGAGCTGGACATGAATATTTTAGGAAGAAAACTCAAGCAAAGAGCTGCCCAGTCTGTTTTTCCCCCCTCTTAGATGCACAAAAACTCTCTCTGAGAAATTCCTCAGTCCTTTCAAGAGCAGGATTAGTATGGCCAAAGAGTATGTCAGAAGCGGAACTCTCCCCTCTGGACAACCAGGTCAGTGTGTGAAAAGCAGGAACATCCCTGTTTTTCTAGCCGCTCAAAGTATCTCCTTTAACCACAGTTGGGGGGAGGTTTGGCTGCTCTATCCTAACTACGAGCAGATGGAACATCCAAGCAAAGCATTGACTAAGCAAACGGTCATCCGTTTCAAAGCTCAAAGTTAGTCATGTTCTTTGATTCTCTAGTCTTCGATTTCCATTCAAGATGACCACATTTCCCCCAGATTTTTCTACCACTCAGTAACCAATCCATCTTTAAAGGCTGCTGTGCACCCATAAAAGGAGAACGATATATCAGTAGATCAACACAGTTTGGCACAAAACATGATGTTTAACAAAGTCTAATTTTAACATACAGATTCTAATGCATTAAGTCTCAGGGCAAGTGTCCAAGATTACTGAACTGAAACAGATTGGCCATTAATCCACATTTTCCATATCATGAGAAAGTATTGGGTATTTTTTTGCTTGTTTGAGGTAAAGTATCTAGAGGAACACAGAACAAAATCTGAGTCCAGTGGCATCTTTTGCTCCTTTAGGGGAGGTGTTTTTTTTTTTAAACCAAATATGTGCCGCCTTTTTAGATTTTCCTGAAAAACCTGGGTGGGGGGTTCCTTTGGGTATGTAGAAACATCCCCCTTTCCATATCTGGCCCTATTGTGTAGATTCTCTGATCTGAACTGACACCAAGTCCAAAATGGGATATATCAGCTGGATGCAGCGACCCACTGTTCAAGGACTGTTGATCTTCACCGCTTCCCACAGCAGGGCCCTCTCAGCTTCAGGAAGGTTGATTCCTGAGACTGCAGTACCACATGAAGTAATAGCCACATGGGAGGCTTGGCTGCAGTGAGGAAGCGGAAGAGGACAAAACCGCCCCCTCCTCTTCCCTCAGTCAGCACAGTTCCGTTGTCAAAAAAAAAAGGCAGGAAAGGCAATTTCACCCCTCCTTACTGCTTCCCACTAACCTGCATGGCTGTTACGTCATGGTTCCAACAACCCCAGGAATCACTAACTCAGAAGAGACTGCTAGGGGTGAGGGGAGAGCTGGAAAGACCCATAGCTACCACTGATAGACCACTGGATCCAGTGATTGATAGGTTTGCAATATATCCACTTTAAGGGACAGCAGCAATATCAGCTCCAGACTGGGAGTAGTTATCCTCCTGGCCAGAGTCCATAAGGTCAGGAAGAAGAAGAAGAAGAAGAAGAAGAAGAAGAAGAAGAAGAAGAAGAAGAAGAAGAAGAAGAAGAAGAAGAAGAAGAAGAAGAAGAAGAAGAAGAAGAAGAAGAAGAAGAAGAAGAAGAAGAAGAAGAGGAGGAGGAGGAGGAGGAGGAGGAGGAGGAGGAGTTTGGATTTATACCCCACCCTTC
Organism: Gekko gecko; assembly: GCA_029375565.1. Taxonomy (NCBI): domain Eukaryota; kingdom Metazoa; phylum Chordata; class Lepidosauria; order Squamata; family Gekkonidae; genus Gekko; species Gekko gecko. The sequence continues at coordinate 31,442,242 of JAPDNY010000007.1, forward strand.
ACTAACTGAAGGGGTCTCAGAGCGACTTACAATCTCCTTTCCTCTTCCTTCATCATAACAGACACCATGTGAGGTAGGTGGGGCTGGGAGAGGTCTTTTGAGAACTGCCCTTGAGAGAACAGCTCCAAAAGAGCTTATGACTGACCCAAGGTCACCCTAGCAGCTGCATGTGGAGGAGTGGTGTTACTAGAGTTATAGGTTGGAACTGAAAGCAGCAAAGAACTAAACTAAATTAAACAACCCTGCAAGGGCAACTGAGAGCAGTTGTGAACCCCATACAAAAATTCCTTTAGTCTCTCCACACACCGTGTAAACCAACCCAAATATCTTACCCCCCCCAAAAAAAAATCACATGACTGGCCTGGTTCCATGGGCCAAAACATTGTGACTATAATCCCCCCTCTCAACAGCCTTGGCTCGGTAGGTATACCAAGTTACCAGGATCCTAATACTTATATCCAGAGGAATCATAGTGCCTGCCAATCTCAGGATCTGATGTTGTGTGCTCCCCCTCCCCTTCTGTGCCTGAAGAGAGTAGTCAGTCCTGAATACAGTGCCTCCTTAGGCATCTTCCTAGCCTAATTCCGAGACCATGAAGCTCTAGGTTCAAACACCAGAGTCTCCGATATCCACAAGAGTGGATGGCTCACTTATACTCCAGATTCTAATTAGCCAGAATGAATAGCCACCACACTTTATTTGAGACACTGACGACAGTGGGGGAATTACAACTTGTGCCTTTGCAGCTGAGTTATCTGTAGCTTTGCATCACTTCCAATTAGCAGCAGAATGTTACTGCATGAGCTCAATAGTCTCATGTATCTCTTTATAATCACGCACATGAAAATATGCCCAGAATAAGAATTAGGGAATCTTTATGGCACATATGAGCCTCACATAATGTTTTCGCTAGTCGGAAAAGAACTTAATAAAGCCAAGTGAAAAGAGTAAAACAAAACCATAAAAGCATCAGTGACGTCTTGCCAGAGTTATATAAACAGAGAGCACTGGCCGTCAGTGTGCCAATCTTAACTTGGCTACAAAAAGGGGCAATTATGGAGTAGGAACATGGTCAGTATCTCAGTGAAGAGGAAGTAAAAACTGGGTGAGAATGTTTACCAGGACAAGCAACATCATGACAAGGTTTAAGGGTCGTCCTCTGTCGTTAACAAAGCTGAAATCGCCTTTTCTAATTACAAGTACTTCTCTTTTAAAAAAATCATAATAAAAACAATGAATCAATACAATGGAAAGATATACGATTTAAGAAAATATCTTTACCAAGAAGAGAAGTAGGTGGCATCCTATAGGAAATCTGCATGGCTTAGACCAGCTTTGCTCTTGGACTCAGTGGGCATTTATATCCCTTTAAACAGTAGCCAGTTTGGTGTAGTGGTTAAGTGCACGGACTCTAATCTGGGAGAACCGGATTTGATTCCCCACTCCTCCACTTGCACCTGCTGATGTGACCTTGGGTCAGTCACAAGCGCTGGCACAGCCGTTCTCTCAAGGACAGTTTGTGTTAGAGTTCTCTCAGCCCCACCTACCTCACAGGGTGTCTGTTGTGGGGAGGGGAAGGGACAGGAGTTTGTAAGCCGCTCTGAGATGCCTTTGGGCAGTGAAGGGCGGGGTATAAATCCAAACTCTTCTTCTTCTTCTTCTACAACCTTTCCAGAACGTGTAACCCCCAGGTGACAACATGGGACCCTCTGAGCTTAAAGCATGTGACAGGAAGTCATATGACCTCACTGCAATGTGTTGTGTGACAGAAAGAGGATCAGCCAGCATTTCTGGATCTGCTTGAGCTAAAAAGGAGGACTCTCCACTGCCGGCTGAGCTTGTCTCGCTGTCCTGCTGCTCTTTTCTCATGTGGAAAAAGAGCCTGAAGGTGCTGTCTACTCATGCACATCAAAAGCAGCCAGCACAAAGGTGCTTCTGTAGGGGATCATGACCAAGCAAATGGAGCTGCATGACTGTACTGATAGCCCTGACCCATGGGTTCAAGACCACTGTATTACAGTACCTGACAGGGTTATAGAGCTAGTTTGGCGTAGTGGTCAAGAGCGACGATTTGATTCCCCACTCCTCCACGTGAAGCCAGCTGGGTGACCTTGGGTCAGTCACATTTCTCTCAGAGCTGTTCTCTCAAGAGCAGCTCCTGGAGAACTCTCTCAGCCCCACCTACCACACAGGGTGTCTGTTGTGGGGGGAGAGGAAGGGAAGCTGCTCTGAGACTCCAAGTGAAAGGTGGGGTATAAATCCAATTATCCTCCTCCTCCTCCTCCTCCTCCTTCTTGTTTCCCAGAGGAACACAATTCCCCACCCCACCTCCTTTCCTTAGGACAAGGGGAACTGTGAAGTTCTACCCTCTTGGTTGTCCTTGTGCTGCCTCCTTTCCCTCACTATATGCAACATTTGTGTATATGGACCAAGGGAAAGGGCTAGGAAAGTGTTACAGGAAAGCACCGTTCCTTTTCCACCACTGACCAATCTACTCCCTTGAGCAGGGAACAATTCTTTCCCTCGCCCTTGCATACATGACTAATTTTTATCTAGACCGTCAAAAGAGCTTGAGCCATGCCCGGTTACTTGAGTTCCATAGTCTTCGTATTCATCAAAAAGCAACGTACCGTTCCATGTAAATGAAGAACTCTTCCCACCATCTCCCTGCCATCTCTTCCCATCAGTGCGAGTTCTTGAACATCAAGCCATTCGCAGACCATGTCGAAATAAACATCATGTGGTTTCTGCTTTGGGGGAAGGATTTTTTTCACAGGGGACCTCTTTTTTTATGCTTTGATCCCCTGCCAGTTCAACATCTCTAGAAGTATTTTATCAGTTGGCTTCTTTCTTAGCCATTCCCTGCCAACATTTTGAGCACCCTTCTACTAGAAATAGACCAAATGTTTTCAGCTTTGCAAGAAAACATGCCTCCTTCGTACAGAAAACCATGCAAGAGTTGCTTCCCATGGGGCTTCCTACAACCACATCTGTTCCCATCCACTCGCTCTGGGAGGACCTGGCTGTGAAGACTGGTACTGCATCACGTTTGTTCACGTCATGGGCTAGTTCATACCAGTGTTTTGGTTCTTCTTCCATCTCAAAACAGTTTCTCCCAAAATTCCCGGAACTGGGCTCCTACACAAACATGTTGACTGGACAATGCTGACGGGGGAGCTGATTCTTGTAAAAGATGCTAGGTTTGTATTGCTGGGATTCTGGATTATAGGATTATAGAGGGAGCCAAAAATTTGCAAACTTTACTTTTGGACCCAACCTGTGCAAAGCCATTAGGCTCTTGTAAACGTGCATCGGGAAGAGAGGAAAAGATTCATGGCTGCTCATAACCATCTATTTTATGTATATTTAACCAGGATCACAGACTTAGGGCCGCTTCACACATGGGCCTCACCTCTTTGCAGGAAATGGCACACACCCTTCGTCAGGGCTATTTTTGTAGAAAAAGCTCAGCAGGAACTCATTAGCATATTAGGCCACACCCAACAGAAGAAACTCGTTAGCATAATAGGCCACAGCCCTAACAGCTCAGCATATTAGGTCACACCCCCATGTTACCAGAAGTGTGGTCATCCAGCCACGCCCACCTTTTGCTTCTTATTCTGTTTACCTTATTTGTTGTCAAAACCCAGGGCTTTTTTTGGAGCAGGAACTCCTTTGCATGTTAGGTCACACACCCCTAATGTAGCCAATCCTAATGAGTTTCTGCTGTTGGGTGTGGCCTACTATGCTAATGAGTTCCTGCTGGGCGTGGCCAATTTGGGAGCCAGCCGGAACTCCGTTCCTGTGCGTTTCTGCCCAAAAATAGCCCTGCCTTTCGTATAGACAATCACATGGGATGAAAGCACCCCTATGAGGCCTTTTCACATTACAATCATACATACTAGGATCCTGCCAACTGTGCATATCAAGAGGGCGCACTGCCTGCAATCCTTCCAATATATGTGTTCACCATCTTGCTTGATTTTTTCAGGATCCTAGTGCATCAAAGCTGAAGATCATGAATACCAAAGCTGTGTTGTCCCTTTCAAGCAACGTGGCAACTACATGAACTGGGAAGACCTCTACACTGTTTCTGGCCTCTCAGCATGTGTGATCAAAACTTCTGAAGGGCCCTCCCATGAACCTATCATGGGAACATCGAATCAATCAGCATTTCTTGCTGCACCCAGGCACTGCTAAAAAGAAAAGATTAGGGATGATTTCAAGCTTCGCTTTTGCTTTTATTTCCCCCCCAAAGAATTTTATTTTTTATAACAAACAAACAAACAAACAAACATAAATAGAGGAAAGTTTGGAGGTACCATTTACATCATTATTTTAGTTATTTTGTTACCTTGTACATTGTCTACTTTGCAAATTCATATTTTCCACCTTATATTTTTATAGAAATATTTTGCATTATAATTAAAAGTATAGTTCATATTATCTTCTAATTTGGTTATATGTCCATATGCTTTATTTATTGTAATCTTCCAACCACTTGTAGAATCTTGACCATGGCTGAGTTCAGACTGGCAGTTTGCCCCGCTATAGCCACGTTTCAGCCACGTTTCACAAGCAGATTAAAGGGGGTGTTCACACAGGCACATCTCCCTGGCGTTCCCCATCCGTAGTCAACCCGTGCTGTTCCACTTCGCTCCCGCATTTAAAAGATACCTGGTGAAAGTGGTAGCAAATCCCTGAGAGCCTGTTTATCCCACTTCATTCTGCTTCCAGGAAGTGTGAACACCAACCCCAAAAGCCGGGAGCAACATGCATTGCGCATAAGGCAGCAGCGATATGATTGGCTGTGCTCCGCTCTTCTACCCAATGCAGTGCCAGCACAACGGGATCCTCCCCAAATCGGCCAGATGCGTTTGTGTGCATGAGCGCATATGCGCATATGTGCACATACACACATAGCTGAATTACCAGGGAAAAGTCGTTTACAGCTGCGCCTTTGCACCAGCAGTCTGAACGTTACCACATGCCTCCTCCCGGTATGCTCCCGCATCAGTCAGCACAGTGTGACCAGGAAAACTTGGAACAGTTTGTTCCGGGGCTTTTTTGCCATGACTGGCTCCCACTTCAAACTGCCAGTCTGAACTCAGCCCATGTATTTTCAAAGCTTCCTTCGTCTCGTCCTCTCAAAATTAAAGCTAGTTTATCTATCTCTGGAATATCAAGCGTTTTGTTTATAATTTCTTCTTTAGAGGGCATTGTTCCTCCAATATTTAGCATATAATATTCTTATGGTTGTCAATATATGTATAATAAGACAAAAGTCTTGTTTTTTACACTTTTCTGGCATTATAATCAATAAAAACAATTCAGGTATATAAGGTACAATACAACCTAACATTTTTCAAGCTTTGCTTCGGCTTTGAGGGGGTAGCCCACTCCAGGTTGAGACAGCACTGGAGATTTGGGGACTGGACCCTGGGAGAAGCAGAGTTTGAGGCAGGGAGGGAACTCAGCTGGGTATAATGCCATAGAGTCTACCTTCCAAAGAAGCTGTTTTCTCCTAGGGAACTGATCTCTGTAGCCTGAAGATCAGTTGTCATTCTGGGATATCTTCAGGCCCCACCGGGAGGACGGCAACCTATGCTATGACCCCCAAATCCCTAATTCAATATGGATGCCCACTGATACAATTTTTCTCCCTGTTCTCCTGTGTATGAGACTCCTTCTTAGCTAAATTGCAGGTGCAGAACTGCTGGGAAGCTTGGGGCCACTTCTGAGATAGGTTCTTGGTTAATATTCTAAAAGCTGGGAGCAGCAGTAGACAGTCCATTGAACAATGTGATTAAGCAACAAACACGTCAGCATTCTTGGATCACCCGAGGAACACACAAGCCCATCTGAGTCATTAGAACAATTCACCCTCCTGCTCGTCTTTCTGGGCACTGTGCTCAACTGCATAAATATTCTCCCTGAGTTAAAAGATGGGGGTTTTCAAAACGATGTCTGGTAGAGTTTCCCACCTTTGCCAAGCCTTTTGCTTTCTGACACCCGAGCTCCCAAATGTACAATATGAGAATCAGCATCCCACAACATTGGCTGGAGAATACCACATTGTGGCATTAGTCACGATTTTAATGGCTTCCCTGCAGCGGTTCTGGGAACACAAGCATTGGAAGACATTGTTTGGATAATTTTATAAAACGGATTAATGAAGCATTAACTTGGGCAAACTTCAAAGGCGATCAATATGATTTAACGGCTTTTTTTCACTCCAAAGTGAAGGAAAAGCTGAGATCCGTTCAGCTGGAATGCCTTTTGATCACTTTGTCTACCTTCTGGCTGATGGTCAGTTCTCAGAACTTCTGTCTGTGCATTTCCTTATGTCCAGGTCTTACAAGGGACCCTGGCTCAGCAGCAGAGCATCTGTTGGGCATGCAGAAGGTCCCAGCTTTAGTCCCCAGCATCTCCAGTTTTAAAAAAAGATCCGATGGTTCCCTCTAAGATGATTTAGTGTGAGCCAGCTCACAGTTTTTTAGCCTGCAGCTCACAGATTTTTGTCTTAGCTCAGGAAGGATGGCTCCAGAGCAAAGTAATTTATGCAGTAGCCAAATCGCTTGCTCACAACTTTAATGCCAGCAGCTCACAAAGTAGAATTTCTGCTCACAAGACTCCACAGCTTTGAGGGAGCATGTGAAAGATCCCTGCCGAGGAGCCTGGAGAGATGCTGCCAGTTTGAGTAGGTAAAACTGACCGTGATGGATCCATCCTGTTGCCATCTGTTTCATTTATTACAAGGTCTTCAGTTTTAGAGGACTCTGAACAACCACCCGCCTTGGTTTACCCAGGTTAGGGTATCTACCATCTGGAACCCCTTATGGGATCTAGCCCTTTCTGCTTCTAAATGAATTATATCGGGACACCATGGAAATAGTTTGTAGTAGCTTGAACGCCATCTTTGTAGGGGCTAAGATTGTACAGTTTTTAATGTATGATTTTATTAGCTGTTGTAGATTTTCTGGGTTGTCTGGCCGTGGTCTTGGCACTGTAGGACCTGATGTTTCGCCAGTAGCTGTGACTGGCATCCTCAGAGGTATAACACAGAAAGACAGAGTGCTCCAAAGAAGGGACAGTTGGAGTCTGAAGGATGCAAACTCATTGCAAGATCTGGTGGGTTCACAAGCAGACAATGATACACTAAATCAGAGGTCCCCAATGCAGTGCCTATGGGCACCATGGTACCCACTGACCCCTTTCCTGGCAACCTACCAAGAGCTTTTAGAAAGTCGGTGGGGCCAGGCAGGGCTTTTGCACTGCAGGACTTCTGATCAGCTGTGTCGATTAAAAGGCATCCTGTCAAGGCTTCTGCCTGAAATGCTGGAGAGTTACTCTTCAGCCGATTTCCCACAAGCGCTGCTCCGCGCTCGCCCTTCCCTTTTGCCCCGATGGTTAGAGTTTTATACAAACTCACTCTCTGACAGTTTGTGGTTGGCTCTGCCTCCTGCAGCAGCCATTTTGTAACTAAACTAACTGGGAAGGGAGAGCGTAAATCTACAAATGAAAAGGTGGAAATTCTCCCCAAAAGCTTTTAAGACAAGTAGTGATACTCATAGGAATATATATTGAATATGTAAACACATACAGCACTTCAAAAGAATGCAATGCACATCATACAGTCACACAAGCCCCAGAATGATGATTCTTAAAGTAATACAATCCAAAATAGTCCTCAAGCACAAGCCCTCCTAGGGGCAATAACAGTCCATAGAGAAAATACCGTCCAGTATACCCTGATGGTATCATACGTAATATTAAGACCATTTTGAAGACAATCTTTCATCAAAGGGTATAGTGAGTCAAGGTAGGTACTTGTGGATGAAAATACAAAAAAGCCAAAGAAACTACAACTCCTTGCAAAGTTTCTAACTCTTATGGCTGCAAAGAAATGTTTGGCAGTATGCAGGCAATACCTGTGAGTTCATTTTCCTAGTTCATGTCCCCCTCAAATGAATGAAATAATGAACAAACAGAAGGAGGAGGAGGAGATTGGATTTATACCCTGCCCTTCACTCAAAGTCTCAGAGCAGTCTACAATCTCCTTCCCTTCCTCTCCCCACAACAGACACCCTGTGAGATAGGTGGGGCTGAGAGAGCTCTGACTGAGAACTGCTCTTGAGAAAACAGCTCTGAGAGAACTGGGGCTTGCTCAAGGTCACCCAGCAGCTGCATGTGGAGAAGTGGAGATTCAAACCCAGTTCTTCTAGATTAGAGTCCATGCTCCTAACCACTACACCAAAGTGTATGAATGAACAAATCAAATGAATGATTTATTACAGTCAGAGACCAGCACATCCCCTCCATTTATTTTACACCAATCACCTTAATTCCGCATGACTGTGCCTCTCCTCCTACTGCAGGTCTTCCATAACAGTATGACTAGCAAGTGCCAGGGAATGCATTCTTCTAGTTTCAAGTAACTGCATTGGTAGGATTGCAAAGAGTCCTTGCCTGAACAAAAGAGAGCAACTTCTGACTTAACGTAAAGAATCTGCCAGATGAGCAACCCAGATGCTCACATAATGTGGGAGACTAATTCACTGAAATATTAAAGCCTTTTAAGCGGCCAGTCGCTAAGATGTTTTTCCAGCACCGCTGTGATTTTCAAACCAGAGTCGCTCACTTATTTTCCAGTAAGTGAGATCTTTTTTCAAATTGCATACTCTAATGCTATGTGAATGTGCTTTCAATTATCCTTGCACGCGGAAGTGGTAGGAGCCAAATTAGATTATTATAGTTTATCCATTACGGCCACCTCTTGCAAAACAAGGAAGTGGGTGCCAAAACTGGAACGGCAGCAAATTGCTTGAAGTGTTTAAACTTGTGATTTCTGAATGCCATTTATCGATTGGAAAGGGGTGGCAGAGAGACAGAATGAGAAATAGGCAGTGTGGTTTTTAAAAAAATAATCCAGTAGACTTTTAAGGAGTGTTGGATGTGTTCAGCACTTTATAAAATCTGGCAAATGATTATAACAAACCCCAAAAGTATTATAAACCTAGAATCAGCCTGTTCCTCTAAAATTGGACCCAAACCAAAATGGTGTGTATGAACACCTGGAAGCGTGTCCACAGCCTTTCCTATCGGATGCTGCCAGTGGTTCTGCTAATGCAACTTGTGCACAATTAGGACTCCAGAGGGTTTTTTCTTCCGCCATATCTATGCCAGAACTGGGCAAAAATCCCTAAATAGCAGTCATAGTGGCAGGGTGGGAACCAGCAATGGCTCTGTGTGCGTGTGTGTTGTATGTGTGTGTGTGTTAAGTGCCATCGAGTTGCCTCTGATTTATGGTGACCCTATGCATTGATGACTTCCAAAACGTCCTATCATTTACAGCCTTGCTCAGGTCTTGCAAAACGAGGGCTGTGACTTCCTTGATTGGCTGTGACTTCCTTGATCAAGTCCATCCCTCTCATGTTGGGTCTTCCTCTTTTCCTGCGGCCTTCAACTTTTCTTTGCATTATTGTCTTTTCCAGTGACTCTGGTTGCCTCATAATGTGACTGAAGTACGATAACCTCAGTTTAATAACTTTAGCTTCTGAAGAGAGGTCAAGCTTAATTTGATCTAGAACCAACTTAATTGTCTCTGTGGTGGTCCATGGGATCTGTAAAACCCTCTTCCACCATGATATTTCAAACGAATCAAACTTCTTCTGGTCAGCTTTCTTCATTCACCAGCTTTCACACCCATTCACAGTAATGGGGAACAGGCAATGACTAGGAGTGGACAAATTCCCCTGCTCTGTTTCATTGTGGTTTCTCAGATTATCTGTGGGTAGCTATTTTGTTCCTCTGGCCTTCCACCCTTCTTTCTGGAAATGTTCCAGCATTTTGGAAAGTAGGTATTTGAATAGTATTTGAATACATATTTTACCTCACCACTAGGTAGGCAATAAAATGAAGGGAATGAGTGGAGAGTATAGTTGGGTTCACTGCATTGTGTCAGCACAATGAGCAGACAGATCGAAGTTGGCAGAGAAATTCAGCAGAAGAGAATTTCGGGAGCCTCTCTAGTGACTGCTGCTAAAATTCCTCCTCCTGTACAGTGATTAAAAGAAAAGGACCCTACTTACCCATACGCTGAACAGGAGTCAGCAGTGTGATGCGGTAGCTAAAAAGACAGATGCGATTTTGGGTTACATCAAAAGAAGTATGGTGTCCAGATCACACAAAGTGATGGTATTATTTTATTCTGCTCTGGTTAGACCTCACCTGGAGTACTGTGTTTTGGGCACCACAATATAAGAAGGACATAGACAAGCTGGAACACATCCAGAGGAGGGCAGTGAAGATGGTGAGGGGTCCAGAGACCCTGTCCTATGAGGAAAAGGCAAAAGTTCCACCTGGCTCCTCTCACTTTTTAAAAATCCTTGGGTGCCAGGAAAGGTGTCTGTAGGTACCATGGGGCCTATGGGCACCACACTGGAGACACCTCCCCTACGGATAGCATAACTAATATCAGGCTGGTGAGAATCTGAGCAGGAGAGGTAGGATCTTTGAGATGAACATCCGTATCTTGCTGAACATCCAGTTTCAATATGAACACTCATTCTGTGTGTACAGAAAAGCCTTGGATTTCTACTCCATGGAGCTACACATTATTATTCGGCTTTTATTCGGGCTCAGCTTCATTTGCTGAAGCAGCACAAATTCACCCACCTTCTGGGTGAACCCACACTGCTTCCATTATATCCTATGGGGCTCCATTATACCCTATGGGGACTTTAAACATAGAGTATAATGGAGAATGTCCCTGCTGAGTTGACTCGCCAAGTTGTGCTGCCATTGTGGTGTGACTCCTCGAGTCAACTCAGCAGGGATTTAAAGTTTAAATGCTTGACTCACAGAGTCATGCCACAGTGGCAGCACAACTCGGCGAGTCAACTCAGCAGGGACTTAAAGTTTAAATCCCTTCTCCATTATACCCTATGGGGATAATCCCCATAGGGTATAATGGAGCCAAATACATTCAGGTTTCCCGAATATTTACCTGAATAACAATACCAAACTGATACTGGTATTTGGGAATATTCAGGAAAACCAATATTTTTTGGGTCCAATGGACCTGAATTGGAGAAAAATATATATATATATTTTTGCACACCCCTACTCCTATTGTAGTTGTGGGTTGCTGCAAATGGATATCAACATTGTGGGCAAATCCACCCCAGCTCCAGTCTTGGGTGGTATTTCTGCTGGCTTTATTTATTCCAGTTTATACATCCAAACTGTGCCAAGAGGTGTTAAGCCTCCTTTCCCCCTTCCCACAGGCCACTCAAGCAAATAAGGGCCTCATTGATGCTGCTCAGCTCCAAGGGCATTGCCCTCACCTAATACAGTTAGCCATGGCACTTGTAAGCTGTGGCAGCCCTTTTGTGGCTGGTTTCACTTCCTGCAATGGCCATTCTGTAGCAGCCATTTTGTGGCTGTGCCCACCACATTGTGTCAAAATTCCAATGGTGTCCATAGGCTCAAAAAAGTTGAGGACCCCTGCGCTTACTGTAATTGTCTGCACCGGATATGTGCTAAAAGGTGAAGTGTGTCATCAATTCTTCACCCAAAGAGTGATTAGTACATGGAATTCACTGCCACAGGAGGTGGTGGTGGCTACAAGCATGGATGGCTTCAAGAGGGAATTAGATAAACCTATGGAGCAGAGATCCATCAGTGGCTATTAGCCACAAGGTATAGATAGGAACTCTGGGGCAAGTGACACTCTGTATTCTTGGTGCTTGGGGGGGGTCAACAATGGGAGAGCTTCTAGTGTCCTGGCCCCACTGCTGGGCCTCCTGATGGCACCTGGTATTTTTAGCCACTGTGTGACAGAGTGTTGGACTGGATGGGCCATTGGCCTGATCCAACACTGGCTTCTCTTATGTTCTTATGTTTAAGTCACAATGGACTCATGGCAACTCCGCAAAATTCTGCTTCATGGGGCTTTCAAGACAAAAGATAAGCAAAGGTATTTGCAGTTGTCTTCTTCCACATCACAACCCCAGTATTCTTTGATGGCCTCCTATCCAAGTATTGACTGTGGCTCACCCTGCTTAGAAAAGCTCAGAAAAGATCAGGCTAGTCTGGGATATTAGGGCTGCTACTCTTGTAACTGGCCTAAATATGCTCTTCAAGCTCCTCATCTGGTTGGTTGGGCTGCATGAGGCTTAGCAGCCCCCCAAGCCTCTGGGCCCCCAAGGAGTCTTGCATTTCACTGAAACATTGGACAGACACAAAAGCTTCCACTTGCTGGGAAACGCGGTGGTTTGTATGAATGAGTGCCTCAAGAGTTCCTCGTGTGTTGTATTCTGCCAACGCACACGTGGGCTCCTATCAGTTAATGAAACTTATGAAACTGAAAAATGCAACAAACTGAAAGTGCACAACAAAGAATAGAACAATGGAAGGATTTCTAATGCACTGGCCTGGAAATAAGACCAGGGAGAAATTCAAATCAGGTCAATTCTGGAAGCAGAATTGTGTGCTTTCGGCAGCTGCATTAGAAGCACAAATTCAGCACCGACAACATTTCTGGTATGGGGAATACATCAATGGAGAAAGCTGCCCCGCTGAATTTCTTCATGTCACAAAGGAAAAGCCACTGAGTCTACCAGAACTGAAAAACTGACAACCCTGCAGCAGTCAAGATATAGCCGTACATAATTGCCTGCACTCTAAAGTCTTGATCAATATACTGTGCATAACTGGTCTTCTCGGCAACCATCCCATATAGGAAGTTGATTTTGTAATCTAATTAATTCATTGTCCCTTTTCAAATTCCATTTATTGTGATCACGGTCTCGTCTGAAGGTAGTTAGATACATAGGACTGTTGCATGGATGTTTAAGGGGCTAGTGGCATAAACTGACGGGACAGGGTAAAAGCCGGAACGGCTTTTACCCTGTCCCTAAACTGACTGTTCTTTGGTCAATACCGCTTGGGGCTTAGCTCCAAATATCACACATGGTCACAAGTCCACCCCCAAGGTCAGCTGATATGGACCACACCTAAACTCTGCGATTGTAAGCCATTATCAACAAGGTTACCACTATCTCGGATTAGTTATTTACGACTCTCTCAGTCATAAATGTTTCTATCCCGATAGTTAAGTGATGTGTGACTTTGCTTCGATTAGCAAAGCCAGCGTGGTGTTATGACAGCAGAACTGGGTTTGATTCCCCAATCCTCCTCCACATGAAGACTGCAGGGTGACCTTGGGCCAGTCACAGTTCTCTCAGAGCTCTCTCAGCACCACCTACCTCACAAGGTGACTGTTGTGGGGAGAGGAAGGGAAGGCAATTGTAAGCTGCTTTGAGACTCCTTCAGGTAGAGAAAAGTGGGGTGGAATAACATATTGTGTAAAGGCTAAGAATGGCATACTCTAATCTGAAGAACAAGGTTTGACTCCCCACTTCTCCATATGAAGCCTGCTGGGTGAACTTGGGCCAGTCACCGTTCTCTCAGAACTCTCTCAGCCCCAACCTACCTCACAGGGTGTCTGTTGTGGGTAGAGGAAGGGAAATCGATTGTAAGCTGCCTTTAGACTCCTTAGGGTAGAGAAAAGTGGGGTGGAAAAACCTATTGGTGCAGAGGTTAAGAACGGCAGACTCTAATCTGGAGAACAAGGTTCAATTCCCTACTCCTTCACATGAAGCCTGCTGGGTGACCTTGGGCCTATCACAGTTCTCTCAGAATGTGGGGTGAATGTTGTGGGGAGGGAAAGGAAATGTGATTGTAAGCTGCTTTGAGACTCCTTGAGATAAAACAGGGTATAGTTTGATTGATGACACAACTAAGGTGCTGAAGAATTTGCAAGTGGCACGAGTTTACAGCAAGATTTAATTTCGCAGAACCATTTTGATCTGTGCGGCTTTACAGCCCATCCCACCTCCATTAGAAGGGCTTGTTATTCTAACCAGCCAGGGTTTTATTCCCACACAAATAGAAGAGGTATATTAAACCTACCATGCATCCAAATTGACCAGTGTTTCCATAAGGATTCTGCTTCCTTCCAATAATGGCTGAGGTCAGACTGGCAATTTGCCCTGCTTTCAGCCACGTTTGAGAAGTGGATTAAAGGGGGCTTTCACACAGGCACATCTGCCTGGCGCTCCGCACCCATTTTCAACCCGCGAGAGCCAGTTTGGTGTACTGGTTAAGTGTGCATACTCTAATCTGGGAGAACCGGGTTTGATTCCCCACTCCTCCACTTGCACCTGGCTAGATGACCTTGGGCAAGCTGTAGTTCTGATAAGAGCTGTTCTTGAAAAAGATCAATTTCTGTCAGAGCTCTCTCAGCCCCACCTACCTCACAGGGTGTCTGTTGTAGAGAGGGGAAGGGAAAGGAGTTTGTAAGCCGCTCTGGGACACCTTTGGGTAGTGAAGGGTGGGGTATAAATCCAATCTCCTCTCTCCTCTCCTCCTCCTCCTTCCGCTTTGCTCCCGGGATGAAAACATACCTCTTTAAAGTGGTAGCAAATCCTGGAGAGCGCATTTATCCCACAGCATTCCGCTTCCCGGTCGTGTGAAAGCTGGACGGATAAGCTGGGAGCAAGCCGCATTGGGGCAGACAGCAGCAGATGTTTGATTGGCCGTGCTCCCCTCTACTGCCCAATGCAGTGCCGGTGCAATGGGATCCGCCCCAATTGGCCGGATGTGCTTGTGCCCATGGGCACCCATGCGCCCATAGCCGATTTACCGAGGGAAAGCCGCTGACAGGGGTGCCTCCGTGTCAGCTGTCTGAACACTCCCACATGCCTCATCCCGGTATTCTCCCGCAGTAGATGGCCCCGTGTGACCGGCTTTTTTGCCGTGACTGGCTCCTGCAGCAAATTGCCAGTCTGAACTCAGTCAGAGTTCAGAGCCCCAACCATTTTATTGTTGCTGCTATAAAGAACAGCCACACGAGTCCCCAGTTCAGGTCAGGACTCTGGCATGAGGGAGGGCTGTTACTTGAAAGCCAGCTTGGTGTAGTGGTTAGGAATGTGGACTCTAATCTGGGAGAACCGAGTTTGATCCCCCACTCCTCCACATGCAGCTGCTCGTGTGACCTTGGGTGAGTCACAAGTTCTCTCAGAGCTGTTCTCTCATGAACAGTTCTCTCAGAGCTCTCTCAGCCTCACCTACCTCAGAGAGTGTCTGTTGTGGGGAGAGGAAGAGAAAGGAGATGGTAAGCTACTCTGAGACTCCTTCAGGTAGTGAAGGGCGGGGTAAAAATCCAATTTCCTCCTCCTCCTCCTCCTCCTCTTCCTCCTCCTCCTTTGCTAGTTTCCAAACCAGAAATGACACCACAGAATTGCAGTTTGCCCTACTAGGCTGGATATATTGGCTACTTACAGTTCAATCGCCCCCCTCCTGTACTCCAGACTGAAGACAAATTGGGGCCCCATACAACCACTCTTTACACACTAAAAAAATGCTGGGAAGCTCAGAAAACAAGACTTCCAGCATCTCTTCCAGCTTGCCCTCAGGGAAAAAAAACCTCTTCTTTGTCTCCAGTGCCATGACAGAAACCAGCCTTTATGGAAGGAAATCTATTTGAACACCTGCGCGTTGCTCTACCTTATTAAATCATATTTGTTGTTCAGGAAACAAAAAGGCCTTCTGAATAATGTTCAGGCACCATTTCCCTAATTGTTGTCGAAGACTTTCCTCCCCTCATTATTACGACTTCATTTCTGAAGTCCAAATTAAGAGACTGACAAACAGAATGCTTAGTACTTAGTTGAGGAAATAATCAGGCAATTTCCTAGCTTTGATGCCATCCTGGTTTATAAAAAGCACTTGACCTCATGTATCCTGATGCTGACATCAGAAAATTCTTCATAGGATTTTGCAGAATACCAGTTTTTGCTCTACAGTGCCATCAGTAAAAATTACAGTTGTCTAGTCTGTGGGTGCGTTTAGACAGCGTGCTGGAGCGGTTTAAACTGCTCCGGCACGATGCGTTTTTTTTAAACTGGAGAATCGCGCTCAGACTCACCTCCTCCTTCCGAGCTCCCCGCCGTCCTCCTGCAGGTGGGGGGTTTCCCCTCTCCTTTGAGCATGCGCACAGGGAGCCCTCTCCCGAACAGGAAGTTTGGCCGGTGCGAAGAAGAGCGAGCTCAACAGGTCCCTTTAAAGTTTAAATGAAGAGTCCTTTTAAAAATGGCCTCCCCGAGATCCCGGACTCCTCTAAATGCCTAAACTAGGCACCAGTGAACCTTTTCTTTTTTTAACCTAAGTGCGGAGCTCCGCTCAAGCGCACACCGGTAAGGGGAAAAAAAAATGGAGGACTAAAACCGGACAAGCTGGAGGCAGCTTCCCAGAGGGGAGGGGGGTTGAAGCACCCGGAAGTGGCTGGATGGAGCGATCAGACAGGGAAAAGTGCGGCTTGAAACGGAGAATCATGGAAAACACCACTTGGGTAAGTGGTGTCAAAATACTCCGTTTCAAAGGGGTTTGCTCCAGAAAGCGACGGCTGGGGACGGTAGGCAGATGTTGGGTGTGTGAACGCGCAGGTAAAAGCCGTTTCTGAGCCGTGCCGAAAACGGCTCAAACGGCGCGTCTGAACGCACCCTATGAGCAACAACTTTCTACAGCTCCCCACCCCCCATCAAGTTGCAGCTGATTTATGGTGCCTCCATAGGGTAAGAGATGCTCAGAGGTGGCTTTCCACTGGATCCTCTTTCTCACAATCTGGATTTCCTTGGTGGTCTCCCATCCAAGTACTAACCAGGGCCAACCCTGCTTAGGTTCCAAGATATGACAGGAGTGGGCTAGCCTGGGCTATCCAGGTCAGGGCAATATCTAGGGCAAAATTGCTTCTCTGGCCAGATTACTCAAGGTATGGATCACCCAACTCCTGACATCATTCCTACACTTGGAGTACTGAATAACTAACTTGAGAGGTGTGGGTATTGCCTCCTCTTTGCAGAGTCTCTTGGATGTTGCACATGTTCAAGAAGAAGAGGAGGAGGAAGAAGAGGAGGAGGAAGAGGAGCAGGATTGAAACCCTGCCCTTCACTCGGAGTCTCAGAGCAGCCTACAATATCCTTTCTCTTCTCCTCCCCACAACAGACACCCTCTGAGGTAGGTGGGGCTGAGAGAGCTCTTTCAAGGACTGTTCTTGAGAGAACAGCTCTGAGAGAACTTGTGACTGACCAAAGGTCACTCCTGCAGCTGCATGTGGAGAAGTGGGGAATCAAACCCGGTTCTCCCAGATTAGAGTCCACGCTCTTAACCACTACACCAAACTGGCTAAGACACCTAAGGCCCTTCTTCCGTTATCATCATGAATGTGTGGTGAAGTGGCTGGAGAGTGCTCTCCCCTCCTCCAGTTTATCTTGAAGACAACCAAGATTAGGCTGAGAGAGTGATTGGTCCAAAGTTATCGACCAAGCTTCATGGCAGAGTCAAGATTTGAATCTGGTTCTCCCAGATCCTACTCTGACATTCTAACCACTACACCATGTGGACTTTTTTTTTTTTTTTGGTCAGTCCTCCCCGGGTTCAGCATTGTATGTCTGTTTTCATGATTTTGGAAAGACCATTTTGGTTAAAAAGTAAAGTGTGGTGTTTCAGATTCCAAGAACAACTTGAACTGGCTGAATCTCACCCAGTTTAACATTCTTGTACAGAGCTTCTGTAGACAGATACGGGCATCTATTTCTTGACCCAAAGTTCTTACCGAGATGACTCACCTCTGGTGTCTCCTGTAGGCAACATTTGCTTCTTATTATTCACTCCTTTTACAATGCTAATACTTGTCGGGGGGGGGGGAGTTGCTAATATTGAAAATCCTAAGGTAACATGTTTGGTTTCCAAAGGCCAGGGGCAAGTTATACAGATGGACCAGTGTTCTTGAGCGGTATGTCATTCTGTCATGTCCTGACATGCCTGCATTTCAAGCTATTTCTGGAATACACTTTGTCCTTTCCATTAATTCTTTCAAAGTCTTGTTAAAATGTGCTTTCTCTTCAGCATGACTGCTGAATGACTGGAGGTCATTCCGGAGGTCCCGGAGTCCTTGTATCCCAGGCAGACGGTGGGAGGGGTGTTGCAGAGAAGGAACCCAGGAAGCATCCTGAAATAAAGACTCAAGAATCTCCAAGTGCTACTGGATGAGAATCTAGCAGTTCACAGATCAGTTTGGTTCTCTTCAATTGCCCTGTTGCTGGACCTGCAGAGGAGCTGGTTGGCCACTTTGTGGGAGAGGAGGCTGGACTAGATGGATCACTGGTCTGGTTCAGGAGGGCTCTTCTTATGTTCTTAATTCCCATTTGTGCAGTGTCTAATTTAGATTGTAGCTGTGGCACATGTGGGGAAAGGGCTTCAGCCTTCCTCCAGGCTGTTTTCCTGATCTACAATTATCCTAGGATGTATTATTCAGCCCATCGCATACGTGGCAGCCACACATTCCCATCATGCCTGGAGCCAGATCTTACTGAGAACTGTCTCCTTGGGTACCTTTTTGTGATATTGGGTTGGATCTAGCCAGCTGTTTTACTCAATCTCACCAAATTCTTTTCCTCAGAATAATCCCTGCCCTACATGGCTTTTATCCATGGAAGTCCCGTGATCCCCAACATAACCTTTTCAGTGACCAAAGGTGAACCCCTCCCTCCCAATTCTCCCTTTTTCACGAGCAGAAAATCTGAGTGGATCCAACCCTTTGTAATTGGTATTTATACTATTGCACATTTGTAAACATATTACTGTAAACTGGAAACCTGGTTGAGGTTGAAAAGCAGGGTAAATAAATAAATGCAATTCTAGGAGGGGAAATGAATTAATGGGTCATCATCTGTGAATTACAGCAACTCGTATACAAACAGAAAGATAAGAGGGGGGGAAATGGCTCAGATCCAAAGGTACTTCCATTTGTATAACGGGGACTTAATAGTTTTCACCAGTTTCCCTTTTCCACTGTAGCCTTCTGTGCTAAATCCCATCCTGTTTGGAAAGCGTCCCATTATTTACTGGGGTCTACAGTGAAAATTGGGAGCCAAGAAAGCACTATTCTGCAAGCAGGATACTGCTCACAGTTCTCTGGATCCCAGCTTATGTTGCTTAATGAGAATACTTAACAATCACCTGTCCCTGGCTTGTTACCATTTTCATTATGAACTTGATTATTTGGAAAGAGTTTTACACAGACTCTGGGCCATTGATTCCCTCATTGCTCTGCCTTTCAGTATTTGTGTCTTGTATTCTAACTCAAGCATGGTATTGATTTTCAAGGGAAATGACTGAGAGAAGATCTTCAGTAACTATATGAGAGAACCTGCTTTGGCACCACCGCTTCCCAAGTCGATGTTTTCAACATACTAATGTACATCACTACTGATTCCCTTTTAAACTCAGGGCAAAAATTTATGTGGTTACATTTAGCTGTAGGTCTTTCCTTTGGGCAAATCCAGTGAAAATCTATAATAGCTCCTTGTTTAATTTTGAATTGGCTGGTGCAATTCCCTCTCATGTCCTTCGTGATTTGAATAAGATGGTTTAAAAAACACAGAAACAAACCCTTACTTATAACCATTAAACAGCTGAATATATACAGTATCAACTGAAGTAAAGAACTGTTCTTTTCAGGATGATTTCATGCATGCACACAATATTCTGAGTACTACGTCTGCTGTTAATAGTGCAGAACAAAAGCAAGGGACCATGGTGTATGGATAGCAAATACAGAATAACAAAACACCATGTGAAAATACCTGTTCAGCCATCAATATTATAGTTTGAGAGTATGCATATAATGACAATAATCTACCAAATATATAATTCAATGAATGAATTTACAAACAATTGCTATAACATTTGCGATTAAGTAGTTTACAAGTAGCATACAGATTTTATGCAGCAAAAAGATGCTCCCAATCACAGTAATTAATAACATTATCTCTTTTTTAATATAATTTTTTATTGCTTTTATACTAAAAACTACACAGAAATCAAAAGGAAGGTAAACTAACAACTATGGGAGAAAGAAAAGAAAACCACTAAAAGACCAAGTAGCAGTGGTCATTAGCTTAACAAATTGCTTAATGTACTGTTTCAGATAAAATAGCTTTGATACAATAAAGCACTTTTAAATTGTTTGCATATGTTAATAAATCAGAAAATATTAACTAAGGAGAACATGCCCAAGTATTCTGTTCTAGTTTTGTTAGAGTTCAAGATACAGAGATGGCTATTTAATGCTTATCTTTCATATCTCTAAGTTCATAACTTCGTCTGGCTTTGAGAGTTTAATTCCAATTCGGATTCTTCTTCTTCAGTAGATGCAGATGAAGATGTTGAGTCTTCTTTACTTTCCCTATCTTTATCTTCTTCCATTGTTTTGTCGTCCTCTGCTGTTTTCCCCACTTTAACATCTTTCTGAAACTGGTCCAGAAAAGCTTTAGCTTTTAATAAGCTTTTAATAATGAGCCAGTTTGGTGTAGTGGTTAAGTGCATGGACTCTAATCTGGGAGAACCGGGTTTGATTCCCCACTCCTCCACTTGCACCTGCTGATGTGACCTTGGGTCAGTCACAAGCTCTGGCACAGCTGTTCTTGAAAAGGAGCAGTTTCTGTCAGAAGTTCTCTCAGCCCAACCTACCTCACAGGGTGTCTATTGTGGGAAGGGGAAGGGAAAGGAGTTTGTAAACCGCTCTGAGATACCTTTGGGCAGTGAAGGGCGGGGTATAAATCCAATCTCCTCTTCTTCTTCTTCTCCTTCTTCTTCTTCTCCTTCTTCTTCTTCTTCTTCTCCTTCTTCTTCTTCTTCTTCTTCTTCTTCTTCTTCTTCTTCTTCTTCTTCTTCTTCTTCTTCTTCTTCTCCTTCTCCTTCTCCTTCTCCTTCTCCTTCTCCTTCTCCTTCTCCTTCTTCTTCTTCTTCTTCTTCTCCTTCTCCTTCTCCTTCTTCTTCTTCTTCTCCTTCTCCTTCTTCTTCTTCTTCTTCTTCTTCTTCTTCTTCTTCTTCTTCTTCTTCTTCTTCTTCATACAGAGTCAATACTTTCTTTTTTGTCCTTAAAATTGAAGATGAGCCCTTCTGGTATAATCCATCTGTAAGGTGTGGAACTTTTTTGCAAAAACAAAGTCAGGTTTTTATATTGTCTCCTCTTCTTTCTTATCTCAAATGGAATATCTTTTAAAACTTTAATTTCTTGGTCCTCAATTTTTAAGGTAGTTCCATTGGTCACTTTAAGTATCAGATCTCTGATGTGTCTTTTGGAGAATTTCATGAAAATTTCACCAGGCAGATTTCTTAATGTATTCTGAATATGTTCTATACACCATATCCATATTGTTTTGTAGACACTCCGCTTTTATATCTGCAATCAGTTCCAAGACTTCGCTTAAAATTTTCTTAATATTTTCTCCTTGATGTTCAGGGACTCCTTGAAATCTCAGCACATAAGTTGACTTTTCCTTTTGAAGTTGTAACAGTTGGTGTTCATTTGAGGTTCTTTTCCCTCCCACTGTCTCCAGCCATTTAGAAATTTTAATTGTCCTGGCATCAACCTTCTTCAACAATTCTGCTGTTTGCTCTGCTTTAATACTTGTATCGTTTTGCTGTTTTTGGAGAGTCTCAAAATTTTTGTTCAATGCGGTCATTTGATCCAGCAGAGGGTGCAATGCCTCCGCTATCATATTGGGAAAGTCTGTAGCTGCCAGCTAGACTAGTATTTCCTGTAGAAGGTTTCACTTTCAGTTGCATTTTTTCCCCAGCCATCTGTGTGGTTGTTTACTTTTTAAGAAAGGTTTTAAAAAGTCTCTGTGGGTGCGTTCAGACGCGCCGTTTGAGCCGTTTTCGGCACGGCTCAGAAACGGCTTTTACCTGCGCGTTCACACACCCAACATCTGCCTACCGTCCCCAGCCGTCGCTTTCTGGAGCAAACCCCCTTTGAAACGGAGTATTTTGACACCACTTACCCAAGTGGTGTTTTCCATGATTCTCCGTTTCAAGCCGCACTTTTCCCTGTCTGATCGCTCCATCCAGCCACTTCCGGGTGCTTCAACCCCCCTCCCCTCTGGGAAACTGCCTCCAGCTTCCGGTTTTAGTCCTCCATTTGTTTTTTTTCCTTACCGGTGTGCGCTTGAGCGGAACTCCGCACTTAAGTTAAAAAAAGAAAAGGTTCACTGGTGCCTAGTTTAGGCATTTAGAGGAGTCCGGGATCTCGGGGAGGCCATTTTTAAAAGGAGTCTTTGTTATGTCTTCATAGACATAAGTGACAGCATAATCGAGCAGGTGCTCATTATGCGGATTGGAAATACTGTACTGTATTGCCCAATCAAAGGGCTTATGGAGGGAACATCTTTGATTGGCTATTAAGGTACACAATGATTGGTCCTTATGCCTATACTCTGATTGGTTAATTCGTATGGATGTTATTGGCGCGTTTTGGATACTGTGGGTGTGGCTACTACAGCCGAATATGTATATAAACCTCTGTGTTTTATAGACTTTCGTCTAGCTGGTCTAGTCCTTAGCTGGTCTAACTTGGAGCTGAAATAAAGCTGAAATCACTTTTGAATTTACCTCCGGTGTGTTGTCTCATACTTATCAACTGGCGACGAGGATGGGATATAGCGGGTAGGCAGCCCCGCTGAGATACCACGGAGGAAGTTCCGATCGACCGCGAGTTTCCAAGGGGGCCGTCCACTCCAGGAAGCGCCACGATGAGCTCCAAGCACCGGTTCGAGCCGTTCGAGCCCGCGACCGAGGACTGGGAGGCGTACCTCACCCGGTTCAAGTTTCACCTCGAGAGCGCCGGGGTGACGGATGCTGCGAAGAAACGAGCTGCACTGCTTAGCTCGTGTGGCAAAGAGGTGTTCGACATTGCTCGTTCACTTCTAACGCCTGATGACATCAAGACCGTGCCGTACGCCACGCTGACGGAGAAGTTGAAGGCTCATTTCGCGCCGCAGCCTTCAGAGATCGCTTCCCGGCACGCGTTCTACGAAAGGCGGCAAGGCTCCAGCGAATCAGTAGCCGAGTTTGTGGCGGCATTGAGGAAGTTGGCAAGGGCTTGCAACTTCGCCGATCTCGAGACAGCTTTGCGAGACCGGCTGGTCTGCGGCCAATGTGATGCAAAGCTACAACAACGCCTGTTTGCCCTAAAGACGCTGACATTCAAGGTCGCGTTCGAGGAAGCCATCGCCGCTGAAGCTGCTGAAAGGTCGACGCGAGAAGTACGACAGCGGCCTGTGGCAGCTGAATCCAGCATTCACCAACAGGTCGAGGACTGTGAGCCGGCGGCCGCCGTGGATGACGTACGAGAGCCTTGTTCCAGCAGCCAGCCGCGAACCCAAGTGAAGACTGCGCCAGCGCATCAGTGCCTTGGTTGTGGCGGTAAGCACGAGCGCGACACCTGTTGGGCCAAAGGGTTGGTTTGTCGGGCTTGTGGAAAACGTGGGCACATCTCCAGAGTTTGCAAGTCGAAGAGATCGCCGCCTACGTCGCCTCCACAGCGCTCTCAATTCCGAAGCAAGGTCAACACAACCTGCTCTTCATCCCTGTCGTCCAACCCCTCTTCATCGTCCGTCCTCACCATGGGAGCACCCCGGAGGAAGAAGATTTTCGTCACCTTGTTCCTCGACGGAATTCCCTGCCCGTTTGAAGTCGATTCCGGGTCGGCTAGAACCATCATCTCAACGTGCACATTGGATCGTCTTTTTCCGAGCCGAAGCCGCCGCCGCCTCCTGCCCACTGATGCCTGTCTAGCAGATTTTCAAGGGCACCGAATTCCATTGGCAGGTGAGGCGGAATTTGACGTCCGTTTCAAAGAGCGTAAGGTGGCTCTGTCCCTGATTGTTGCCGAAGGGGACAGGGTAAGCCTGTTGGGGCTCGATTGGTTTGAGCCATTAGGCATTGCTATTTCTGGTATCAATACGGTATGTCATGATAAATGGAATTGTTTGTATGACGAGTTTCCTCAGGTTTTTGCAAAAGGGCTGGGAACTTATACGGGTCCCCCGGTTTCATTTGAGTTGGATCCAAATGTTAGGCCTATCAGGCTAAAATATAGGAAGGTGCCGTTAGCATTGCAACCCAAGATTGAAATGGAAATTGACAAGCTCCTAGAGCAAGGGGTCTTGGAGCCAGTTCCGTACAGCAAATGGGAAACGCCCATTGTTACTCCTGTCAAACCTAATGGAAGCATACGTATTTGTGCAGATTATAAATGCACAATCAATAAGGCGCTACAACAGCATTCCTACCCCGTACCGGTAATAAGCCATGTACTTGCATCTCTTGGGGGAGGCAAGGTGTTTGCAAAATTAGACCTTGCCCAGGCATATCAACAGTTGCCCGTAGATAACATTGCTGCAGAAGCACAAACCATCGTTACGCATAGAGGTGCGTTTAAAGTTAAGCGCCTACAATTCGGGGTTAACGTTGCACCTGGGATTTTCCAGGGTTTAATGGAGGGGTTGCTTAGAGGTATCAAGGGAGTAATTCCCTATTTTGATGACGTGCTTATTGCGGGAAAAAGTGATGAAGAGTTGCTGGAAAGGGTCCGGAGTGTTCTGAAGTGTTTCAATAAGGCTGGGTTGCGAGTAAAACGGGAAAAATGTGCGATTGGGGTCTCAAGTGTCGAGTTCCTTGGGTTCAAGATTGATGAACAAGGTGTACACCCAACCCCTGGAAAGGTAGCAGCTATACACAATGCACCCAGACCTACAAATAAAACGGAGTTACAAGCCTATCTAGGGCTAATCAATTTTTACCACTCATTTCTGCCCCACAAAGCTTCGGTAGCCGAGCCATTGCATCGATTGTTGAATAAAGGCACGAAATGGGTTTGGGGACGGCTACAAGAGAAGGCATTTGAAAATGTTAAAGCGTTACTGACTTCTGACAGCGTGCTAACTCATTTTGATGAGGGTAAAATGTTGGTTTTGGCGGCTGATGCGTCGCCATACGGTATTGGGGCAGTTTTGAGCCATGTAATGCCTGACGGGTCTGAGGCGCCGATTGCATACTACTCAAGGTCATTGAGTGGTGCAGAAAAAAACTACGCGCAAATAGACAAAGAGGGTTTGGCGCTTGTAAGTGCGGTCAAGAAATTCCATGACTTTTTGTACGGCCGCCATTTCATTCTGGTGACAGACCACAAGCCGCTACTGGGAATCTTTGCCCCTGACCGCCCCACGCCCAACATTCTGTCGCCTAGAATGCTGAGGTGGGCCCTGTTCCTGGCGGCGTACGAATACGACTTGGAGCACAGACCTGGGAAATGTATCGCGCACGCTGATGCTCTGAGCCGCTGTCCTCTGCCTGAGACTGGTGTCGATCCGGCTCCTACAGCGGACATTTGCGCCTTGGATGAACTGTCGGAGTCTCCACTTCGGTCCGAGGACGTTGCCGCGTTCACCCAGAAGGACTTAATACTATCTCGTGTTTTAAGCTGGGTGTGGAGGGGGTGGCCGAGTGTTTGTTCAGAGCCTGAGTTCAAGGCGTACTGGGACAGAAGGTCTGAGCTGTCCATTGTTAAGGGTTGTTTACTTTGGGGGAACAGAGTCGTGATTCCCCCAAAACTAAGAGGAAGGGTTCTGGAGTCCCTGCATGCCGGGCACCCAGGGATTGTTCGCATGAAGGCCCTGGCGAGGGGGTATTTATGGTGGCCTGGGCTCGATGCAAACATCGAAGAGAAGGTTCGAGGCTGCGTGCGCTGCCAGCAGTCACGGCCTGACCCTCTGCACACACCACCAGCACCCATGAACAGAGCTGAAAAGCCTTGGTCAAGGCTGCACTTTGACTTTGCGGGGCCAATCAACGGCCAAAAGCTCCTGGTGGTTGTGGACTCTTATTCGAAGTGGCTGGAGGTAGTCCCCATGAGGTCCACAACATTGGCAAACCTAATAAAGGCTTCGCGCCAACTTTTTGCCACCCATGGGCTACCTGAAGTATTGGTCAGTGACAACGGCCCTCAACTGACCTCTAGGGAATTCGCCGGCTTCCTAGAGGGCTACGGAATCCGGCACATCACCACAGCACCATTCCACCCCGCCTCCAACGGCCAGGCGGAAAGAATGGTGCGGACGGCGAAAGAGACCCTCGCCCGACTGCCTGGCGAGGACTGGGACCATCGAGTGGCCGATTTTCTCCTGTGGCAGCATGTCACACCGAGCTCTGCCACAGGGAAAAGCCCGGCCGAGCTGCTCATGGGGAGGAAATTGACAACCCTCCTCGACCGCCTGCACCCGGATCTGGATGGCAGCAGAGCTGTACGGGCCGAACCGCCCACGCCATCCAGAGAGTTTCAGCCCGGGGACTGGGTCTTTGCCCGAAACTACTCTGAGGGGCACCGGTGGCTTCCCGCTGAAGTCACCAACCGCCTAGGGTCCAGGATGTATGTGGTGAGGCTATCTGACGGCCGAAAGATACGCCGCCACATAGACCAACTCCGGCAGCGATGGTCTCCTGCGGACCAGGAGATTGAAGCCGGAGATTGTTACAGGCCCAGGGAGCAGTCCCACTTGCCTCCGGACAAGGTGAGTGCTGCTGGTTCTCGTCAAGAACCTGAGGCAGGGCAGACCCCTGCACTCTCGGACCCTGAAGAGCCTGTCAGCCCAGCAGTGCCTGGCGCTGAACCTAGTGCAGACCCTGATCCACCTGAAGCCCCAGAGTTAAGGCGGTCACAACGAAGCAGAAGGGCCCCTCCCCACTTGTCTGATTACGAGTGTGTTCCATCTAAGGGGGGAGGAGTTGTTATGTCTTCATAGACATAAGTGACAGCATAATCGAGCAGGTGCTCATTATGCAGATCGGAAATACTGTACTGTATTGCCCAATCAAAGGGCTTATGGAGGGAACATCTTTGATTGGCTATTAAGGTACACAATGATTGGTCCTTATGCCTATACTCTGATTGGTTAATTCGTATGGATGTTATTGGCGCGTTTTGGATACTGTGGGTGTGGCTACTACAGCCGAATATGTATATAAACCTCTGTGTTTTATAGACTTTCGTCTAGCTGGTCTAGTCCTTAGCTGGTCTAACTTGGAGCTGAAATAAAGCTGAAATCACTTTTGAATTTACCTCCGGTGTGTTGTCTCATACTTATCAGTCTTCATTTAAACTTTAAAGGGACCTGTTGAGCTCGCTCTTCTGCGCACCTGCCAAACTTCCTGTTCGGGAGAGGGCTGCCTGTGCGCATGCTCAAAGGAGAGGGGAAAACCCCCCCACACCTGCAGGAGGACGGCGGGGAGCTCGGAAGGAGGAGGTGAGTCTGAGCGCGATTCTCCAGTTTAAAAAAAAAACGCATCGTGCCGGAGCAGTTTAAATCGCTCCAGCACGCTGTCTAAACGCACCCGATATTTTATAAAAATGGGTAACTTTTCCATGGTTACACTTTGCCTTAGTCCATTTACGCTTAAATTTCTGTCCCTTTAATTTAGTAAAGTTTTCCTTTCGTGGGGTAGGCACTCCCCCCCTTCTTTTTAAATAACATTATCTCTTATAGAGAATCCAGCGACCAGTATGTCACATGGAACAGAAGCTAGCAACCAAAAATAGCTGCAAATGTTATACAGTTTACAAAGCACAAAAATGCTCACAGATGCAATAATTCATAACATTATCTCTTATAGGAAATCCAATGATCAAAAATGCTCACAGACACAATAGTCTATAATACTGTCTCTTATGGGAAATCCAGCAACCACCGTGCAACTGGATTTATTTGTGTTTCAGAGAGTCTTCTTCAGAGTCACAATCCGAAATCAGAAATTCATTCTTAACACTGCCAATATATAATGCTTCAATGAATAATGACTATGACTGCTGCTTTCTTCTGCTTTCACAATTGGCAAGAACATAAGAACATAAGAGAAGCCAATGTTGAATCAGGCCAATGGCCCATCTAGTCCAACACTCTGTCACACAGCGGCCAAAATATACCAGGTGCCATCAGGAGGTCCAGCAGTGGGGCCAGGGCACCAGAAGCCCTCCCACTGCTGCCCCCTCCAGCACCAAGAATAGAGTGCATCACCTGCCCCAGACTGAGAGTTCTCATTCTATACCCTGTGGCTAATAGCCACTGGTGGACTTCTGCTCCATATCTTATATTCTAATCCCAGACTTTTTTTCCCTGTGCGGATACCTATTCCCTCCAACAGGGGCCTCACTGTCCCCCAACAGCTTTTCCTACATAGTCAGTAGACTTCCTGGGTTTGTAGAAAAATCTGAAAAAGTAAGGAAATCCCTTCAGGGACGGTTGAATTCCCCCCAAAAGCCTTTTGAAATGGCCTCTGCAGGGACCTGACTCCAGGCAGCAACCGTGAGAGATTAGAATGTTGGAGGGGAGGGGGGAGAGGAGGCTTCTGACTGGCTCTGTCAGTCAAAGGGTGGGGAGGAAGGGCCCTTTCTTTCCAGGCCTCTTTCGGCCTTGGAGGGAGGGAGGGAGGGAGGGAGGGAGGGAGGGAGGGAGCCTTGGGGCCAGGCTGGGGGATTCCTAGAGGTTTTGGGGTGGAGTGCAAGGAGGGCAGGATTTGGGGAAGGGAGAGGCCTCAGCTGGGTATCATGCCACAGAATCCACCCTCCAAAGCAGCCATTTTCTCCAGGGAGACAGATCTCTGTTGTTCACAGATCTCTGGAGTTCACCCTCCAGCAGGCCCCACTTGGAGGTTGCCAACCCTAGGCCTGGCAGCAGTATAGGGTTGCCAGGCACTGGCAGGGGATGGGGTAGTGGGGTTGCCAGCTCCAGGTCTGGAAACTCCTGGAGATTTGGGGATGGAGCCTGGGGAGGACAGGGACCTCAGTGGGGTACAATGCCCTAGAGTCCACCCTCCAAAGCATCCATTTTCTCGAGGGGAAGTTATCTCAGTAGTCTGGAGCTGAGCAGTAATTCCAGGGGATCCCCAGATCCCACCTGGAGGCTGGCATCCCTAGGCAGCACCCTCTGGGTGACTTGATACCACCTAATTTGCATGACTCAACTTGGCCTGGCTGCTTGCTGCTGTTCAGCAGCCACCCTATGAAAGCCAGCAGTGATGCAGCAGTTAGAGCCTCAGAGTAGGGTCTGCAAGACCCAGGTTCAGATCCCCATATTGCGGTGGAAGCTGACTGGGTGATTTTGGACCAGTCACATACTTTCAGCCTAACCAACCTCACAGGGTTGTTGTGCAGATAAAAAAGGAGGTGAGAATAATGTAATCTGCTTTGGTCCCCACTGTGGAGAAAGACTATAATTTTCCTTGGTAGAAGCTGTGGGGGAGGGGGTGGAGACAAAAAGCTGAAGACAGATAAAGGCAGATAAAGGTTAAGTTGGCTTTTGGGTGGGAAGGAAATAGGGTTGCCAACTCTGGATTGGGAAACTCCTGGACATTTAAGGGGTGGATCCTGGGGATGGTGGGGTTTGAAGAGGGGAGGAACTTCAGACCAGTATAATGCCATAGACTCCACCCTCCAAACCAGCCATTTCCTCCATGAGAACTACCATTGCCAGCCTCTGGGTGAGGGCTGGAGATCACCCAGAATTACAACTGTTGTCCGGGTGACAGAGATCAGTTCCCCTGGATAAAATGGCTGCTTTGGAGGGTTGAGTCTATGGCTCCACCCCCAGAAGGGAGAAAGAGTGTGAGATAGGTAAGGGTAGAGGGGAGGAAGCAAAGGTGTGAGGAATGGGATGACCATCCCGCAAGTTTCTTGCGGGTCTCCACTTGTGTTTATCTAATTTCCTCTTGAAACTGTCCATGCTTGCAGCTGCCACGACCTCCTGTGGCAGTGAATTCCATATGTTAATCACTCTTTGGGTGAAGAAGTATTTCCTTTTATCTGTTCTAACCCGACTGCTCAGCAATTTCATAGAGTGCCCACGAGTTCTTGTATTGTGAGAAAGGGAGAAAAGTACTTCTTTCTCAACCTGCTCAATCCCATTCATAATCTTATAAACCTTGATCATGTCACCCCTCAGCCGTCGTTTCTCCAAGCTAAAGAGCCCCAAGCATTTTAACCTTTCTTCATAGGGAAGGTGTTCCAACCCTTTTATCATTCTAGTTGCCCTTCTCTGCACTTTTTCCAATGCTATAATATCCTTTTTGAGATGTGGTGACCAGAACTGTACACAATATTCCAAATGAGGTCGCACCAATGATTTATACAGGGGCATGATGATACTGGCTGATTTGTTATCAATTCCCTTCCTAATAATCCCCAGCATAGCGTTGGCCTTCTTTATTGCAGCTACACATTGTGTAGGCAAGGAGCTTCTAATGCTGCAGCCTGCATGCCTAAAAGGATAATCATACACTGTGGTTAAGCTTTTCTAAATAATAGGCTGCTTTAAAGGGGCTGCTTTAATTGAACCTGGAGAGACTGTTGCAAGTTTCTGTTCACTGTTACATCTCTGCGTTAGATCTTTCTTGTATTGTTCTGTATGGTGGAGGGTTTTAAGATAAAGACATTCGATTTTAAATTAGTTTGAGGTGGGTAGTCATGTTCATCTGCAGTAGAAGAGCAAGATATGAGTCCAAACAGCAGATAAAGAGAGCTTTGACTCTGGAAAGCTTACACCCTGCTACCAGACTTGAGTCTTGCTATTTTATACTAATTTTCTTGCGAGTTCTGTTCCTGATATAGCCCCATAGAGCCCACACAGACAGAGGTTATACCTAGATAATCGCTCCCCTGAACGTTAGCTAATTTTAGAGATGATGATGCTGTGATGCAATCCTGAACTGCATCCGCTTCTATTACTGTGGAGAGGGACCATGAAAGAAACCCTTCCGGTGAATCATTATTCCTCAATGAAGTCTGAAAGATCACACAGAATGACAGAAGGCTCTCATGATACAGACCTGGATGTCATCTGGAGGGCTATTATCCACTTCTTCAAAGCAGCACAAACCCACTTTAGAAGTTCATTAACTTCTTCCAATGCTTCCTGTGTTACGGCACAAAAAAATAAAATTAAAAAAAAATCACCTTTCCAGTTTGGTGAGAGCAGTTTACATGTGGCTTTCTATCTTACTCTGGGTTCTGTGCAAAATACTATGAAATGGTGAAACCAGGGCTATTATGGGGCAGGAACGCATAGGAATGGAGTTCTGGCTGGGTTCCAAGTTGGCCATGCCTACAGCCTCCACCCCCCTTGGGTTCCCCAGGCACCTTGCAAGCCGCAGGGTGCCTGGGGAAGCCAAGCCGATCCAGGGAGGGAAGGCAGTTTAAACTGCCTTCCTTCCTTCAGGTTCCCCATGCGCCCCTTAAGTCAAGGGGCACCTGGGGAAGCCAATCCTGGGATGGAGCTGCACTGTCATGGGTGTGGCCTAATATGCTAATGAGTTTCTGCTGTTAGGTGTGGCCTATTATGCTAATGAGTTCCTGCTGGGCTTTTTCTACCAAAAAAAAAAAGCCCTGGGTGAAACCAATGCATATTGAATGACTCCAAGACAACTTGTTTTACTAGTATAACAATGAGATCATTAGCAGCTTAGACACCTGAGGACAGGTTTAGCAAAGCCTGCTGATGTCAAATAATCCAACTCAAGATTCTGGAAAACCTTTAATTTGGGGCAGAATTCAGATGACGCTCTGGAAATTCTGCTGAACTACAGCTCATGAATCCAGATATGGGAGGAGACATTTATCAGCATATTTATTGTTTACACTTTCCTCCATCCCTAGCTGTAGCACTGTGGAGACTGCTAGCCATTCCCATGAGCTTTCATACAGTGCATTTCTTCAGAATAGCATGACATCTGTGCATCTCAGAAGTGCAGATAGAGATTGCAGCACATCTCCAAACAATGGTGGGGGTTGTAGTTTGATGACGATGCAGAGAAGTCTGTTAGAGATGTCTAGTTGCCTTTAGCGAATTGCAGGTCCTAAGCTTCTGGAGGAGGGGAGGCTAAGGCTATGGAGGAGGAGGAGGAGGAGGAGGAGGACATTGGATTTATACCCTGCCCTTCACTCAGAGTCACAGAGCAGCTTACAACCTCCTTTCCCTCACCCTCCCCAGAACAGACACCCTGTGAGGTAGGTGGGGGTGAGAGAGCTGTTTCCAGAACTATCCTTGAGAGAACAGCTCTGAGAGAACTATGGCTTGTCCAAAGTTATCCAGCAGCTGCAAGTGAAGAAGTGGGGAATCAAACCTGGTTCTCCCAGATTAGAGGCCACACACTTAACCACTACACCAAATGGGCTCTTAGGTGTGCTATATGGTTTAGTGATTGCTCTTCAAACTACACAGGGTACAGGCATGTCTGTGCCAGAAGAGGAAGAAGAAGAAGAAAGAAGAAGGAAAAAGGAAGGAGGAGGAGGAGATTGGATTTATGCCCTGCCCTTCACTTGAAGTGTCAGAGCAATTTACAATCTCCTTCCTTTCCTCTCCCCACAACAGACACCCTGTGAGGTGAGA
Source organism: Gekko gecko (assembly GCA_029375565.1). Lineage (NCBI taxonomy): Eukaryota > Metazoa > Chordata > Lepidosauria > Squamata > Gekkonidae > Gekko > Gekko gecko. Next base: position 31,474,587 of record JAPDNY010000007.1, read on the forward strand.
GGGGCTGAGAGAGCTCTTTCAAGAACTGCTCTTGAGAGAACAGCTCTGAGAGAACTGTAACTGACCCAAGGTCACCCAGCAGCTGCATGTGGAGGAGTGAGGAATCAAACCCGATTCTCCCAGATTCTCCCAAAATGTCCACACTCCTAACCACTACACCAAAATGTACGAATGAACAAACCAAATGAATGATTTATTACAGTCAGAGACTGATATTGTATATGCTGTACAGAAATATCTACACAACCCAAAGCTTCTTGGATAAACGGGAGGGTAAAATGTAATAGATAAAACAGTAAGTTTTCCTAAACATTGCAATGAAAGGGAGAAAATATCATGTGACAAAACTGTTTATGATGCGCATGGTGGGTAGTTCTGCCCTGAATGTTTTGCAAAATATCATCTCCAGCTTCCCTTTGTCTGTACTGGAGCACAGAAGGACCAAGCAGGGTAACCAGATGTTGCACGTGGGGAAGCCCATTCCAGTGAGAGGCATAATGACATCTCCTAATTACTGCTTACATATTCCAGGAGGCACAACTTCATTTGCAGCCACTTACAGTAAATGGCATATCAGATAAGACAAGGACCTCAGAAGATGCCTCATTAGCACACTGTGGTCATATAAACCAAGAAGCTCTCACATGGTAAGAGCTTTCCATCAATTTAATCCTTCATAATTACCTCTGTTATTTTTTTTTTCAGCAAACACAACAAGAAGAAGCAAGAAACCCTGTAACCTCATGTCCTGCATTCCGAGAAATTCAAGATTATTATATTGGAGGAAGAGGTGCACTTCACACTTAATACATTCAAATGCATAATCGTATCTGCGTGACACTCATTACATTTTAAAGATCGGATCATACATCTTTTTCTGGCTTCTGACGTGTCCCTTCACTAGACTTCCCCCCTAGCCCAGTTTAAACACAGTGCTGGATGAAACAAAAGAACCGTGGGGCTTTGCCCTGGTATAGCATCTCATTTAAACTAAGCTGCTGCTTTTCACAGGTCACAAAATATTAAATGCACCACCAATGGACATAGTGGAATACACCTATTAGACTGCTTTAAAGGTGGATTAGAAAGATTCATGGAGTAGAGGTCCATCAATGGCTACGGGCCATGGTGACTAAAGGGAATGCCACGTTCAAAGGCAGTAACACTGGGGGAAAGCCTTGGCCTCCATGACCTGCAGTTGGCCCTCCACAGTATTTGATCGGCCACTGTGTAAGACAGGGTGCTGGATTAGATGCACCATTGGTCTGATGTAGCAGGGTTCTTCTTATGTTGAAGCTGAAGCTTACCACCTCTACACAGCCCAGATGAAGAAGATCGCAGAGACTCAATGGCACCAGCTTGGAAACGATGAACAGAGATAAATAGTGTGTCCTGTTTTAATCTATGTTAAACTGTTTTTAATTATTCTGCAATATTGTATTTATGCATTTTAGAACTTACTTGTGATCCGCCTCGAGCCTGCTTGTGGGGAGGACGGAATATAAATTTAAAGAAATAAATAAATTCTTATGTCATGTACAATGAAGGTCTGCGAACTATGCATTGCAGAGATGGAAAGGCGGTCGTCACGCTTTCGTGTTCTGTCTTGCCCATCTCTGCTTGCAGCTAAGAATCAGTAGAGCGCCATACCAAAGCTCTTCCTTCTGTTCTTGAGGCGGGGAAGCGTTTCAAGCCATTAGGGACATTTATCACAATGTTATCTTCACTGTGGCATATATTTTATGCGGCCTGTTGAAAAATGTAAAACAAATGAGGGCAGTAACTCCCTGGTAAATCATTACAACGCTGGGATCCACGCTGAGCCAAGCCAGCATGTCTTATACCATTTCAGCCCTCTCTGCAAAAAAAATCATCACTGATTCATGTTGATTGCCGTCAATTGCCCACAGGGGTGGCATTGTGGAAACATATGGGAGAGACCCAAGAGCGCTTTGATGCCATCCCGTTTGCTGCATTATTCGGCTTGATCCCCAATACGATTCTTTCCTGTTCCAGGAAAGAAGGACAGAGTATTAGTAAACAGCGAATTGCAATAAGAAGGCCCCTCTCAAACACAGCATTTGCAATGCATTTTCAGATGCCGGTTGCTAATTGATTTTCGGTGTCACTCCAGACACAATCATTTTGGCTCCTGGCTGCTAACGGATTTTTATTTCTCTTTTTTCATGCAAAACTGCTTGTATCTCATTCACAAAGAAAGGCTGAGTTTTGGGGGTTTTTTTAAGTTATTTCTTCCATTTTCAGAGAGCCGGCTTGGTGTAGTGGTTAGGAGTGCAGACTCTAATCTGGGAGAACCGGGTTTGATTCCTCACTCCTCACCCTGGGTCAGTCACAGTTCTCTCAGAGCTGTTCTCTCAAGAGCAGTTCTCTCAGAGCTCTCTCAACCCCACCTACCTCACAGGGTGTCTGTTGTGCAGAGGGGAAGGGAAAGGAGATTGTAAACCACTCTGAGACTCCTTTGGCTAGTGAAGGCAGGTTATAAATCCAATCTCTTCTTCTTCAGGCAAACTTTGCTCTTCTGAATCACTGCCATGCAGTGTTTGAAATGTCAGCAGTGCTTCTGTGAGTATTGCCATCCCCCCACCCATTCAGACTGCCTCTTGGGTCTGCTTGTGCCCTCTGCATCAGCAAGCAGGACAATTGACAGGCGGGCAGCTAATTAGCTGGGCATGCTGCTGGTGCTGGTGGGGCCTCCCAGCTGCCCTGTTGATCCTGAGTGGTTGGAAGGACCTGCACGTGGCCTGGGTGCCTAGGCTCTCTGCCAGCCATACATGGACAGATGCTCTTGAGGGGGTGGGCAGGTTCCGGCAGCTTCTCCTGCTGCTGGGTTGCACAGTGGGCAAGATAAAGCAAGTGTCAGCCGTGCACACCAGACTGCAGAGAACCTGGCCCTGGGAGCAGGCAGCTGATGCAGACAGAAGGACAAGTTTGGGGGAGGGGACATGTTGCTTCACCTCCGGGCGGTGTTGCTGTTGGAAAGTGCAAGTGGTGAAAACACACATGCGTAGCTGAGATTACAACTTTAATTTAGCAACACATCTCCCCAACACACAGCTCACACACACACACCATTCTAAACTTTAAAGGCACGGCCAGGCCAAAAGGTACCAAAAAAGAGAGATGCAGCTTGGGATGGGCAGAGTGCTTTGCTCTCCAGGGGTTCCCAGATCCCAGTTTGAGACATGCCGCTCAAATAAATATAGCTCAGCACATGAATGGAATCATCTGGGGTAGAAGTAAATAGACATCCGATCCAGTTCCTTAATTGACTGTTAACAGGAAAGGAAAACTTAGATACCTTGCCAGAGCAAATGTTCAGGGAATGAAATAAACCTAAATGAAATAAACCTAATAAGACATTTCAGTCTTGATTAAGTATCTGAGACTCCCACATAGGAAGTCATCAGTTGACAGCTGCTGACCTGGCCTGTGGGAAGAAGTTCCAGATGAGGAATGCGCTGGGTGATAAGTCTGAAGGGACAACAAGCAAGAGAAAAGAACGCAATGAAAGCAGATGGAACGGAATCTATTGGTTCCAGCTGCCTCCAGTCTCCAAAACATTCAAGGTGACTGTCACAAGCGCACTAAATATGGTGAAAGCATGAAAAATGAGCAATACGATTCTTTGCTACTTTTTTTTTTCCAGGAAATATGGAAAATCAGAAAACTTGTTATTTTGGTAACCAGAACGATGAGTCATTTATCACTAAGTGCAAGCACGATGTGGCAGAAGTCAGCCGGCCGTCAACCCTTTGACACCGCTGGCTATTAATTCAGAAAGAAGGGCCCACACAACAGTTGTTGTGATCAAGGTACCAGTACTCATTTCAGCTGAAACGGCGTCTGATCCAGGTCCTTTCACGACTGAGAGCAGAGGCACCTTGTTGCTATCTCAAGGTGCAGAGTGCCCTAGACCAAAAAAACAACAACAAAATCTGGCACGCAAGCCACACAGAATCACCTGACCTGCTGTGTCCTATCACTGCCAAGGATTCTATGGGCTCAGGGGTAAAGCACATGCCTGGTAAGTAAGTGAGCGGAATGTCTCATGTTCAGTCTTTGGTATCTCCAGTAAAAGGATCACAGGTATCAAGTGGTGGGAAGGAACTACCTCAGATGTGTAGAGCTGCTGCCAAAGCAGAGTACTGAGATACATGGACCAATGTCCCGATTTAATATAAGGTAACTTCATTTGACATCCGATTAAGAAACTAAATAATTTGGTTAAACTAAAACCGAAAACTCACTGCAGTAGAAAAGAGCAAGAGTCCGGTAGCCCCCTAGAGACTAACAAAATTTGTGGTAGGGGAGGAGCCTTCATGAGTCACGGCTCACTCCTTCAGATACTTCGAAAACTCACTGACACGGCATGACTCAGCTTAAACAATAAATAGATGTATGAGACGAAAATGCAGCCAACTGCTTTAAAAATGACTTTTTTGTCTTCAGTTTGGTATCAAAGAATGTAAATGGTTACTCATTCTTAGTTAAAGATGTCACAAACCTGACAGCAGACATGTCTGATAGCCAAATGCAGCTGTTGTTCAACAGCTGCAATCGCCCATGAGCCAGATGTCTGAACTGTTCACCCGTCTACCACCTATCTCAAATGGCTGGCAAACAGCTTTGCAGCTGCACAGTAGCTTTTCTGGTAGAGTTTCATTTCTTCCTGCTTCTGCGTTGAAGGTGAGAAGATTCTGCCCAGGGTCACAGACGATAAGGTACTTAAATGACTTGAGGGGGGAAACTGCACCTCCCACAGGGCTGTGAAAACATGCAGATATGAAATAATGTTGATCACACAGACTAAAACAAATGCCATGCTAGAGACGCCATGGATGTCAACATGTTCAATAGTCAAGCATACCTTGTTCGAGAGCAGCGATCACTTGGGAGCCAAATGACAAATTTCGTCACTTGTTGGTCAGCCTCTGCAAATGGCTATTGAACAGTTTTGCAAGCTATACAGTAGCTGTGGTGATGGAGTGTCATATCATTGCCCTGCAAGGCTTTTGCATTTTTGTTGTTGCTGTTCAGTCACACAGTCAAGTCTGACTCTTCGTGACCCCATGGACCACATCATGCCAGGCCCTCCTGTCCTCCTTGGCCATCCCGAGTTTGCTAAACTTCATGTTCGTTGCATCAATAACACCGTCTAACCATCCCCTTCTTCTTCTACCTTCATTCTTTCCCAGCATCAGGGTCTTCTCCAGTGAGTGCTCCCTTTTCATTTGGTGGCCAAAGTATTTGAGCTTCAGTTTCAGGACCTGGCCTTCCAGGGAACAGTCAGAGTTGATTTCTTTTAGGACTGAATGATTTGATCTCCTTGCAGTCCAGGGGACTCTCAAGAGTCTTCTCCAGCACCATAATTGGAAAGCATTTATTCTTCAGCACTCAGCCTTCCTTATGGTCCAACTCTCACAGCCATACTACTGGGAGTACCATTGCTTTGATCATATGGACTTTTGTTGGCACAAGACCAATTCTACCCAGGGTCATTAGTGATTGGTTCCCCCCCTTTAAATGATGTGGTGGGCAGGACTACACCCTCCCATAATGCTGTGCAAAAATGCACTTGTGTGAATAACATTGATAACACAGAGTTAAACAAACATCAAACAGTCACTTTTTTAAAAAAGGAGTGTTTATTTACAATCACAGGCTGATTGAGTGATTTGCATCCCTGTTTATTTATACTAGCGGTTGTCCAGCAGAATGCAGCAACTACAGGTCTGTGGGGAAGAGACAGGATTGCCAGCCTCCAGGTGGCTTCCAGAATTACAACTGATCTCCAGATAACCAAGGTCAGTTCCCCATGAGAAAATGACTGCTTTGGCAAGTGGACTCTATGGCATTATACCCTGTTGAGGTCTCTCTGCTCTCCAAATCCCATCTTTCTCAGGCTCCACCCTCAAGTCTCCAGGAATTTCCTAACCCAGACTTAGCAAACCTCGAGAAAGAAGGGAGTAGGGCTTCCATTACACTCAGTGAGAATGTGTATGTATGAATAATCACTGACTGGAGTGGCCTGGACTGTTTGCATACTTGACAAGTCACCTGACAAACAGGCACAAAGTGCTGATGAGCAGCAAAATGTTCACTGGACAGTTGACTGCCACACAGCTGGTGAACCGAACCAGTTGGCATAACTGAAGAGAGAGAAGAGACTGGATTATACTCCACCCTTCACTACCCAAAGGATTCTCAGAGCAGCTTACAATCTCCTTTCCCTTCCCTTCCCCTCCCCACAACAGACACCCTGTGAGGTAGGTGGGGCTGAGAGAGCTCTTTCGAGAACTGCTTATGAGAGAACAGCTGTGAAAGAACTTGTAACTGACCCAAGGTCACACCAGCAGCTGCATGCGGAGGAGTGGGGAATCAAACCCAGTTCTCCCAGATTAGAGTCCGCACTCCTAACCACTACACCAAATGATAAAACTTTATATTTAAATATTACAGTGTTTATTTATAAAGCACTGCATTGACTGCACTATTTGAATATGTGAAAGGTAACCTGACATACAGGTGAAAACTGTTCATAAACAGCCAAACTGTCTGAAGTAAAGTCACCTCTTTATGGCCGGTAAAAAGACCATAGGCCATGCCAGCAAATGCTCATACATACCTATTATATTTTAAACATACTGCAAGACATATTTTGGGATTTTTCTCCATTACATTGCCTCCCTGCCTACGCAGAGTATGCTGGGCCAAGAAAAACAAGAGAAGGAATGGAAAGGAAATTCTTGCATAGGGTACAGTAAGGACTTTGGTTACATCTCCTTGGTGAATACTGGTTACTGCAGACACAGCTCATGAGTGAGTAACCCCACTAAAGTGTCAAACACCAGTATATTAAATCCTTTTTTATGTTTTTTTTTTCTTTTAGAAAAAACTTTGGATGTAACTATACAAGATGAGAGAACTTGGGGGCTTCGCTATTCACCACTGAGTCTCCCGACATTTTAGACGGAGTAAGGTTGTGGTGGGTGGTGGGCACAGAGGGTTTAAACTTTTCCTCAATACCTTTTCTCAATGGGAAAATGCACATGCACACACAAACACACTTTGAACGGCTTTAAACTTCAGTAGGTGGCCTGTCTTCTCCCCTACTGCAGCTTAAAGCAGTAGGAGGTGACAATTTCTCTTGGGAAAATCAGCTGGATTTGAGTCTCTTACCACCTTAGGGACCAACAAGATTTTGGGGGCATAAGTTTGGCTCTGACTGAGTGTCACATTTGACAGAAATGAATGTGCATACTTCTTTACACAGCGAGTGATTAAAATGTGGAATTCACTGCCGAAGGATGTAGTGATGGCCACAGGAATGGGGGGGGGGTGTTAAAAGGGGGTTAGATAGATTCGTGGGGGATAGGTCTATTAGTGGCTGTGGGCTACTAACTGTACTGACTGAGGGGAATCTCCACATTCAGAGGCACTAAATGTCTGAATCCCAGAGCCAGGAAGCCACATCAGGGGAAGGCCTCGTCCTCTTCGCCCTGCTGTTGACCTTCCAGAGGAACTGGTTGGTCACTGTGTTTGACAGGATGCTGGATGCGATGGACCACTGTTCAGATCCAGCAGGGCTCTTCTCATGCTCTTACGTTATTACGTATTTTGTATTTTTGTACAAAGACAACACCTAAAATGAGAATCAGCCCTTTCTCTTTCTCGCTTCTCTCATTATAGAAATTGTAATCTGAAGACTTCTCCTTTGCTCCTCTTTCTCAGAACTGCAGTTCACAGAGTTCCCTGCAGAAAGGAAATGACTGCGAAACCAGTTGCATTCTGTGGTGTCAGTACACCATAAGACAAGCTCCGTCTTTGATCCTTCTACCTTCTCATTTGAAACCTCAGACTTGCTACCTCAGGCAGTAGCAGCCGGTGAGAAAATGCACAGCCTGTGAGAAGTGAAATAATGAAGGGGGGGGAGGACACACTCACCAGGAGAGGGGCATGGGTTGCTTGTTTAGTATTGCCAGGGGCCTGGCTGTTGGCTACCCAGCAATGTCCCATGCAGGCTGATGGTGTCATGGTCTGTGCCTGTGCAGGTCACATTCAGTAAACATGAGCCTACACAGCGCTGACCTGGCACCACCTGGCACCACCTTGAGAGCTAACACGACATAGTGCTTAAGACCAGTGGACTCTAACCTTGATTCCCCACTCCTCCACATGAAGCCTGCTGGGTGACCTTGGGCTGGTCCCAGTTCTCTCAGAACTCTCTCAGCCCCACCTGCCTCACAAGGTGCCTGTTGTGGGGAAAGGAAGGGAAGCAGATAGTAAGGTGCTTTGAGACTCCTTATGATAGAGAAAAGCAGGGTATAAAAACTTACTCTTCTTGTTTTTCTTCAGTGCCTACTAGTAAAGTCTGGGTTCCCTTCCCTCCTGGTTGCTACTCACTAGTGATGACCTCTTTCTTCCCAGGTCGCTGCACCCGCCGCTCTCCTGGTACAGATATCCAACCTCTGTGTCAGCATCTTAATTTCCCTCTTGGCTCTGCATCTGTTTAATTATTCTAGAAGCAGCCATGCACATTTATGAGTTGTGGCTGCATGAGTTACTAATATAGACAAGTTTCGGAGGGTAGCTGCTCTGATCTGCAGTAAAGCGGTTAGACGGAGTCCAGTAGCACCTTGAAGACCAACAAGAAGCATTCTGAAATGTTTACTAGAGTTTCCTGGTGGTGTCTGCCAAGCATGAACTTGGGGGGGGAGGAGTGGATTTGGAGGTCCATGAACATATGCTTCCCATGATTCAGCTGGCTTCTCTGATGTGATGTAGATAGATTCTCAAACGTGACGGAGTTTCAGAGTCTATACTCTACATGGGAGGTAGCATATTCTGATGTGAAAGCTGCTTTAACAGAATGCTGCTGTCATCAGAAGTATCTAAGCATGAACACTGTAGTGGTTAATAGAACGGTTGAGCATGAATAAATAATTTCCATTGGCCTTTTAAAAGGAGTTGTCTCAGACTCCACATTATCCAAATCATCAATACGGAAATCACTAAAAGGGCATTTGTTCTAATAATGCTACTAGCATTTAAAAGATCTTAAAGGTATTTTGGTGTAGTGTTTGAATATGGCTTAGCTCCAAGCTCTTAAAAGCTAGGTATAGATTTCTTTAATTGTTCAAGTAAAAGACAGAACAAAGTATGAAATCAATGTGTAATGAAGATCTGGGCTTCAAAATCAGAACTGTGCTTGTGGGAAAACCTTTGCAACAAAGGATGCAAAGGTCATCATCGGATATGGAGGGCTTATCAGTGACTTGGAACAATTATAGCTTTTCCCAAGTCAATTCTCTGCTCAAATCACAATTTAATTACAAATGTTGAGCAGTCACTCAAAAAATGTTCATTTTCATCAAACATTTGAAATAGTTGCCAACTGTATTAAACGTGTTTTATGTGTGCTCATAACTTGAACTACTTTTGTTTGGCATCTCTGTTCCCTTCCCCTGTCCACTATTTAACCCACCTAATGAAAAAATAAATTATGAAACAGATGAGTTCATTGAGCCCACTACAGTGTGCTGGGTGGGTTGTTTGTGCGGAGACTTTCATGCATTACATGTGAAAGGGACAGGATTTTCTGGCCCTGTCCCCCACCTCTGTGCATAGCTTGCGAACAGAGAACATGCACGTCAGTTATATTCATACCATTTTATTTTGCTTACAACATTTTACCTTGCCTTTCTGCCCTCATAAGGACCGCCAGGGTGGCTAACAAACTGAAAACATACTCAACCCACATATTAAAAACCATTAAAACCAACAATATCACATCAATTAAAGCCAGAGCTAAAATACACTTTCAAAGACATTTTTTAAAAACTGTGGGAAGGAAGAAGGGATCACTGAGGGAAAAGCCAAACAAAAAAAAAAGTCTTCACAGACTGGCAGAAGATGGAAACAGAATATGCAGATATGATGGATATGCAAATAGGAGGGGTTGCACCAGAGGTCTCCCTGTACATGCATGGAGTATATCTGCATGTACCTGCAACTGCTTATCCTGATCATTTTATGGATTTAGTGGATTTTTTTTTAACCTCAAAAGGAATCCCTCTTTTGAGATGGGGCTTGCTGGCAGAGATGTGTACATCCTCTAAACCCAGAGAAATAATGCTTTTTCCCCTTAGAAGCATCATTTGGTTCATGAGCAAGCATGTGTGGATTTAATGGATTAATTAATCACTGGAACTAGTTCAACTCATACAATTAATCAACTAACATATATTTGTTCAAGTGAGAGTCCAGGTTGTTCTCATTATTGAAATTTTGATTGGAAGGAAATCCTTGATTGTGGCCTGGATCCAAGAGAGGAATTCCACAGATGGAAGAGGCTGGCAAAACAATTTCCACCCATTCTCCTCTCCCACTGCAGACTTCTGATTCTCCCCTTGTTTGTGGGCGTCCCTTGTGCCCCAGAAAGAGCATTTCAGGGGGCATTTTAGGCTACTTCATGTGGGGGAGGAGTGAGGAAGTCCTGCTCTGCGAGTGGGAATCCAAGTCCATGGATTATTTTTTTTTAGCTTATATTATTCTGTTAAGTACCATGAAATACTAGGAGAGACAGCAGGATAACAAATCGAGATAAATTGGATCAGTCAATCAATCATCGACAGGTCTGTCTTGTGAATTACTTTGGAATTCAAAAGATATTACTAGGTTTTGTACCGATAGTCAAATAAATACAACACTAACGACAAAAAGACCATTCTTCCACCTTTCTTCTTTTCCTTAACAAAAAAGTTTGGCACCCTTCCCCCAGCCTTCAACTTTCCCAGAAATTTTAGGTGACAAGTCTTGAATAATCACTGAAAGTAAACTGTAATCATGGCTGTGAATTTAGAAACCTTTGCATCATCCCTGAATCATGCATTTCTTTGAAAGCGCTTTTCTGAAATGTTGCCAAGTTCGTTTATTTAGCCAGTTGCAGAATATGACTAAGCATTCCAAGCGCAGACTATTTGATTCATGCCTTTATCACCTTGAGGGTTTACTGCTATGGAACCACACTGATAGCACAATCCTAAACAGAGTTACACCCTTCTAAGCCCATGGGTACAACTTGGTTTAGGATTGCACTGTCAGTCGCCTAGTGCAGCACAATGTCCCTTCAAATTCATTAAACAAAGAATTTGCTTCTTTAGGCCCTTTAAAATTCATGAGTCAGCACAGTGCCCTATAGCTTTACGGGATGCTACTGAGCTTTAATAAAATAAACTGGAGGTTTGCTAGTGAGTTTAATGGGGAGGGGATGGCAACCCATATTGGAAAAGAAAGAAAGAAAGAAAGAAAGAAAGAAAGAAAGAAAGAAAGAAAGAAAGAAAGAAAGAAAGAAAGAAAGAAAGAAAGAAAGAAAGAAAGAAAGAAAGAAAGAAAGAAAGAAAGAAAGAAAGGAAGGAAGGAAGGAAGGAAGGAAGGAAGGAAGGAAGGAAGGAAGGAAGGAAGGAAGGAAGGAAGGAAGGAAGGAAGGAAGGAAGGAAGGAAAGAAAGAAAGAAAGAAAGAAAGAAAGAAAGAAAGAAAGAAAGAAAGAAAGAAAGAAAGAAAGAAAGAAAGAAAGAAAGAAAGAAAGAAAGAAAGAAAGAAAGAGAAAGGAATGAAGAAAGGAAAGGAAAGGAAAGGAAGGAAGGAAGGACAGGATATAGTACAAGTTGTTTTTATTATTTATTTATTTATCTAAAGCATTTATAGTCCACCTTTCTCACAGGGACTCAAGGCAAATTACACATAGTGAGTCAGTACAATCAACCAAATGAGACGTTTGCTAAATAATGCATTAAGATTGCAAAAGTCTAGAACCAACCACAAAGAACTGAAGCACAGTGTAAGTATTAATACGACACATTAAGCCGTGCAAGAATTACATAATAAGATTTGATTTACAATAAGCTATTGACATCAGACCACAATCACTTATCCCTAATAATTTATCCAAGGAGGCTTGTGAACTATTTTGACCAACCCTATTACCAGTGCAGAAAAGCACTCTGGAATCATTCCATTTTGCATGATTTGCGAAAAGCCTGGGAAGTGGGAGCCACAATGGAGAAGCCACGTATATGGGCATTTGTTGATCTAGCCCATTTGCAGGTTGGTGCCTTCAGAAGGCTCTGCTGACAAGAGAGAAGCTGTCGTGGAGAAGCTTCGGTGGAAAGGCAATCCGGTAGATAAGAAGGACTTGATTACTTTTATTGTTTTTTGTTATTGGCAATAGCAGTGTTGGAAGCCTATTAGGGGAGGAAGGGGGGAAGGGATATGATCTATAACTTGAATTGGAAATTATGTTTAAAAATGTTGAATATATTCCAATAAAAAATTTGTTTAAAAAAAAAACGCATTAAAGGGGGCGTTCACACAGGCACATCTGCCTGGCGTTCCCCACCTGTAGGCAACCCGGGCTGTTCCGCTTTCTTCCTGCATTTAATAGATACCTCATAAAAGCGGTAGCAAATCCCTGAAGAGCGCCTGTGTCCCATATTTGTCCACTTCCTGGAAGTATGATAAGCCGGGAGCAATCCACGTTGGGCAGCAGGCAGCAGCGGTATGATTGGCCGTGCTCTGCTCTATTGCCCAATGCAGTGCCAGCGCTGCGGGGTCCTGTGTGTACGGGAAACCCCGGGCTTTTTTGCCACGACTGGCTCTCGGAGCAAATTGCCAGTCTGAACTCAGCCTCAGATGTCCCATCCTGTGGGATTTATTTCCCAAGTAACAATTATTAGAACCGAAGCATAAAAGTTCATATAACTAATGTGCTAGAAAAGCTATACATTTCCCTTGTAATCCGTTCACCAGGCAGACATTTAATACCCAATGTTTTCATCTTTTCCAACAATCATCCCCTGCGTATTGATAATATCATGTCAAAAGCAGGAAACAAAAGGTATTCGTGAATTTGATTTATGGAACATCAGAGCAATGTGCTAGAAGTATTAATTAATAAAGCTCTCAAAGATTACCTCAGATCTGGTTGTGCCGGGTATTTAGAATGATTATATCGTGATAGTAGACATATTTTGTATGTGATTAGAACCAATCACATATTTATTTATTTCTTTAAATATTTAAATCCTGCCTCTCCTCATGGCTCAAGGTATCTGGCAAAACATAATTAACACCATTGCTATTTAAAGCTCACAAAAGAAAACCCCAAATTACTCCCCTGCCCCCAAAAGATACCTGAGATAAATGCCCCATTAAAAGCATTGGCAAATGGAATGGCCTTACTCCTCCCTTACCTCCTTGGGGAACAAGTTCCCCAAAATAGGAGCTACCATGGAAAAGGCGTGGGCTTTAGTTGATGTGGACTAGCTTATGTGGAGGAACAGCCAGTAGGTGGCAGCCTGAGGTTCACAGCAGGTGCATAAAGATGTAAGGGAAGAGACAATCCTTCAGATATGTGGGTTCTGTGACACCGAGGGCTTTAAAGATCATGACTACCACCTTGAATTGGATTTGAAAACAAAGAAATGGCCAATGTAGCTGTTGTAAGATAGGCAAGATACGATCCCATGGGTTAGCCCATAACAATAATTAGGCTGCCTCATTCTGAACCAACTGACATTTCCAGGTTGTCTTCAAGGGGAGACCATGATAAAGTGTAATCCAACACAGAGCTTACAAAAGTGTGCATCACTGTGGTCAAACTAACTCAGGCTGTGGTCAGATAAGTATTTTGATCTAATGTCATTGCTATTCCCTTGCAGATTTAAAGTGCACAATCAGACGGCAACAACTGCCTCCCCTTCCCCAGTTGTTGGCACCCAGTTCTGTCCCAACCTTGAATCAGAATTAATAGACACCAAAGAAAGTCCAGTCTTTACAGACGTCCATACTTTCACCCTGCATTTCCAGAAATCTGAACTTCCCTGTTGCAAACTGAAGCCAGTTGGGAAGTGTGAACCTTCAGGTCCATCTCCACTTTTTTAAAAAAAAAATGTTGGTGATGTGTACATAAGCACATATGTGCATGCACACCCCAAAAATTAAAAACCCGACCTGACATGCAGCACTAATTTGAATGACTGACCCTGGAGCGAGCACACAGTGAAGCCAGTTCAGGGTGTGCTGTCTGATCAAAACTTTCTGCTACAACATAAACCAGTTTAATTAGAGGCATGGCCAGAATGCACCAAGCCAGTCATCTGACCACAGCCTCAGTCTAAGTGGGGTGAATGTTGGTGAAACAGACACAGCTGTTAAAAGGTAGATAGTTGACTACTTATTTGATAGACTGGGGATTGGGAATTGGACTAGCCTGATAGCTTGACTTCATATTAGCTTTCCAGGGCTTGACTCCCCAAATTCATAAAATTATTTATATATTTATTTCATTTACAACATTTACATCCCCCCTTTCTGCCCTTACAAGAGCTGCCATGGTGGCCAATGATTTAAAACATTTCATACATAAATTAGTAATCAAAATGAGTTTGTTTACTTATACCCCAGCTTTCTTCCCAGTGGGGACACAAAGCAGCTTACATTCTTCTCCTCCCCTCCATTTTATCCTCACAACAATAACTCTCTGAGGTAGGTTATGCTGAGAGTTTGTGGCTGGACCAACAAAGGTCACCCAGGAAGCCTCCTTGACAAACCAGGGATCGAAACCTGGGTCTCCCAGGCCCTACTCTGAAGAAGTACCTGAAGAACTGAGCAGTGACTCTCGAAAGCTCACCCCCTGCCACAAATTTTGTTAGTTTTTAAGGTGCTACTGGACTCTTGCTCTTTTCTACTGCTGGGTCCTACTCTGACATTCTATCCACTACACCCCACTTGCTCTCACCATTCAGCCACCATGGCATTCACTATCAAATAACCACAAACAACAACCCTTCAGGGAGATGTTCTGTCAGAGGTCCATGCAGAGGTGTCAAACTCATTTATTACAAGGGCCAGATCTGAAATACATGTCACTTTGTTGGGCCGGGCCATGTGTGCCTTAAAATGTAAAGCCAGGTACTGGAGAGAGAAACTGTATAAAGGAGAGCAGCCGGTAAGCTCTGAGTTGGTGTGTCCTCACTGCAAGGCCCCAAGGGCTGGGAGGGGGGTGCAGAGGAAAACTGACACAGGCGGGCTGGAGTGGAAGCAGTGCAGCTCTAGGCAGATGCTCCCATGATGCTTGACTGCTACAGACGGGGGGAGTCCTGTGCTGTCCCTGGAGCTCATGCGTGCGCACTACTTGCGTGCGCTGCCACTATGACACCACCCGGAAGTGACATCATCACATCAGGACATTGGGGGCGGGGCCACTAGGATTTTCCCTCAAATCATAGAGTGTCCCGCCCCCAACATGGCCAGCGTGATGATGTCACCTCCGGGTGACATCATCACGCTGGGGATGTTTGCCGGAAGGGGGTGGAGTTCCCCCCGGGGCCCGATTTTCTGGCAGCGGGTAACGGGCCTCTTGGGCAGGGGTTTACCCCCAGGGGGACTTGGCAAGCCTAGCTTCAGAGGAGGTTGTTCTGCCCTGCTGAAGCCACAATAGAGTGGCTCCACCCACTACCCCCCAGCACTCCCTCCCCTTGCATCAGTTGCTCGCAGGCCAGATAAGAGCCCTGGACGGGCTGGTTCCAGCCCCCGGACGTTATGTTTGACACCCCTGCCCTAGAGGCCTGGGCCACTTCCATCTTTTGAGGCCCCAGTCTAAAGTATCTATATTGGAAGTGTCCCTTTGAGCTTGAGGCCAAGGCCAAATGATCTTCCAGTCCCCCGCCACCACTTCGATTGGCCCTGTCAGGGATGAAGAGAAATGGCTTTCTGAGTAAAAGCTTCCAAGCAGGCTTGAGCTGCCTCAGCACTTCACGTTTGAGGAGAAAAGTGCTCCGGCAGCACCATGATCAAAGCAACGGGAAAAATGAGTTTCGCAGAACTGAATAGCACATCACTGAGGTAATTAAAATGTATCAGGACTCCAGTGGAACTAAATATGAGCATATTAGGAATGGATCCAAGAAGAAAAGAACACAATTTTGTACAGCTTTGCTCCTTGGAATCCTTTGAGGTTCTATGATCTAATAGTTTGGCATGGCAAATGCGGGCTTGTTAGATGCATGTTTTGCATGAAGAATTTCCTCATTGCTCTCTCGGGAATGTATGTCAGAGGCCACCAGCTTCCTCCTCTGTACTTTGTTAGTAAAGGCTGAGCCATAAATTGCATATGTAGCACCAGTTTTGAGCACTGAGCTCAGGCTAGCATTAACTTTTGTCAAAAGCCAGGTTCAATCTCAGCATTGTTAACTGACCAAAGGTTTGTTTGTTTTTTTCCTGTCAAGTGCAGGAAAGTAAGACTGCATTCAGAAAGGCATTGCAAAGTTAAGGACCCACTAAAAGAGAAATCTAGGCTTATGGAAGCAACCCTAAACAGGTCCACACAGGAGTAAGTCCCATTTTATTCAGGGGGTTTTATGCCCAGGAAATGGTGGGCCTGGTTTTTTTTTTAATCATTGCAATCTTGAAATGGTGGCCATTGGTGAAGAGTGCCATCCAATCGCAGCCGACTTACAGCAACCCCATACGGTTTTCAAGGCAAGATATGAACAGAGGTGGTTTACCATTGTCTGCCTCTGCGTAGCAATCCTGGACTTCCTTGGTGGTTTCCTGTCCAAATACTAACCAAGTTCAGTCCTGAGATCTGGGCCAGGGGGGCTGGCTATTAGCAACATCTCCATGGAGCTTCTATGATCAACGGTTGTACATTTGGATACTAAATGTTGGTGGCGAAGTTACAACAGGGCACAGGTCTATGGTTCAGTGGGAGAGCCTCTGCCTTAGTCCCAGGTTCAACTCCTGGCATCTATGGATAAAGGTGAGGGGAAAGGCCTCGACAAGAGACCCCGGAGAGCTGCTTTGAGTTGGAATAGACAAAACTGAGCTTGAGAGAGCAGCACTGACGGAGTATAACACCTTCTTTCCTTGTCACCCTCCAGAGGCTTCTTATTGGACAGGGGGAGGGGAAATTAAGATCCTTTAATATTTTGCCACCTGTTTGGGAGAGTCAGTCAATATAACAGTCATTTCCAGTGGTTTTGTTAAGGAACACACTCCCACTTGTAACTTTCCTCCCACTTACAAACTGGGATGGAATTCTTAGACGTTATCCCCCTTGCTCAAGGAGCCTCTTTCCCAAATTTCAGATTAATTCAAGGTGTTGGTTTCAAGCTTTAAAGCCCCTGCATGGCTTGCGAGAAGGTCAAAGAAGAAGGGGATGGCAAAAGGATGAGATGGTTAGACAGAGAAGAAGAAGAAGAAGAAGAAGAAGAAGAAGAAGAAGAAGAAGAAGAAGAAGAAGAAGAAGAAGAAGAAGAAGAAGAAGAAGAAGAAGAGGAGGAGGAGGAGGAGGAGGAGGAGGAGGAGGAGGAGGAGGAGGAGGAGGAGGAGGAGGAGGAGGAGGAGGAGGAGGAGGAGGAGGAGGAGGAGGAGGAGGAGAAGAAGGAGGAGGAGGAGGAGGAGAAGAAGAAGGAGAAGAAGAAGAAGAAGAAGAGGAGGAGGAGGAGGAGATTGGATTTATACTCCACCCTTCACTACCCAAAGGTGTTTCAGAGCAGCTTACAAACTCCTTTCCCTTCCCCTCCCCACAACAGACACCCTGTGAGGTAGGTGGGGCTGAGAAAGCTCTTGACACAAACTGCTCTTTTTTCAAGAACAGCTCTTATCAGAACTATGGCTTGCCCAAGGTCATCCAGCCAGGTGCAAGTGGAGGAGTGGGGAATCAAACCCGGGTCTCCCAGATTAGAGTCCGCATACTTAACCACTACACCAGACATGAAATCAAGCAAACTCTGGAGCACAACGGAAGACAGGAGGGCTTGGCATAATGTGGTCCGTGGAGTCATGAAGAGTCGGGCTCGACTATGCGACTGAACAACAAATGGCTTGTGACCAGGGTATCAAAAGGCTACATTCCTGCCTTAAGGCCACAGGGAGAGGCCCTCGACTACCTCCTAGACCAAAGAAACATGTCTGGTGGGCACACTAGAGAGGGGCTTCTCAGTGGCAGCCCCACTATTATGGTACAACCCCCCACAGGAAGATGTGCCCGGCCCTCTCACACTTGACCTTCAGGAGGCAGCAGAAGATAGTTTTATTCACGATGGCATTCAATTTACTTTCAGTGCTTCTGCCTACTAGCAGTTCTAATTTATTGATTTTAAATTAGCGTTTTTATGTATTGCATGAATTATTATTATTATTGTGTTTTACTGCTGGTCACATCTGTCCACCTGCTGGACCCTGTCTGGACCTGGACTTTGGGCTGTTGGGGCGAGCAGTGAGATGTCGGGGTAAGGAAACTGGGAGTCTGCAGGGCAGCAGGGCGGGGGATTTAATGAATATCTCCCTCCCCTCCTCCACAGATGGAAAGCTGTGGCTGTTCTGGCTGGCAACTCAGGTTCTAAGCCAAGGAGATGCGGGTTTCTCATATTCCCATCACACACACACACACACACGGTTCCTTTCCCACTGCCAGGATCTTACGACTGGGGGTTAGGGGTGTACTGTTTAACAGATATTGTCATGGGCTTGAAACCTTCCACCGGGGGTTGCCTGCTTTTAAACTGGTCCCGCTAATTGTCCTTTTAATGGCAGTTTGATCTGCAACAAACGGAAGGTGATGTTATTTACATTTGTGGCATGCATAACCTCAACTGCCCATTTCCACATATTAAGCCTCTGTTAAAAGGGCAGGGCATTTTTCTCCTGGTCAGTTTCCAGCCCTACAGCTCTAGGTTCGTTCATATTACCATTGGAGATGCGTTCACTGGTCTCCTGCATCTCACAGAAGAAGGAGGAGGAGGAGGAGGAGGAGGAGGAGGAGGAGAAGGAGGAGAAGGAGAAGGAGAAGGAGATTGGATTTATACCCTGCCCTTCACTCAGAGTCTCAGAGTGGCTTGCAATCACCTTCCCCTCCTGAAAAGTACTGAGACTGACGAGTGATTTCAGCTCTCACATACTTTATTTAGATCGGGAACAAGACAACTAAGCCGGCTCACAGGCCGGCTTTTTATCCCCAGTGAGCCCACACCCCAAAACACACTACACCCAGTGATTCGCTATTTACATTGATTGGATTAACTCCTGCTCCTCAGTTGGAGGGGAGCCAGGATCCTCTAGTCCATTGTCTTTCTGGGCGAAGCTCAGGCCCTTCGCCTGGCCACATGGTAGACCGGTTAGAACCAGTCTAAGCACATGGTAGCCCTGTATCCAGGTCTCCCTGTGGATACACCACACCTCCTCTCCCCACAACAGACACCCTGTGAGGCAGGTGGGGCTGAGAGAGCTCTGACGGAAACTGCTCTTGAGAGAACAGCCCTGAGAGAACTGTGACTGACACAAGGTCACCCAGCAGCTTCATGTGGAGGAGTGCGGAATCAAACCCGGTTCTCCAGATTAGAGTCCGCAGTCATAACCACTACACCAGTTTAAACAAACCAGTATTGTATTCTCTGTCAGAGCAAATGTTCAGAAGTGCCATTTCCTATTACTGAAGTTGTATTTGATACTAAAAAGGTACGTGCATGACTCAAGTAACCAGTCAGCAAGCAACTGACACAGAACTGTGGCTGGAGGACATTGCCTTTCACTGGCTGCCGCAACCAGGAAAGGGGTGAAATGAGGAAAGGCAAATGTCATGCATTTCTTAGTGCAACCAGCAACTCATGAGAAGAGGGGACTGATCTGTACAGTATGTATGCAGCCTGAAATGACCATTGGCAGATCTCCCCCACTCCCTCCCCTTCAGCTGCTATACAGTGAAAACAACATAGTCCCTATGCTGAGCTTACATGTTTTCTTAACCATGTGACAGAGCTCTTCCTGGATCAGACCAATCTAGTCCAGCATCCTGTCTCACACACTGGCCAATCAGTTCCTCAACAGCACAGCACAGAGGCCAAGGCCTTCCCCTGATGCTGCCTCCTAGCACTGAGGCCCAGAAGTTGAGCTGCCTCTGAATGTGGAGGGTCCATTCATTCACCATGGCTAGTAGC
Organism: Gekko gecko; assembly: GCA_029375565.1. NCBI lineage: Eukaryota > Metazoa > Chordata > Lepidosauria > Squamata > Gekkonidae > Gekko > Gekko gecko. The sequence goes on from JAPDNY010000007.1 coordinate 31,494,606, forward strand.
CACTGATAGACCTATCCTCCATGAATACATCTAATCTTCTCTTAACCTTCTCTATGCCTCTGACCATCACTACATCCTCTGACAGCGAATTCCACATTTTAATCACGCTCTGTGTAAAGAAGCATTCCATTTTGTCTGTCCTGAATCTAGGGGAGGGGCCATGGCTCAGTGGTAGAGCATCAGCTTGGCATGCAGAAGGTCCCAGGTTCGATCCCTGGTATTTTCATCAAGGATCAGGTTGTAGGTGATGCGAAGGACCTCAGCCTGAGACCCTGGAGAGCCACTGCCAGTCTGAACAGACAATACTGACTTCTGGTCTGATTCAATATAAGGCGGCTTCATGGGATCATGTGTTCATATGGACTGCTTATCAGCTTCATTGGATGCCATCAAGTTCTAGTAATTTGGGAGACAGAAGGCAGTAGTTATGCTGCCTCTTCCTGCTATGCTAATTTTCTGTGTGAAGGGACGTTTTGCCAAGAAAATGCCCCCTCCCAATTGATTCACTACCTCTTATTTGAAATTTTGCAGTTTTGCCTCAAACGCACTAGCAGGTATGCCTGCTCAGATGCACAACTTTGTATCTTTGTAAATAATACAGATGTATTAGAAAACCATCAGTCATACTCACTAGGGAAGCAAGCTTTCCAAAAGCTGTACCTGGAACTTCTGGTCATAGTACATAAGAAGAAGCCAATGTTGGATCAGGCCAATGGCCCATCTAGTCCAACACTCTGTCACACAGTGGCCAAAAATACCAGGTGTCATCAGGAGGTCCAGCAGTGAGGCCAGGACACTAGAAGTCCTCTCACTGTTGCCCCCCCAAGCACCAAGAATACAGAGCATCACTTGCCCCAGATTGAGAGTTCCTATTTATACCTTGTGGCTAATAGCCACTGATGGACTTCTGCTCCATATCTATATATCTAATTCCCAAGTGGCCCCTGTGTGCGGATATCTAAATCCGCACATCGGGGGCACCTGGGGGGCAGGGAGATTTTCCTACGCACGTGGGGCAGTCCCCACGTGTGCAGAAAAATCTAAAAAGTTTTTTTAAATGTAAGGGGAATATCTAAATCCCCCAAAAAGTAAGAGCGTTCCCTGCGCATGCGCAGGGAACGCTCTACAAACTGGCCATTGCCGCTGCGCTGTCAAGGGATGGGAGGGCGGGAGAAGGCTTGGCGGGCCAGCCGGCCTCGCCTCTGCCGCTGCTGCTGGGGAGGGAGGAAGGGGGAGGCTTGGCGGGCAGCCGGCCTCGCCGCTGGGGAGGGAGGGTGAAGCTTGGCGGGCCAGCCGGCCGGCCTCCCCCCTCGCCGCTGTCGCCGCTGCCGCTCTGCTGCTTGAAAGGGAGGGAGGGGGAGGCTTGGCGGGCCGGCCGGCCGGCTGGCCTCCCCCCCCACCGCTGCCCTGTTGCTTGGGAGGGAGGGGGAGGCTTGAGGGGCCGCCCGGCCTCGCCGCCCCTCTGCTGCTGCTGGGGAGGGGGAATCTCGGCGGGCCGGCTGGCCTCGCCGCTGCCGCCGCCGCTGCTGGGGGGGAGGGAGGGGGAAGCTTGGCGGCCGGAATACTCCCCCCCCGCGAGTATCGCGGGTCCGCCTCTTCTTGTGTTTATCTAATTCCCTCTTGAAGCTGTCCATGCTTGTAGCCACCACCACCTACTGTGGCAGTGAATTCCATGTGTTAATCACACCCGTGTGAAACTAAAAGCACTTTTAGAGCACATCATCAGCTACTAAAGTTCACACTTTCAACCAAAACCACATTCGGATTTTTAACTGTGAACAAAAAGTGCCCACTCTCAAAAACCACACTCTGCTCACAGTTTAATTAAATGATCACAGAGTCCAGGACATTCAGCAAAACAGTTCTACTTGGCTCTCAAATTTCCTGCACTTGATATTGTGTTAAGATATCATAACTCAATGCACCTATTTACAGATATGCCAAGTTACACAAGTTATACTACTGGGTATCATTATTGCACTGAAGATCAAACAGGGAAATTAGAAAAGTCCACCACATCTATTTTCCCCAGCCCCCCCCCACCCCATGCAACTGACTATAATAGATTTATGCCGCTTCTGGTCTGAAGTAGGATAAATAATATTTTGTTGTTGCAGCTATAAACTGAGGGTTTGGGTCCATCCCACAATCCTTGAGGCCGAGTGCAGAACACTAAATTATTTGCTACAGCAAGACAACAGGGTCTTTCTGGTTCCATACAGCCTTTGCCTTTATACATCTCTTCCTCCCCCCGCCCCAATCAAAGGTGCATTTACAAAGATGCCCTGACAACTTGGATGTGATTCTTGATTACAGGAATCGTCCTATCATGCCCTTGAGAAGATGTGACAACCATCCCCAGAGTAATAAATATCTTTGCCTCTTTAAAGCTGGGAGACTCGATTAGCTATCTGAACTGCATCTCACTGGGATTTTTTCATATTTAGTTTCAGGGAAAGGAGGCGTCTTCCAGTGCTAATGGCAGAGAGGTCTCTGAAGAGGCTTTAACTCGGGATTCGGGATGCAGGCCTCCAGGTGGGACCTCGGAATCCCCCAGAATTACAATTCATCTCCAGTCTACAGAGGTCAGTCCCCCTGGAGAAAATGGATGCTTTGGAGGATGGACTCTGTGGCATTATACCCCACTGAGGTCCCTGTCCTCACCAGGCTCCATCCCGAACTCTCCAGGAGTTTCCCAATTTGGATCTGGGCACTCCACCCCCCACCGGTGGCTAGGGGGGACCTGGCAACCCTACCCCAGTACACACGACAGCGCCATGGGTCCACTGGATACACAGGGAGGGAGCGTGGCCTTGCCCCCTGCCTCCATACAATCACCTGGTCATTTGCCGGGTGTGACCATGTGGAGGAACTGGAGTAAGAGGATCTTATACAGACCCGCATACAGCTCCAGAGTAGCACACTTCATGTCCAGCCAAGAACAACATGTGAGAAACACTCCCATTGCAATAGTGCAGTGTCCAATGATAACTGCAGGATCAAATGTCACAGCAACACGCCATAATGGGAAGGAAGTCACACAATACCTTCCAGTACATCAGCCCACTCGTGTGAATGGTCTCTAGCTAATCAGTACGACGGAGCTCAACCAGTGCCAAATTTCGAACATTTCAATTGTCTTTACCATGGGCCAAATAAAATGAGCATAATTATAGTGAGAAGGAGTTTTGTGGCACTTTACAGTCCAGCAATATTTTATTTCAGCATAAGCTTTCATGGACATGTGTTCTAATAAGTCGATTGTTATTTTTCTTGCTTGAGGTTAAAAGCCCAAACTGAATTCACATACGTTCTGAATTATGTCCTGTAAATGTTATGACACATGAATAAATCATCACATAACACATCTGAGCTCGATCCAATTTTTGAAGATTTTCCGGAAGCAATGAGTCACAATTTGAGCACATGTTGAATCCTTGATGGGTTCAACAAGTATAGATTTGAGTGGAGATAAAAGCCAATTTACCTTGATTCAGAAAAAATGATCACAAGTCTTGTCAAAGCTTTTGGAAAATTTATATCTAATAATCATGGGCACAGATCAAAAACATGCCCAACAGGCAACAAGACCACCCAGGGCTAGGATATAGATTTCCTGGCAGAAAACTGTGAAAGTTTTAAAAAGAGGAAAAAGGGCTCTTTTTGTAGCAGGAACTCCTTGCATACTAGGCGACACACCCCTAATGTAGCCAATCCTCCAAGAGCTTAGAGTAGCCCCTGTAAAAAGAGCTCTGTAAACTCTTAGAGGATTGGCTACATTAGGGGTGTGTCGCCTAATATGCAAAGGAGCCCTATGACATAAGGAATATTTTGATGCTGTAAATCTATGGGTTGCCAGCTCTGGATTGAAAAATACCTGGAGATTTTGGGAGTGGAGCCTGGGGAGGGAGGGATTTGGGGAGGGGAGGGACCTCAGCAGGGCACAGTGACACAGACCCTTTCCCATTAGCATTCTAAACCAGATGTTATCCACTGTTGGCCCAATTCCATGTAAAGCAATAACAGGGACGGGGCAGTTTATACAGCAAATTTCAGTCCGTTAATGAGCTGTCCCTGAAGCAACCTGGTCATTTCAAATAGCAGCATGCTTTTCCCCTTGCCCTTTTTCACTATACAATTTTCCTTGAACTTTTTTCGCCGAACATTCTAAGTTGAGTGTCATAATGTATAGCATTTCTCAGTGTATCTCAGCGGTGCTGCTGTAGCACTGAAGTGCCATATTGGGCAGGGAGAAAGTGTGATGCTATTGGAAGCGCTACAGACATTTTAAACAGTGCACTACAGCAATTCAGAAATGCAAAGAGGTGGAAATGGAACAAAGAAGTTTACCTCAAGAATGGCTCAACCACGATTTGGTAACCGGTTTCAGTTTTGGCGGAGCGAATGGCGGCCACCTTTCGGGACGCTCCTGAAGGAGGCTAGCCCGCGTGCAGTTGGGGGGGTCTTCGCTTATGCGATTGACCCTAGTGAGCCTTAGTTAAAGGCTCCGAACCGGGGGCGCTTTGGGGAGTAGCCTCTTTGCCGGCAGATAGCCGGGAAATTGAGGCTTTCTCCCCGCCCCAATCGGCCCCACTGCGTAGTGTGTCCCGCATGGGATTTAGCAACGCCACCGATTCCCAGGAGTGAGGCAAAGCGACATGAAATAACATAAAAAGAAGAACTGACATCAAACCGTGAGTTGGAGGTCTGAATTAAAGCGCAAAACCGATTCCCCCGATAAGCGAGCAAGCGGAGGGAGGAGGGCGACTTCCCCCCCCATCGGGAAGCGAGATTTATAAAAGGAAAGTTAAGGGGGCGAAAGGGAAGAAAGGCTAGTGAACGTACCTTTGGGATTTCATTGAAACTGAAAACCAGCGAGTTTCCTGAGGGACGCGACGTGACTTGGAAAAAGTAAACAAACTGAAAAATGTCGGCAATGAAAAAGGTCCCACTTAAACCGGAAAAGAAGGGAGGAGGGACTTCCGGTCCGGGCAACCTTCCTTCAGAGCCTGCTGTCAATCAACAGAAAGGCGAGCTACTGCACCCCCTGCTGGATCAAATGCAGAAAATCAATGAAACATTAATAAGCATGCAAGGTGTTCTCAACAGTCAACAGAAACAGTTAACAGAAACTTCTAAGAAGATGGAGGAGATCGCGCAAAAATGTCTGGTCTCGACGGAAGATACCAGAAAAATAAAGAAAAGGGTCAACAAACTAGAAAAATACCAGGATGAACAAGAAAAAAGAATCTTAAGGTTGCAGATGGAAAAATCGAATCTGATCCTCCGCTTCCAGGGCATTAAAGAGGAAGAGAAAGAAGATCTCAGATCAACACTAGCGCATGTCTTGGCACCCGTAACTGGCAGAGAAGAGCGAGATTTAAAAGAAGAGATGGACTTGGCCTATAGGGCCTATTCCACCTTTACAAAGAAAAATAATCTGCCAGCAGAGGTTGTTGTCAAGTTCACTAAGCAGTGTACCAGAGATCAGATTCTGCGTGCAGTCTCAGCGGTGCCCTTGAAGATTGGGGAGCAGACTGTAAGAACACTTAAAGATGTGCCTTATGAAATTCGTATGAAAAGGAAAGAATACAAAGGACTGACCACTTTTCTGCAAAGAAATCAGGTGAATTACAAATGGAGATTCCCTGAAGGACTGGATTTTAAGTATAAGGATAAAAGAGAGAAGATTGACTCCATCTTCAAAGCACAAGAATTTCTGAAGAGACACGCCAGCATGGAGGAAGAGGCAGCACTTGCAGTTTGGACAGAATCGAGTAGCGACGAAGACAGCGGCCCTGAGGATGGAGGTGCCGGAGCGGGAGCTGTGAAAGCTAAAGCGGGCCCATCATATAACCTAAGGGACACTAAGAAAAGACTGCCCAAGAAATAATTGTTCACGAAGCGTCAGAATGGAACTGACTAATCATTAACCCCAAAGGACATTACTAACCTTATTAACAGAGATTTTTTTATTTCTTTGAACTTTGTTAAACTGAAAAAAAAAAGACTCTTCAACCTCGGTGGATGTCAAAAATACATTTATATTAACTAAAACTAACCCTCTTTAACAGAATACTCACTCACATCTATATACCCTTCCTTTTTCTTTATATGAAAAGAATAAATACCTCTCCTCTTTAGGAGAGTTTTATAAAAATAATAATAATAATAAAAAAAAAACCACGCTTTGGTAACCAAGTGCAAGTGGCTTTGTATGAAAAGGTAAATAAAATCTGTTAGCAACCAGCTGTTGAAACAGTTGTGTCTGAAATGACACAAAAAATCCAAAACGGATTACAAAGGCTATCTGAAAGGGACCATAGAGTCCAGCCTCCAAAGCAACCATTTTCTCCAGGGGAATTGATCTGTTTTCTGGAGATCAGTTGTAATATTCGGAGATCTCCAGGTCCCACCTGGAGGTTCGCAATCCTATGTAAATCTCACCAGATGGCACCATTTTGAGTTACCAAGGGAACACTCAACAACGTTGTAGTCATGCTCTGCTGTTCTGGGAGGGAAGTCTTTTCGTGAGCAGGGGCAAGGAGGGAAAGGAGGAGGGAAGGGCAGGAAGTTGGTTGAACAGCCAGGAAGGAAGATAAAGTGGATGGGCAGGGGGAGTTGAGTTGGAGCAGAGGGAGAGAAGGAACCTGCCACCAGAACAAGTTAATTTCTATATTAGTCAGGTTATCTGGTGCAAATCTTTCACTTGCTACTCACTACTTTGGCAACAACAGACACTAGAATACCCAGGGGTCTTTTGGGGGGGGAGCAGACCGGAGCGCAGCTCCGGGAGCTCAGGAGCCAAGCCCCGCCCCCAGCCGGCGTCCCCGAGAGTCTTTCAGGCAACCGAATGTCAATTTCAGCTCCATTATATCCTATGGGCCATTGAAGTCAATGGTGAAAACATAGGGTATATTCTGGGGGCTGGAGGGGAGGGGTTTTGAGGGAGAGGCTCCAAACTCACAGGATAGCTGATGGAGCCTCTCCCCAAGATACCCACCAAGTTTCAAGAACATTGGATCAGGGGGTCCAATTCTATGGGCCCCTAAACAGGTTGCCCCTATTCCCTCCATTGTTCTCTATGGTGGGAAAAAATTAACTGTTTTTCCCACCATAGAGAACAATGGAGGGAATGGGGGCAACCTGTTTGGGGGCCCATAGAATTGGACCCCCTGGTCCAATGTTCTTGAAACTTGGTGGGTATCTTGGGAAGAGGCTCCAACAGCCATCCTGTGAGTTTGGAGCCTCTCCCTCAAACTCCCTCCCCTCCATCCCCCAGAATATACCCTATGTTTTCACCATTGACTTCAATGGCTCATAGGATATAATGGGGCTGAATTGCCGCCAAATTTCTTTCATTCCCTCCTTTCCTTCTTTCTTTTTCCTCTTTCCCTCATTCTTCTCTTCTCTCTTTCTTTCTTTCCCACCTTCTTCTCTTCTCTTTTTTCCTCCTTTCCCTGTTTCCCTCCTTCTTCCCTCTCTTTCTTTCCCTCTTTCCCTCTTTCCTTCTTTCTACTCTCTCTCTTTCCTTCCCTCTTTCCTCCTTCTGTGGCCCAGCTCTCATGAGAAGGAGTTTAAACTTTAAACCCCTTCTCTCTTAGCTCCCCCACCCAGGCCAGCTGGGGAAGGGAAGGGGAGGCTTTTGAAGATGCCTCCCCCCTTTTGCTTCCCCTTCTGACATCACTTCCGGTGATGCCAGGGGGCGTGGCATATGCTAATAGCCTAATGGCTCATTAGCATACCATATGCTAATGAGCTCCTGCAGCTGTTCTTCTACGAAAAGACCCCTGAGAATACCTTTCTGTACTTCCAGCAGCAACAGTAATCTGGGAACAGAATCATATCCAGGCCTGCAGTTTCAGGCCAACCATGCAAGATATTGGAAGTTCCGTGATAAAAGTCAAAATGCCCAAGGAGGGCTGAAATCAGGGCCTGCAAACAGGGCTGCCAAGAATCACCAGAGGCCCCCAGATAAAAATTTCCTTGGCATCCATTGGCATCCATTAACATTAACCAGACCTAACCTCAAAGGTCACATCTAACATGACTTGCACATGGGCTGCCAACTCTGGGTTGCGAAATTCCTGAAGATTTGGGGGTGGAGCCTGGCCAGGGCTGTTTGCAGAGGGAGAGGCCTCAGAGGGGTGTAATGTCATAAAATCCCTTCTCCAAAGCAGCCATTTTATCCAGGAGAAATTATCTCTAGAGATAAGCTGTAATTCTGGGAGATCACCAGGCCCTGCCTGGAAGCTGGTAACCTTACTTGCACAGCTCCATGCCATGAGCCCTGTCATTGCCAGCCTCAAGATACGGCCTGGAGACCTGTTGCCCAGAATTGGGGCTGCTGCAAAAAGAACCAAGAATGGATTGCAGTAGCTGTTTCTCTTTTGGTAATAGGGTTGCCAAACTCCCCGGTTTGGCAGGGGTCCCCCACTTTTGGGGGGGTTCTACCCGACGCTGGCCAACTAGCTGGTGGGAGAATCCCCGCCCCCAAGCCCCAACACCTGCATCCATCCCTCTCCCTTCTCTTGAGAGGGAAGAGGGAGAGGGGTGGCTGCGGGCCACGTGCCCGATCTTCGCAAGAAGATCGGGTGTGTGAGGCCTTCCAGCTCCCTGCACTTAAAGGGGCTCCCTTTAAGTGCAGGGAGCCGGTGGGAAAGGGCCCTGTGCGTCCGATCTCCGTGCGGAGATTGGGCATGCAAAGCCTTCCAGCTCCCTGCACTTTAAAGGGAGCCCCTTTAAGTGCAGGGAGCTGGTGGAGAGCAGGGCGGGCATTCCCAATGTGACGTCATCACGTCCGGGATGCCCCACCCCTCTGGGAATGCCCCACAGTCCCCGCTGGGGACACAGATGGACTTGTCAACCCTATTTGGTAACCTCCAGTTAGGCTGGAGTAGTCTCTCTCAGCTTAACCTACCTCACAGGGCTGTTGTAAGCAGGCTCTTTTTGTAGCAGGAACTCCTTTACATATTAAGCAACAGGAGCTACTTTAAGCTTTTGGAGGATTGGCTACATTAGGGGTGTGTCACTTAATATCCAAAGGAGTTCCTGCTACAAAAAGAGCCCTGGTTGTAAAGAAAACTGGGGGAAAGGAGAGCCATGTATGCTGCCATCAACTCCTTAGAAGATGAGCAGGATAAAATGTATATATAGAAATATCAGGCTAGTTTCAAATGCCTTATCCCTGCCCAGTCTTCCTTCTCCTGCCTGCAAATCAAACCCACGATTCCTTATTGTCCTGCCATTTTCTGTTCCTTCCACTGAATACTTTTTAAATTAAATGTACTAGAAAATGCATTAAATGTACATATTTCCCCTACACTATTTTTCATCAATAAATCAGACAAATACATTCCACACATATTATACATATAAGTGATGCACATTATATGCATAAATATCTATCAATCAATTGCATATAAAAACTCTGCAAAATGCTTATATATGTCAAACTTGGGTCTCATTTGCCATGGAATTCTTAATTTACTTTGGTTCTGTATGCCTATTGTCCTTTGTTATTCTGGTTGGGAGGGAGGGGTCTATGAGTGTGTGAGCGTGTTGGTGTGGAGACTGCTTTGCTATGAGTCGTGCCAGCTTGTAACTGTGTTAAGCAGGGCCTCCCTTCTATGGGGAAGAATGCATGCTTGACTTTGGACACCAGACACTGCTAGATACTAGGCTTGCAGGTGCTGGGGAGGGCTAATGGTGCACAGTAGATTTTGGTGGGCTGAATGTATTGGTGTGATTGGACTGGTCATGGGGGAGGGGGCCTGTTTGAACTATGTATAATACCAGAACTGGCGCCTAGAGGGTCAGTTCTGACACAGAGCTTTATAGCTTGAGACATCTTTATTTCTCAATAAACAAATCACTACCAAGAGAGTGTTGTTAGGAGTAAGTTTGTTCAAGAGTCTGACAATGTACAAATATACAAAATCAGCAGAAAACTGAAATGGTTGACAAAAATGTAAAGGAATATAAAAAGAAATAAAAGAGGAAGTATTCCACCACCCCACTGTCCCATTGCCCTTCCTGCTCGTTGAAACATGACCTCAAGCCAGCCAATACTAGGATTTGGTTTTTTTTCCTGAAAAACCTCATTGAGATCCACTGCGCAATGCAAATCAACTGGATCTCAGGCTGGCTGGATCATGCCCTGTGACTTTACTAGTTGTCTGGAAACCCAATACCCAGGATATAGATTTCTTTTATGGGCTTCTTACTCAGTCAATTTTGCACCATCTGCTTGGTCAGACAATTATTTCATCATTGGAATCTCCCAGGACAGTGACAGAGGTTTCTAATGGGCCATTTGGCAAGTGCAACACACTCGCCTGGGAGCTTCCATTAAAGCAAATGCTACAGTTGATAAAAGTGACCCTAATTGTTTATTTTGTGCTGAGCAAATAGAAATCTATGCCTGGGATAAATATAAAGTGAACTGAAGTACACAGTGGAAAGACTTATTGTAATGAGCTAACAGGAAATCAAAAAAATGAAATCTGGACGCACACATCTGCAAAGAAGAGACTCAGGCCCCCTTTTAAAACCAAATAAAATAGAAATAATTGTGATTTTTAGTCTCTGTTGATGAGGAACTTGGCGTCACACTCTATCTAATAGTAAAGTAGCTGGGCACCCTGCAGACGGGCAAAGCAGCAAAAACAGAGAGTCCCACCTAGTTGGAGGACTTCCCAGCTATGCAGCACCATATGAGGCGGTAAATTAACCAGGAAAACTTCTCTACAAAAACAGGACAGAAAATATTCCAGAAGGGATGGAATGCTGAGAAAATCTGAGATTCACTTAGCACAAAGGAGGAGAATTAAATCAGTATTCTCAGATCCAGGATACCTCACATCATGCTCGAGGAAAAGAACTGGAATTTGGGAAGGGATTTCCAAATTGTCCTCTCTCCCATGATTCCTCTGAACCCCATATTTCCTTAAAGATAGCTTTCCTAAGCTTGATGCTGTCTTTCCAGCGAATAATAAAGGAACGATCTTACCTCCTGCCCATGCAACCGTGGATCACAACATCCAAGTTGCTGTTGCCTCTGATTTTGCTCATTTGCTTATGGGACGAATCCCCACGGAAATCTGCTCTTCTCCATCTACACTGGCTTATAGATGGAAGGCTAAAACAGTTTTGGTTTAGGGCACTTTCACCTGAAGATATCATCCCATTATGAACCAGGTTTGGTCCTGAACGCTGTAAAGGCGAGGTGGGATCATTTCAAAGGGGCCATTTTCAGATGGGCTCTTTAAACCGGGGGTGTCAAACATGTGGCACGGAGGCCAGAGCAGGCCCCCAGAGGGCTTCCATCAGGCCCGCGGTGGAACTGGCCATCTCCTGCTTCCAATTCTGCTGCTGCTGCTGCATCATAGCTTATTTCACCAGACTCTCTCAATCACTCAGCCATTTCCTGTTTTAACCTGGGTCCTGGACTCAGAACTCTGAGCATGAGATTTCTGTGATGAATGTCAATAAATCAAAAGTAGGTTTGCAGCTTACAAAGCTAATGTTTTAAGCATGTTTTTATTTTAAATTAAAAAAATATTTGCATTTGTGTCCTTTATAAAGTTTATATCTCCACTACCTGGCATTACATTTTATGACACACATGGCCCGGCCCAACAAGGTCTCATTTATGTCAGATCCCGCCCTCACAACAAATGAGCTGTGTGTACCATTTGGCTTTAAATGGTACACACAGGGCATTGGGGTTGGATCTGGAATTTCTGATGGTGCCGTGTTTTCCCACCCACAGTGCCTGCCATCCTTTGCTTAATCTCTGTCAATTTTGTGATGCAATGATATATCAAAAAAATGCTTCAGTTAAGAAAAAACAACATAGAAATGTGTGGGGAAAATAAAGTGGACCATTATGAAGTGCTGCAAACAGTTCAGATAGCATCGCTCCCAACTCAGAAATGCAACCACACAACAAAACCCTGAAGAAAAGTGCTTTCACACACACGCAAAAGGACAATAGTGTTTGCCCTTTAAGACATTTGAAATGGAAGAATAAAGGAGACGGCATCAGAATCAGCAACAGATTAAAAGCCTGCCTGTCTGAAAATGCAAAAACCTTTATTCTCCATCATATTTGTTGTTGTTATTGTTCAGGCACACAGTCGAGTCTGACTCTTCGTGACCCCATGGACCACATCACACCAGGCCCTCCTGCCCTCCATCGTCCTCCGGAGTTTGCTTAATTTCATGCTCGTTGCATCAGTAACACGCCATCTCACCGCTTCTGTTAGGTCCCTTCCGTTTTGGTCCTTTATCTCCATCATATACCAAATGGATTAAAGAGCCCATCTGAAAATGATTTAACTGAATTAAAAAAAAATATAGAAAGCTTGTGGAATTGTGGGACACAAGGGTGGGAATGTTTACTCAAGAGCTCTTAAAGGGACATTTGCTGATAATGATATTGCATGAGGAAGCCAAGGATACATAAAGAATGTGAAAAGTACTGGGACTTACTAGTGATTTCAGCTCTCATACTTTTATTAGGTGAAGATCAAGACAAACTTCCTGGCTCGCAGGCCAGCTTATATGTGCAATAAACCCCACACCCTAAACACACCGCACACTCGTGATAGGCTATAACCGTGGCTGAGAGTTCTATAGGCTCACAGCCGGGAGCCTAGCCCTCTGACTAGCTCAGGGCTAGGATCCGCTTGGCCATTGTCTCTGGGGGCGAAGCTTGGGCACTTCGCCTGACCGTGTGGAGACCTCACCTCGCACTTGGTCATAGCTGGATACATTACACCATGTTAGCCTGCAGTCACACATGCTAAACAATCCACTTTCAATCCACTTTCAGTGCACTTTCCAACTAGATTTTTACTGTGTGAACTGGCGAAATCCAGTTGGAAAGTGCACAAAAAGTGGATCATTTAGTGTGTGTGACCACAGCCACACTCACAGTGGGGAAAGAAGCTTTAATCCTTGTTTAGGTCTCGGTTAACACAGTCAGATCTCTGAGGTAATTCCACATCTGACACCTCACTTGTTATACATCCACTCAAATACAGCCATTTGAAGAGGGTTATGTCTGTCCCTCTTGCAAAGATCAGGGTGCTTAAGATGTTCACCCATCAGCTTTTGAGAATGGATGTTTTTGGCAATATATGCTTCATTCAATTTTCAAGAAAGGGTGCAACCATAAGCAGATCTACACAGAATTGTCCTCTTTTATTCAGTAAGGAAAGTCTTTTTAGGATTGCAGTTGTAACTACCTGGTTTTAAAAAGGTATCCAAATATTAAACAAAGGGGGGAGATGTTTAAGACGCTCTGTACCTGAGGTTGATTGAGAGGTGACCCTATTTGAATGATTTACATGTATATATTTTTTTAAAATACACACCATTCCAGTAGGGTGTTGTCTAATCCTGATTTAATTGTAACATTTGTAAAAATCATTAATCACATCAATAAAATAACAAGGATAAAACCAAAGACCATATAATGGTTAATTATAAGTCATTATTATTAATAATTCAATGATAATGGCAGTTAGTAAGTTTTTCTGAGGTCTGCTTGTCTTTTTATCTTGTCTACTGGCCAGTATGCTTAATTTTGTCTTTTTGCTATACTTATTACATAGACTTTAAAGATTTTTTAAAAAATTACTTTAATTGACCTACATTGGTTGAAAAGCAGGCTTTAGATAAATAACCGCAATGTTACAGCAATCCCAATGGGTAGAAGAGTTTCAATATTCCCTTTCTGGTGTGGAAATGATTGTGGGAGGAACAACAACCTCATGCCTTAAAAGAATCTTAGAGGTCCACCGTCCATTGACAGGCCTGTGGTATCGGATAGAATATCTGCTGCTACAATTTCCTCAATTGGTTTGGCAATTCAGAATGCAACATAATAAGGGGGAAATTGCCTCAAGACGTTGGCACTTTCCTGTCAATTCAACTGTGGATTACTACCATAATGTGAGGAAAACATTATTCCTCTCTCCTCCACATAAAGCCTACCAAATGACCTTGGGCCAGTCACAGTTCTCTCAGAACTCTCTCAACCCCACCTACCTCACAAGTTGCCTATTGTGGGGAGAGGAAGGGGAGGTGATTGTAAGCCTCTTTGAGACCGTGGTTAGACGTGCCTTTAAATTTGACTCAGCTGTGAATGCCTCATGGATCTAAAGGGCATAATCAGACAGCAACATCTGGGAAAGTTCCCACAGCCATCAGCACCTGTGCTGCTGAACCACAGAGGCAGAGTTAAAAGACACCAGGGAAAGTCCAGTCCTAACGCTCGCCAATGGGTTATGGATGGACTTCCCCCTGTCTGATTGCTCAAGCATGCTCTCGTGCCATTGGGATGGTCTGCTCATTCCATCCCAACTCAGTGCATTCCCCCCCCCGCCCCACTTAGCAGTATGTGCATAACCGCATACTCCATGGGGAACCCTTAGTGTGGAGGTGCAATTCCCCATTTATGTGCATGGGAAACAAAAGGCAAAAAAAACCACTCAGCCAAACACTGATCGGGCAGTGACAGGCTGAGCCAGCAGCTACAAAGGATGTGTGATCGCGCAATGCCATGTAAATTTCAACCAGGGGAAATAGGCTTGTTTCCCCTCCGCACCAAATGACACATCTGACCACAGCCTGAGACTCCTTAAAGTAGAGAAAAGCATAAAAACCGACCCTTTTTCTTTGTCAGCTACCATTAAATACTGATAAGAAATCATATTGGAAAGAGCAGGGCAGGAGAAAGGATGATGTCAACAAACCATGAGAAAACAGACCCAAATGATAACCAACCATCAGATTTCCCACAGTCATTCTTAGAGGAAACCTTTGAAGGAAGGTGAATTTGTTGCATGCTGAGAATATCTCCCATAGAAGCCTTGAGCATTTGTTGAGATGAATTGATAAATATATCATGGCGGAGCTGAGTGGAAACGCAAAAGTGTTTTGCTTGGAAGGAGGAAGGCTTGGGGTAGTTGCAAGGAAGAGCCAGGATGGTGTTGCCATTACAGTGCCTGGCTAGGATCTGGGAGACCAAGATTCAGTTCTCCACTCTGCCATGGAAGCTCACTGAATGATCATGCCCCAGTCACTCTTCCTCTTCCAAACTTACCTCACAAGCAAGATAAAATGGAGGCAGGGAGAATGTTGTTGTAAACCAAGGGGAGTTTTTAAAAAATGGGAAGTTTTAGGAAGACTAGACAGCTTCCATTGGAGGAGAAAGTATAAGAGACTTCAGTCCCCTGATCTCATCATCCTGTGCTGGTGTAGGAGCTCCAGTGCACACCTGAAGCTCATAGATATGCACAATCTTCCACATTCATTTCAGTGAAGGGGACCTCTTTTCAAACATCTCCTCCACGGGGCATATAGAGCTCAGGATGGGGCACTGGTACAAGAACAGTATGCACAAACAGGGCAAATATGCTATCACTGGCTCCCAGTTAGCTTCTGGGCCTTGTTCAAAGTGCTGTCATTGATCTTTAGGGCCTTTTACAGCTTATGGAACATGCCTTAAGGACTGCCTGTTCCCATATGAACCTGCCCAAACACTTAAGTACATAAAAACAGAGGAGAAGCCATGTTGGATGAGGCCAATAACCCATCCAGTCCAACACTCTGTGTCACACAGTGACCAAACTGTCCATGCTGATTCTTTGTTCATCAATGTGCCTACTAATTCTATCTTTAATAACCGATTCCGCCAACTTACCCAATATTGACATTAGACTGACCAGCATGTAATTCCCAGATCTCCTCTGGAATTTTTTTTTAAAGATGGGGGTTATATTAGCTACCTTCCACTCCTTGGGAATGAAGGCATATTTTTGTCAGGAGATCCATAAGTTCATCTTCATCTGGGCACCTTTCTTTGGGTGCCGTCACCATCTGAGGCCATGTGGGTGGGAAGCAAAAAGGACCTTCTTGGTCACGGCACCAAAATAATGGAATTCCTTCTCCAGGGAGATCCATCTATCCCTTTTATCATTGTTTTCCACCAGTGGGTGAAGAGTTGTCTTTTTTGTTTGTCATTCTCTCACTGACCCTCCTTCCTGTATACATGTTTTAACTGTGTATGTGCTTTGCTTAGTTGTGTTTTTAATTGTTTTTATAATTTGTATTTAAAAAACTTGTTTTAATGTTTTTTATTGTTTGCCACCTTGAGGACCCTAAGCTGGGTTGAAAGGTGGCATAAAAACCTTTTAAATAAAAAATAGTCATTTAGGATTGGCTAGTTTGACAAGTCCAAAATGATGACAGGCTCATCTTATGCTCCATGAAGGAAACCACTTTACAGGACAGATCTCTTCCCTGGTCCCTGAAGCAGTCTGTGCTCCAAAAAGTTGCTTTTTAAAGTTAAAGGACCTTCAACAATGGAGTTGGATGCAGAGTAGGTTGCATGGACAGTTTCTGGAGTTTTGGGGGCAGACAGGGACCTCAGTGCCATAGAGTCCACCCTTCAAAGCATCTATTTCCTCCAGGGGAACTGATCTCTAATCTGGAGATGACCTGTAATTACAGGGGGATCCCAGGTCTCCCCTGGAGGTTAGCATCCCTAATGCAGAGTAGGGGGCTGATGCTCAATAGAAATTAGCATAAACCATCCCCACCTCTCTTTCACAAGCTGTTCCACTCATGAAACAAGCTTTTGCACAAATATAGGGTTGAGACCTTTGATGTGAATGTGATTGCCAACTGAACTTTCTGGTATCAAATCCCTCATTATTCCCAAGACTCAAACCCCCTAATTTTATTGCCTCGCCATTGTTGTTCTGTATTCAGGCTGAACACCATACTAAGTGGCTTTGTACTGTGCAATAGTCTCTTGGGATCCAGGACCGCATGGATCATGTTGATCCATATGTGCATGTAATGTGTCGTCAAGTTGCAGCTGACTTATGGTGATCCCCGTAGGGTTTCCAAGGCAAGAGACATTCAGAGGTGATCTGCCATTGCCTGCCTCTGCATAGCAACCCCGGACTTCCTTGGTGGTCTCCCATCCAACTGTGCACCAGGAACGACCATGCTTAGCTTCCAAGATCTGATGAGATCGGGCTTGTCTGGACCATCCATGTCAGGGCATGTTGATCCATACAAACCAAGAATATGTCTTATGACATATTCCAAGCAGTTGCACACAATGCAAGACTGGAAATAGCAGTCAAGCTGCTCTGCTCAGAGTAACCTGGTCCACCATAACTAATCTTCTCATCAAGGAAACCTCACAAGCTTCCAAGAAACCCCAGGGTTGCTGTGAAAAAACCCATCCTGCTCTAGTGAAGGCAGGAAGGCAGTGCTGACAACATCTTGCGCGACTGAAAACTGTGTCCTCCACAATGTTCTCACTTCATGTTTCCAATCAGTAATTGCATTGATATCTCTCGGTGAGAAACTTCCTGCCTGACGTGAGTGCTGGATATCTGAAAGTATATTTGTACCTGGCTCTTTGCTGCAGTGACTTCATCTGTGGCTAGAAAACACCGTCACTCCAATCTTTGCATGCAAAAACAAAACAGCATCCCACCTTTGACTAATAACCCGAGTCTGTCTTTGCCTTCTAGCATGCAAAGCAATATACATTCAGAGAGAAACATTTGTCCAGCTTTTGCTTTTGTGACAGCTCTGTTTACAAACTAATGCAGGTTACCGTGCAATCCTAAGAAGAGTCACGGCCTTCTAAGCCCATTGACTTCAACCGAATTAGAAGCAGTACACAGCTAGAGTCCAGTGGCAACTTTAAGGTCAAAAAAGTTTTATTCAAGGTATAAGCTTTCGAGTGCATGCACACTTCTTCAGATACAACGGTGCCTCTCCTCAAACAACTCCCCCCATCAAGTTTCAAAAAGATTGGACTGGGGCGTTATGCCGGGCGGGGATCATGGGATCTGCATGGGGTGGGGCTGTAATATGGAGAGGAACTGGGAGAGATTGAGCACACAAAAAAAATCCTGGTGGAACCCAATCCGCCCTCCCCCCAAGTCTGTTGAGAAGGTAATTTCCAACAACCTGGAGGAAAAGAATGCCCTGCCCTTTAACAGAAGCTGAACATGTTGAAATGGGCAATTGTAGCTTTTTATGGTATGGAGGAAGGTAACATCACTTGGTAAGTAACACCTCGGAGAAGCAAACAGGCACGAGGGAATCCATGGGCACCCAACTGGGGATCACTGTGCTAGTTCACGTGCTTGTCAGTGTAAGCACTTTGAGACTGTAACTCAGGCTGCACACATAAGAACATAAGAGAATCCAATGTTGAATCAGGCCAATGGCCCATCTAGTCCAACACTCTGTCACACAGCGGCCAAAATATACCAGGTGCCATCAGGAGGTCCAGCAGTGGGGCCAGGACACTAGAAGCCCTCCCACTGCTGCCCCCTCCAGCACCAAGAATAGAGTGCATCTCCTGCCCCAGACTGAGAGTTCCCATCTAAACCCTGTGGCTAATAGCCACTGATGGACTTCTGCTCCATATGTTTATCTGATTCCCTCTTGAAACTGTCCATGCTTGTAGCTGCCACTCCTGTGGCAGTGAATTCCATATGTTAGGAATTCACAGAGTCACTTTCAACTGAGATTCAAATTCCCCATGTGGTCACCTGATCCTGCTGATCAGATGTGGGCTGGGCATGCTGTGCTCAAACCTTGGCTGAGTTCAGACTGGCAGTTTGCAGCAGGAGCCAGTCGTGGCAAAAAAGCCCCGGAATAAACTGTTCCGGGTTTTCCCAGTCACACGGGACCAACGGATGTGGGAGCATACCAGGAGGAGGTGCGCAGGAGCATTCAGACTGCTGGCCCAGAGGCGCGGCTGTAAGCGGCTTTTTCCGCTATGTGTGTATGGGCGCATAAGCGCTCATGCACATAAGCGCATCCGGCCAATTTGGGGTGGACCCCATTGCGCCAGCACCGCATTGGGCAGTAGAGTGGAGCACAGCCAATCCGATTGCTGCTGCCTTATGCACGGAAACACCCGGCGCACACTATAGAAGCGGGTTGCTCCCGGCTTTTTGGCTTCACATTTACACTTCCAGGAAGCGGAATAACACAGGATAAAGGTGCTCTCTGGGATTTGCTACCACTTTTGTCAGGTATCTTTTTAACGTGGGAGCAAAGCAGAACAGCACGGGTTGCCCACGGGTGGGGAATGCCAGGCAGATGTGCCTGTGTGGACGCCCCCTTTAATCCGCTTGGGAAACGTGGCTGAAAAGTGGCTACAGCGGGGCAAATTGCCAGTCTGAACTCAGCCCTTTATTCCCAAATGTGTGGCAGCCCAATTCAGATTGGGGCTATGGTATGTGGAGAGAGGGGTCCAGGCTTCTCCCAGGCCATTTTCCTACCTAAAAGTACCACAAATGAGCCCCACTGAAATAACCTCTGTGTACTGATGGAATACATATAAGTCCCGTTTGAGGACATTGGTCACAGCTAGAGTAGCCAGCTCTGGGTTGGGAAATTCCTAGAGATTTAGTGGTGGATCCTGGAGAAAGTGTGCTTGGGGAGAGACCTTGGTAAATAACACCTCATTGAGCCTGTGTTGGGATGTGGAATTGTATAGTATAGCCTGATCTCATCAGATCTCAGAAGCTAAATAGGGTCAGTACTTGGATGGGAGACCACCAGGGAAAATTCTGCAGAAGCAGGCAATGGCAAACCATCTCTGTTTAATCACTTCCCTTGAAAACCCTCTGGTGACACCATAAGTCATATGTGACTTGACAGCACTTTAAACATGCACAAGCCTATGTTAAAAGGGCAGGGCATTTCTCCAGGTCATTGGCAACCCTGTGTGGAGACCAAAATGTCAGGCATCCTTGGAGAGTTTGGGTAGGGTATCTAAGGAAAGAGTAATGGATGTTAATTCTGCCCATAACAACGTATGGTGAGCAGGACACAATCAAGAGTGTTTCCGGTAATTTAAATCAAAGATTACCATGGTGTGTTTTGAATGGGATATGTTGTTTACCTTTATAGATCCACATGCTTCCGTCACAAAAGCAGTCACAACATTTTTCTAGAGGCCTTCTGACCACAGGACATTTGCAATATTATCAATACACAAACACTGGTGGTTATCATTAGGTAAACAAGTCTGCAAATGCCCTCACAGAAGATCTGCACTCCACTTATCATAGTTTGCTGGAAATATTCATGGTCAAGGGTACTTCCTGTGGCAGATACCAAGATGCACGCTAAAGTTCAAAGAGGAAGTGTGGTGTGTTTGCTACTTGAAATGAACAGCCGCTGTTGTGAATAAACAAAAGATGACAGGCGGGTGGGAAGACAGCTCTGATCGAGTTTGACCCAGTGGATAAAGGGGTAGTGGTGGGTGGGTGCTAGTTTCTGTAGGGGGCAGAGGGATGTACAGTGGCATCTTAAGCAGAGTTGACTTCAGAGGACTTAGAAGGGTGTAACTCAGCTTGGGACGGCACTCTCAGAGGGCAAGTGAGAGACATGCCATTCTTAAAAGGCTCACATGTAGATAGCTGGAAAATTAAACTGCAAAACAGCAGCCTGTATTGAGAGCGTTTGTTATTTTAATAGCTTAAAACAACTAGAATGTTTTGTCTTCCAGAGATAACCAGAGAGATTTGTCTGGCAAGTCAGGAGGGATTCTCAGTGCAAGTAGGGTTGCTATGCCACTGGCTGGCACCGCAGGAGTAGGGTTACCAATGCCAAGTTGGGAAATACCTGGGGATTTGAGTTCGGAGCCTGGGGGAGACAGGTCTTAGGGAGGGAAGGGACCTCAGTGGGGTATTATGCCATAAAGTCCATCTCCAGGAGGATTGACCTCTGTTGTCTGGAGATGAGTTGTAATTCTGGAAGATTTCCAGGCCCCACCTGTAAACTGGCAATCCTATCTTGGAGTTTGGGGCGAGGCAGGAAGGGGACATGACATCATGAAATAGGGTTGCCAGCTCTGGGCTTGGGGATACCAGGAGATTTTGGGGGTGGAGCCTGAGGACAGTAGGGTGTGGGGAGGGGAGCGACCTCAGCAGGGTACAATGCTGTAGAGTCCACCTTCCAAAGTGGCCATTTTCTTCAGGGGAACTGATCACTGTCACCTGGAGATCTGTTGTAATAGTGTGAGGTCTCCAGCCAGCACCTGGAGACAGGCAACCCTAACACAGAGTGCATCGATGTCACGTCTGGGCAAAAATTTGGATAGGACATCAGCATACCAGCTGGTGCTCTTTAGCTTGGAGAAACGACCACTGAGGGGTGACATGATCAAGGTTTACAAGATTATGCATGGGATAGAGCAGGTTGAGAAAGAGGTACTTTTCTCCCTTTCTCACAATATGAGAACTCGTGGGCACTCAATGAAATTGCTGAGCAGTCGGGTTAGAACAGATAAAAGGAAGTACTTCTTCACCCAAAGAGTGATTAACACATGGAATTCACTGCCACAGGAGATGGTGGCAGCGACAAGCATGGACGGCTTCTAGAGGGGATTAGATAAACATATGGAGCAGAGGTGGCTATTAGCCACAAGGGATGGGGCAAGGGATGCTCTGTATTCTTGATGGTTGGGGGGGGCAACAGTGGAAGGGTTTTTAGTGTCCTGGCCCCACTGCTGGACCTCCTGATGGCACCTGATATTTTTGGCCACTGTGTGGCAGAGTGTTGGACAGGATGGGCCGTTGGCCTGAACAGGGCTCTTTTTGTAGCAGGAACTCCTTTGCATATTAGGTGACACACCCCTAATGTAGCCAATCCTCCAAGAGCTTACAGAGCTCTTCTTACAGGAGCTACTGTAAGCTCTTGGAGGATTGGCTACATTAGGGGTTGTTGCCTAATATGCAAAGGAGTTCCTGCTACAAAAGAGCCCTGGGCCTGATCCAACATTGGCTTCTCTTATGTTCTTACGTCTTCCAGAACTCCACAGTATTGCCATTATCATGATATTCCTGAGTGCTGACTGATGTGTTGACATCACATCCGGGCTTTTACTTGGGTGTGACATCAACGTATTGCATGTCATTTCCGCCTCCCCCCCAGTTCTCCCAAGTAGCTCAGACAGAAGGGTGAGTGGGACAGCCAAATGGGTAGGGATTGCCAGTCTGAAGCAAGCAAATGGCAAGGCTAAGGGCAATCCTGCTCTGTCCTAGATAGCCAAGAAGAGCCCAGTCTCATCAGATCTTGGAAACTAAGCAAGGTCGGCCCTGGTTGGTATTTGGATGGGAGGCAGCCAAGGTCATGACACAGAGGCGGGCAACAGCAAACCACCTCCGAGCATCTCTTGCCTTGAAAATTCCACCAGGGGTCATCCTAAGTCAGCTGTGACTCGATGGCAAAAAGGAGAGTGCAATCCTAAACAGTTATTCCCTTCTACGCTCACTGGTTTCAACAGACTTAGAAGGGTGTGTAAACCCTGCTTAGGACTGCCCTGAGTCTGTTCAGGTACCCCCAAGTGTGGCTGCTGCTCCTGTTTACTTTCTGATGAATGGAGCAGGTTGCTTCCTCATACAGGCAGATTCCACAGATGTGTCCCAGCAGTACCAGCCAGCAGTGTTGTCGCTGAAGCAGTTATCTAGAATGAAGCAACGCTACATCAGCAGGAAGGACAAACGGTCCAGACGTATCTGTAAAGTACTCCTTTCTCCAATGTGCATGCCATTTTGCATCCGAGGATGGAAGTAGGAAGTAAGGCTCGGAAGATAAGGCCACCAGGGATTTTTAGCCATAGAATTGCATAATTTCAAGTTTATTTGTTTTTACGAACTCTAATAGTAAAGTAGGCGGCTCATGGTTTTCACAAAAACAGCAAAGGAAGCCGGGAAAAGATGTCTTTGTACATTAACCATTGTGATGTAGGGGTTGGCGTATGGGACTAGGTTCTGGAAGATCCAGGTTCAAATTAACTCTCTGTCCTGGACGCTTGCTGGATGACCATGGGCCAGTCGCCCACTCCCGGCCTGACCTACTTCACAGGGTTGCTGTGAGGATAAAAGGGAGAGTCCCCATTAGGGAGAAAGTATATAAATGAAGCTGATAAATAGATAAGCTAAAAAACGTTGCATGAGAAGGACTGAGCACGTTCCTAAAGTAATGGAATGTGGGAGACGGCAGAGGGTTGTCAAGGAGAGAAAGAACAGAAGGAAATGGGAACATGGGCCTGCTCAAGTCCCTGAGAGCTCATCGTATTCTGGACGGGGAGTCTGGAAATCTCCTTCACAACACCCATGCGCAGAAACCAATTGTGTATTCTTTCTCCACCCCCATAAGGATTCCTCAAACGTCTCTATGGTCAAGATAGCTATTTTGGTCCACTTATGCATGCAGAAAAATATCAACTTGCAAATTTTAAGAACAGCCCCGTGAAGTCTGAGTACGCTCATTGCATTCACCGTGCTGAAAACCACTAAGTAAAAGAGAGAGATGGCAAAACCGGCTTGCTGAAGCTCCTAAGAGTTTAGCACCTTGGAGACAAAGATCTGGGTCTTCAGGGGGGCTTCCCAGTAATTTAACCACCACCCCTTCTTCACTGGCCCCCTAGTCAATTTAAATCAAATGCAGTTACTTGATTCTTGAATGCCCCTCCATTCCATTCCAATCCAAACAAAAGAAATCCATTGCCAGCATCAGCTGATCACCCATCTATCCTCGCCAGATTTTTAATTCATTGTTGCAGTACTCCAGCATAGAGGAAAGTCATGATCTGAGCACTACCTTATTTTTCCTCCACCTATATTGCTCATTTCCAAGACTGCAGAACCAGGTGAGGGTTCCCTGCACACATAAATGTGCAAAGCAGATGCTTGTATGATTGTCCCATGATATGATCTTTATGTTTGTTTTGTGGTTTCCCCTCTCGAGAAGTTCTATCTGATTCTAACCAAACCTTATCCCTCAAGTCCATATCTGAGAACCAGCATGGTGCAGTTGTTAAAGTGTCAGACCAGGATCTGGGAAACCCAGGTCTGAATCCCCACTTGTGCCATGGAAGCTTGCTGGGTGACCTTTGGGCCAGTCACACACGCCCAGCCTAACTCACCTCACATGGCTGTTGTGAAGGTAAAACAGAGAAGAGGAGAACGATGTAAGTTGCTTTGGGTTCCCATTGGTTTGGTATAGTGGTTAGGAGTTTGGTGTAGTGGTTAGGAATGTAGGCTCTCATCTGGGAGAACCGGGTTTGATTCCCTTCTCCTCCACATGCAGCTGCTGGGGTGGCCTTGGGTCAGTCACAAGTTTTTTCAGAGCTGTTCTCTCAAGAGCAGTCCTTGAAAGAGCGCTCTTAGCCCACCTACCTCATAGGGTGTGTGTTGTGAGGAGGGGAAGGGAAAGGAGATTGTAAGGTGCTCTGAGACTCCAAGTGAAAGGCAGGGTATAAATCCAATCTCCTCCTCCTCCTCCTCTTCTTCATTGGGGTGAAAGGTGGGATATAAATAAAGTGAATAAAATTAACACTAGCTAACTCACCCTGACCTGGATGGTCTGGACTAGATCATCAGATCTTGGAAGCCAAGCCAGGTTAGCCCCGGTTAGTACTTGGACAGGAGATGACCAAGGAACTCCAGAGTTGTTATGCAGAGGGAGGCAATGGCAAACCACCTCTGAACAGCTCTTGCTTTGATAATCTTATGGGGTGACCATAAGCCGACTGTGACTCGTCAGCACTTTCCACCACCACGATACGTCACACATTGCAGCTCTTGACAAGAACCAGCTTTAGGACGAATGTTTTCCAGGCTATACTCAGGTAGCTGTATGACAAGGAGAACTGTTATTGGAGACATAGATAACGGCTATTCAGTCGGCATATGAGAATCAGGGTAGTGCGGGGGATTGACTGCTGGGTGTGGATGCCTGCTAAATATAGCATGGCAGCACCCTATCTTAATGATCAAGCTGGGTCCCTTGGGATGCAAATCCGTCACCAAAAAAAGGGCTTAGACCACAGGGGTAGGAGCAAATCAAATAAAGATTAGTCAATTGTAACATAATTGGATGGTTTTCGTAATCAGGCAGTAGCGTCTAAGAAAAATCTTTTTTTCTGGTTCAAGGCATACCGATTGAAAGCCAGGGGCAAATCTAAGTGCTCCACATCACAATGCGGCGTATCAAATCAAGTGGAAATGTTTTCCTTTATGATGAGGCCATCTGGAAATGATTCTCAGTCATTCATCATTTTATCCTGCTGTAGAAGGAAAGGAAATGGAAATGTTAGGAACAACTTTAGGCAACAAGGTGCCTTGGGCATGGACAGGGCAAATGCCTGGGTTTATGCCCACCTCAGGAGGAGGACTGCAGCTAATTTAGCAGCAGCAACAATAGTATCACCCCTTTCCTTCTACAAAATCCAGCTCCTGACATGTCCTTCAGTATCACACACAAGGTTCAGCCGCATGCTCTGACACAATTAATGAGAACTCCGGATTAATCTTTCCAAAGGTAAAGATTACTTAGAATAGCTAGTGGCACAATCCAAAACGGGTCACAGCCCTCTAAGCCCATTGATTTTGAAGGGTATAACTCTGCTCAGGGCTGCTCAGTGTTCCCCAGCATGGCACCTTTGGTTATTCTGGAGCCTGCCAATGGGTTTCCTAACACCCATTTTCTTCTCCTCCAAATGACAGCCCTTTTCACATTACCATTCTAAACTGGATGTTATTCATTGTTGGAATAATTTTGAGAAAAGCGATACAGAATGGGGGTTTCATACAGCAATTTCCTTACATTAATGAACCATCTCTGAAGCGCTACAGTCATTTTAAACAATTCTGCCTTTTCCCACCTTTTTTCACCATGCAATATTTCCTCAGACTTTTAAAATTTTTCTAAGGTGACTGATGTAGCGCTAAACCACTATAGCACTGTTATGGTCATCTTCGGATATCCTGCTCCAGATCTTCCCACCTTCTGAGATTAGGTGGGTGCCAACCCAGAAGGGGGCCTTCTCAGTCATGGCACCAAAGCTCTGGAACTCTCTACCCAGAGAGATTCATCTGTCCCCTTCTGTTGCTGTGAAGACTTTTTTGCTTGGCATTCCCTTAATGATCCTGCCTTCCTAAGCAATGTTTTATGTTTTGCATGTATTTTAACTGATATAGATATAGATTAGATATAGATATATAGATATAGATATATACATACACATACATACTCTGTTTTAAAACTCTTTCACAAGTTATTTTAATGTATCAGACCAAAGTTTGAGTCCAATGGCACCCTTAAGACCAACAAAGTTTTATTCTGGGTATAAGCTTTTGTGTGCCCACACACTTCTTCAGTGGGAGGGCTTCTAGTGTCCTAGCCCCACTGCTGGACCTGCTGATGGCACCTGGTATTTTTGGCCACTGAGTGACAGAGAGTTGGACTAGATGGGCCACCGGCCTGATCCAACATTGGTTTCTCTTATGTTCTTAGGTTCTTAATCTGCTACCTACCTGAATCTATCTTTAATGAGGTATGTTTGAGAGAGGGTTATTTTAATGGCTTTATAATGAAATTTTATCATGTATGTTTCAAATTAGTAGTGACCTTGGCAGCCCTTGTACATGCAGAAAGGCGGGATGTAAAGTAAATAAATAAATACATTCTGCCTGTTTAGCTTGGAAGATTTCACCCAAAGCATTTCCTGCCATGTGAATGACAGCTGTCGCACCTGAACTTTCAAACTGAAACAAAGATGTATCTCAATCTGTTGGCTCTACAAATGCCTTCTTGCTGTAAAAACAAACCAAATACATCCTGGAAGAGGAAATGAAGATTGCCCTCAGAATGACTGCACATAATCTTTCAAGAAATATGGTGAATGTTCTGAGGAAAAAGAATTAATTGGCATTGCTTCATCCACTTTCCTTTTATTGTTGTCTTCATTTAGAAGAAGATGAAGAAGTTGATGATGAAGAAGAAGACATCTGCTTGAGTTCTTTTGAGGTGAACTCTACAGAGTGTGCCCAGATCCACCACGCTCCTTTCCTGTCATTTCTCTTCAATGTATCAGCATAATCTGAGATCCAGCTAACAAGCTATACTTATCCCAGAAGGGATAGTAGATACGGCTTCTGCACCATCACCATCGACTCCAGCATCTGGAGCCACTGAAGCCATGGAAGCCATGACAGGATGCCAAGACTAACAAAAAGAATGTCAACAGGGATAAATGTAGTCTTACATTTGGGTAGCCCCCAAAGTCCAAAGGCACAAGTCTAAGATGGGGAGACCTGTCTTGGCAGTACATGTGACAAAGATCTATCTGTTAGCGGCTGCTTCCACAGAGGAATTTCCCCCCCTTCATGGAAAGTAGAAAGTCCCCAGCATTAAAGGTCAAGATCCACATGATGTCATATCCATTCTGAGCAGCACTTGTGGCATTGCCCAAGCTTTCTCCTTTAAACCAGATTAAAAATAAAACAGTTTTAATCCAGATCAAAGGGATATCTACAGAGTGGAGGGGGGGGAGTGGACTCAATCTCCATATCACCATGACAGGGATAGGGTTGTCAACTCCAGGTTGGGAAATTCCTGAAGATTTGGGGGGTGGATCCTGGGGAGGGTGGGATTTGGTAGGGGAGGGATGCCAGGGGGTATAATGCCATATCATCAATCCTCTGAAGTAGCCATTTTCTCCAGGTGAACTGATCTCTTTTGCCTGGAGATCAGTTGTAATTCCAGCAGTTCTCTAGCCACCACCTGGAGGCTGGTAACTCTAGGGTTACTTCTTGCAACTTACTACAGCTTCAAGCTGTAGTGACTTTCTCCTAAATTCTACTTTCAAAATGGTACAATGTTCACTGCTTACTCAACAGTCATCTCTGGCAACAGAGATCAGTTCACCTGGAGAAAATGGTTGCTTTGGAAGATGGATTCTATGGCATTATACTCCAATGATGTTCCTCCCCTCCCCAAACCCCACCGTCCTTAGGTTCCACCTCCAAAATCTCCAGGTATTTCTTAGCCCAGAGCTGGCAACCCTACAAGATGGTGAGGGGTCTGGAAATCAAGCCCAATGAGAAAAGATTGAAAGGGCTGGTGATTTTTTAGCCTGGAGAAGAGGAGACTTAAGGGATGACCCGATTGCTGTCTTCAAGTATCTGGAGGGCTGTATCATAGAAGATGGAGAAGCTTTGTTGTCCCTTGCTCCAAAGAGTAGGACTAGTACTAATGGGTGGTAATTACAAGGAAGTAGATTTTGGCTAAAGGAGATGTTTCCAACTAGTAAGAGCTGTTCAGCCGTGAAGCAGATTGCCTTGGCAGGTGGTGGACTCTTTTTGATTTGAGATCTTCAAGCTCAGGCCATCTGTTAGGGATGCTGCACTGGGATAATCCTGCGCTGAACAGAAGAATGCACTGAATGACCTCCAAGGTCCCTTTGAACTAATGCTTTATGACTCTGAAGAAGTGAGCAGTGACTCACGAAAGTGCATCCCCTGCCACAAATTTTATCAGTCTTTAAGGGTGCTACAGAACTGTTGCTTTTTTCTGCTGCTACAGACAGGTTAACACGGCTACCCATCCTGATCTTGCTTTATGACTCTATGAGTCTAGATTTGCAATGTCTAAATTTGTATAATGGCACCAGTTTAATTCAGGATGTAAGTTTTAGTGTGCATGTGCACTTCTTCAGATTCATAGTCTGTTTTCATGTATCTGAAGAAGTGCGCATGCGCATGAAAGCTTACACCCAGAATTAATTTTTGTTGGTCTTAAAGGTGCCCCACTGGATTCCAACTTTGTTCTGTTGCTTCCGACCAACATGGCTACCCCACCTGAATCTAGATTTGTTTCTATGTCGTTCATACCTAAGTCGGTAAGTTGGTACTTAAGTAGTTCATACCTAAATCTAGTCTCCAGTGATGCCAACAGAAAGTGTTTCATTAATTTTTAAAAGAGAATCCTGGTGCCAGGAAGAAAAATCAGAAGGCTGAGATAGGTTTGGGCAGAAGGCCAAGAAAGACACTCCTGGCACAGGTGAGATGCATCAGCTCTGTGGCAAGAGCAAAAGGGTTGGTGATGAATGAGATGTAGGCTGTAATAAAGAAGAGATGATAGAAGACACCTGGGGCAGATTTGGAGCTTGGCATCCTTTGCCGCCAGACTGCTATAAAAGGAAATGGCAAATGCTAGAGGAGGCCACAGGCTAGGAATGCCCTAGATTAAATTTGAATTCTTTTCACCAGGCATTCTACTCTGTTGTGAGGTTTGTTTGTTTAGCTATTATCATGCAGCAGGGTCCATGGTGTTGGGGGCCACGTCTGGGACACGGGCAGGAGCACTTAAAATGAGACTGAAGGCTGAGTTCTCCATTCTCGACCCCCTCCCCTGGTGGAGTTGCTGGAGCTGAAGGCCTCAGCAGGCCCTTGAAGCACAGCCAATAGAAAGCACAGAAACAGACTCTATTCCATTCAATTTTTCAACTTAGGAAAACAAACCACTGAGGGGAGACATGATAAAAGGCATATGAAATTATGCATGTGGGGGGAGGAAGAGGACTGAAAGAACTTTTTCTCTCTCATATAGGATTGCCACATGTTCCCTGGAGTAGATCTTGTGCCCCCAAAAGACCTTGCCCACCAGTAGTCTCACTGGCCAGCCAGAGAAATAATTTTTTAAAAAAAATCAGCATTGGCGACAGTGTGACTTAACTCCTAGGAAAAGCTGGAAGCAACATCACACACCAGAAGATAGATATAGAATTCAGTGAGATCTGAACATACTGGAAAAGTGGGCAGATGTGAACAAGATACAATTTAGCAAGGATAAGTGCCGAGTTCTACATCTGGGTAACAAAAATGAGGAACACGCATACTGGATGGGGGATACACTTCTGGGTAGCAGTGTGTGTGAATTGGCTGCTGGGGTACGGGTGGACCGTAAGTTAAATGTGAGCAGCCAGTGTGATGCAGTGACCAAAAAAAAAAAAAGCGCTAATGTGATCTTGGGATGTATCAACAGAGGCGTAACATCCAAACTGCAAGATGTCATAGTCCTGCTGTACACTGCACAGGCTGCATCTGGAGTATGGTGTGCAGTTCTGGAGGCCTCACTTCAAAAAGAATGTGGACAGAAAGAAGTGGGTGCAGAGGAGAGTGATGAGAAGACCAAGCCCTGTGAGGAAAGGCTGAGGGACTTGGGAATGTTTAGTCTGGAGAAGAGGAGGTTGAGGGGGGACATGATTGTTCTCTTGAAGTATCTGAAGGGCTGTCACTTAGAGGAGGGCAGGGAGCCATTCCTGTTGGCAGCAGAGGATAGGACTCAAAATGATGGGTTTAAATTAAGGATGGGAAAGGACCAGCTGGATATTAGGAAAACCTTTTTTACAGTTAAGAGTTGTTCATTGGTGGAATCAGCTGCCTAGGGAGGTGGTGAGCCCCCCTCACTGGCAATCTTTAAGCAGCAGCTGGGCAAACACTTGTCAGAGATACTCTAGGCAGATCCTGCACTGAGCCAGGGGTTGGACTAGATGACCTCTATGGCCCCTTCCAACTCTGTGATTCTATGGTTCTAGGAATAGCCAGAAATGTTTTGGCAAAACTCTGGATTTACCATAAATTTTCTGGTGCTTCTTAAAGAGGCATGACATCTCTTCCTGGTTTTCTGAGAAGTGACATCATACTATCATACTATCCCCCACCATGTCCCTGGCCCACCCAGTCTCTTTTTTGGCTACCAGTCCAGGCCTGGCAATTCCTACTTCCATAGTACTAGAACTCTAGGACACCCACTGAAGATGATGGACAATAGACAAACAAAAAGGAAGTATTTCTTTACCCGAAACAAGTCACTCCTGGCTTCTATGATAAGTCCCTCCAATCCTAATTCACGCCTCCACTCCTAATGGTGCCTTTTTTGACTTTGTCATTCCTATTTCTATCTGCTCCTTTCATTAAGGTATCTCTTCATACAGATTTCACCTCTTTACAACACTGGCTGTTGCAGATTCGTTAAAGGACACAGCAAAAGCACTGCTGGATCAGACTGGTGATCATCTAGTCCAGCATCCTGTTTGTGACGGCAGCCAACCAGTTGCCCTGGAGAGTCAACAAGGCTTGGGCTCATATTTTTTTAAAAATATGTATATCAAACTTTTGCATTTTCTCAGTTGCACATAGCCTAGTACATAGATCAAATTGTGAAAATCTACCCTTTAAATGAAGAAGAAGAAAACACTAGATGACCAAGAAATGCCAGTCTGTGTGCGTGCTGATCATGCAAATTTATGGTGCCTCTGTAGAGTGAAATATTCTTCGGAAGGATCAAATCATGAAGAAAAATGCAAACATCAGCAGTAGAGAGGACGTGATATGAACAGTACGACTTCTGTACACAGTTGGCAGCAGCAGATTATATCAGAAGCTGATAGATGTCCATAGATATTCATCGATATGGTCTATATGGAAATATAAGAGAAACCTAAACTGGTTGTACGCTGGCAACTCTGTAGGGATTGTGGTTGGAAGGCATAGGATAGATAAAGCCTGTTGAAGTTAAGCAGGCTTAGGTTTATAATGGCTTGATGGGAGACCTCTTGGGACAAGGGTTGCCACTTCCAGGTTGGGAGATACCTGGATATTTTGGGGGTGGAGCCTGAGGAAGGCAGGGTTTGGGGAGGAGATGGACTTCAATGGGGATGATGCCACAGAGCTCACCTTCCAAAGTAGCCATTTTCTCCAGGGGAGCTGATCTCTCGACACCTGGAGATCAGTTGTAATCCCAGGAAATCTTCTGCCACCACCCGGAGGTGAACTACTTGGAGCCCCTAAGTGTGCTCCTGAGTTCCTTAATGGAAGAAGGGCGACACATAAATGGAATAAAAATATTCTATTTCTTTAGACATTTATACATCACTTTACTCTCTGATGGCTTACAGTGTGGTTTTCTCAACTATTTTATCCTCCAAGACTGCCTCTGAGGAATGTTTGTTATCATTTGTTCACTGACACTGGACTAATTATCATATGTTTGTATTGATTATCACATTTACAGCTACAGCAGCAACTTTGGTATTACAGGGTTGCTAGAGGGAGACGTCCTGCCATAGCAGGCAGCCTGGCAGCCCTAGTGGTGGGGACTCAGCTTTGCATCCAGAACATCAGG
The DNA here is from genome assembly GCA_029375565.1 of Gekko gecko. NCBI lineage: Eukaryota > Metazoa > Chordata > Lepidosauria > Squamata > Gekkonidae > Gekko > Gekko gecko. Next base: position 31,526,646 of record JAPDNY010000007.1, read on the forward strand.
AGAAGGCCTCAGCCTCTGCGCCCTGTTGTTGCTCCTCCAGAGGAACTGGGTGGCCACTGTGTGAGACAGGATGCTGGACTAGATGGACCCCAGGTCTGATCCAGCAGGGCATTTCTGATGTTGCCTGTTGCCAGCAGACAAAAGGCAAGCTATTTCCCTACCCAACCACCACCCCTACTGCTGGTGCGGGATTGATTTAGCCATCATGACTAATACTTGTTAAGCAACATGCTTTTTTCATGGCTAATAACAATTATGCTTAGAGAAAAGATTATGGGCATTGATGCTTATTATGTTTATTTTTTATTTATATCCCACTTTTCTCCTTGATTATGGAGCTGTGGTCGCTCAAGTGGTTAAGATGCTGAACTGCAGGCTGTGGAAGGTCAGTAGTTCAGCAGTTCGAGACCCGGGTGCCGCATGACGGGGTGAGCTCCTGTCTCTAGTTCCAGTTCCTGCCAACCTAGCAGTTCGAAAGCAAGAAATTGCAAGTAGATAAATAGGTACCACTTTGGTGGGAAGGTAATAGCGTTCCGTGCACCTTGGTGTTTAGTCATGCCGGCCACATGACCACGGAAACGTCTTCGGACAGCGCTGGCTCTTCAGCTTTGAAACAGAGATGCGCACCGCAACCCTAGAGTCGGATTCGACTGGCTTTCGAGCAAGGGAACCTTTACCTTTACCTTTCTCCTTGATTAGGGACTCAAAGTAACTTTTCACATAGTTCCTACCCTTCCACTTAATCCCCACAACAACCTTGTGAGGGCAGGTTGGGCCAAGAGACCACACTAGGCCCAAGGTCACCTGGCAGGCTTCCATGGTTGAGTGAGGAATTCGAATCTGGTCATCCCATGACCTCATCCAATATTTGAACCCTGCATAACACCAGCTGTCAATTTATTTAACATTTTGCAAGAGAAAAAAAGCTGTTTGGGGAGGAGGGGGTGATTTCCGACAAATCTCCTGCAGCTGTTGTGGCAGAAGAAGACCTTAAGGGAACACTACATGCCACTGAGAACCATAAGGACTTTGACCCACATGAGAAGAAAAACCTGAAATTAAATACAGTGCTGATCTGCAGAAAGGAATGTTTATACAGGACGGTTGATCTGTGTTTCCAAGCAAGCCACTTCTATTGAATGCTTCTGCTTCCTTTAGTTCCCCCTCCCCTCCAGACACATTCCAAGTCAATAAAATGTCGCAACTTTACAGTTAGATATGTATCGAAGCAAATCCCTTCCAGGGACATTACCCGACCCCTTCTGGTGTTATTGCAGCCTCTTCTTGTAATTAGGCAAATGCAAACACTGAATTATCTGAAGAACTGAGCAGTGATTCATGAAAGCTCCTACCCCACCACAAATTTTGTTAGTCTTTAAGGAGCTACTTTTCTACTGAATTAACAGTTCGCACTGGTACAATGAAATAAGGAGGAGATTCCTTCTGGGTTCAGCCAACAAGAGGGAAATAAGCTGCTCGTGGTGACAGCAACTTGGCTGTCTCTTTAAAACACTCAACTGGCAGCGATGGCAAATCACTAGCCTGCAGGCTGATCAATAAAGAGTCTAGATAGGAGTCTAGATGTCGCTTGATAACTACTCTCCAGACTAGGGGTGTGTCGATTTATTTATTGCAGAGGTCTATTTCAAGCCGGGAGGGAAGGCGGCATGGTATGGCCCAATCTCATCAGATCTCAGAAGCGAAGCAGGGTCTGTACGTGGAAGGGAGACCACCAAGGAAGACTCTGCAGAGGAAGGTACTGGCAAACCACCTCTGCTTCTCACTCGTCTTGAAAGCCCCTTTCTGGGGCCCCCATAAGCCAGCTGTGACCAGATGGCAAGTTACGTAGACACACATGGGTGGGTGTAAAGTGCTGTCAAGTTGCAGCTGACGTATGGCGACCCCGCAGGGTTTTCAAGGCAAGAGACTAAGAAAGGTGGTTTGCCATGCCTTCCTCTGCCTAGCAACCCCAGGATGCTGATCATAACCTAGGGGTGAGGAGGAGGTTCCCTGAACTCCCTCCCCTTTCCATTCCCCCTCCAAGTATCCTTGAAATGTGACACAAGGAATGATACTGCTGAGAGAACAGTTTTCGAATAAAACTTAGTTGGTCTTAATGGTGCCACTGGACTCAAAACTTTGTTCTGGAGATAAATCTGACATTTAAAACTCAATTACACTCCAAAGCCAGTGGGAGAACATTTTAGTCCTCCAGGTCATTTCATTGATGTCCTAAGAGTGGCAGTCCTCAACAGAAGAAACTTCAAGGAGAGATTACAGCATGAGATTGCTGAAGTTGAATTCATTCACGGGTTCAGAACAATGGACCCCTCAGGGCTGAGCGGGACAAAAGATTCTTATCTCCCTACTACAGATACTGCTTTTCTGCCCCCTGCCCAGCATTCCCCCTCTGCTCTAATTAAGCTGATTGCTCTGTGCTTTGTACCTCCTTGACAAGCAGTCTTTACAACACCCCTCCCACCTTCTGACTGGGATAAAAAGACTCAGGGACCTCCATTTCTACTCATGCCTCCAGGTGGGGCCTTTTACAACTCATCTCCAGCTGACAGAGTTCAGCTCCCCTGGAGAAAATGGCTGCTTTGAAGGGTGGACTCTATGGCCTTGTATCATGCTGAGGCCCCTTCCCTCCCCAAACCCCGCCCTCTCCTGGATCCACCCCCAAAGTCTCCAGGTATTTTCCAACCCAGACCTGGCAACCCTATGCCTGATGAAGGAGTTCTGACTCTTGAAAGGTCATACCCCAAGGATCTCAAAAATCTTGTTGGCCTCTAAGGTGCTGCTGGACTCAAACCTAACTGTCCCACTGCAGGCCAAAATGGTTACCCTCTGCAAAAATAAAAAAAATTCTCTTGCTGTTTGACTGTTAACAAAAAAGGTGGCAAGTACAATTTCTCTACATATCAAAGGTAAATAAGAACAGAATCTCAAAACCCCACTAATGTGTTGTTTTTAAAAAAACAATTAGTTTTGTTAGAGGGAGGACAACAATCTATTTTTTTAAAATGGTTCAACTTTCGCAGTGTGCTTTGCAAGAGCCATGCAGGACTGCATTGTCAGCATTCTGGCAAAGCAATAACAGTCATTCCTAGCAGGGGGCAGGCAGTTCATCTGGATGGAAAAACCCCTGCAGTTGCTACTCTCCTTGCTGTTTTTTGTGTCCCCCCCCCACTCACTCAGAAGAGGAATAGCTGAGCAGAAGACGCCTTGAGGCTGAGAGGAAGCCAAGGGGTGTCTGAAAGAGCTGCTCAAAGTGTCTCTACAGTCTCAGGCTCATTTCTCAGGAAATGAGCAGAAGAACTGGTTGGACAAAGACCAACCTCTCCCAAAGGGTCACGTGGTGCAGGCAAATCCCTATAGAGCTAGGCTTGCCACCTCTGGGTTGGGAAATGCCTGGAGATTTGGGGAATGGAGCCTGGGGAGAGCGGGGTTTAAGAAGGGGAAGGACCTCACTGGGTATAACACCACAGAATCCACCTTCCAAAGCATCCATTTTTTCCAGGGGAACTGATCTCTGCAACCTGGAGACCAGTTGTAATTCTGGGAGATCTCCAGTCACCACCTAGAGACTGGAAACCCTACATGGAGCTCAGGGCCCCATCTGCAGTGTGGACAATTGGACGCTGCTGGCAGGTCTTTGGAGACAGATTTTAGCCCTCTGGTCTAAAGAGGATCTAGTCTGATCTATCCCCTGTCTCCGGAGATACACATGAACACACATGAAGCACTACTGAATCAGACCCTTGGTCCATCAAAGTCAGTATTGTCTACTCAGACTGAAAGTAGCTCTCCAGAGTCTCAGGTGAAGGCCATTCACATCACCTACTACTTGGTCCTTTTAATGGGAAATGCCAGGGATTGAACCTGGCACCTTCTGCACACCAAGCAGATGCTCTACCACTGCACCATGGCCATTCTTTTGAACAGAGCCTATACTAAGCATGAGCAAATATTCTCTACATTGCCGTTTATATCCATTTGTAATTTTATTTGTGGTTATAACTAATGCTCCCTCTAAGCTGTGGAGTCTTGTGAGCGAAAATTCCACTTTGTGAGCTACTGGCATTACAGTTGTGAGCGAGCGAATTGGCTGCTGCATTAATTAGTTTGCTCTGGAGCCAGCCTTCCTGAGCTAAGACAAAAATCTGTGAGCTGGAGGCTAAGAAAACTCAGCTTAGAGGGAACACTGGTTTCAACTCCTTGCTTCTCAGATTGCTTTGGTAGGTTGTGCATATGGCATATACAAATTGTATTATTTTTATATGCACTCTGCATTTTATTTTTTATTTGGGTATTTCTGTTCCACTTCTTGCCTTACTGAGGATGCCAGCTAGCTTACAAAGGCAGAGAAAAATACAATTCAGACAAACCAACAAAAATCCAGCCCAGCTCCAACCCCTGGCCTATTCCTGGATCCACTGAGCTGGCTCTCTTGAGGCTGCAGGCTGCAAACTAAGGGCTAAGTACCAAGGACTGAGACACCCTTTGCTTTTGGCTTTCAACCCACGTCCAGGCAATAGATGGGCTTAGCCCATGCCCAGTCAATAGATGCCTGCAAAAATATAGGGTTGCCACCCTCCAGATGGGCTTAGCCCGTGCCCAGGCAATAGATACCTGCAATATATGTTTGGAGATCTCCTGATATTACAATTGATCTCTAGATGACCAAGATCAGTTCCCCTGGGAAAAATGACTGCTTTGAAGGGTGGACTTTATATCATTACTAGGAATAACGCCCGTTATGGAAATACATACAACGAGCCCTAGAAAGAAGCTCTAGGTGGGTGCCCTGGTCTTTGGCACTCAGTGTCAATTTGCTGTGGTGACCTCAGCAGGGTATAATGACACAGAGCTTACCATTTTCTTCAGGGGAACTGATCTCTGCCATCTGAAGAGCAGTTGTAATTCTGAGTGATCTCCAGCCCTCCCCTGGAGATTGGCAACAGTGGTTCACCAGGAGGAAATGGCTGGTTTGGAGGGTGGAGTCTATGGCATTGTACCTGTCTGAGGTCCCACCCCTTCAAAACCCCACCCTCTCCAGGCTCCACCCCTCAAATCTCCAGGAATTTCCATATCTAAAGTTGGCAACTTTATCTCCTCCCCTCTCAGCAGCTTCTTCCTAGGCAAAGTTCTGTCTTTCTTGTTAGTGGAGAGCATAGCAGCTTACTTCATTCTCCTCTTCTACTTTGTGATCTGTACAGCAACCCTGCAAGGTAGGTTAGGCAGAAAGTCTGTGGCTGGTCCAAAATTACCCAGGCAGTTTCCATAGGGAGGCTCCTGTTGAACAGGAGCAAGCAGCCAGGGCTAGTGAAGTAATGTCACTCAGGAGGCATGAAGTCACCCTGAGAGTGCTGGCAGGCCTAGGGTTGCCAACAAAGACAGATTGATGCAAAGGGGGATGGAAAAGTCTCCATATCTCTTTTGTTGTTGTTGTTCAGTCGCACAGTCGAGTCCGACTCTTTGCGACCCCATGGACCAGATTACGCCAGGCCCTCCTGTCTTCCGCTGTCCGCTGAAGTTTGCTCAATTTCATGTTCGTTGCATCGATGACACTGTCTAACCATCTCATCCTTTGCCGTCCCCTTCTTCTTTGACCTTCAATCTTTCCCAGCATCAGAGTCTTCTCCAGTGAATGCTCCCTTCTCATTTGGTGGCCAAAGTATTTGAGCTTCAGCTTCAGGATCTGGCCTTCCAAGGAACAATCAGGGTTGATTTCTTTTAGGATTGACTGATTTGATCTCCTTGCAGTCCAAGGGACTCTCAAGAGTCTTCTCCAGCACCATAGTTCAAAAGAATCTATTCTTCGGCGCTCGGCCTTCCTTATAGTCCAACTCTCGCAACCATACATTACTACGGGGAATACCATTGCTTTGACCATGCGGACTTTTGTTGGCAAGGTGATGTCTCTGCTTTTTATCATACTGTTTAGGTTTGCCATCGCTTTCCTCCCAAGGAGCAGGCGTCTTTTAATTTCATGGCTGCAGTCACCATTTGCAGTGATCTGGGATCCTAGGAACGTGAAGTCTGTCACTACTTCTACGACTTCCCCTTCTATTTGCCAAGGAGTGATGGGGCCAGATGCCATGATCTTAGTTTTTTTGATGTTGAGCTTCAAGCCCACTTTTGCGCTCTCCTCTTTCACCCTGAGCAAGAGGCTCTTTAGGTCCTCCTCACTTTCTGCCATCAGAGTGGTATCGTCTGCATATCTGAGGTTATTGATCTTTTCCCCAGCAATCTTAACTCCAGCTTGTGATTCATCCAGGCCAGCATTTCGCATGATGTACTCGGCATATAAATTAAATAAGCAAGGTGACAATATACATCCTTGTCGTACTCCTTTTCCTATGCTAAACCAATCAGTTGTTCCATATCCGGTTCTAACTGTTGCTTCTTGACCCTTATACAGGTTTCTCAGGAGACATGTGAGGTGGTCCGGTACTCCCATCTCTTTAAGAACCTGCCATAATTTATTGTGATCCACACAATCAAAGGCTTTAGCATAGTCAATGAAGCAGAAGTAGATGTTTTTCTGGTACTCTCTTGCTTTCTCCATAATCCAGCGAATGTTGGCAATTTGATCTCTAGTTCCTCTACCTCTTCGAAACTATATCTCTATTTTGCCTTAAATTGGTTTTGATGCCAGCCAAGTGAGAAAATGTCAGAAGCTCTGGATGGGTGCCCCATGGTAAATGGACAATTCCTAAAGATTTTCCAAAATACTACTCTGTCTACATTCATTTTCTACACTTACAGCGTCCCCTGCCAGAATGCAACACATCCCCAGCACTTTGAATTAGCACCAGAGCTTTAAGAGCTCTCCTGTTGTCACCTGGAGATTGGCAACAGCTTGTTTTGAGGGTGGGGTCTATGGCATTGTATCTGTCTGAGGTCCCCCTCTTCCTCCTCCTCACACCCCACCCTCAGCAGGCTTCATCCCTAAAATATCCTGGAAGTTTCCAACCTGGAGCTGGCAACCCTGTGCCCTTTCCAGGCAACCATCAGCCTACCTTTATCTGCCTGCCTCTCTTCAGGTTTATGTCTCCCCCACCACTACAATCTCTGCCTAGTGGGAACCAAAGCAGCTGACATCATTCTCCTCTCCCCTGTATGATTCGCACAACAACCCTGTGAGGTATGTTATGGTAGAAAGTCTGTGAATGGTCCATAATCCCCCAGGCAACTTTTATAACATGAACCTGGGACCTGCACACCATCCTCTGAAGCACTCTCAGGTACATATATGTGGCAGTAATGGGGTGACTGCTGGCAACTTTTCCTATCATTTTTTGCCTTGTGGTACTCTGCTTGTGGTGTGATCTGTCTTTTTTGTGATGTGGCATGGTTGTGTTATTGGGTTTATTTTTTTTTTGAAGGGGAAGTGATGTGTTGTGGGTGAGGACATATTTTACCTCAGAATACACCGGGTCGCATATGCAAACAGGGGGAGGGGGAGTTTGAGGTGCGGAACGAAGTCCAATCAGCTTCTGTATGCAAATGACCTTGAAACACTGGCCCAATCAAAGAAGAGTGGCCTAGGCTGCAGTGGGTGGAGAGAACTCAAGCAACGCAGCCAGTGGATAGAGACACCTTGTGATTGACATATCACAGAGTCAACTGATTTGGGGGGGCATAGAACTTTGCCACCCCAAATGGCTTTTATATATAAGGACAGGATACCCTGCCCTCCCCAGGCTCCACCTCCAAAATTTCTGGGTATTTACTAACACAGACCTGGCAATCCTAGCAATAGACAATAATTCCAGAGAGGTATCTGTGTTCCTCTGTTGCAGCAAAATTGAACAGCTGTATAGGGGCACCTCAGAGCTTATCAGCATTTATCACAGAATAGGCTTTCATGATAAACTTACTTTATTGGGAACAATGACCTTTAAATTAATGCATCTGTATTCACAACACAAATTGGGTAGAGATGCTGCAAAGAGCAGCAGGCTTCAAACAAGATCCGGTACCAAGAATGATCAGTTCATTCTGAGCAGGTGAGGGCCATCCCCAAGGAACACATTTTTGAAATAAATTTTGTGTGTCTGTTGATTTTACAGGAAAAACTATCAATGCAAGGGAAACAGAAAATGGCACACAAATCAAGAATCAAAGGTAAAGCTCTTACAAGGGAAAAGAAAATGAAATGTTGAATCAAAAGTGCAGAGATGAAGAATTTGAAATTGTCCCAAGTTTGTGAATATTCGTGGTCATCCATGAAGAAGGAGAAGGAGATTGGATTTATACCCAGACCTTCACTACCCAAAGGAGTCTCAGAATGTCTTACAATCTCCTTTCTCTTCCCCCTCCCCACAACAGACACCCTGTGAGGTAGGTTGGGCTGAGAGAGCTCTCTCAAGAACTGCTCTTGAGAGAACAGCTCTGAAAGAACTTGTAACTGGCCCAAGGTCACACCAGCAGCTGCATGTGGAGGAGTGGGGAATCAAACCTGGTTCTCCCAGATTAGAGTCCGCACTCCTAACCACTACACCAAACTGGCTGATGGGGTACTTAAATTGAGTAATAGGTAACTTGAAGAAAAGTTACTTAAGGAATACTTAATCCAGTTTCAACCATGTGCACCAGTGTCGTGAGATATGTCTGTGGGGAAAAATTCATCGTAACATGCGGCCAGTCACAGAGATTTTTTAAAAAGTGTGCCTTGCACAAAAGGTTGAAAACACTGTTTAATCAGCATGAGCAGATTAAAATTCTGCAAATTAAACATGATGGTTCTTACTCAGGTTATAGGGGTTTTTTTATGTTAACAGTTCAGAGATATCAAAATGATAATAAACTGCTGGGTTTATTGACAGGGACATTGAAGGAAATTGCTCCTCATTTGTTAACTGAAACCAGGTGGAAGCAGCAGGATGTGTTCAGGATGTAGAGAAATCCTCATTGAAAGGGGGGGAATGTCTTATCTGAACCTAGCAATATTTCCAATTATTATCTGGATGCTAATATTTTCTTTGGGGTCAAAGTACAACCAAGTGGTGGCAACACAGCCCCAGGTGTTCCCGGATAAGGATAATCCTTTAATTCAGGCTTCTGGTCTGAGGCTGAAATTACAACACACACAAAGCTGCCTCATATTGAATCAGACCCTTGGTCTATCAAAGTCAGGGCTGTCTACTCAGACTGGCAGTAGCTCTCCAGCGTCTCAGGCTGAGGTCTTGCATACGACCTACTGCCTGCTCCTTTTTAACTGGAGATGCTGGGGATTGAACCTTGGACCTTCTACGTGTCAAGCAGATGCTCAGCCACTGACCTAGGACCCCGGTAGCTTCAGAAAGTAGACTGTGGTCCTTTCCGCACTTGGATCTCATCCCTGGTTTTATCAGAGTTCAACTCGCGACACAATACCTTGCATTTATCCCTGGTTATAACAGCATCTGTTTATCCCGGGACAAGCGTGGGGCAAAACTGAGGTGATCTCAGTGGAATGTGGAAACAAAAAATACCCTGAGACACTTACAGGGGTGAACCCGAGTGTAGGGTAGAATATAAAAATACCCCAAGGTTGCGGTCACATGTGCGAGATAACGCAGGGGGGAAGCGAGGCTGTTTGCTCCATAGGAATCTGACCCGCAGTTGCGTGATCACACAGTCCTTTGAAGCTGCAGGAGCAGCCCGCCACTGCGTGATCAGATGGATCGGGGTGGGTTTTTTGCCTTGTGTTTCCGGTGCACTTCAACAAGGGGTCGATGATTCGCATCTCCGCATTGAGTGCTTCCTTTGCAGTGTGCAATGATGTGCATACCGAGACGGGGAAAAAACAACAGCATGGAGTCGGGATGGCCTGATCAGACCATCCCAATGCCATGGGAGCACGCTGGAGCGATCACACAGGGGGAAGTCCATCCATGGCTCGTAGCAACCCGTTTGCTACCGGACTTTCCCTGGTGTCTTTTTACTCCACTTCTGCAGCAGAGCAAAATGGGTTGCCGACAGGCATGGGGCGCTTCCCAGATGTTTGTGTCTGTCCGCGCACTTTAAATCCACCTGGCATTCGCACCTATGGCGGGGTTAATTGTGCATGTGATCACAGCTCAAGATAATTACAGTGGTGAACTCGCACGTGGTGTAGAATATAAGTCTGAACCAGGATTTAAGGTCTAGTGTGGAAAGGACCTGAATGGCGTCACATCCCCTCCAAGCCCTCCCCTCCCTTTCCCCTAACTGCACCCTCCCCAGGTACTATCTTCAGATCTCTCAAGCTGGAGCTGGTAACCCTAAATTCACTGTGTGTATTGAAGCCAAATGAAAACAAGACGTCAGATCCAGGAACTCTTCACTGAGGGAATACGTGGCACTGGAAGCTTTGAAGATGTAGCATTCCAGTTATCGGCCAGATGGCTCAGCAGAATATCCATACTTACTTCAGTCTGGCTTCCAGCTTTGTTCGGGGATTAAAACTGCATTGGTCACCCCAGTGGATGGCCTGCATGGGGAGATAAGACTGCAGGGACAGGGAGTCTGTGGATTCTCCTTATTTGCTCTGTCGCTTTCCATCTCATTGATCATCCTATCCTGGAATCTGGATTAGTTTGCAGAACTGGAAACGGGGAGCATTGCGTGTCAGTGGCTTTGTTCTTATCTAATGGGTTGTTTCTAGAAATGGGGGGGGGCATTGATGCCAGAGAACCATGTCACAAGGTCCTTTTTTTGTCCGCATCTTCTCATTTTGTTTTCTGTTACTGCTATTTTACTGCCACTGTTTTTGTTGCTATTTTAATGTTGCTTTACTGTAATACTGTTTTGTTTTTATTGATAAAGTGTCCTTTGGGGCTTTATAGGATACATCTTTAAAATAAGTAAGTAAATGGTTTATTGGCTGCCCACCTGGAAAAAGAAATGGCAGCCCCTCGGAGCAAGGAGTGAGTGTGAAAGTCAGTTTGATATAGTGGCAGATCATGGAGGCCCAGTTTCAAATCACCACGTTGCCATGAAACTAGGGTTGCCAACCTCCAGGTGGTGGCTGGAGATCTCCCACTTTGGAGGGTGGACTCTGTGGCATTATACCCCACTGAAGTCCCTCCCTTCCCCAAACCCTGCCTACTCAGGCTCCACCCCCCAAAATCTCCAGGTATTTCCCAACCTGGAGCTGGCAACCCCACATGAAACTCACTGGGTGACCTTGGGCCAGACTGTCTCTCAACCTAACCTATCATGGAGGGTTGCTGTTAGTGGGAAATGGGGAGGGGAGAACCAACCATTTATGCTGTCTTGAGATCCTGGGAACAAGTAATTAAGATGTGCTAGATAAACAGAAGGCTGGCCTCCACCCTGTGGGTACCATATCACCAGTTCTGGGGAGGAACCACATGAAATGTTGCCTCTCAAGCACCAAAACATCTTGGACTAACCATGGTCTTCCAATGGCCAGAAACTGGAAATGATGAGAGAGGAAGATAAATGTCTAGATTGCTGGTATGCCCATCATTTTCATTTTCCAGGTGTATGCCTTCTGAAGTACTTGGTATTGCCTTGGATCCCAGTCATTGCTGTTGTAGTGGTTTGGTGTAGAGCCAGTTTGGTGGAGTGGTTAAAAGCAACAGGACTGTAATCTGGAGAACTGGTTTTGATTCCCCACTCCTCCACATGAAGCCAGCTGGGTTACCTTGGGTCAGTCACAGCTCTCTCAGAGCTCTCTCAGCCCCACCTACCTCACAGGGTGTCTGTTGTGGGGAGAGGAAGGGAAGGCGATTGTAAACTACTCTGAGACTCCTTCAGGTGGTGAAGGGCAGGGTATAAAACCAACGCTGCTTCTTCTTGTTATTGTTATCTTTAAACTAATATAACAGCTGTTCCTTGTTCAATCGCACTGAGGTACTTGATAGCAGTTCTCTAGTTTGAGAATGCCCTGACCTGGAGGGACCAGGGCAGCCTAATCTCCTCAGATCTCAACAGCTAAGCAGGGTCTGTCCTGATTAGTATTTGGATGGAGGACCACCAAGGACGTCCAGGGTCTCTGTGTAGAAGCAGGCAAAGGCAAACTACCTCAGTTTGTCACTTTCCTTGAAAACCCTATGGGGTCATCATAAATTGGCTGCAATCTGGTGGCATTTTCCACCACGATCACCAGGCTAAACATCACAAGGAAACTCAACACAGGAACAGGTTAAAATCTGTTGCTTGTTACCGTAATAACAGTTTTGGACTAGCACAATTGCAGTTTGCATAGCAAAATCCTTGCAGTCATGCCTTGGCATTCAAACGGTTTAGAATGCCCTGTCCCTGAGAAATTTAGCAAATGGAAGGACAGCCATATTTGCATTTTTTCAACTGCATGAAAAGCAGCTCGTCACCAGAAGTAATGAGATGAAGCAACTTGCCCTGCAGAGCTCTTAATGCTGTGGTTTAGGAATCCCTGCCGAGGCCTCTGGTTTTAAGCAGGATAATTCTTATTTAATGTAATACCAAAAAAAACCCCAAATCCTGTATTATCTATGACTAGGAGTAAGGCCCATTGTGGGAAGAAATACAATGAGCTCTAGAAGAAAGCCCCAGGTGAGTGGCCCAGCTGTGTCTGGTGGTGTGGCAGAGGGAAGGGGAAAAAAGAAGGAGGCAAGCCATGTTTATTTCCTTCTGCTTAGCTATAAGGCAGGGCTGTCTCAAGTCATTTTGCTGCTCCAAGTGGATAGTATGGGAGGACAGCCTCATGGTAACAGGTATGGTTGCCTCCACCCCTGACTTATGTTGATTTGGGGTTATGCAGTGGCAGCTAAGGTAGAAAACCACCTCCTCCTATGCCATGTCTTCTGGGTTCCAAGGGTCTAGAAAGTGGTTCCATAGCCAGTTACAGGGTTGCCAACTCTGGGTTGAGAAATACCTGTAGATTTGAGGGGTAGAGCCTGGGGAGGGCAGGGTTTGGGGTGTGGAGGGACCTCAGCAGAATATAATCCCATAGAGTCCATTGCCCAAAGCAGGGAGGGGCAGACCTGTAGCTTTGAGGGGTAGAGCCTGGGGAGGGCATTATTTGGGATGTGGAAGGACCTCAGCAAGGTATAATTCCATAGAGTCCATTGTTCAAAGCAGCCATTTTCTCCAGGAGAACTGATCTTGGAGATCTCCAGGTGCTGCCTGGAAACTGGCAATACTAAGGGGAGGGCCAGACTTGTAGATTTGAGGGGTAGAGCCTGAGGGGAGGTTGGGGTGCAAAGGGACCTCAGCAGGGTATAATACCATGGAGTCCACTGCCCAAAGCATTCATTGTAATAGCTGGGAAATTTTCTGTAGGGGAAATGATGTGCTGTGGCGGGGGAACATGGTGATTTCTGGGAGACTGTTTAAGGGAAGATTGGGATATGTATTTTGGCAATTCCAGTGATCATTTAAGGGAAAATTGGAATATGTACTTTACCTCAGGACACATTCTATGACTCCCAACATCAACAGCGAACTGTTTAGAATGTTAGAGGCAAAGGCCAATCAGGCCACATATGCAAATGACCTCTGTGTTCTGACTGGCTATTGGGGGGAGAGGAACAGCAAACTGTTTAGAATATTGGAGGTGAGACTCAGGCAATGCAGCCAGTGGATAGGGACAGCTTCTGAGTGACAGATCAGGGAGTCAACTGATTTGGGAGTGTGTGGAATGTTCAAGAGAGTCCATGACCAAAATAGAATTATTACAAGAGGCGGGACCCGCAATACTCGTGGGGGGGAGGGAGTATTCCGGCCGCCAAGCTTCCCCCTCCCTCCCCCCCCCAGCAGCGGCGGCGGCAGCAGCGGTGAGGCCAGCTGGCCCGCCGAGATTCCCCCTCCCCAGCAGCAGCGGAGGGGTGGCGAGGCTGGCCGGCCCCTCAAGCCTCCCCCTCCCTCCCCCCCAGCAACGGCAGCGGCAAGGCCCGCCGGCCCGCCGAGATTCCCCCCTCCCCAGCAGCAGCGGAGGGGCGGCGAGGCTGGCCGGCCCCTCAAGCCTCCCCCTCCCTCCCCCCCCAGCAACGGCAGCGGCAAGGCCAGCCGGCCCGTCGAGATTCTCCCTCCTCAGCAGCAGCGGAGGGTCAGCGAGGCTGGCAGGCCCCTCAAGCCTCCCCCTCCCTCCCCCCCAGCAACGGTGGCGGCAGCGCAAGGCCAGCCGGCCCGCCGAGATTCCCCCTCCCCAGCAGCAGTGGAGGGGCGGCAAGGCTGGCCGGCCCCTCAAGCCTCCCCCTCCCTCCCAAGCAACAGGGCAGTGGCAGCGGCGGCGGCAGGAGGGGGAGGCCGGCCGGCCGGCTGGCCCACCAAGCTTCCCCCTCCCTCCCTTTCAAGCAGCAGAGCAGCGGCGGCGACAGCAGCGAAGGGGGGGGAGGCTGGCTGGCTGGCCCGCCAAGCCTCCCCCTCCCTCCCAAGCAGCAGGGCAGCGGCGGCGGGGGAGGCCGGCCGGCTGGCCTGCCAAGCTTCACCCTCCCTCCCCAGCGGTGAGGCCGGCTGCCCGCCAAGCCTCCCCCTTCCTCCCTCCCCAGCAGCAGCGGCAGAGGCGAGGCCAGCTGGCCTGCCAAGCCTTCTCCCGCTCTCCCATCCCTTGACAGCGCGGCAGCAACGGCCAGTTTGTAGAGCATTCCCTGCGCACGCGCAGGGAACGCTCTTACTTTTTTGGGGATTTAGATATTCCCCTTACATTTTAAAAAACGTTTTAGATTTTTCTGCACACGTGGGGATTGCCCCACGTGCGCAGGAAAATCTCCCTGCCCCCCAGGTGCCCCCAATGTGCGGATTTAGATATCCACACACAGGGGGCCATTTGGGAATTAGATATATAGATAGAGAGAGATATAGCTGGATTAATTTAAGGGGCTGTTCTCCATACTTCGTATGAGTCATGTAATGACCACTAAATGAGGAATGTGCCTATCATCATCTTAAAATTCTGGTATGGACAAGTCCATCTGAATATACATTACAATTAAACAGGCCTGCTACATATGGAAGAAAAGACAGGAGAAGAAACCAAGTAAATTCAAGTACATTAATGTTACATAACCAATGTGGAATGAACACACAGGAAGCTGCCTTATACTGAATCAGACCATCAGTCCATCAAATCCAGTACTGTCTACTCAGACTGGCAGCAGCTCTCCAGAGTCTCCGGGAGAGGTCTTTCATATCCCTTACTCCCTGGTCCTTTTTTAACTGGAGATACCGGGGATTGAACCTGGGACCTTCTGCATGCAAAGCAGAGGCTCTTCCACTGAGTCACAGTCCCTCCCCTAAAATGGAGGCAGTTTTGGAGGGGGGCAGGCAATGGGATACATGCCCCTACATAAGGGTGAGTGCAGAAGATCTCACTGTTTCTCTTCTGCTTCTGATGGCTGCCTGATGGAACAGCTACTATGTCCATCTGGAGTGTACTAAATCTTGGCAACTGGAGACATAATGAAAGCCACTGTTCCATATCATGTTTCATTAGCCAGTAAAAGAGTTTCCGTCAGGACTATGTGTGCATCATGTGCAAAGGTTGACTGGACTGCTTTGAACCTGAAGACAGTATAACAGATGCAACCATTAAACAAAACTTAGCCAAAGCTATGGTTGCCGACCTCCAGGTGGTGGCCGGAGATCTCCTGGGATTACAACTGATTTCCAGGCAACAGAGCTCAGTTCGCCTGGAGAAAATGGCTGCTTTGGAAGGTGGACTCTATGGCATTCCACCCCACTGAAGTCCCTCCCCTCCCCAAACCTCACCCTTCTAGGGATCCACCCCCCAAATCTCCAAGTATTTCCCAACCTGGAGCTGGCAAAGTACATCTCATAGGTGGTGAAGTAAGTCAGTGTGAGTGCCCCCCCAACAGCTGGTTTGCCTCTGCTGCCCTCCCCTATGGCGCTCTGCCTGGAGAGGCTCCACAGGCCTTAGAATCAGGGTGTGAACAAGGGCTGTTCGGCCTGTAGCTACAGTGGGGCATTTTGGGGCCTGGCCCCCTGACTTCCTGCCCAGGCCCCCCCAACTTCCATCCAGCCCCCTGGCCCCCAGCTCTCTTTTAATTTTATTTTTTATTTTGTGACGTCAGTGCCCCCTGACTTATTTAAAGGCCCCCTGAATTACAAAATCCTGGCTACAGGCCTGGGGCTGTTCCACGCCACCCGCTTCCCTTGGAGAGAGAGTGAGCTCAGCCTTAATACCAGGTTCAGCATCTCCTTACTCCTCCCTGGCCTGCTTTGGGAACCCTCCTGTAATTCTCTTCCCCAGCCTGTAGGCTGTACTCCACCCCCCACTTGAACCTAGGCCGACCCTGCCCCATTCTTCTTTGGCCTTTAGTCTGGCTCAGCCCTGTCCCTCCTCCTTTCCCCTTCTCCAGGTGCCTGTCATAGTCTTTAACTGAAAGCTCTGGCCAGCTGCAAGGGATTCCTTGTCATGGTGTGAGTAGGTCACCACCCAGTGAGGTCACTCACTGCCATGTGACAAGCAGTTGTTGCAGGAGCCGGCTGCTACGAGGGATACCTCCTAGGCTTCCTGATTGGCATGGGGCCCAGCCAATGTCGTGACTCCATCCCCAGCTCCCACCACAAAGGCTCTTCCCCCACCGAACCAGGTAAGTGCAACAGGTGTGGGGCTGCCACTGGGGTGGAGGCTGGGTGAGTGGCCGCACCCGGGCACTCAGTTCCAACCCATGCATTTGTGCACCACACAGAGTACCTTAGTAGCAGTCTCACCCACTTTTACAGTGCAGTCCTAGGCAAAGTTACTCCTGTAAAAACCCATTCCCTTTGATGGAACTAGAATGGTGTGATTAGCACGGTGGCATAGATGTTTAGGATTATGTTGATAGTCACTTTACCATTCTGTGGTAACTGGAAGAAAATGCTGAAAGAGGATGAAGAGGACGGGGCTATAGGAAAACTAGTAGACATACCACTCAGGTCGGCATAAGAGGCAACTGTGGCATGATGATCCAGGAAATAGTTTGTTGTTCTTTATGAGTTTTTTCAATGACAGAGATAATTTGGGGGTGGGGAGAGACTTTCATGCTCTACAAATTGACCATCGGCAAGTTGTGCATGTTCTCTGTCAATATTTACAACTTCTCCCTTCACGATCGACTTACCTTGGTTTTAAAACATGAGAGTCCAGTGGTGAATGGCATGTATTAAACAACCTTTCAGAACAAAAACACCAGAACCCCTCATATCTCCATAGACAAATACCTTTTCAGCCGGCACATGACATGTTTGACTACAAGCCACAGAGAGATATGCCATCGAGTCATGTGCAGACCTAAAACTGAATTTTTTTTCATAGTGCAACAAAAGAACAACTTAGATCTGACATAGATGCACCAGAAGTGCATCTAGAATATAGATATAGAAGATGAGACCCATTATAGTTGAATAATCAGAACATATGTAAATACACAGTTTAATGTTGCCCTGTCTTATACAGGTTGCAGTTGGTCATAAACACACAGAACAAGGTGCACTAGCTGAGTTTCCTGATGCATAAATAGTAATGGACTAAATGGCTTTAGGACATTGTACAGAAGTCAGCCACAGTCCTTCTGATCAACCCCCATCCTCCACCCCACTCGCAGTGGACAGAATAACACTTAGCATTGCTGTGGTGCTTGGGAGAGTGTTCACAGAGCTTTGTTTACATTGTTTCATTAATTCTTAGCACAGTGGCCTCCAGCAGGTTGACCATGGGTGCTGTGTTACCAACGAGTGTCTTTTTGGCACACTCTTGCTTCTTCCTCAAAGCAAAGAGCCAGCCATGCCTTTTCTCCCTTTCACCAGACCAGGAGATGCCTCAGAAGAGTCCAGGAGGCACCACAGTTGTGTCTGCAGAGGGCACCCATTTGGAAACATCTGCCTTCATCATAGGAGGGTGCTTATCTCGCAATCTCCGGATATTTTTGGGAACTGCCCGATGTTTTGCCCAATGTTTAGCCCCCAGGGCAGCCATTTTGCTGTGGCATCCATTTCATTCCATTCTCGACATTCCAAAACTGTCCACAGGATCAACAAGTTTGGGGACCCTTGCCTTAGTACACAGCCCTAAAGAATGAGTGTCGTCATCCCCCTTTTGCAGATGGGTGACCTGCCTAACTGTGGACTTTGTAGTTTTCAGTTCACTCTCTTAACCACCATTCTTTGTTTCACACACATGCAGACACACATACACTGCTCAATAAACCAGACAACCACAACACTTATTTATCTGTCCTCCCAGCAGGGGTCTCTGTGTGTGCAGGAACATATATCTCAATGTTGTTTTCAGGTGGTCAGAGATAATCAGGCACAAATTTGGTTTGCCTTACAATTTGAATGGAAAAAGCATGCTGTAATTATAAGGACCAAAGGATGACTTTCCTCAAGCAAAAGAGATAAGTTTTCTGTCCCACAAGACCTAACCATATGATATGGATCAGGACTGGGTTCACCATGTCAGGGTGTGTGCAAGTTCTCCTCTGGGAACTCAATTCCCATGTGTGTAAGGCTCAATGAGAATTGGGGATGAGCTATGGCTCAGTAGAAGAGCCTCTGCTTTGCATGCAGAAGGTCCCAGGTTCAATCCCTGGCATCTCCAGTTAAAAGGACCCGGTGACAGACAGTGTCAAAGACCTTGGCTTGAGACCTTGAAGAGCTGCTGCCAGTCAGAGCAGACAAGACTGAACTTAACGGACCAATGGTCTGATTCAGTATAAAGCTACTTCTTGTGTGTTCATGTGTATCTCAAGAGACAGGGATGGATCAGACAAGACACTCTTTAGACCAAGGGGCTAAAGTCTGTCTCCAAAGGGACTTCAGCCTTCCCTCTCATGCCATTTCCCCAATCCAAGATGGCCTCAGGAGGACCATGGTTTGCCCCACTGGGAAATCTTTGTGTTCCCCATCAGTACTATGGATCCATCAATGCGGCAAACAGCCCTTCCCGCTGCCATTGCAGGTAAGGACAATGGTGAAGAGGATATCTGAAGCCCCTTCTTGTTGTGTGCCACAATTCCAATCCAGATCAGTCCCTGCTTGCCTGGGAATTGTTCCCAAAATGCAACAGGAAAGAGTCACAGAAATTGTCACAATAAATGAAGAATGACCAAAGATCATAATAAATTACTAAATAGCAATGAATACAAAATGAATGTACTGATATACTATCTAACATCATTAAATGATCATCATTACACAAATTAAAAATTCTCTCAATATTTGACAGTTGCAGTCCATAGTATAATGTAGCCAAAATGGTCATGTCTGTTGTGTGTGAGATGTTCACTATTTCCAGCACATCATAAAATCCGGCTAGTTCAGCTGCTCGCAAGATCCAGCAAATAGGTTGCCAGCTTGAAACCCATTTTGGCATTCACCCTTTCTCAAAGTCAGAACTGCTTCATCACTATTGGTTTCCACCTTTGCACAACGACTCAATAAAGAATCCCAAAAATCTGAAAGTGGCAAAGCCTTCCAAAATCAATTCAGTTGGAAACAATCCAGATCAGGCCCCGCATGCTTGGAAACTGTTCCCAGCACAGAACTTATAAACACACATTGTTCACAGATCGCACAGACCTGGGGAGGACCCAGGAGAAAAACATAACGGTTATGCCCAGACAGGGTTGGCGGTCCAACAGTTCTACCCAGGTCCAGTTCATAGCCACCAAACTGCCACTGCTTGTGACTCAGATGAATTACATTCCATGTACATACAGCCTTTCAGAAGAAATAGTTTCCATTCAGAAGAGGAAATGAGGTTGCAGCACATCTTCCAGAGATGCATGTTGTTTTGCACCAAGGCCTTGAAGAAAGCAGGATGTGGTAACATTGCAAAGCCAGCAAGACAACCAGCCAGGTCAATCTTTCAGGTAAATTTTTCCAAGAAACTTCTGTAAGATTTGCCTTCGTTGGCTTTTTATGGTTTTTTTTTTAACAATTTAGTTTCTGTTTCTGAAAACATCAGTTCATCCTCTGAATACTTTTTCTGTGAAACTGAGAAAAGGGTTGTCTCTTACTAGGGTTGCCAGCCCCCTCCCCTAGCCAGAAGCATGGGATTCCTCGGTGCCTGTCCCCCCATCAGCTGGTCGGTACAGGAGGGAGGCCCAGGCTTCATCACCGATTACGTGGTGACATCCACTACATGCCAGATGTGACATCATCACCTTAGTGATGTTGCAGCAATGCTCTGGTATTTGGGCAAAAACCTCTATGGTAGAGGCTGTTTTTACGTAGAGTTTTTGCCCTAATACCAGAACATTGCCCCGATGTTGCAACATGATGATGTCAATTCCAGTACACACCAGAAGTGACGTTGCCATGTCACTAGTGACTTAGCCTGGGCCTCCCTCCTTCTCCTGGTAAGCCCCTCCCCCCATCCTCTTGCCAATTGTCAGGAGTGACCTGGCAACCCTGTCTCTTACAGGTACCAAATTAGTGTTTTCTATACTGTAAGAAAACCAGTCAGAGTCACAGAGCAGAAGCCAGCGCTAAGAACAACCTTTTGAGACTTCTTCTTAAAAGGCCATATGGAAAAGAATGGTTATTACTGGCTTCCCGAAGGACAAATTGTGGGCCTTGCTCTGAGGGCAGGGGAGTTCCAGATCTTTTAGGCTACGTCAGAGTAGGCACTTTCTTGAAATACTTACATAGGGTTGCCATATCTGGGTAGAGAAAGTCCTGGAGATTTAGGGGTGGGCTTTGGGGAGGGCAGGTTTTGGGAGGGGCAAGAACTCAACAGTGTATAAGACCATACAGTCCATCCCCCAAAGCAGCCATTTTCTCCAAGGGAACTAATCTCTTTAGCCTGGAAATTAGTTGTAATTTTGGGATATCTTCAAGCAACCCTACTTACCAATAGGGATACCATGTATCACCTGCCAGCTAGTGGGGGTGGGGGAATGTACCAGGACCAAAGAGATGCCTAGGCCAGCATCACCGGTGATGTGACGACATCATTTGAGGCTCACAAAGAAAGTGATGTCATCATATTGCTGGTGATTCAGAGGCACTCTGGTATTTGGGCAAACACTCTATGAGAGAAGACATTTTTACCATAGAGATTTTGTCCAAATATCAGAGCTCCTCAACATGATGATATCACTTTCAGTGTATGTGAGAACTGACATTGCCACATTGCCACCAACAGAGGCCTAGCTCTCCTTTTCCTGCTGGTAAATCCCCACCAGCCAGCTGATCGGCTCTGAGGAGAGAGGCCCCGGAGCAGGGATTCCCCCACCTGTCAACATTACTTACCAACCTCACTTTGTCTAAGGTTAGCATAGCAAGAATGGACACCATGGAGAAGTTTATAGGTAGGCCCATACAGGCGCATTGTGGGGTTCTTTGGCTTAGGATCTGGCACCATATTGCTACCTATCCCCCCCCTTCTGAGTCTTAAAGCAGTTAGGATGTGGGTATTTTCAACTGGGGGAAGAGTTTAGGCTTGCCAGTCCTCCCCTACTATAACAGGTGCTCTCAGGTGACAAGTTCTGTCTCCTGCTACCACTTGAAGTGACAGTAGGAGATTTTAAAAAAGCCAAAAAACAACAACACGACCAACATCACAACATCATTTCTGAGTGCAACCTGAAAATGACAATGGGTAGCTCTAGGAATTGCTGGAAACTCTATAGAAAAACCATAAAGGTTTTTTGGCAATCCGTAGAGCTGCCCATTATCTCTTCCGAGTTGTACTCAAAAGTGACATGGTAATGTCAGTTTCAGAGAGTAGCCATGTTGGTCTGCCATCGAACAGGTAGATTCAAGCCCAGTTGCACCTTGGAGACCAACAAGACTTCTGGGATATAAGCTTTCGAGAGTCACAGCTCCGTTCATCAGACACCTGATTCTTGGAAGATTAGACCTCAAAAATCTTGTTGGTCTCTAAAGTGCTACTGACTGGAATATATAGTTAGTCTGTGATGTTGCTGATGTCACACCCAACCCCTCCCCTTCCATACTCCTAGCCATCCTACCAGTCACCAGGCTCAGCCTTGCTACCCTAAACAAGGTCCTTTCCACATTTGCCTGCCACTCCGGATTTTCCCAGTGTTTGAGTCGAGGCAATTTAAGTCCACGACAAAACAGCATCCAAATAACCTGGGGCAACAGCAGGCTGAAACCAGGCTGACCACTGAAGGGAGGTGATGTAATGCAGAATGGGGGGAAACCCCAGAATAAAAAGAACGTTGAACTCAATTTTCTTGCAGAATGGGGAGAAAAAAAACCTGGATTAAAAAGAAGGTTGAATTTTAGTGCAGAATGGCTTGGAGGACACCACGGTGAACAGGGATTAAAAGCAGAGTGCAGAAAGGGGCCAAGAGTTCTACAGTCCAGGCTTTGCCCGAAGCCTTATTCTAATGACACTCTTAAAATGCCTGACTCTGCTTCCTTCCCGCTACAAACCTACACCCTGTACAACCCCTCCATAAACCAAGGAAACAATTAGCACGTGTCAGCAGTGTTAAGTCAGCAAGCAATAAAAACCTCATAATATTTAAGTCTCTATAGCTCCCTAGTCATGTATGTCAACATAAACTGCCAAAGAAGACAGAAATAGCTCCTGTCTCTCCCCAGCTTGGGATCTGTTTACAAATACAACTGCATAGCTAAGGGAAGGAAAGCAAGGACGGTGGCCTTGTTGGTTTGGCATTCTTTCTGCTTGAAGGCCTTGTGGGATCTGCCTGGCCTGCTTTCATGTGACACTTTTCAGTATAAACAAAGGCCTTTTGCCCTCTTAAGCTCAAATTATATGTGGCACTGGAGAGCCATGATCAGATTCCCCCAATATGTAATTTTGCTTCAAAAAATATCTGTGGGGATAGTATTGGCCTTAACATTCCTTCCATGCCTGGGAACTCTGTGATAAAAAGTAGGGAGAACGGTCAACATTTTGCTTCCCTCCTAGCCTCAGACAGCGTAAGGACCGGACCAGATGAGAGACAAGGATTATTCTGAGTTCTCTCAAAGTGCTTTATTTTTTCCTTAAGAGCATGAGAAGAACCCTGCTGGATCCGACCAGTGGTCCATCTAGTCCAGCATCCTGTCCTATACAGTGGTCAACAAGCTACTCTGAAGGACCAACAACAGGGCGCAGAGGCTGAGGCCTTCCCCTGCCTCCTGGCACTGGTATTTAGAGGTTTACTGTCTCTGAATGTGGAGGTTCCCTTCAGTCACCACGGCTAGAAGCCATTGATAGACCTGTGCTCCATGCATCTGTCTAACCCCTTTTAAAGACACGCAAAGAAGCATTTCCCTTTGCCCATCCTGAATCTACTGCCCATCAGCTTCATGGGATACCCTCAAGTTGTAGTATTTGGGGAGAGGGAGAGAAAGTTTTCTCTGCCCCTCTCTCTACTCTGCCCATCGTTTGATAAACCTCTACCACAGGGGTGTCGAACGCATTTGTTGTGAGGGTCGGATCTGACATAAATGAGACATTGTTGGGGTGGACCATCTATGTCATCAACTGTAATGCCAGGTAGTAGAGATATAAACTTTATAAAGGACACAAATGCAAAGGGTTTTTTTTTTACTTAAAATAAAATCATGCTTAAAACATTAGCAGTCTTGCAATATTTTGTTTATTTAACAGTGTCTGATAACTGACACCTCTTGCTCTGCTCTGAATTACTACATCAACATGTCTGTGCTGTTGCAGTCCCGAGTATGCTGTTCAGGTGTGTATCTGTATGCTGCAAATCTACGATGATGCAGCAGCAGCAGAACTGGAAGAATTAGCAGAAGACAGCCAGTTCCACTGCAGGCCTGATAGAAGCCCCCCGGGCCACATGTTTGACTCCCCTGCTTTACCATGTCACCCCTTAGTTGTCTCTATTCCAGACTGAAAAGTCCCAGACTCTTCAGCCTTTCCTCATAGGAGAGGTTCTCCAGACATCTTGGTTGCCCACTTCTGTACCTCTTCCAGCTCTGAAATGTTAAGAGCAATCACACAAAGAGGGAATTATTTCTACCAGAGCTGCAGCACTGGGGCAAGTGGAAGGCTAACTCCTGCGTTGTGTGCCATGTCCCTGAACATAACTGGCAGTGAAAACACCACTCCTGCTCTGCCCTGGAGGCCTGGGGAGTGTGCAGTCTCAGCGTAGGAAACATCAGCAAGTTGCACACTCTCTTGCTGCTTCACTTTAGTGTGGTGTGGATGCCAGTGGTTTCACAGTAGAATTTTTAAACTCAATCTTTTCTTTTTTGCCATCAGGTCACAGATGACTCTTGGGATTTTCAAGGCAGGAGACATGCAGAGGTGGTTTGCCATGGCCTGGCTCTGGGTCACAACCCTGGTATTCCTTGGCGGCCTCCCATCCAAATACCGACCAGGACCAGCCCTGCTTCATTTCAGAGACCTGACAAGATTGGGCTATCCAGGTCGGAAACTCATTTATGGGACCAGACTAGTAGAGGGTTCCCTCATTTCCAAACAATAGTCCTCCATCTAGATAATATTCATTTCAAAAATCTAGACCATGGTTTCAGAATGAGTCTCTCCCTCTCTTTTTTTTTGCATCAGTAATTTCTGAACTTAACTAGATGAACCAGCATGGCAAGTTCACCTGCAACTCCCTGAACCTGAAACACTAGTTCCTCCTCCTTGGTTTGGCTTAACTGCATTTCTTTGTGTCTGGAAGCACATTTCTCATTACTTTTGCAGTGCAGTGACAGAGTTTACAATTTAGAGAGGTTTCCTTAGATATTACAGGGGTATAAGGAACCCACAGTTTGTGGACTTGCCCTAAGATATCAGGATAGTTTGTTCTAGAGCAAGATTTAGAGACCGTAGCAAAAGTTTGTTCTTCCTGTTAGGATTTCCAATGCTGAGTTAGAAAATTTCTAGAGATTTGGGGATGGAGCATGGGGATATCATTGCCAACCTCCAGGTGGGGCCTAAAGTTCTCCCAGAGTCACAGTTGATATCCAGGCTACAGAGGTCAGTTCCCCTAGAGAGAATGGCAGCTTCAAAAGGTAGAGCATAGCTCCTAGGTGAAATCCCTTCCCAAATCCCCCCTCTACAAGCTCCACCCCAAATCTCCAGGAATTTCCCAAACCAGAGCTGGCAACCCTACCTGGAGAGGGCAGGGTGGATTTGGGGTGGGCCTTGGAGAGGGCAGGGTTTGAAGAGGTGAGGGACCTCAGCAGGGTATAATGCCAGAGGGTGATTCTGCATCTAGCATTCACTCCGCAGTTTCTCAGCTGGGAGGAAAAAGTGCAGCTCAAAACCCCATTCAAATACCCC
This sequence comes from Gekko gecko, assembly GCA_029375565.1. Lineage (NCBI taxonomy): Eukaryota > Metazoa > Chordata > Lepidosauria > Squamata > Gekkonidae > Gekko > Gekko gecko. Next base: position 31,551,820 of record JAPDNY010000007.1, read on the forward strand.
GGGGGCAACGCTGTACTGACTGCAACGTCACCCCTGAATGGCCATAAATCTATGCAGGAGGTACTAGAAAACCCGATGATAAAAGAAAGCGAAAGCGGCATGCACTGTGGTGGGTACCATAAAATCGGATGATCAAAGGAAATGAAAGCATCATGCAATGCAGAGGGGAATTTCTTTTCCAGCAAGGGTTTCATAAAACAACAGAGGGAAAAGCCAGTGCAGAATCAGCTAGAGTCTACCCTCTAAAGATGCCATTGTCTCTGGGGGAATTGAGCTCTGTGGTCTAGAGATCAGCTAGAATTTAGGGGGGAGTGTTTCAGGCCCCACATGGGGGCTGGCAGCCATGCTTCCTGTTAGGGCTGTTTTAAGCTTTTGCTCATTCCCTGAGACTTTATCTGTGAATACAGAAACAGCACATGCAGCATCTTTGATCATCACAACAGACGGTCAATTAATCAATGGTAGGTAATTGCTTTGATGCTCAGACAAAAGGGTCTTCAGTCATCCTTTCCTCTCAGTTTCAGAATATTGTCACAGTCTTCATGAAACCTGAACTCTGAGCCACCTAAACCTGTTCACTTGTTAGTACGCCAAGATCTTTCAGCAGGGTTTCAATCACAAAAGGTCTTACGCTGTTCTCATTAAAAAATGAATCCCGCAAAAGCCCTCCCACACGTTCGTCTCATTTGTCTCCGTCAAGACCATGACACAGTAATTAATTTATTCCACCGGTGGACAAATTATGGGCAATGTTCCCTCTAAGCTGAGTTAGTGTGAGCTAGCTCACAGTTTTTTAGCCTCCAGCTCTCACATTTTTGTCTGAGCTCAGGAAGGATGGTTCCAGAGCAAACTTAATTTATGCAGTCGCCAAATCGCTCGCTCACAACTTTAATGCCAGTAGCTCACAAAGGAGGATTTTTGCTCACAAGACTCCACAGCTTAGAGGGAGCATTGATTATGGGTGGATCCTGTGAAACAGGGATGAAGGAGACCATCAAATGGATCTTTGCTCCTTCTCTCTTCATTTAATTTTTTTACTAAAACTTGGGTCCGAGGTGGTTCACAAAAATACCACCACCCCAGTTGTTTCTGGGGGTCAACATGTTTAGCAGAAAGGGTCAAGACAAAACTTGGACCACTTTTTTGACACACTTTAACTTTGTAAATTTCACATCCCTGTATTTTTGGTTTTCCTCTGTGTGTGTGTGAAGTGCTGTCAAGTTGCTTCTGACTTATACCCAGAATAAAACTTTGTTGGTCTTAAAGGCACCACCAGACTCAAACTTTATTCTGCTGCTTCAGACCAGCAGGGCTACTCACCTGAATCTATGAATTAGTGTCCTTTAAAATGTCCTACTGTTGACAGCCTTGCTCAGGTCTTGCAAACTGATGCCGTGGCGTCCTTTATAGAGCCAATACATGTAATGTTGAGTCTTCCTCCTTTTCTGCTGCCTTCAATTTTTCCTAGCATTATTGTCTTTTCCAATGAGCCTTGTCTTCTCATAATGTGACCAATGTATGATAGCCTCCGTTTGTTTGTTTTTAGCTTCTAGGGAGAGTTCAGACTTTCTCTTTTGGTTTCTCTAGGCTACATTATACTCCATTTGGGTAGTGACCCAGCACGCTGCCTGAATGAGCAATCTATGTCTATCTTCCTCTGTCCTCTCTCATCCCATTTATTTTTGAATTGTCTTTTTAAACTTTAGGTTAAAAGACAAATCCCCCAAGGGGTGTGATCCTGCCAGAGTTAAACCATTCTAATCTCCTTAATTGCAACAGGAGAAGTAAACATGAGCTTGAAGTCTCTGCATTGAAATCAGCGGCCAGGTTCCAAAGAGCTGCTTTGGCTATGGCCAAGGGTATTCAGCAGAATTTTTTAACCTAATCCCTACAAATACCAGACCCCCATTCCATACAACAAACAGCTTTTGAAACTCTCCTTGGTTTCAAAAGAGATTCATCAAGGTACATGAAAGTTCAAGAAATACAATCTTGAAAACTCCCTTGGGAAGATGAAACAAATAGAATTATTCTCTGGACCTGGGCCAGGGCTTTGCTTTGGCTCAGTGATGCCTTATTTTATGAGGTTGGACTAATCCCTATGAGGAAATGGTAGTGAGGTTCAAGCTTGTTAGTTTAGAAAATAATATGCTAGAGGGAGACATCACTGAAGTTTCTAAAATTATGGGCAGTGTTGAAAAGTCTGGACACAGAATTCATGTTTTCTTCTTATAGAACTCACTACCAAAAGTCATTGCAATCACAGCTTACAACTCCACTCTAGAAATACTAGAATATACTAGAATTGGGGGCGGGGCCAGCTGTGCTGGCATCATGCTGGCATGCTGAGATCATTTCCAGTAAAAGCAGAAGTGGTGTCTTTAAATGCTCTATCATTTACAAAAACTGTATGGTTTTACTATAGCATTTTTACAAATGCTACAGAGTCCACAATGTCACTTCCAGATTTTAGAGGAAGTGACATCAGTGCATCAACTCTAGTTCCTCCTCCATTTCCTCCCACTCATGCCTGAGGTGCTGCTGGGCAGACAGCTGGGATTCCAGGAGGTGTCCTGCTATAGCAGGAGACCCAACATTTCACCCTCTCCTTTCCACCTCCCCAACACACCTGTTGTTGCTACATGCCATTTAGTAGCCGTTTGTAGAAACTAATAGTGAGCAAATCAATCAGTCCACCAGCAATTATAAATGTTTTTAAAATTCTTACCATTTCACATTCTGTTGAAGTCTGTGTTATTGGCTTTATTTTGCACGTGCACATTTTCACACAGCCTTGTGGAAGGTGTCGTTTCCCCTCACATCAGTCTATTACCTGACCAATCTTCTATGACTCTGCATCGAATCATCTCACCGACAAAAAGACCCAGCACTAAAATCCTACCCATCACCACTACTGCCCACCTGCAAAGCTGTCAGGCAGCTATTGCAAGGAGGACAGAGAGGAATATCCATTTGACTCATCTGCAATCACAATATATTTTCCTATCAAACGTGTTCCCCACAAACGTGTTCTCAGCATCCTTAGTCCATTAAAAGCAAAACTTTCCTCTGAGGCAAGGCAGTTTGTGCTGGCAGAAGAACTTCTCTTGATGGTGGAAGTCCCCTTATGTTGAAGGAAAGCCCTACGCCACATCCCACGGTTCTAATCTTTTCCCCTGTTCCATCCTCATCTGTTATAATAACCATCCCTTTTCCGCCCTCACCTTTTCCACTGCTTCCTGTCACTTCTGCCTCATTGTCCTAATTATTCTTCAGTACAGCTTCCCCTAACATGACAGTTTAGAGAAGGAAACTGGTAGCTGGTAGAAGAGAAGAGAAGAGAAGAGAAGAGAAGAGAAGAGAAGAGAAGAGAAGAGAAGAGAAGAGAAGAGAAGAGATTGGATTTATACCCCCGCCCTTCACTGCCCAAAGGAGTCTCAGAGCGGCTTACAAACTCCTTTCCCTTCCCCTCCCCACAACAGACACCCTGTGAGGTAGGTGGGGCTGAGAGAGCTCTTGACAGAAACTGCTCTTTTTTCAGGAACAGCTCTTATCAGTACTATGGCTTGTTGAGATCCACATGTTCTATAAGTCTGTCTAAATGTATTTGATCTAGTGACAGGTAGCTGTCAGCCAGGAACCTCTGTAAGAGCTGGCTACAACTGGTTCAGGGCAGTCTTGCCACTGCCATCACAGTGACTCAGCACTGAAGCCTGATTGGCTAGTGTTTGTATAAATGTACAGTGAGTGATGTACAGTTTCTCCTTCTCATTTGTATGATTGCAGCAGAGCACTTTGACACTCTGTTTGATGGTGGCTGTGGTGTGTAAATAAATGTATATATTTTGCACATAGCTGAAGCCTCCAGTATTTATTGGATACTTGCACTCTCTTCTGGCCCCCTTCGTGCCTGCCACTTCCACTTGAACCCTCGACATGGCTTGCCCAAGGTCATCCAGCAGCTGCAAGTGGAGGAGTGGGGAATCAAACCCGGTTCTCCCAGATTAGAGTCCGCACACTTAACCACTACACCAAACTGGCTACACCAACTGGTATAGTAGGGTTGGGTTGGATTTTTTAATTGTATTTATGTTCACATAGAATTACAGTTTACCTAGAGAATTCCAGAGTTTAGCCATGTTGGGCTGTAGCAGAACAGTTAGATTTGGATCCAGCAGCACCTTAGAGACCAACAAGAGTTTTAGGATATAAGCTTTTAAGAGTCAGACACAAGTAGGATCTTAGGGGGGAAGTTTTTTACAGTAAGAGTTGTGCAATGGTGGAATCTCCATTTCTACTCTACTCATGCCTGATAAAGGGAGCTTTGACTCTCAAAAGCTTTCTCTTGTTGTTCTCTAAGGAGCTCAAGGACTTGAACAACAATCCACTAAGAATTATAGACTCTTGAAAAAGACCTTTTAATCCATCTAGTCCATCCCCCCCACACACACAGTCAATACAGGAAATCCAAGACTAGAGCATCCCAATAATCTCTGCTGGAAGATCCTCAGTGAGACAGATCCTCACCGCCAAGTAACTGGTTTGACCACTCTTAACACTGGAAAACTTCTCCTCATATTCAGCCAAAATCAGCCTTCCTGCAATTTAAACCCATTGAATCTAGTTTTGCCCACTGGAGCAATAGGGAACATGAATTTACCATCTTCCTTGTGACAAGTTTTTGAGTATGGCCTCAGGTTCCACCCTCCTGACAATCTTTGTCTTCTGATCACGAGCCATCTGTTCCAGTTTGTTCTTCTCAAATTTTGTTCCAATTTTGTCCTCCCAATCCTGCTTAAAGCCCCCTGGAGATCAATCAAAGCTGAGAAAAAGTATGGCAATGGTCCTACACAGTCTCCAGTCATTCTAAATATTGCACAGGAATCTGGAATGCACAGGAAAATATAACACTGAATTCCCCCCCCCATGTTTTATACCTGAACCCAGGTACAAGGCTGAACTTACTAGATTGTTCTATCCACTGGCTAAAGTTGGATGCAGGCCTATGGGACAAAGTCCTATGAGGAAAGGTTGAAGGAGCTGGGTATGTTTAGCCTGGAGAGAAGACAACTGAGAGGTGATGTGATCACCATCTTCAAGTACTCGAAGGGCTGTCATATAGAGGATGGAGCAGAGTTGTTTTCTGTTGCCCCAGAAGGTTGGACCAGAACCAACGGGCTGAAATTAAATCAGAAGAGTTTTTGACTAAACGTTAGAAAGAACTTCCTCTGAGGATGCCAGGCACAGCTGCTGGCGAAACTTCAGGTACTACAATGCTAAGACAAGTGCTCCCTCTAAGCTGTGGAGTCCTGTGAGCAGAAATTGTACTTTGTGAGCTACTGGCATTAAAGTTGTGAGTGAGCGATTTGGCTACTGCATAAATTAGTTTGCTTTGGAGTCATCCTTCCTGAGCTAAGACAAAAATGTGTGAGCCAGAGGCTAAAAAACTGTGAGCTAACTCACATTAACTCAGCTTGGAGGGAACACTGGCCAAGACCATGGCCATACAGCCCGGAAAATCTACAACAACCAGCTTCCTGACAGAGCGGTTCCTCAGTGGAACAGGCTTCCTTGGGAGGTGGTGGGCTCTCCTTCTTTGGAGGTTTTCAAACAGAGGCTAGATGGACATCTGTCAGCAATGCTGATTCTATGAACTTAGACCGATCATGAAAGGGAGGGCAGGAAGGGTTGCACCAGTGCTTAGTTCTTGTGGCCCTTTCTTACACACCCAGGGAAATGCTGATCGCCACTTTGGGGTCAGGAAACAATTTATCTCCAGGCCAGTTTGACCAGGGATCCTGGAGGTTTTTTGTCATCTTCCGGACATGGAACAGGGGTCACTGGAGGTGTTGGGGGCGAGCTATTTGTGAATTTCCTGCATTGTGCAGAGGGTTGGACTAGATGACCCTGGAGATCCCTTCCAGTTCTATGATTCTATGAAAGCTTTTGCTCCAATCAATTTGTTAGTCATTAATTAGCAAATCGGTTCATACCTTATGAGAATTGTATTCATTTCGCACACAGCTGTTTATTCATGACGGCAACATCATTTTTCTAATGGAGCATGCTATCCCCACATGCCCTCTTGAAAATCGTTAAGGAGATGGTTGCCATGGCCATTTGAGCATTGTTTGGTTTACCTACTATATTTTTTTCTGCTATAAAAATACACTGCAAGGCACACAGCGTGAAATCACAAAGCATGCATAACCATTAATCCTAAATTGCTATCATTGAAACCTGTTTGGAAACTGAGAAGTATCACCAAAAATAGCCAGGATGACGGGAATAACAACGAATAGATTCTATGGAGTGAAAGCAGAAAACAAATACAGCAGATTGTTTAGTAAAGAGAGCAAAGATTTTGATTGTCCAGTATACAGAGAATCAATAAGGACTATGTGCATTCTGTGTATCTGTAGGTTTGCCATGCAAGTTCGGAATTTGGCATTTTGAAACTCACCATTTTCATGGGTTAAAGAAGCTGTCTATCATTAGTGATGTGTCGGAACTTATTTGTTGCTTTTCTGTGGAAATTTTAAATATTTGCCCTTTTGGCTTTTTGTGAATTACTCCCTAAGTCTGAAAACCTAAAGACTTTTACAAGAGAGTAACTCCTATTGAACACACCTCTGTGAATGTGGTTTCTTCCCCATGGCAATGATCCCCCACTGTACATTCATAGCCACTACAAATCCGGAGGCGTTCACAGGGGCAACAGAGAATCCACAGGGGGATGTTCTCTGTCCTTTCTCTCCAGTTACCCATGTGCTTGACATTTCACCCACCCACATTCCACAGGAGATCTTTATGCCAGCTTAAAAAAATAGTAGTAGCTATATCACTAAACTTTAATGGTGCTATTGCAATGTAACTACTACCAATTTTTAAAATGGCAGGTAAAAAAAACAGCCAATGGCAAGAGGGTGATGGTGGGTGTAAAGGGAAATGGTGCCAATGTGGAGAGGGAAATTTGAAATTCGCACCATCACAACCATACAGTGGACATTGACATTCCAGAAACACTGTAATAAAGTATGTGCATGGGAAAAATGGACCAAAGCAGAGAAAACCATGGACATGAACTGTTGGAGAATGCTTGGGAGATGATGGCATGTGTGTTCCTCTGGAAGGGGGAAAACACCCTTGTTTGAGACAGCACCTGTGCAAAAAAGACAGCACCTGTGCAAAAACATTCAACACAACTTGCCTTACAACTTGTCTGGAAATGCTTTAGAACACATTTCAACTACACCTGGCAAAATCTCAAAAGTAGGGATGGGCACGAACTGAATTTTTGTGGTTCAGTTCAGGGTTTGTGGCTAAACCATGAACCAAACCACAAACCCATATGCACAGTGATGCTGGTTCGCAAACCGACCTGGGTCATGAGCCATTTAAAGTTTAAACCCTTGCTTTCTGCTCTGTTGTTTTTTCCTAGCAACAGAAAGCAGGGGTTGAAATGGCTCCAAGCAATTTAAATCAAACAGCTGAGCAAAATTGTTAAATAAAACAGCTGTTTTTCATGAGGAGCAGAAAGCGGGGGTTTATACCCCTGCTTTCTGCTCTTCATGAACTGCCACTAACTGCATCAAAATTCATGAAAGTTTGTGGCGGTTCTGCAGTTTGTGAATATTCTTTCACGAACCATGAACCAGCCAAAATTCATGATGAACTTTAGTTCGTCAGCCAGTTCATGCCCATCCCTAATCAGAAACCAAAGGGATGCCGAGCAAAATTCCCACTGGTTATCCCAGATAAGGCAGAGGCTGAATTTTGAGAAGTTCCCAGGGAAGGTGCAAAAGGGTGGGAGAGGCTTAGGGTTGCCCAGGTCAGCCCTGGCCATCAGCAGGGGATGAGGCGGTATGGTAGCCAGATCTATGTTAGAAAACTACTGTAGATCTGGGAATGGAGCCTGGGGAGGACAAGGACCTCAGTGGGGTACAATGCCACAGGGTCCACCCTACAAAGCGTTAATTTTCTCTAGAGGAATCAATCTCTGTAGTCTGGAGATGAGCTATAGTTCTGGGGAAACCCTAGGTCTCACCTGGAGGCTGGCATCCCTAGCATACATTCCATCACTGCAGTGTACATATGCCAAATGTGCCCACAATATACTATTTCTCTGCTGTCTTCTTGCTGATGAGGGAAATTGCATGTTATCATAAGATAAGGGCTAACCATGAGTTCTGCTTCAGCAGCAGTAGCCAATTTACTGATGTGCAATGTAATCACATGCATATTTACTCCAAAGTAAGTGTCACTGTACTCAGTGGGGCTAACCCCTAAATGCATAGGGCCACAGCCTAGACTGGCAGACCTTTCTCAGCCCATGTGTTCAGGTTAAGTCACTGCATCTGGGTGAAATCCTTCCCAATATATTTTACCTTTGCCTGTTTAAAGGTTTTCCAGTCCTGGTGTATTGGGTACATTGCACTACTAGAGCAGAAGCCAAGGAGCCGTCTTAACTTGCTTCTACAGTTACTGAGGAGTAATTCCAACTGAAAATAGTGAGACCTACTTCCAATGCAACAAACATGAAATTGAGCAAACTTGGAGGACAACGGAAGACAGGAGAGTCTGGCATGATGTGGTCCACGGGGTCAACTGTGCAACTGAACAACAACAACTTCCAATTAAACACGCATTAGTTTGGGCTTCGGTCTACCACCAATTTTGGTCTTGAAGTCCCATTGTTCATATTTGGCTTTGGCCTCCTCATGGCAGCTTGCAAGACATTTGTGGGAATAATCCTAGGCTTTGCTGCTTTTGGAAGGGGGGTTCAAAAAGAGATCTGTGGAGTGAGTTCCCAACTGGCCACCGAAGACGAGAATACTATTATGAGGAACCTCTGCCTCCAGGACCAGAGAGGAGGCTGGCTCACAATTTAGACTTTTGTCTAGAAAACAACTGTCATATGCACCTTTGCCTTCCAGTGTATTTAACTCAGTCTTCCAGTGTATTTAATGCAGCATTTCCTGCTTCTTCAATTTGATTCCATGAATATAGAAATAGCAGTTCTCAAGGACTACTGTGGTGGCTGTCTCAAGTTGGACGAGAACAAATGGATGAATCACAACTTCTGAACAAGGTCTGTTGTGCGGATATGAATTATGAAATGTCCTGAGGGAACTGATGTATTATTAAGTATTATATTGGAGGGAGGGGGTCTTTTCTAATGGTCACATGATCCCATCCATGAGTCAGTGTTGCAGTAAAAGTGCTAATAGAGACTTCTTAAAATAGAAGTTTGGATGAGACATGATATATCATAGAAGTATAAAATCGTGAACTGAAATTAAGGCACGCTAGCAAAAGAGGAAATAGGTTTCAAAGAAGGTCCGCTTTGCTGTGGTTTTTCACCACCTCTTTGCTGCCAATAACACACCCCTGTGGCCGCAGGGCACCTTTTTTGTTTTTGTTATGTCCTGAGCTTGACTTTCATCCCCATTGACATGCTGGTATCCTAAATGGCAATGCCTGATTGGCTACTCTGTGTAGTAGGCCAATCAGGAGACAAGGATTGTGCTGGAGGGAAGCAAACTGATTGGATGTTATTTCTGTAATACTATTGGTTGTTACCAGGAATATGGGCGTGGCTATGCTAGCCCACACTGTTTAAATAAGAGCCGTTGCTCTATGTTGTTGTCTGTTCTGAGCTGTTCTGAGCTGTTGGATCACTTGATTAAAGCTGAATCACTTGTTGAGAGCTGCCTTTAAGTGTCATACTTATCAGTGTTATTACCCCCCCCCCAAGTCACTAGAGTGAAGGTTGATGAAAGTAGGGTGAGAATCAATCCTGCTGCCTATCGATTAACAAAGAATCTGGTGATACCTAATAAATTCATTATAACTTAAGTTTTGGCAAGGCAAACCCTAACTCGTAAGATGTTTCCCATTGGCAGAGAGATTTATACCCAAAGTTGCAAACAGCATAAGGGAGGGCAGCAGACTTTAGACAGAGGCTGATTTCCCACTACAGCTGCCTCGGGGTTGTGCCGCCGTTTGCCCCGATACTATTTGTCAATTTCACACCCGAAGCCGCGGGGCTGCATTTTGACCCGCGGCTTCGCCCGATTTCCCCCACAGTTTCGTAATCCTCAAAAAACAGGATCAGGAAACTGTGGGGAAATCGAGCAAAGCCGCGGGTCAAAATGCAGCCCCACGGCTTCAGGTGTGAAATTGACGAATAGTATCAGGGCAAACGGCGGCACAACCCCAAGGCAGCTGTAGTGGGAAATCACTCAAAGAGGTCAAATGGCCCAGGTGTGTAAGGGTACATTGCAGAGTACAGATGAAAGCAAGACTGAGACCTTTCCCTCACTGTGGCACTGTGGCACCAGTGTCGCTGTGGCTCCAGATGCTGCACAGGGGCAATGGGGCTACCGTATGGTGTGTGCCCCCCCATTATATTGATACGTCACTATGGCCCTTTCTGCACTCTCCTTTTAATCCATGTTCACCGCAGCATCCTCCAAGCAATTCTGCACTAAAATTGAATTCAACCTTCTTTTTAATCTAGCCCCCCCCCATTCTGCACTAAAATCCAGTTCAACCTTCTTTTTATTCCGTGTTTCCCCCCACCCCTTCTGCATTACATCACCTCCCTTCAGTGGTCAGCCCGGTTTCAGCCTGCTGTTGGCCCAGGTTATTTGGATGCTGTTTTGCTGTGGATTTAAATTGCCTCAACTTGAACACCGAGAAAATCCAGAGCAGCAGGCAAATGTGGAAAGGACTAATGTTAACAACTGACTTAAATAAAACCCTCAAAAATCCCTTGGTGTATCATGAGATGGAAACAGCTGCTGAGGGAACTGGGGAAGAGAAAATGGCACTAAAGTGGGTGGGACTAAGAAAATCTGGGCTTTCCCACCCACACAGAATATAGGGGAAGAAGGCCACACCAAACACAAAAACAAAAGGATAGGAGTAAAATAACCAAATATATATATATATATATATATATATATATATATATATATATATATATATGGTCAGTGGGGAAAATAATAAGAACATCGTAGGAGCCTTGCTGGATCAGACCAGAGGTCCATCAAGTGCCTCATCCTGTCTCACACAGTGGCCAACTGTTAAGTATGCAACTTAACACGACTGATTTCAGCAAAAGTGATTCAGCTTTATTTTAACAGCAAACTTCAACTCAGGAACACACCACAAACAAGTGGAGCACAGCTCCCTTTTTAAACCATCCCGGGCTGTCAAAGCCACACCCATAACAAGTTAAGGACCAATAACAATACAGGGATAAATGCCAATCAGGACTGTTCCCTCTTCGATACATATTTACATGGTGATTGGTTATATACAGAGGTTTCACTGAAACCAGCCAATGGTAATGCGACAGATTACAATCCACATTCTACCTGAAGCTTAACATGAGAAAGAATAGGATGGATTTAAGCTTCAGGACATAACATCAATCAGTTCCCTGGAGGGCCAATACCCGGGGTACAGAAGCTGAGGCCTGCCCCTGATGTTCCCTCCTGGCAATGGGATTCAGAGGCTGACTGCCTCTGGACGTGGAGGTTCCCCATAGTCACCATAGCTAGCAGCCACTGATAGACTTATCCTCCATGCATCTATCCAATCCCCTTTTAAAGCTGTCTGTGCCTGTGGCCATCCTCCAGCAGCAAATTCCACATTTTAATCATTTGCTGTGTAAAGAAGTATTATTCAGCTATACTGCCCCTATGCACTTCACCAGAGGTTCTTCAGGGGGACCTATAAAAATACAAATAAAACCCAGAATAAATATATTGCCAAAATTGGCAAAGCCCCAGATTTCCAACAGCATCCAATCTGGGAAAAATAATTCTTGTGTAAATGACCAATATCACAAGAAATGCAGAAAAACCTGCAAACAAATGGGGTGGAGGGAAGCTGCCAGCTACATTTGATCCAGGAGATAGTCATAGAATCATAGACCTGGAAGGGACCTCCAGGGTCAGCTAATCCAACTCCCTACACAATGCAGGAAATTCACAAATACCTCCCCCTTCACACCTGCAGTGACCACTGTTCCACACCCAGAAGATGACAAAAACAAACAAACCCGGGTTGCTTTCTGACCCCAAAGTGGCAATCAGCATTTCCCTGGGTGTGTAAAAAAGGGCCACAAGAACTAAGCACTGAGGCAACCCTTCCTGCCCTCCCTCTCATGATCTGCCTAAATTCACAGAATCAGCATTGCTGTCAGATGGCCATCTTGCCTCTGTTTGAAAACCTCCAAAGAAGAAGAGCCCACCACCTCCCAAGGAAGCCTGTTCCACTGAGGAACCGCTCTGTCAGGAAATTCTTCCTAATGTTTAGATGAAAACTCTTCTGATTTCAACCTGTTGGTTCTGGTCCGACCTTCTAGGGCAACAGAAAAAACCTCCACCACCATCCACTAGATGACAGCCCTTCATGTACCTGAAGATAGTTATCATATCACTTCTCAGTCATCATCTCTCCAGGCTAAACATACCCAGCGCCTTCAACCTTTCCTCATAGGACTTGGTCTCCAGACCCCTCACCATCTTCATTGCTCTCCTCTAGACACGTTCAAAAGAGGAATTGATCCACTCAGGTTGGGGGCGAACAATTCCCAACTGGTGATGAATTAGCAAAGTAGGCTGAACCAGAAAAGTATAAATAAACAGGTACGGGGAGGGGGGGGGACAAATACTTTTTTAAGTGAGCCCAGCAGTACAATCCTAAACAGAGTTATACTCTTCTAAGCCCAGTGACTTCAATATACTTGTAAGGGTGTAATTCTGTTTAGGATTGCAGTGCAAGTCTGATAGTATCAGATGTGCACACAATTTCCAGTTCAACAACTTCCAGTTTCCCTTTAAAATGTATCTGCTGAGACTTCAAAACATTTCTATTTTTCCCCCCTCTCCCCTTCTGCTTTTTATTTTTTTAACATACTGCCTGATGAACAATTCTAGAGAAGACTTGAAAGGTTGCACAATGCTTGGTTTTATTTAAGTTGTTCATAATAAAAGCTGTCACATCTTTGTTCTTGTTTTTCGGTTGAAGAACTCTAATGCCTCTAATTCGTGGAAGTGTCCCAACAGGCTGACACGGCTCCTTGACTGGGACTGGGACTTCCCACTGAGGGACTGTCCTCTTGGGCTTTCTCTCCTCCTCTTTCCACCTTTGATTCTTAGATATCTGGTGCTCTCACCGGCCTGTGTCTCATGGCTTTAACATGAAGTTGCCTTTGACTGAGTTGGTCTACCAAGGTTGGTATCATCTACTTTGACTGGCAGCAGCTCTTCATGGTCTCAGGTAGAGGTCTTTCACATCACCTGATCCTTTTTAACTGCCAAGGATTAAACCTGGGACCTTCTGCCTGCAACACAGGTGCTCTAACAGTGAGCCACAGCTCCTCCCTGCCATCTCTCCTGAAGATGAGATATTCACCCAGGGCAGGACAGTATTGTGTCCTCTCAATTGAGTGAGATCTGTTTCTTTCATATTCTTTAGTCTCGGTCTGATGTGAGTACAATAAATATGCACAGGGAACCTCATGCCTCCTCCTCCTCGTCCTCCTCCTTTTCTTCTTCTTCTTCTCTCTCTCTCTCTTTCTCTCTCACATACACACAATTTATTTATTTATTATTTTATTGTTGACTGATCTTCTGAACAGATTGTAAGCTCATAGGCTCTATTCATAAGACCTGATCAATGTGTACAGGTTGTGTGTGAATACTGAGGCCTTACTTCTAGCAGGTGAAATGTGAACGTCACTGTCTTCCACTAAAATCAGAAGAACTTAAGAGCATCAAATTTTGTCTGCCTTGCACCCCTGATGAGCTCCCAGTCACTTCATCCTTCCATTCGCTGCACAGGGACTATTCGAGCATAAGTGGTTTAAGAACCATGACCAGAATACCCATTGTTAAGTAAGCACGAATTTGGGCCTGGCCAACAGACAATGAGTCAGCCTATCAGAACAGAAGGCCTTTTAATCCCATCTTCAGAGCAGTCTTGTAATGCACTGCTAAGAGCCCATTCTTCAAGCCCTTTCACTCCAAGAAGGGAAGAGAGGTCTTTGACTTACTCTTGTTCCCAGTTCTATATTTGTTTGGCATCTCTCCTTGAAATGCCTGGTGATCTCTTGCACAGCTTGCCTCCCTAGTCCTCAGGCACCGAAAGCTGTTGCTCTACTTTTTTTAAAAAAAGACAGACTTATGATGTCGCAATGTTTCCATTTAATAAGAGCATTCCAGCTCAGGCATCCTGAGAATAACCCTCCCAGCCACGACAAGCATTCCACTCTACTTTGTGGTATTCAGTAATGGCATACGGGGTGTGTGGGGGGTGCATTCATACTAGCCACTGTTTCCTCCTTGTCCTCCCTCCCGTAGCACTTCAATATTAAAAGCAGATTTCATTAGCACTGGAAGGCAAAGCAATAGCTCAAGTGTCCACCTGAATTGAAAAAAAAATGGTGTGCTTTGTAGCATTTACATGACCACCTCTGGCCTTGCTCCTGTGCCGTTAGTCTGGTACACAGATTTAGTTTGCCACCACAATGGTGCTCCTAGTTAGATCTTTTCAGCTGGCACCAGGACAACAAGGTTGTCTCACCTTGATGCACAGAATCTGTGGGGCCACCATCACCATTTCAAGCTTCCCAAGATATCTGGCAGTTGAGAGATAGCTTTGGTCATTCTACACAGGCTGATCATCCCTCTTGCCCTTATCAGATTCCTAGTGATAACAGGAGCCTAATATTATTGATCCTATGAACATAAAAAGAGCCCTGCTGGATCAGGTTCTATAGTGGCCAAGCAGTTGCCCTGGAGAGCCAGCAAACAGCATCTACAGGCCAAGGCCTTCTCCTGATGTTGCCTCCTAGAGGCTTACTGCCTAGGGTTGCCAGAACCCCCAGTGGAGGTGGGAGCCCCCCACTGCCAGGCCCCACTGTTCCACTGCCAATCAGCTGGCCAGTGAGGGGAACTTACCCCGAAAAAAGAGGGAGATCCAGCTCACATGCAGCAATGGGTCTATGTCACTGCCCACATGACCCAGAAGAAGAAGAAGAGATTGGATTTATACCCCACCCTTCACTACCCAAAGGAGTCTCAGAGCAGCTTACAAACTCCTTTCCCTTCCCCTCCCCACAACAGACGCCCTGTGAGGTAACTGGGGCTGAGAGTACTCTGACAGAAACTGCTCTTTCAAGAATAGCTCTGACAGAACTATGGCTTGGCCAAGGTCATCCTGCTGGTGCAAGTGGAGGAGTGGGGAATCAAACCTGGTTCTCCCAGATTAGAGTCCGGGCACTTAACCACTACGCCAAACTGATGTCATCATGTGGGGGATGTCGGGGCAATGCTCTGCTATTTTGGAAACCAAATTTACCATAGAGTTTTTGCCCAGATACCAAAGTGTCACCCTGACATCCTCAATGTGATGACATCATATCTGGGTCATGTGGGCAGTGACATAGGTGTGTCACTGCACATCAGCTGGGCTTCCCTTCAGCTCCCAATAAGTCCCCACCCGTCCCCCACCAGTTGCCAGAAGGGACCTGGCAACTCTGTTGCTGCCTCTGGATTTGGAAGTTCCCTATAGTCATCATGGCTAATAACCATTTATGGACTTGCCCTCCATGAATCTGTCTAAGTGCCCTTTAAATTCCCTGCACTGCAATGTTCCCTCTAAGCTGAGGAGTCTTGTGAGCAAAATTTCCACTTTGTGAGCTACTGGCATTAAAGCTGTGAGCAAGAGATTTGGCCACTGCATAAATTAGTTTGCTCTGGAGCCATCTTTCCTGAACTAAGAAAAAAATGTGTGAGCTGGAGGCTAAAAAGCTGTGAGCTAGCTCACACTAACTCAGCTTAGAGGGAACACTGCTGCACTGACATTTTTAAAACTGTGTGTGATGTGAAATTTTCCACAGCAGATTTTTCCTCACCAGGCACAAACTCAAGAGTTTTTTCCTTCTCACCCCATGTTTTCAGAACTCGCTATAACTGGGGATTCAAAAACACAGGGTAAGAAGGAGAAAACGTTTGGTCACGGAGTTCCTGTCAACAGAGTCCAACAGTCCATCCAAGACCCCAGCACCAGGTCAGGCTTAGGGACAGTCTAAGTGATTATCGAGCCCTCAGGCAAAAGTCAAGGGTGTGGTGGGATTACCAGGTGTGCTGGCAATCCAAGCAGCAGTTTCTCCACCCTACAGCTAGGGTCGCTAATCTCCAGGTGGGGCCTGGAGATCTCCTGAAATTACAACGGATCACCAGATGATAGTGATCAGTTCCCCTGGAGAAAATGGCTGCTTTGAAGGGTTTGGGGAGGGAATCAGCCTCAGCAGGGTATAATGCCATAGAGTCCACCCTCAAAGGAGCCATTTTCTCCAGGGGAACTGATCTCTGTTGTCTGGAGATCAGTTATAATTCCAGCCCCTCTCCCACTGCCTTTTACTGACAGAACCAAGCCTGGAATACTGTGGTTGCCTAGAAACGGCCACTGAGGGAATCTGTTACTACAGGTACTCCTTTTATCATTTGAGGGGTTTTAACCACTACCCCCTGTGTGTGATTGTGTGTGTGTGTCACATTTTTCTGAAAACCTAGAGCCCTTCTTAGGTTTGTAGAAAGATCTGTGTTGCATATTCACAGCTCCAGTCACCAGATTTAAGCATCCAAAGATTTGGCCAGCTCCCATATTTAGAATATAAAGTAATCTTGCTTCCTCATGAGAACCAAAAGCGAGAAGAGATGCAACCAAAATGAAACCAGAGGTCACCTCTGGGGTCATGGTGGCTTCAGGGCAATGGATGGCACTTAGCTTAATAAGGCATTGGAGGGTTCTTCTGACAGATTGCCATGGCTACTGCCTGAATGAGGCCCCTTGTCATCATAGTGGCAAAGGGGCTGGTGGCAGCGGTTGGGAAGCTTGGTGGTTGGGGGCCTCTCAGTGCTTCCCCCCCCCAGTGCCCCAGTTGCCCCATCACTAAGAACACTACTGACCAGAGTACCAAGATAGCCTAGGCTACAGGAGGACACTGCTACCTGCCAAAAAGAAAAGGCTTCTCGTCCCATTTTAGTGTATACCATGTATCCGGCAAGTATCTAGTTACATCACTATATTGTGTAACGTAATTTGTTCTTTATCGTGAAGGAAGGGTGGCAACTTTTGGCTTCATGTCTTGTCTTCAGGCCTGGTCCAGTACAGAAGGGTTCAGGCTGCCTCCATCAGTGGACTAAATAGTTAGCCTGGAGGTTAGCCTTCTCCAGCTCGTGCCCAGGGGGAAGCAGATGTGCAGGGATGGGACAACAGGGGTGGACTCCACAAAGCTGCACAACCAAACAACGGCATTAACCTGGCTGTATGTGACTCACAGCAGGCTTGATGGGAACTACCCTGCCATGAATTCCACAGTTAGACATAGGATCGCCATCCTCCAGGTAGGGTCTGGAGATATCCCAGAATTACAACTGATCCCCAGACTACAGAGATCAGTTCCCCTGGAAGAAATTGCTACCTTGGAATGTGGACTGTATGGCATTTTAACTTTCTGAGGTCCTTCCCTCTTCCCAAACCCTGCACCCTTCAGGATCCACCTGCAAATCTCCTGGAATTTACCGACCTGGAGTTGGCAACTCTTGTCAGATATACAGTGATGATCACCAGGTCTTGGTGCTCAGGGAGGGCTTCTAGCTTCACTGGTGGACCTCTTGATGGCACCTGGGTTTTAGTCACTGTAACACAGAATGTCGGGCTAGATGGGCCATTGGCCTGATCCAACATGGCTTCTCTTATGTTCTCATGTACTTAGGTTTGTTTAATACAGCACTGAATGGCTCAAGTGACTGCCAAACAGGTCTGCATCGGCACTTGTGAAACTGCGCGTGCAAAAATGCTGCAGATCCAAACAGATCAGTAGCCATTAATGTCGCTGAGGATTAACTGAATGAACATATAAACACTGAACAATGAGATTTTAAAAAAACCAACCCACAGCATTTATTCAGGACTGATTTATATGATTTGTGACTCACTTAACTGTCTGTCTAAACAATATCCAAAAAGCCAAGAACACAATCCATGCAGTACCTTTTATTAGGACCAGCCCAATGACACGTAATAGTGTGCCTTCAAGTTCATCAGAATTGCTTATCAGGCCAGATGTTCCAGAACAAAACACAGGAGAAAAGCAGCCTTTCCAGGATTTTGGAACACCTGGCCTGATGCATCTGGAATTGGCGCTTATCAAAGATATTCCCTGGATAGTATTCTTGCCTTTTTGGATTTTACTTTTGGACCGACGCAGCTGGAAGTAATTTATTTAACAAACAGCCTGCACAGTGATCATACAGCAAAGATGGCAGAGTTAGGACTCCATGGGGGCAGGGGAAGTAGGGAATAAAATACAGATTTTAGTTTTGTTCCCTCCCCATAGTTGTTATTGGTAAAGCATCCACATGGACTTTCTCTCCATAGCCACCCTGCAGTTGTTCCTTTGAGCTATATCAAAGGGCTTTTTCTTTGTTTTCTCTTTTCTTTTCTTAAAGAGGAAAACCCTGGAAGTCCTGGTGTAGCATACGGCATCGGACTAGGACTCATGATGAATGGGTTTGAATCCCTCACTGGACCGCAGAAGCTCGGCAGGTGACCTCAGGCCTGTCACAATGTCTCAGCTTAACCTACCCTCAGCCCCAACCTGGATAGCCCAGGCTAACCCGGTCTCAGAAGCTAAGTAGGGTCAGTTCTATTTAGTACTTGGATGGGAGACCTCTAAGGAATGTCAGGGTCATGATGTGAAAGCAGGCAATGGCAAACCAACTCTGAGTGTCTCTTGCCTTGAAAACCCTATGGGGTCACCGTAAGTCAGCTATGACCAGGCAGCACTTTTCGTCACCAACGTGCCCTCACAGAATGAAGTGAGAGTCCAGTGGCACCTTTCAGACCGACAAAGTTGTATTCAAGGTATGAGCTTTCGTGTGCACGCCCACTTCCTCAGATACCCACAAAAGCTCACACCTTGGATACAACTTGGTTGGTCTTCAAGGTGCCCCCGGACTCACTGCTTTGTTCTGCTGCTTCAGACCAGCACGGCTGCCCACCTGCATCTCTCCCCACAGAGTTGTTGTAGGGACTGAGAGAAGGAGGGGGAACAAAGTGATAAGCTGCTATGAGTCCTTGATTAGGAAGAAAAGCAGGCTATAAATTTAAAAATAATGATGAGCCTACAAGTCATGCTCAGAGTGACGCTCCCATTTAAAATGAGGGCTTCCGGCATTCCATCTGGAAGGGAAATCCACTTACCAAAGTAGCATCCCTTGCAAAGCTTTGAGCCCCTTGCACTGGACTTCCTTGATTCCTCCACACCCATTTGGTTTCGATGATTTCAAGGATACCAGGTGCTCCACAGGAGCTCAACGGACTCTTGTCTCCATAGGTTTATTGACATTCTTTCCCCATAAACAGTTTTATTTTATTTTACAATTTACAAGGACATTCATATATAAATCAATGAGTAATAAATCCAAAATTTCACAACAAAAGTCATAATTAAACATACAACAACCAGATCTATACACTAGACCTATTAGAATCCAAGCGGCAGTCTATAAAAACAGCTCCGGATGTATCACCCAAAGTCTATGATGCTAGCTGAGGAAACCTTGAAATAGAAATTGAGGTTTTAAGATTCTTCAGAACAACCTCCATTGTTGCCAAGTAGTCTAGTGTGATGCCCCACACCCTTTATCAACATTTAAAGAGCAGGAGGGAACGTCACGAAGGTGGGGCACGCCAGAGATATGATACTCAGCCAGACTGGTGGACCTTGAAGTGATTGGAAGAACAAGGCACCTCTTCCTCCTTTAGGGTCAGTGGCCAGCACGCGGCAATTACATCCTTGATGTCAGATTTCATTCACCCCTCCCAACACACACGCTTATGTAATGCGATGTGGCAACAAGAAGCTGTGAGCCAAAAAAAGAACGGTGCAAGTAAGAGATGGGGTCACGTCACCACTGGCTTGGCTTTGGCACAAAGACCTGTGCACAAAATGATTCATCCTACCGTCGCCACAAACTGTTAACTTTTTTTCTTTTCTTTGAAGCTGCATTATATAAATGCTTCTTCTGAGGTGTGGCTCTGCACATCCATCACACCTCGGCAGGTTGTGTTTGGGTTTTGAGGTGTGCGTGTAACAACCATGACAAGAATTCCCACAAGCCTCTCTGAGCAATTACTTCACGGGACGATATTATTAGAACGGCCCGCCCGAAGAAAGCCGACCCATTTCTGCAGAGCTCCGCAGAACTTGGCCTCTTTTGGCAAGGAGGTGCCTTCCTGTCTGCCCTGCGGCTCAGGTGCCGCTGCGGTTCCCCGCCTCATTTCTGGTGCCTCTAGGATTGCCAGCATTCTGGCCTCGCTGCACAGATAATGCTGATCATAGAATCATAGGGTCCGGTCACACTGCCGTTTTGATCGGGATTCATTGCTGTTTCCTTGCGCATGTCAGTTTCACGTTCACATGCACCAATCTGCCTCCCGCCCTGAAGCAGGCTCACTCGCGCAATGATGCCGGGTTTTCCTGACCCTTGGAAAATCAAGTGTTTTCCTGGCACTTCCACTTTGAATGCACGATTTCGCCTATCTGGACAGCCCATCTTTCGCAATGATTGCGATTAGGGCTGTCTGAATGCTCTTTGTGCTTTTTTAAAAAAGGGGAAAAAGCTTCCGGTTTGAGCGCTTGAGCAAACATGCGCTTAATAAATCGATTTGACGTTTAATAATGGATTTATTAGCGCATGTTTAGTCAAGCGCTCAAACCGAAGCTTTAAAAAACAAAAACGCACAAAAGATGGCCCTGGAGGCGGGAACGAGAGGCGGGGGCTCCGGCAGCTTGGACGGGGCTGGAAAGGAAGACGGCGGAGACGGCGGAGCCTGTTTTCGTGGGGCAATGGCGGCGGCAGTGGCACCCCCTCCCCAAAGTGTCGGCAGAAGCAGCAGCCGCCTGAGCCTCCTCCATGGCTGGCAGGATCGCCTGGAGGGACGGCGCAGCAGCAGGCGAGCGGGTGCTGTAAGAGAGGGGCTGGCTGCATCTAGTCAGCCCAATGCGAAGAAAAATGTTCCCGATTTAAATAAAGCGGGAACAAAGTGCAATTACCTAAAAAATTATTTTTTAGATTGGAGCAATTTTTATGGTTCATACTGCCTAGCGCCTATTATCTTATGATTATTGCTATGATTAAAACTCTCTCCGATTTTGACTTTTATCTGTGTTAAGGTCATCTCTGTATTTTATTATATTTTATGCCATTAAAGGTTATTGAAAACTGAAACTATTCATACTCATTTTTAGTTCTGTGTTTTTTATTTGTACATTTTTTAGACCTGTTTACTTAACCCTTTTGGTTACCTCTGTTTCTTTCAGGTTGGTTAAATACATAAGAGAAGCCAATGTTGGATCAGGCCAATGGCCCATCCAGTCCAACACTCTGTCACACAGTGGCCAAAAATAACAGGTGCCATCAGGAGGTCCAGCAGTGCGGCCAGGACACTAGAAGCCCTCCCACTGTTGCCCCCCACAAGCACCATGAATACAGAGCATCACTTGCCCCAGACTGAGAATTCCTATCTATACCTTGTGGCTAATAGCCACTGATGGACCTCTTCTCCATATGTTTATCCAATTCTCTCCTGAAGCCGTCCATGCTTGTAGCCGCCACCACCTCCTCCTGTGGCAGTGAATTCCATGTCTTAATCACTCTTTGGGTGAAGAAGTACTTCCTTTTATCTATTCTAACCCGACTGTTCAGCAGCTTTGCCCCACTTTTGTTTTTGAGCTGGCCTGTACTATAGAGGTCACTCAGCTCAGACCCAATCGACAGTACTGATGAAGTTGCCTTATATGGAATCAGACCCTTGGTCCATCACAGCCAGTACTGTCTACTCAGACTGGCACCCACTCGCCAAGCTCTATAGCAGAGACTACCTGGTCCTTTAACTGGAGACCCCAGGGATTGAACCTGGGACCTTCTGCATGCCAAGGAGATGCTCTACCACTGAGCCACAGCCCTCTCAATGATAGACACAGGCTCACCCATTGCTTCCAGTGGCAATGTGGAGGAAGGCAACTGGTGAGCAGATGCTGATCATCATTGCCACTGAGGGGCCTGATCCAGCTCTGGTGGAAATGCAGGGGCCTTGCTCTTCTTGGTTCTGGGTGCTAGCAATCCTCCAGGTCAGCAGCCCTCTGGGAACTTTCCCAGCTAGTTAAATGCTCCTGCTGGCCGAAACAGGACTCTGCATTCCTGCCATTCCAATTGGGACTCTGTCAGTTCCTTTATCTTCCCCAAAGGCTGACCATGGCAGAACACTCAGGCACACCGTATAGTTAGGCACAGTAGTTATGCTGAAGTATTTGTGGCAGAAACTGTATAGCATTGCCGGGTTGCAACACGGAGATCTGGTCTCTATGTTTAAATCTTCCAATGTGGGGGGAAAGGGAAGCAGACATGACCTCTCCCACTAGGGATGCCAGCCTCCAGGTGGGCCCTGGGGATCCCCCAGAATTACAGCTTATCTCCAGACTACAGAGATCCATTCCCCTGGAGAAAATGGGTGCTTTGGAGGGTGGGCTGTATGGTATCGTACCCCACTGAGGTCCCTGTCCTCCCCAAGCTCCACCCCCAAATCTCCAGGAGTTTCCGAGGCTGAATCTGGCAACCCTACTCACCCCATACCCTGACAGTGGCGAGGGGGGACCTGGCAACCCCTGTCTCCCACCCATTTCCCCTCTGGCACTATTATCCATTCCTCTCTCGTATCTGCTGTGGTGAGCAGGATTTCAGGTGTGCCACCCAACGAATGGAGAAGATGGTAGAAGACAGGGAGGTGGACGTCACTTTGGCTGTTCAGGGGACTTCAAGGTCCTGGCTGATTTCCCTGTCATGGAAGTCGTTTGACTATCTGCCTAACATATTCACACTGCAGAAAATCTTGTCGCATAAAACACAACCAACGTCTAGAGTTACATTTGTATTAGCATGTTAAGGATTGCCTCACATGGTGATTATCTATATTATTAGCTAACTTTATAGCCACGTACTCAGTGCCACAGGAGCGTTACATCATTGTTATGGAGTTTTGGAAGTCATCTCGTTTTGACCTGGAATGACTCGGTCACAGAACGCTACGAGCACTTTCGCTATAGGACGTGGGCTTAATGGGTCTAAATTATGAATGACCTCCAGTGTTATTCACTGCCACAGGTTTGGCTGAGGCTTTTTATGGGTACTTGTGGGAGACGCCCAAGGCAGAACTCAAACTGTATTATCCCAAGCAAAGCATAATCTATAGCCTCAGAAAGTGATGGAAGATTAGAGGTATTTTATTTTATTGATTATTTATTTAATTCACAGCCTAGGGACTAACTTTCTAGAAGAAGAAGAAGAAGAAGAGGAGGAGGAGACTGGATTTATACCCCGCCCTTCACTACCCAAAGGTGTCTCAGAGCGGCTTACAAACTCCCTTCCCTTCCCCTCCCCACAACAGACACCCTGTGAGCAATGCTCTCTCTAAGCTGTGGAGTCTTGTGAGCAAAAATTCTACTTTGTGAGCTACTGGCATGAAAGTTGTGAGCCAGCAATTTGGTTCCACATAAGTTAGTTTGCTCTGAAGCCATCCTTCCCGAGCTGAGACAAAAATGTCTGTGCCAGAGGCTAAAAAACTATGAGCCAACTCACACTAACTCAGCTTAGAGGGAACACTGCCTGTGAGGTGGGTGGGGCTGAGAGCGCTCTTGACAAAAACTGCTCTTTTTCAAGAACAGCTCTTATCAGAACTACAGCTTGCCCAAGGTCATCCAGCCAGGTGCAAGTGGAGGAGTGGGGAATCAAACCCAGTTCTCCCAGATTAGAGTTTGTGCACTTAACCACTACACCAAACTGACCAAACCAATAAATATCTCCCTCTTTCAAGTGCCACAAGACTCCTGTTTGGTTGTGCTGCAACAGACTAGGGCTGCCAGCCCAGCACTGGCATCTAGTGGGAGACTGCCAGGGGCAGGGACCTACCGGATTGGTGTCATGCCAATGCTGCGACATCACTCCCAGTGTGAACCAGAAGTGGCATAATCAGTGGCACAATGCTGTAGGATTCACCGAAAATTATGGCTTAACCATAGAGTTTTGGGTGAATCCTAGAGCAGCAAACTGACATGATGTCACTTCCAGGTCATGGCAGTGTGACACCGACTTGCCCTGTTTTCTTCTCAAACACCCTGCCGACAAGCAGCAGGGAAGAGGGGATCCAAAGTGAGAGTTCTCCTGCCCAGACCAGTAAAATGGCAACCCTATGATAGATTAATCCTGTTGTTACTCCTGTTTTGAATCCAAATACCACAATGATGAAAACATTTCAATAAGACAGATTAAAAGACTTTTAAAAAATAACAAATGGAGCAGAAGCGGGGGAAATCAAGCAATAATCCAAAGCCAGTTTGAAGAGCTTTGACAAAACCAAGTGACTGGTGTCTCAAATAGAACACTTACTGCAAGGGTCTCCAACGTGGTGCCTGTGGGCACCATGGCAACCGCCGCCACCTTTCTTGGAGCCCACCAAGTGTTTCTCGAAAGTGGGTGGGGCCAGATGGGGCTTCTGATTTGCTGCTGAAGATCTGATTGGCTATGCAGATTAAAATGATATTGTTGCCCTGACTTGGATAGCCCAGGCAAGCCCAATCTTGTCAGATCTTGGAAGCTACTCAGGGCCGACCCTGGTGAGTACTTGGATGGGACACCTCCAAGGAATACCAGAGGCAGGAGGTTGGGGCAGGCAATAGCAAGCCACCTCTCTGAAACATCAAAGTCCCACTAGGGATCACCAGAAGTCAACCATGACTTCCAGGCACATACATATACGCACACACACAATACCAAAAAGAAGAAAAGAAAACAATATTGTCCCAGAAGCATCTGCCACCAGAGTGTTTGTTTTATTCTCTCTAAACTCTCTTTCCCAGGGTATTTTTGAAGTACCCCTCTTCTCTCCTATACTTGGGCTTCCTCTGTGTTAGAGTTGCTATGTCCCTCCTGGCAACTTGTGGGAGATGGGAAGCGGGATTTACCAGGAGCAGGAGGGAGCCCCGGGCTATGTCACCAGCAACATGGCATCATCACCTCTGGTATATACTGGAAGAGACATTATCATGTCATGATGTTCCAACGACACTCTGGCATTGGGCAAAAACTCTGTGGTAAAAATGGCTTCTACTATAGAGTTTTTGGCCAAATATCAGAGCATTGCCCAGATGTCACAAACGTGATGATGTCACTCACGTCCAGTACACACTGAAAGTGACATCACCACACAGCCAGCAACATAGCCTGGGCCTCCCTCCTGCTCCTGGTAAATCCCCCCACATCTCCCGCTGATTGGTGGCAGGGGGTGGGGGATCCCCCAACTCCAGCAGGGGACTGGCGGCAACCCAAGCATGTGTAGCTCAGCCAACTGCACTGTGCCATAATTTCAGATGTTCTCACTAGCTCAAAAAGGTTGGGGACCCCTGACTTTCTGGGACTGAACCTAAAGCCTTGTTATAAACTGGGCCTAGTTTACAAGGAGTATTGGGAACAGGGACCACACACAGCCTCCTGGTAGAAATCAAATTTAATGCTGTTCTAACCCAGTCCCCAATAATCTAGTACAGCTCTTCCAGAGCAGGAGAGAAGGTTAACACATTCGTCCCCCAAAGTCTGTCAACAAGTCGAATGATTTTTTTTAAAAAAGATCAACTAATTATGGGGTAGACTGCCATATCTCAGTGGTAGGGTTGCCAGCTCTGGGTTGGGAAATTCCTGGAAATTTGGGGGCAGAGCCTAGGGAGGGAGGGATTTGTGGAGGGACTTCAGTGGGGTATATTACTATAGATTCCACCCTTCAAAGCAGCCATTTTCTCCAAGGGAACTGATCTCTGTCATCTGGAAATCCGTTGTCGTTCCAGGAAATCTCCAGACCTTACCTGAAGGTAACCAAAGAGAGATCATGGGATAAGTGAGCAGAAAATAGTCAGCAGCAACCATGATATATTTACGGAATATCACTCTTTTATAGATTTTCCAAAAATAGATCAATATTAATACAAACACTAATGTGTTTCTGTACATTCATACAAGAATAAGCATCAAAAATGATCCCACAAAGTTGACAGGCACAGTCCAATAATCTAAAGTTTTTACAAACCGTAAATCTTTGTGTCTTTCTTGTATTAATATTGGATTGTAGACAAATAGCATAAAGGTCTCAAATCTGCAGACAGGCTTGCTCCAACACCTGTTTCATAAGGTGTCTTCAGAGCAGAATGTGTGTACATCTGTCTACAATCCAGTATTAGTACTAGAAAGACACAAAGAAGATTTACGGTTTGTAAGAACTTCAGATTATTAGACTGTGCTTGTCAACATTGTGGAATCATTTTTTAATGTCTACCTGAAGAGAGGCAACCCTAATCAGAGGTCAACAAGGGATGGAATTATTCTGCCCAGGCCATCCCTTGCCTGTCGATTCAGGCTTCCCAAGAATTTACTGTAATCCAGCGGGGGACGGATACGTCCTGGCAGGACCATCCCCGGGGGAAGGAAAGACGCAGTGCACAATGCTGTCGCCAGGAAGTGACGCTGGGCGACGCTCTGGCAATGGGGCTGGAAACTCGATAGTACCATCAAGTTTCCAGCCCCATTACCAGAGCATCACCTGGCATCACTTCCTGGCGACAGCATCGTGCGGCGTGGGTGTTGCCCAGGGGAATGTTCCGACCGGGGACTGTGTGTCCCCCGCCGGATTACGGTAGGTACTTGGCAACCCTATGTAGATCCCTTCTTACTGGGCTTATCTTGAGTCTCCTTGATCCTCCAGGTAAGAGCAGCACTGCCATGGCTGACATTGTGTCAGATTCTGGATCAGCTGCCAGGCCAGGAAATTCAGGACCTTCTGGTGGAGGATTCACAACTCCATCATGGCATCCTTGCAGAGGTACTCCAGTCTCAGCCCATTGATTTCAGTAACTGTAGACTGGAGTCAATCTGCTTAGGATGGCACTTTTAATGCGGTAGTTTAGTCAACTGTGCCAGGGGAAACTTTACCATTCCAGATTGGGTGTTCTGACCTCACATGCATAAATTGCATTACAGTGATGCACTTCTTTTTGGAAAGGGAAACAAATGCTGACTTTCCCAGAGACCACAGTTCCATTATCGGCCCGTAGTATTGACTGACCTTCTCATATTCCACTGCTTTTCTCTCCCCGCACTATTAAGGAGCTGCTTGCCCTCAGTCTCCGATCTCAACAGAATTAGGTGGGAACAGTCCACACCTGGGGGGGGGGGCTGCTTTAAGGTACAAATAGTAGAGAAATGTCTACTTATGCAACTCAAGTTAAAAAGCTTTAGGGAATGTAATTAGAGCAGCTGGAAGGAAACAGTGTGTTACTTACTGTTAACAAATCCCTTATATTGTTCTAACAATTTACCCCTTCAGTGGGAATTAGCAAAGGGCAGCCCACAGGCATGTTTTGCTCCCTGTTGGTTTCCTTAGAGCAGATAAATACATCGGAAAGTTTGGTTCAGTAATTTAGAATTAAACCAGACTTTAAAGATCATTTCCTCCTACATGGCCACCTATTGAGACCATCATCAAGGGACCTAGTTGGTGTTTCCTTGATACAGGAGTTGAAGCTGTCTGCAGAAAACATTGGGACCTTTTCAGTAGTAGCTCCATAACTGTGCAATGAACTCGTTCAGGAGATGCAAGATTATGCATGGAATAGAGCAGGTAAAGAAAGAAATACTTTTCTCCCTTTCTCACAATACAAGAACTCGTGGGCATTCTATGAAATTGCTGAGCAGTCGGGTTAGAATGGATAAAAGGAAGTACTTCTTCACCCAAAGAGTGATTAACACATGGAATTCACTGCCACAGGAGGTGGTGGCAGCTACAAACATAGACGGCTTCAAGAGGAAATTGGATAAACATATGGAGCAGAGGTCCATCAGTGGCTATTAGCCACAAGGTATAGATAGGAACTCTCAGTCTGAAGCAAGTGATGCTCTGTATTCTTGGTGCTTGAGGGGGCAACAGTGGGAGGGCTTCTAGTGTCCTGGCCCCACTGCTGAACCTCCCAATGGCACCTGGTATTTTTGGCCACTGTGTGACAGAGTGTTGGACTGGATGAGCCATTGGCCTGATCCAACATTGGCTTCTCTTATGTTCTTATGTTCTCTTATGCATTTGCGTGTCTCTCTCTCTCCTGGGATGTTTCCATGAGCATGTTTTGCTCTACCTTGGTTTCCCTACTGCAGTGTTGTTTTCAGGAGCATTCACATGATGCTGTCCTCTATACGGCCTGTTTCCATGTATTCCCCTGCTTTGCTAAGAGCTTTCCCAAGTCTGGTTTGGAACAATCTTTTTGGAATGATTGCAGACGGAGCACTTTTGGGTGCTGTGTGAATGGGAAAGCATACATTTTCAACAGGTCTCCCCTACATCAACGCCATTTTCATTGCCTCAGCCCCCATTGCTGCCATTCCTCCCCCAAACATACACAGGAGGACTTTCTGAGCTTGTTTTAACAATCCAGAATTGATAGATTTCTATAGCTTTATAATGTTATAACAATCGATTGTAATAATCCACTAGTTTCCAGCTTTGTTATTGTTAAAAAGTAAGGTGCACATTACCCTTCTAAGTCTGCAACAAAAAGGGCTAGAGACTTACATTTTTAGCAAAGTGAACATTGGGAAGTAATAGATCATGGCAGGAACAGCTAGTTATAGTGCTAAAACACGCAGTTTAGCAATTCCCAGGTTTGTTTGCTTTAAGCCATGCAATGGAGTAGGGGATAATGCCTGCAGGAGGTAGGGATGCCAGGTTCACCTAGGCCACCAAAGGGGAAAGGTGGGGATCATGTTGCCAGATCCAGGCTGGGAAACTCCTGGAGATTTGGGGATGGAAACTGGGGAGGACAGGGACCTCAGTGGGGTACAAGGCCATAGAGTCTACCCTCCAAAGTGTCCATTCTCTCCAGGATAATTTACCTCTATAGACTGGAGATGAGCTGTAATTCCAGGGGATCCCCAGGCCCCACCTGGAGGTTGGCATCCCTAGAAGGAGGGCTGTGGTAAGGAAAGAGTGGGGAAAACTGCTGTGTAGATACTCTGATGCCATAAAAACCAACTCTTCTTCATATAGAGGATGGTACGGAGTTGTTTTCTGTTGCATCAGAAGGTCGGACCAGAACCAACAGGTTAAAATTAAATCAGAAGAGTTTTTGGCTAAATGTTAGGAAGAACTTCCTGACAGTTAGAGCAGTTCCTCAGTGAAACAGGCTTCCTTGGGAGGTGGTGGGCTCTCCTTCTTTGGAAGTTTTCAAACAGAGGCTAGATGGACATCTCACAGCAATGCAGATTCTGTGAACAGGCAGATCATGAGAGGGAGGGCAGGAAGGGTTGCATCAGTACTTAGTTCTCATGGCCCTTTTTTACATGCCCAGGGAAATGCTGATTGCCACTTTGGGGTCAGGAAGCAAGTTTTCTCTAGGCCGGTTTGGCCGGGGATCCTGGTGTTTTTTTGTCATCTTCTGGGTGTGGAACAGGAGTTGCTGTGGGTGTGGGGTGGGAGATATTTGTGAATTTCCTGCATTGTGCAGGAGGTTGGACTAGATGACCCTGGAGGTCCCATCCAACTCTATGATTCTGTGATTCTTCTATGTGGAGAATCGTTTTTGGGTGAAAGCAGCCAGTGACTTCCTTTCTGACCTGCTTCACGTAGGCAACAAGCTCTACCTCTTCGTTCCAAAAAAATAGAACTGGAAATCAACTTAGAGTCAACACAGGTTGGCCACCACTGTATAACATGTGTCTGTGTGTATAATTACCTTGTTAGGAACACATCAGAACAAGAAATGAAATCCACATAACACTGTATATTAGGACCAAGCAAAGTGACACAAAACATTGTGCAAGCGTTATATCATTTTGGTTGGCCCTAATGAAAGGCATTACATGGATAGTTTATCTCAGCCTGGGTTTTGCATGGGCCAATATGGCTGTTTGCATCTTCCTTCAACTTTAGGAGCTCATCAGGCCAACAATAACACAGATGAATCAAACCTCTTTTAAATCCAGCTCCCATAACGTATCCTCACACCACAGGAGTGAGCACACCTTTTAGCTCAGACAGAAAAGACGCACCCTAATGCTAAACATATGGAAATCCAGATGGTTACAACTTCACATTTACAATGTCCTTGTGAATTGTTTGCCTTTTCATTTCAGTGACTTATTCTAAAGTGGCACATGGCATCTTTTACAGCATGTCACGAGAAGGGTCGGAAGACAGCACGCTGATTTTACAGAAGTAGAAATAAATTGTGCCTGGTTGGGCTCAAGAGCTTAGAAGGCCAAGGGGGAAGTATCTGGTATGAAACTGTTTTTATTTTTAAAGATATGAGAGCTTCCGCAAGAGATTTTGAGTATTTATTCAAGTAAGAAGGAGGGATTTCCCTTGTCCCATTCCCTCATTGCTTTGGAAATTATTTATGTGCATATTCCACTCTTTCTTAATTCCCATTTATGTAGGATAATTTCTGAAATGGCAGAACAGGCTTTGCAAAATTGAAACTCATGAAGTTTGCCACAGCTCACCTGTTCATTTGTACCTGTGCGTGTTACCAAAATATACAAGATCGTTATATTATTTAACATTGAGACAACATAGACTGAATAAAGTATAGTCATGGAATCATAGAGCTGGAGGGGACTTCCAGGGTCATCTAGTCCAACCTCATAAGAACATAAGAACATGAGAGAAGCCAATGTTGAATCAGGCCAATGGCCCATCTAGTCCAACATTCTGTCACACAGCAGCCAAAATATACCAGGTGCCATCAGGAGGTCCAGCAGTGGGGCCAGGACACTAGAAGCCCTCCCACTGCTGCCCCCTCCAGCACCAAGAATAGAGTGCATCACCTGCCCCAGACTGAGAGTTCCCATCTATACCTCCTGCACAATGCAGGAAATTCACAAATACCTCCCCCACACAAACACACTCCGTGACCCCTGTTCCATGCCCAGAAGATGACATAAATTGGCCTGGAGAAAAATTGCTTATGAAATATAAGAAATATATAAAGTATAAGAAATATAAATAATGATGAATGTCTCATTGAATTGGACTGGGTCCAGACAACATTCCTTTAATAGCTAATTTTCAGTAACCATGTGCATGATTAATCAAGAAGACACCAGAAAAATAAAACAGTAAAATCTGTTTGCTATTACCATCAAATAGTTTATCAGCCTGATAAATTGTAAGAAATATGCTCAAAATGGAAACTAGAATCAAAGTTATTAAAAACCGATTTGCACTAATTTCTCTAAATATTCCCTTCTGCAAAACTTATTCTAATTTCCTAATTTTCCTTGTTGGCACATTACATTTTTCAGGGACAGATCAATCAAAGCTTTTTGTTAAATACTGCGTTCTGGACACATTGCAGTGATCAGCTCTAGTTTATTTAGTGATTTCAGGAACACAAGGACACCCAGCAGGGTTTGAGCCCTGCTTATAAAGCATGCAAACACTCCCCCCCCCCACACACACACTCCTTAAGAGAGGCTATTTACATTACACTACTTATCTATTGGTCAATTCCAGGGTCCTGGTAAGCTATTGTTCTTGGGGAGCAAGCTCACCCAGTTCAAGGTCCACATTCAGGGATGGCTCAGGCTCAGTCCATAACAGTTTTTTTTTAATTAAAAAAGAGGCAGTGGGAGGTCTCATGGTTTCTCCTCAATTGTATTCATCCCAGCCCTCTACTAAAAGTGTCTGTGTGTAAGCCAACATGACTCTTGGACATACAAAGAGTTTGATATGTACTCAGCATTGTCTCCATTTACTTTCCCAGAGTCCTCCGCCTATAACAGCTTGGTGCAAGATAGAAATTCAACAGGTGCAGATGGAATTCCCATCACATGAGATCCCGGCTTAGGCTTGCCATTTGCCCACCATGGGTGGGAGTTCTCCTGTCCCCAGCTCCCATTGCCCACCGGCACTCTAGTGGCCAGCAACAGGGGAAAATATTCAAAAACTCTCTGTTTGGCAAAGGAGTTATGTCACTTCCTGGAAAAACCAGAAGTGCCAACACACCACCCAATGAATCTCCAATGCATGATGGAGTTATGTCACTTCCTGGGGAAAAAATAAATGTCATCACACCTCTCTAGGAGTTATCATAGAGTTTCTGGTGATTCTAAGAGAGGCATGACCACTTCCAGGTTTTCCCCAGAAGTGACAATGCTGTCAATGGACAGCATCCCCCACACATACTCCCCCAGACTCCCGCCTGTTGCCAGCCTCTGGCAGACAACCCTACCTCAGCTGTACCCCCGGATGGCACTGGGTGGTGTGTGTGGCTGGTTCAGCATGGGTGGCAAGAGGGCTTGTAACCAAGTAGGTGGGAAGAGGGTGTGAGGCTGAGTGGCCATTGTGGGCCCCACCAGAAGCCCTGGGACCTGAGAGCTGCCCCTCCTTGTGGTACGTCCACAGTTTATTTTAAGATCACTTTTGGTCATGTTGTGATTCAAAAGAGGGGGGAAAACAAACCTTTTCTGGAATGAAGTTCTGACCTGCTCATCTTCGCTTCGAATGCCAGATTATCAGTGGCTATCTGCTCTGCCAGAAGCCATTTGTCCTCTGAGAGGAATTAGCCCCCAAGCCTCCACTGACGGACAACCTGAAAGAGCCCTGGACATGAAAACAATGCACATGGGGCAGATGGGCAGCTCGAGGTCTCACCAAGTAGCAAACAGCTTGACCCTGAGGGCCAGAGAAGTCATAAACTCTGCAGACATCCCTCTTGTTTGCCAACCAAATAGAGACTACAGGGAGGGCGGGTGCTTTACAGCCAGGTCCAAATCCCCATTTAGCTATGATGTTTGCTGGGTGACCTTGGAAGAGGTCCACAGTGCAATCGCAAGAACACTTCCCAGTACTAAACCCCATTGAACAGATCTGAATAGGATTCTGATTAGATGGACCTGCTTAGGAATGTTCTCCATGGGGTTGGCCAGCTGTTCAACTGGCCCCCGTAGCTGCCTCTTTAATATTAGTTTGATCTGCAGCAAATAGCGGGTGATGTTATTTACCATCTTGACTTGGCTCTCTTGCAGTTAACAGAGATAAGAGACGGGCTGCATTCTGTCTCCCTTTTCCCCCCTGTGAGTTCGGCAGCTCGGGGGAAAATGCTGGAGATCAACATAATTAGAGGTTAGTTCTGTTTCTGATATCTTTTAATACTTGTTGTCCTGTGTATTATCATATCATATTTTATGCTCAGGTTACAGGCTGGAAAACTGGACTACAACAAATAAAATAGGTTTCAACGGGGATAAATGTAAAGTTCTCCATTTAGGTAGGAAAAATCAAATGCATCATTATAGGATGGGTGAGACTTGTCTTGGCAGTAGTATGTGTGAAAAGGGTCTAGGGGTCTTAGTAGACCAGACACAGAACATGAGTCGGCAGTATGATGCAGTAGCTAAAAAAGGCAAATGCCATTTTGGGCTGCATCAACAGAAGTATAATGTCCAGATCAAGCAAGGTGATGCTATCACTTTACTCTGCTCTAGTCAGACCTCACCTAGGGTATTGTGCTCAGTTTTGGGTACCACAGTTTAAGAAGGATATTGACAAGTTGGAATGTGTCCAGGGGAGGACAACAAAGATGGTGAGGGCTTTGGAGACCAAGTCCTAGGAGGAAAGGTTGAAGGAACTCAGTATGTATAGCCTGGAGAGGAGAAAACTGAGAGGTGATATGATAACCATCTTCCAGTACTTGAAGGGCTGTCATATAGAGAATGGTGCAGAGTTGTTTTCTGTTGCCCCAGAAGGCTGGACCAGAACAACAGGCTGAAATTAAATCAGAAGAGTTTTCGGCTAAACATTAGGAAGAACTTCCTGACAGTTAGAGCAGTTCCTCAGTGGAACAGGCTTCCTTCGGATGTGGTGGCCTCTCCTTCTTTGGAGGTTTTTAAACAGAGGCTAGATGGCCATCTGACTGCAATGCTGATTCTGTGAATTTAGGCAGATCACGAGAAGGGCTGCATCAGTGCCTAGTTCTTGTGGCCCTTTCTTACATGCCCAGGGAAATGCTGATTGCCACTTTGGGGTCAGGAAGCAATTTTTCTCCAGGCCAGTTTGGCCAGGGATTCTGGAGGGGGGGTTGCCATCTTCTGGGAATGGAGCAGGGGTCACTGGCAGTGTTCCCTCTAAGCTGAGTTAGTGTGAGCTAGCTCACAGATTTTTAGCCTCCAGCTCACACACTTTTGCCTTAGCTTAGGAAGGATGGCTGCAGAGCAAAATAATTTATGCAGGAGCCAAACCACTCACTCACAACTTCAATGCCAGTAGCTCACAAAGTAAAATTGCTGCTCACAAGACTTCACAGCTTAGAGTGAGCACTGGTCACTGGGGGTGTGGGGAGGAGGTATTTGTGAATTTCCTGCATTGAGCAGGGGGGTTGGACTAGATGATCCTGAAGGTCCGTTTTAACTCTGTGGTTCTATGATTCTATGCACATGTTGGTGGACAAAGCTATGTATTGCTTTGCTGGGATGTATATGTTTTGTTGTCTGCAATATAACAATATTTATAGTCCTTGGGATTTTTCAGCTTAGGTAACAGTCTCACTCATGATAATTCATTTAAGTTTCTTCTGTTTTTAATGTGTTTGGACTCTTATAATATTGTTTTATGTTCCTTTTATATCATGTTTCAGATCTCCCAATGAAGCCACGGTAAAACATGTACAGGCTTTTTAGTATCCCACCACTAGTTTGCTTTCTTTTGCCTTCTTTACTCTCCATGCCATGAAAAGCGCCAGCTGCCCATTCCTGCAGATTGAACCTCTGTTGAGGGGACAGGACATTTTCCTCCTGGCCAGTGGGCAACTCTGTGAGGATTGTTTAGTTGCTAAGCTGCAGGAAAAAATGAAAAAGCACCTGGAGGTGGTGCTGGAAGAGCAGATGGGAGCAACTTAAAGGAAGTGTGTGAAAGGCTAAACCACTTTCATGCATTCCTACATATGTCTGTTTCCTCCCCCATTCATGCAAAGGACAAGGAGTAGCAGGTTATCTGAACAAGGACAGTAAACCTCTGCAAAACACATGGGGGGAAGCAGTAGAATTCCTGATGATACATTGGAATTCACTGCCATGGGAGGGGCTGGCAGCTACAAAGATGGACAGTTTCAAGAGGGAATTAGATAAACATATGGAGCAGAAGTCCATCAGTGGCTATTAGCCACAAGGTATAGATGGGAACTCTCAGTCTGGGGCAGGTGATGCACTCTGTTCTAGGTGCTGGGGGGCAGCAGTGGGAAGGCTTCTAGTGTCCTGGCCCCACTGCTGGACCTCCTAATGGCACCTGGTATTTTTGGCCACTGTGTGACAGAGTGTTGGACTAGATGTGCCATTGGCCGGATTCAACATTGGCTTCTCTTATGTCCTTATGTTCTTATTGCCCATTGAAAATTCAGGACATGCTTCAGATTTCAGAAAGTGCAGGGTTAAGTCTCTGCTTAGATCTGGGTCCCGCAAGGTTAAGTCCCTCCTTCAATGCAGGGTTAAGTCCCTGCTTAGATCTGGATCCCGCAAGGTTAAGTCCCTCCTTCAGTGCAGGGTTAAGTCCCTGCTTAGATCTGGGTCCCTGCAAAGTTAAGTCCCTTCTTCAATGCAGGTTTAAGTCCCTGCTTAGATCTGGGTCCCTGCAAGGTTAAGTCAATGCTGGGTTAAATCCCTGTTTGGTTAAGTCCCTCCTTGGAGTGAAGATTGATGGTTATGCAGATGAGATATGCAGATGACACCATGTTACTGGCAGAAAATAGTGAAGACTTGAAGCCCTCTAAACCAGCAGGTTCCCAATATGCTGTTATAATGGCATGTATAAAATGAATAATAACAGTCAATCCCAAGAGGTATTCAGCATAAAAAAATAGTAATATAAAAGCAGCAAAAATAAAGTTAAAATTGTGTAAATTCCATGCCAAGGGGATGGAAATAGGAAGGGTAAGGAAAAAAGTAAAAATACATTAAATGCCTGAACAAACAATAATGATTTTGCTCAAGACCTAGGACTAAGGAGATCAATCAGAAGCCAGGTAGTCATACGAGGCGTGGGCATTCCAAATACATGGAGTCTCCACAGAAAAGGCCCTGTCTCTGGATGGTTGCACACATCTCACCATGGAGTAGCATTGCCAACCTCCAGGTGGGGCTTGGAGATCTTCCAGAATTCCAACTGATCTGCAGATTACAGAGATCAGTTCCCCTGGACTGCTTTGGAGGGTGGACTCTATGGCATTATAACCATGGGCTACAGAGACAAGCCCTAGAAGCTCTGCCATTGTCTCAGGGGCCCCTTGCCTCTGACCCTTCAGCAGCCACAACAATCTGTGTCAGCTCAGCAGTTACCACCCATTTGCAGAAGGAGGCAATGGGTTAGCGAAAGCACTTCTCAGCTCAGCTTACTCCAAGGCCATTTTCACTTCCCGGTCCAGGGCTGCAAAACAGCCCATAGAGGGATCAGTTCCCTGCTCATGACCAGTAAGCAGGGTGTGAGCTGAGCCAGCAGCTGCTTGAGCCTCCCTGTTAGGGACCCCAAAGTTAGCCGTGGCTCTCTCACAGACGGGTTGCGAAGACAGGAGGGAGGGGCCGAGTGAGGGGAGACTCTGGGATGCTTGAAGGCAAGGCTGGCTTTGCGTATGCCAAATGTGCAAAATAGCCGTCAAATACAATCTGTTGCTCGGTAAGGCTGGATAGTGATAAGATCAGAACATGGTCAGTGTTAATGGATATGAGATCCTGGCTTTTTTCTGTGGTCCCAACAGCATGTTTACACCTAAGTCCTGAAAAGTGCAGCAAGCTCAGAAATGGGCCCCATGTTCACCAGTTTGAGAACCACTGTCTTATAGTAGAAATGTTGCTTGGAAAATTTATATATAAATAAAGAAGAGACGGATGGATGGATGGATGGATGGATGGATGGATGGATGGAGGTAGGAATGAAGGAAGTAAGGATGGATGAGGACGGAAGGAAGGAAGGAAGGAAGGAAGGAAGGAAGGAAGGAAGGAAGGAAGGAAGGAAGGAAGGAAGGAAGGAAGGAAGGAAGGAAGGAAGGGAAAGTAAATGGCATCTCCAGTTAAAAAACACCAGGCCGTGTATAAATGATCGTTTTTGCAGTGCCCCGTAGAGAAATTCACCCCATAGCTCCCCACAGCTTTCCTCAGTGACACTGCCATGCCATAGGTGGCACTAAGATCTAGACATACTGTAAATGTACAGTTTGTACAGTTGTACAGTTTGTACAGGATATTCCCTGAAGTCAAAGCAGAAGTGTAAAGTTTCATTTCCTTGGTTTTCTGCAATTGTGTAAGATCTTCTGCAGGGTTTCATCACAGCATTGTGGTTTGGCTTGCAGGTTATATATGTGTTGGGGAAATGAATTGCTTGGTTTTCTGGTAGTAGGGCTACACATTTGTGAGGTTCTTTGTGCTACTGAAACCATGGTAATCGCTCAGCTGAAAATCTCCACCATCAGCATTTGGCCTGCTATGGTATCCATCTACAGCAGTGTTGCCATCAAACACTGGCATCAGTGTATACACCAAGAAGTGTTTCCAGCCTCCAGATGGGGTCTGGAGATCTGGAATTACAACTGATCTCCAGTCTATAGAGATCCATTCTCCTGGAGAAAATGGCTGTTTTGGAAGGCTTACTCTATGGCTTTATACCCTGCTGAGGTTCCCCCCTAATCTTTATGAATTTCCTAACCTGAAACTGACATCCCTACTCCCTACTGCAGCTTATATTTATCTCGTCTCTTTTGAACTCTGAAGCCTACTTTAAAGCAAACTGGAGGATATTTCCTGCCCACGGCAACCCAGCCATCTCGCTCAGTGACTCATTTGCCCTTTTACTGTATTCCTGTCCAGAAAAAAAAAAAAAAAAGGTGTTTGCTTATTAAGTGTACCTCCAGTGTCTCTCACATGGAAAGTCAGTTAGGATCCATGCTGTGCTCTCTCCGTGTCACCAATCTCATTTTCACACCAAAATGGAACACAAGAATTCAGAAACATTCCAATCAGGTTGAAAAATGAAGCTTCTTCCAATGACCCATTAGTGAAACCTCGTGAAAATCCAGAGAGGAAGGAAAGAACACAACGGAGGTAGCACTGAAACCACAGCAGAATGTTTTAGAGCAGGGGTCCTCAAACTACGGCCCGTGGGCCACATGCGGCCCACCGAAGACATTTATATGGCCTGTCGGGTGTTTATGCTGCCGCAGCTTGTCTGTCATTTTTTTTTACATGAGAAGGAAGGTCATTGGTGGAAGAGGGAGAGGGGGCGGCAGCAGCCGCCGATTGGCTGGCCGGCTGAAGCGCTGGATCATGGGAATTGTTGTCTGGCCACAATCTAGCTTCAGGCGGTGAGAGGAACTGAACAGCACAGCCGGACTACAACTCCCATCTCCCAGGATTCAGAGGAAGCCAGGGCATTTGGGAGGGCCGCCTGTGCGGTGACTTTTGGGCAGTGAAGGTCAGAAGCGGGAGCCCGGAGAGCGGGAGAGAGAGCGCGGGAGACAGAGGCAGCGCAGAGGCAGCTTGGAGGAAGTTGGGTGCATTATTACCCCCTGAAGAGGTGAGTCCCATGGTCACTACTTGGGCTATGCTGGTGAGCACTAATTGGGCTGTGCTGGTAGGCACTAATTGGGCTGCGCTTGACTGGCTCTCCCTCCCTCAGCTCCCTCATTTGCCCCTCGGCTCCACTCCCAGTGATATAACAAAATAAGATATATGCAGTGTGCATAAGAATTTGTTCATAGTTTTTGTTTTTACTATAGTCCGGCCCTCCAACGGTCTGAGGGACAGTGAACTGGCCCCCTGTTTAAAAAGTTTGAGGACCCCTGTTTTAGAGGGTAACCATGCTGATCTGCAGTAGAACCATTAGACT
This sequence comes from Gekko gecko, assembly GCA_029375565.1. Lineage (NCBI taxonomy): Eukaryota > Metazoa > Chordata > Lepidosauria > Squamata > Gekkonidae > Gekko > Gekko gecko. Next base: position 31,590,865 of record JAPDNY010000007.1, read on the forward strand.
GAAGTCTAGAAGCACCTTAAGAAGTGCCTCGCTGGATCAGACCAATAGTCCATCTAGTCCAGCATCCTGTCTTACACAGTGGCCAACCAGTTCCTCTGGAGGGCCAACAACAGGGCATAGAGGCTGAGGCCTTCCCCTGATGTTTCCTCCTGGCTCTGAATGTGAAGGTTCTCCTCAGTCACTATGGCTAGTAGCCATTGATAGACTTATCTCTAAAGTGCTACTGGACTGTTCCACAGCAGACAGACAGATGATCAAGGTGACCCAATGAAGGAATCTCCATTGCATGACGGAGTTATGGAGGATCTTGAAAGACAAACTTTAAAGAAGGAGGAAGAAGTTAGAGTAAAAAGTTCAGAATACCTGTAAGCCATAACCCTACTGTGAGAACAAAAAATGGCTTCTAAACTTGTCTCAATCAGGTGATAGAGGATAGAGGATGAAATGAGGGATGAATGTACTGTGAGACATCTTGAGAGCTGCTGGGATAAAGTGGAAATGAAAAACAAACAAATGAAAAACAAACAAGAAATGGCTGCAAAGACCCAACACTCACTGTCCTACAAGCATGTAATATGAAATGGCTGGTTTGTGAACTGGAAAATCCTGAAAGACACTGGTCAAGAAGGCACAGAAATCCCACACAGAAAGTTTTAAGCATGCAGCTTAGCTTCTTTATTGAGATATCAGTTCAAACCACACTCCAAAGCAGCCATTTTCTCCTCGGGGGGGGGGGGCAGAATCAGTCGTGATTCCAGAAGATCCCCAGGCCCCACCTGGAGGCTGGAAGTCCTAGCAGACACTGATGGCAGCCTCTGGCCTTCGCATTTTGCTCTGTGTATCTGCCACAGAACATAAGCATCTAAGGGTCCGGTCACACTGCCGTTTTGATCGGGGTTCACTGCTGTTCCCTTGCGCATGTCAGTTTCACGTTCACACGCGCCAATCCGCCTCCCACCCCGAAGCAGGATCACTCGCGCAATGCTGCCGGGTTTTCCTGACCCCTGGAAAATCTACTGTTTTCCTGACACTTGCGGTTTGAATGCACAATTTCGCCTATCTGGACAGCCCATCTTTCACAATGATTGCGATTAGGGCCGTCTGAATGCTCTTTGTGCTTCTTCTTTTTTTTTTTTAAGCTTCCGGTTTGAGCACTTGAGCAAACATGCGCTTAATAAATCCATTTAACATTTAATAATGGATTTATTAAGCGTATGTTTAGTCAAGTGCTCAAATCAGAAGCTTTAAAAAAAAAAAAACGCGCAAAGACGGCCCTGGAGGCGGGAACGAGAGGCGGGGGCTCCGGCAGCCTGGACGGGGCTGGCAAGGAGGATGGCGGAGACGATGGAGCCTGTTTTCACGGGGCAATGGCGGCAGCAGCAGCAGGGGACCCCCCCACACACAGTGGCGGCAGGAGAAGCAGCTGCCCGAGCCTCCCCCATGGCCGGCAGGATCGCCTGGAGGGACAGCGCAGCAGCAGGCAAGCGGGTGCTGGAAAAGAGGGGCTGGCTGCATCTAGTCAGCCCAATGCGAAGAAAAATGTTCCCGATTACATTACAGCGGGAACAAAGCGCAATTACCTTGCCGTGTGACCAGGGCCTAAATAAACACAAATCCATTTGATACATCTTCTCTAACTGCTAGTCATGAGATCAATGGAGCCCGTCCAGCATAATAAGTGTACTGCTTGGACAGCCATCACTCCGAATTCCACTTGGAGATTGTAGTCAACAAATGTTTAACCTAAAGCGAAAGTAAATTATTCAACCCTGAGGGGAGTGTGGAAGATTCTGGTCAAGATAAAACAAGCCAAACTTGACATAACACAGCTGAAATTAAGATAGGAGAATCCTGACCTTTCCAAGATCACACTGGAAAGACTTTAGAATTTGAGTAAGTATATTCTAGTGGGACTTCTGAAACTGGAAAAGAGCAATTTGTTGCAGCATTGAAAGTTTATATAAGGGTTTAGTATAAGATCAGCCAAGATTATTTGACTACAGTTTATTATGACAAAGGCTGACACGATGCAAAGGTTATCTGTGAGAATATCAGTGGAAGCTCTCAACAATGTAAAATACTTTCTTGGCAGACATCAGATTAATTTAACCACCCATATTCTCGGCAGACAGTCATTCCATTGTGGGTGCTGTTCCTGTCTACCAGAGCTGAATGATTGCAAAACTATTTCCACCATAATTCTTTGTCCGGAAGATCCTCATACCTGTGTCAGAAAGATTCACCTTAGGGGCACAAATGTTCCATCTTTCGTCTTCAGTATTGGGGGAGGGAAGACTTGCATGTACAAAACCCCCAGCAGTTTGCATCTGTTTTATGAGAAAGGCTATTCTCCTTAGATGCAGATCTCTCCTCTTTAAAAAGATGAAGATAAGTTGCTTTTATACCCCACATCTGTCTAGCCTAAAGAGTCTCAAAGTGGCTTACAATCACCTTCCCTTCCCGTCCCCACAAGAGGCACCATGTGAGGTAGGCAGGGCTACAAGAGTTCTGGGAGAACTAGGACTGGCCCAAGGTCAATCAGCAGGCTCCATGTGGAGGAGTGGGGGATCAAACCAGTTCTCCCGATTACAATCCACAGCTCTTAACTGCTACACCACACTACTCTCAACAATTCCTGAGTGACATTTCCATTGTGATCAGAAATATGAAGCCAAACATCTGTTGAGTTTTTCAGTGGTTTTAGCACAACCATCTCTTTCAGCACCTCCCTGAACTGGATTTACTGCCTATTTGTTAAAGGAATCCAGCTGCTAGGGAATTTGATAAATTGGCCACATATATGCAAAGCTAATTCTAAAAAATAGAGATGATCCGAGTCTGCTCTGAAGTTCTCAGTTCAGCTGACCACAGTCCCAGAAGATCTCCATGTGCAAGGCAGTCCTCGTGAAAGCAGAAGCACAGCCTGCATGTATCAAGTGAACATGATCATATCCTAGAATTGCCAACCTCCAAGTTGAGCCTGGAGATCTCCCACCATCACAACTGATTTTCAGACAATAGAAGGAGGAGGAGGAGGAGGAAGAAATTGGATTTATACCACACTCTTCACTACCCAAAGGAGTCTCAGAGCGGCTTACAAACTCCTTTCCCTTCCCCTCCCCACAACAGACACCCTGTGAGGTAGGTGGGGCTGAGAGAGCTTTGACAGAAACTGCTCTTTTTCAAGAACAGCTGTGCCAGAACTAAGGCTTGCCCAAGGTCATCCAGCAGGTGCAAGTGGAGGCGTGGGGAATCAAAGCCGGTTCTCCCAGATTAGAGTCCGCGCACTTAACCACTACACCAAACTGGCCCAATAGAGATCAGTTCCCTTGGAGAAAATGAGTGTTTTGGAAGGAGGACTCTTGAGGTCCCTCCCTCCCCAAACCCTGCCATTCTCAGGGTCCACCCCCAAAATCTCCAGGTATTTCCTATCTATTGTACCCCCACTTAAGGTTCTCAGGTCCCTCTGGACAACTGGCAGGGGATGGGGAGTAAGCTTACCAGGAGCTGAAAGTTTCTTTGTGCATTTCAGCAATGTGCCCACGTGACTTCCAACATGACCCGGAAGTGACATGGGGCCATCGAGGTGATGCTTTGGTTTCCCAGCAAAAACTCTATGGTAGAATTAAGCTTCTACCATAGAGTTTTTGCCCAAAACCCAAAATGTCACCCTGACATTTCCGGGTCACATAGGCACATGGCTGAAATGTTGGGCGTTCCTCCCTTGTTTTGGAGATGATTCCCTCCCCTGCTGGCTAGTTGATCAGTGGCAGAGAGGTAGGGCCTGGCAGTGGGGGATCCCTGCCTCCACTGTGGGGGTCTGGCATACCTATATTTTCTGCATGTACAGACAGAGTGCAAACCCTTTCTTTTATGCATTTGCAAAATGAATGAAATGAAATCATCTGACCTATCTGTTACACATTCCATATGTGCACAGGTCTTGCATTCAGAGTTAGAGCAAAGCTCCTTGCATTGCTTCAGCAACTGAGCTCTGGCCTGCATGAGTGGATAAGTATGTTTTCCTTACTGCTCACATGATACTGGACCCAGTTCCAAAAGCTACATTTCTAAACACAAGTAGGGGTGGGCAACAGCGGCAGCTGCCCCAGGCCTAGGGCTGCCGGCACTGGGTTGGGAAATTCCTGGAGATTTGGGGGGTGGAGCCTGAGGAGGGTGGGGTTTGAGGAGAGGAGGGACTTCAGAGGGGTATAATGCCATAGGGTCCACCTTCCAAAGGCCATTTCCTCCAGAGGAACTGATCTCTGACACCTAGAGGTCAGTTGTAATCCCAGGGGATCTTCAGCCACCACCCAGGAGGGGATTGACCTCACACCCTCAATGAAGCAGGTAAAAGAATAAAAAGAGCAGGCTTCTACCACAGCCACTCATGTCTGACCCAGGGGGCTGATTGTTTGCCATGCCAACCAGTGTTCCCCCTAAGGTGAGTTAGTGTGGGCTAGCTCACAGTTTTTTAGCGTTCGGCTCACACTTTTTGGCTGATTTCCCACTACAGCTGCCTCGGTGTTGCGCCGCCATTTGCCCCGATACTATTAGTCAATTTCACACCCAAAGCCGCGGGGCTGCATTTGACCTGCGGCTTCGCCCAATTTCCCCCGCAGTTTCGTGATCCTCAAAGAACAGGATCACGAAATTGCGGGGGAAATCCAGCGAAGCCGCGGGTCAAAATGTAGCCCCACAGCTTCAGGGGTGAAATTGATCAATAGTGTCGGGGCAAACGGCAGCACAACACCAAGGCAGCTTGTCTTCGCTCAGGGAGGATGACTCCAGAGCAATGTTCCCTCTAAGGTAAGTTAGTGTGAGCTAACTCACAGTTTTTTAGCCTCCGGCTCACCCATTTTTTTGTCTTAGCTCAGGAAGGATGGCTCCAGAGCAAACTGATTTATGCAGCAGCCAAATTGCTCGCTCACAACTTTAATTCCAGTAGCTCGCAAAGTAGGATTTTTGCTCACAAGACTCCACAACGTAGAGGGAACATTGCTCCAGAGCAAACTAATTTATGCAGTAGCCAAATCGCTCGCTCACCACTTTAATGCCAGTAGCTCACAGAGTAGAATTTTTTGCTTACAAGACTTCACAGGTTAGAGGGAGCATTGGTGCCAACCACTTGCACCCAACCCATCTGGGGCTTGGTTACCTGGCTCAGTGGTGCGAAACATGGCCGTTTTATCCAGCGCTCAGGCAGCCAACTTCCAGTGGTGCTCTTCACACAGGGCAAGGGACATCCCCCGCTTGATCCTGGCAAGGAGATGTCTGGAGGCCCCTGGAGGGAGTAGCAGTGATTCTGGGGCACATCTTAGACATTTGCCCAGGCCCTCAAAATCACTAAGACGGCCCCTGAATACAAGAAATAAGCATTAGAATCTTATCCATCAATAAATAAGCTTAGTACTAAGCTGAAAATCCCATCGGTATGACTTGAGACCAGAAATATTTTTGTTAAATATGGTACCAGATAGTTTTAGTCAACAGGAAAAGTACCTACTATCTTATATTGTAACCGCTGCCTGTTTGCTACTGGCTAAAAATTGGAAAATAGATATAATACCCTCAAAAGAGGAACTAACACTTAAGGTGTTGGAATTAGCGCAGTTGGATGATCTGAGTTTGATGTTACAAAACAAAAATGAAAAGATACATAAGAAAAGATGGTTAAGAGTGTATAACTGGATAGAAAATTTAACAGGTGTATAAGACTTCATGTTATATGTAAAATGCGATACTGGAAGGTTGTGTATGTTAAAAAACGAAAATAAAAATGGGGATGAAGGTGAAAAAAAAAAAAAAGAAAATCCCATCAGTAGAGAACCAGTTGAGAGCTGGTAGACAGGGTTATCAACCACCAGGGGAGGCCTGGCGTTCTCCTAGTATTGTTATTGATCTCTAGACAACAGGTATCAGTTCCCCCCAGAGGAAATGGCTGCTTTGGAGAGAGAACTCTACGGCACTGTACCCTGAGGTCCCACCCCCTCCTCAAACTCTGCCCTCCCCAGGCATGGGTTTCCAACCTCCAAGTGGTAGCTGGAGATCTCCTGGGATTACAAATGATCTCCAGGTGATAGATCTGCTTGCTTGGAGAAAATGGCCCCTCTGAAAGGTTCACTTTATAGCATTATATCCTGATGAGGTCCCTTCCCTCCCCAAAACTTGCTCTTCCCAGGCTCCAGCTCCAAAATCTCCAGTAATTTCCCAACTCACACCTGGCAATCTTATCAGGCATCCCCCCCCCCCCAGCAATCTTCAGAAATTTCCCAAGCCAGGGTTCATAACACTACTGGTAGAGCATCATGACTTGAACCATCTACCTCAGAAGTTTCTGCTCTGAGTGGCAGCAGCTCTCCGGGGTCGCAGGCAAGGAAAGATTCTCCCAAACACTTGCTACCTGAGATGCTTCCTTTGGAGATGCCAGGGACTTATTTATTTTTATTTATTTGGATTTGTATCCCGCCCTCCCCCTTGACAGGCTCAGGGCGGGTTCCAACAGTCTAAAAATACAATACAATTAAAACCATATTTGAAACACAATATAAAATAACATAACACATATATGCCATACAACTCTAGTAAAAAGCCAGATACCTCAGTGGTTGATGGTACTAGAAATTACATTTTCCAGAGATCTATCAAATTTGGATCTGAGACCCAGGCTACAGATGGGGGGGGGGCAGCCCAAGGAGGGGGACGCCCACTGCCTCAACCGAAAGCCCGGCAGAAGAGCTGCATCTTGCAGGCCCTGCGGAATTGTAATAAATCCCGCAGGGCCCTGATCTCATACAGGAGCTCATTCCACCAGGCTGGGGCCAGGGCCAAAAAAGCCCTGGCCCTGGTTGAGGCAAGTTAAACATCCCTAGGGCCGCGGACCACCAAAAGATGTTGATTGGTGGACCTTAGTGCTCTATGGGGCTCATATGGGGAGAGGTGGTCTCGAAGGTATGCTGACTGAGCTGCCCCCCTTCTGACTTCTGGCCCCCTTCTTCTCAGTTCAAGTCTCACCTCAATTTACGAGGTAGCCTGAGGCAAACAACAAGGGCAGCCATGCCTTCCAGTGCGGCAGAAGGTCTCCCACTGGCGGGCATAAACTCATACAATTAGAAGGGACCTCCAGGGTCATGTAGTCCAACCCCCTGCACAATACAAGAAATTCATGAATACCTCCCCCCCACACCACCAGTGACCCCTGCTGTATGCCCAGTTCTCCAAGTGGTGGTGGAAAGCTTTCAATACCATAAAATGTCTGACAATTCATAGAGCTACCCAATGTCACTTCTGTTTCTTTCTCCTGGAAGTAACAGTAATCCTGGAGGCGTCCCCAACTTCTCAGCACCTCCCCCACTGTCTCTACACCCCCAGCCCTCCCACCTGTTGCACAGCCTGCCAATCCAGGACCTGTTCTCTCAAGCTCACCCATCAATATATCCCCTGCCCTGTCTACACTGTGAAAGCAATATCATTGGCCTGCCTTACAAGACTGTTGAGAGGACTGCCTGGGGACAATGTATGGGAACGGCCCCCAGAACTCAAGAAAGGTGCTGTCTCAGTGCCACTTTTAAACAGGCTGCAGTAAATTAAACCAGGATGATCAGGGAGCTTTCAGGCCGCTTGGCCATCTGCCTGGCTCTGTCAATGTAGGAGGCAGTTGATCATAAAAATGAGTCAGGGAGGGCCAGATGGTGACCCTGGCACTGACTTTATTCCATGGGGGCCTACCACGTTTAAATGAGTGTGTGGTTAGTACAAATTATTGCTCACACTTGTCAAGAAAAGAAGCCATGGGTTTGATGCTACAGATGCATCAGGAGAAGGAGTTAGTGAAAGATGGCTTTCCCGGAGTCTCCTGTCCCCATTTGCAAGAATGAGGGTATGAATTGGCCTGTTTCCCTCTCCTCACAGCAGCCCTCCCCCCGCCCGCCCGCAACATGGCCGTTTGCTCAGGAGGGTGCTCTGGGCCTCTGAAGAGCTTTCAGGGTATGGGGTGTTTCTGAGGCAAGGAAAAGGGGAGGAAGACAGGGTTGTCAACAGGCTTGGAGGATAGGTGATGGCTGATATTTGCCAGGGGATTTCCCCCCCCCTTCCAGCCTTGCAAAACTTCAGCTGCCCATTTCCACACATTATGCCTCTACTAAAGAGACAGGACATTTTATCCAGGCCAGTTGGCCACACTGCCTCTTGCATGAAGTCCTTCCACTCATGCGTCAGAAGGAATTTTATTGTTTCTTTCTTTATTATTATTTTATCCAATGGGGACTCAAAGCGGCTTACACTGTTCTTCTCTTTTCCCTTTTTCCACACAACAGCCCTGTGAGGTAGGTTAGGCTGAGAGCATGTGACTGGCCCAAGGTCACCCAGTGAGCTTCCATGTCATGACCGGGGATTCAAATCTGTGTCTCCCAGATATTAGTCCAACACTCTTAACCACCACACCACATTGGATTTCAACCCAAGGGTTCTCCATATTTGTTGCCTTGTTCATTCTGAAAGGGCACATCTGCACCTTGAGGGACACACATTCTTTTCTCCACCTGCCTGTCACTGGCCACCATGCCATCAAAGTGTAGGTGCTCCGATTCAGCAAAGGTTTGGCTGGTGGCTGGATTTGTTAACCCCGTGTAATCTGGAGACAGTGTGGTGTAGTAGTTAAGAGCCTTTCTCCCCAATGCATTGTCAAGTTTCCAGCACCCATCTGCTTCTTTGACAAAGCATCTCTTCTCCAAAGCAAAAAGCCAGGTTTTGCTGTCTCATAAGAACATAAAAACATAAGCCCTGCTGGATCAGACCAGTGGTCCATCTAGTCCAGCATCCTGTCTCACACAGTGGCCAACCAATTCCTCTGGAGAGACAACAACAGAGCATGGAGGCCGAGACCCTCCGCTGATGTTGCATTCTGGCACTGGGATTCAGAAGCTGACTGTCTCTGAACACGGAGGCTCCCTTTAGTCTCCATGGGTAGTAGCCACTGATAGACTTATCCTCCATGAATCGAATCCCCTTTTAAAACTGTTTATTCCTGGGACCATCACTACATCCTCTGGCAGCAAATGCCACATTTTAATCACTCATTGTGTAAGAAGTATTTCCTTTTGTCCCTCCTAAATCTACTGCCCATCAACTTCATAGGATACCCTCAAATTCTAGTATTTGGGGAAAGGAGAAAAAAGTTCTTTTCGTCTCCTGTAGCCCCTTAAGGATTAAGACAATTTGGGGCAGAGTATGAAGAAGTGAGCAGTTTTAGTCTTTAAGGTGCTACTGGGCTCTTGTCGTTTTCTACTGCTACAGAAAGACTAACATGGCTACCCATCTTGATTTTTGTCTCCTATCTCACTGGAGCAGGGGGTGCTTTCAAAGATCCCCCAGGAGGCATCACCCTTGAGTTTGCAAGAACCGCTGATTAGGAAACACCTCCATCATAGGGCAACCCTTGGTTTGCTGCCTCTCGCCATGGCCGCCATTTTGTGGTGGTGACCACTTTCCATTCTCACAATTCCAAAAGGGCCCATGGACCCCCCCCCCAAAAAAAAAAAGAACCTGCAAACCCCTCAGTTAGTATTTGGGAGAGATGAATTCAATTCCCTACACAGCCACGAAGCTTGCTGGGTGACTTTGGGCCAGTCTCTAGCCTAACCTACTTCACAGAGTAGTTGTGAGAATAAAATGGAGGACAGGATGAGATATGCCACCCTAAACGTCCTGGAGGAAGGGAGAGTTTTTTAAAAATCACTACATGGATAGATGGATTGTTCCAGGCCAATGCCTATGTTCAAACAGAGAAGTCCCAGAGATTGCAGAAGGTTGGCCTATGTATGCTCTAATGAGGAGTGGAGGCGGGAATGGATTCTCATTAGAGGCTAAATCCTTAGTCCATGTACTCTCCCTGTATGTCAAAGGTTCCCACTTCATGAGTGTTTGCTATTTTCTCTCGCTGTCCGCAAACACATATCCACAGGCTGGGCATTTTCATTGTGGAATTGTTTGCTTGGTTAATTAGCCCTGTGACATTCCCTATCAGCCAGAAAAGTCAGTGCGCTAATGGAAAACAAACTATAAATCAACAGAACATGTTGGAGCTGCGACATGTGTAAAGGGTGCAGGATTTAATATTTTAAAATTATATTTATCAGTAACAATGGAAAAAGGAGTGTGAAAATGTTCCATTGAATCATCTCCGAAGGCTTCCATTGCCGCCAGCTGTAAACAGAGTCATATTCTTCTGTCTCACATATGCTTGCCATTTGTTCACCCACGCTGGGTAAACCCCTGCCCTCATCCCCAATTGCCCACTCTTGAGAAACCGAGAAGGAGAAGAAAAGGCTGGAAAATGGCCTCCATTGTGACGCTCTAGGAATTCCCCCATGTTGCTGTGGTCTTTAACAAAGAGATTAGGGGGAACTCCTAGAGTGTCACCTGGATGGGACATCACATTCCCCACAAACTCTATCTTCCCAACACACTCCCCTCAAAATTTCCTGGCCTTTGCTGAGGCAGTACTGGCAACCCCAGTTTCACATATAATACATGCAAATTTGTTTTCATTACTGCTAAGCAAGTTCAGAATCAACTGAAAATTCATTACTCGGAGATGTTAAATAACAATGTCATTGTCATGTTTATCATTCTTAAGGATACACTGGACTGCTGTCTTACACTTACAGGAATTTCCTATCCCAGAATTGCCAACATTGATATCTCCACATTGTGGAGACTGTTGTGGAGACCACTTAAGCACTGAGCTTCTCAGAGAAAGGCTGGAAGATCAATGTGATCGGTACCATTCTGAATATGATGTCTCGGCTGAATGGTGACAAAGATTCCAGTCCATTTAATTAATTATCATACTGCATTGTGTGTAGTATAGCTAGGAGATCCAAAGATTATCTGGCAGTCTTAAATTCTAGCTCATTAGCATCATGCTAGGTGGTAAGCTAGACTTATTTGGGGGGGGGCTGAGAGCTCAGAAAGAGCTGTGACTGACCTGGTTCTCCAGATTAGAGTCCATTGCTCTTAACCACTACACCATTCTGGTGTCCATTTGATGGAAGCACATAAAGCAGCCCCATAACATGGCGAGATTTCAGCTGTTACATTTATTCAGCATTTTGACCTGAACATTTTCAATCTAGATTGCCTGAATAATTCACACAGCAAGACCAAACCAAGCCTTGAAATTAAAATGATTTGTGGATACTATTTGAGCCTGTTTGAGCTGCTAGGGCATTATAAACAGGGAAGTGAGGAAGGGGAGGTTGTCAAGCATCATGAGTCCCACCGTGCTTATGAGTAGAGGAAGAAGAACATGCCATTGAATTGCAACCAATTTATGGCAACTCCAGCCATGGGGTTGTTAAAACAAGAGACGAGCAGAGGTGGTTTGCCATTATCCTCCTCCCTGAAGCAATTCCAGTCTTCCCTGGTGGTCTCCCCACCAGAATAAATGTAAACCTGCCCATATCATGTAGCTAGGAATGCTGGGGGGGGGGGATAGATGCTGTTCCCACCTATTCCCATGCCATCTGCTGCTACCATGCTGGGGGGATGTGTTTTTGTACTCCCACCTGGAAGCAGCCCTCGCAGAAAGCAATCCATTGACTACTACAGGGCTTCTTTCCTTTGCCAGTTTGCCCCTTTTATAAGGCAGTTTGGGGAGGGAAACAGTAATAAGTGGAGAAATTGTTACCACGGCAATTTCTGCATGTCAAGCTATTTTCAGTTTTCAAAAGAATTAAAAAGAATTAAGTTAAAATGTGACACTGATGTGTCAAGCATGTGACAAAGCCTTGATGTTGGTATTTTGTTTGAAAAGAAAAGTTGTTGTTGTTGGGATGTGTGTATGTGTGTGTGGCATGTCAGCAAGTTACAGCCGACTCATGGTGTCTCTGTAAGGTTTTCATTCCTCGTGGTCCCCCATCCAAATACTGACCAAGGCCAACCTGAGATCTGATAAGACTGGGGTAGCCTGGGCCATCCAGGTCAAGGTAAAGTTCTTTTAAAAGTGAAAAGTTATCATTGAGAATTAATGCAGGGCATATTTAAACATCCCTCCACTTCCCCTTTGGAACAAAAAGTTGAGAAGGGCAATTAGAACCAAATAACTGTAGGTGGAGAAAGGCTGCTGAGTCCACCTTGGAACATTCCTGGAGATTTGTGGGTGGCCTCTGCAATCTGGAGATCAACTGTAATCCCAGAACTCTAGGCTCCATCTGTAGAAAAGGGAGGAACCCCTTTAAGCTCTACCCCCTTCGCCCAGATGGTGGCTAGAGATCTCCTGAGATTACAGCTGATTACCAGGTGACAGTGATCAGTTCACTGGAAGCAAATGGCCACTTCGGAAGGTGGACTCTGTGGCATCATAACCCACTGGAGTTCCTCCTCTTCTCAAACTCCACCCTCCTCGGCTCCACCCCCCAAATCTCCAGGTATTTCCCAACCAAGAGCTGGCAACCCTGCTTGTGACCATGACAGAAGAAGAGAAGAGGTTGGATTTATACCTCACCCTTCACTCTGAGTCTAAGAGCGGCTTACAAACTCCCCATAACAGACACCCTGTGAGGTAGGTGGGGCTGAGAGAACTCTCTCAAGAACTGCCCATGAGATAACAGCTCTGACAGAAGTATGGCTTGCCCAAGGTCATCCAGCAGCTGCATGCGGAGGAGTGGGGAATCAAACCTGGTTCTCCCAGATTAGAGTCCATGCACTTAACCACTACACCAAACTGGCTCTTAACCAGTACACGAACCTGAAGCCCCATCACAAGTTCTCTATTCAACCAGAGAAAACCAGTTTTTCCCACCCACCCCCATCTTAAGGAAGAAAGCCCAGGAATGGCATTGAATCATGTTGGTATGAATACAATGTCACATGAATGTTCCCCTTTAATGCAGGGGCATCCCGCTTTCCACGTGGGAGTGAAAATTCTGAATTACAAATCTGGGAATCTGATCTTGAACCTCCAGTTTCATGTGTAGTTTTGACTCTAAAGCTCTATCATACTTGTAATGTGTTGTGAACTCTTTGGGGCTATCCATGTCTTTTCTATGGCACAAGTCTTGTAAAAGCAGGCTAGTGTGTCTACTGTGAGCTGTAATTATTCATGCAAGGTTTTTAAGAATCAGGGCATAAAATATATAAACATTGGAGTAGGATGAAGCCTGTTAGCATGAACATAAAAGAAAATAATATATAGTTTGCTGGAATGGTGATGATTTGTCTGAGGGTGAAAAAAGTCCCTTTTGGTCCCCTTAGCATTTCAGTTCCTGGTGCTCATAACATGTTGACTTTAATACTTCCTGCTTCGTTATTCTTAAATCCTAAAACACAACTCTGCGTGTGAAGAGCAATAATGATGAAGAACAAAAGTGAATCTCTGCAAAACCGAAGCAGCACTGTGAGAACTTTCAAGTTTTGTAATGGGATTTCCAAACCAAAATGAGGATTTTCTTTGCTCTCCCCCCTTCCCCGGTTTCTGGCCGATCTATTCCCTTTTGATATGAAAAGCACTGCGCTGTGGTTCCCTTTAACGACTTTATGGGTTCAGGCTGTTCACACTTTACTGGTAACGATTGTTCATACTTGTTATGTTTCTAATTACCAGCATTCCTTCACTGAGAAAGAAGATCACTGGACGTTCAGAAGAACAGCCATAAACTAATAGATTAAATGTGACTTTGAAGACTGGAAAAGGAAAACAAAAAAAGAAATTGCAAAAGGGGATGAATGATTACAAGAAAGTTTTGGTTTCCCACCCAAAGGCATGCACTGTTAGAACAAAATGTTTGTGTGTTTTTATGACGGTTTGCCAACATGGCTATTGGCAGATAGCCTCTTCTTTTTAAAAAAAATTCATCACCATGTGTTTAGCAGGTCTCCAAGCTTGGGCCTTGGAGGATACTAATTTATTTATTGATGAGATTTATATCCTGCCTTTGAGCTCTCACAAGGGCCACTCAGGCAGCTGACTTATGGTGACCCTGTAGGATTTTCAAGGCAAGTGATGTTGGGAGGGGGTTTGCCACTGCCAGCTTCCACGTTGGCACTGCTTAGCTTTTCAGATCCGGCAAGATCAGCAGGCTATCCTGGTCAGGGTTCAGCCGAGGGTAATGTGGCTGGCCCAAGATCATCCATGGCATGAGTGGGGAGTTGAACCTGGATTTCCCAGACCCTAGTCCAACACTCTCGTGATGGAACAGCATGTCGGAATTTGAATGTACTGGCATGCTTATATATAGAAAGTTAAATAAAATAAATTATCCACTGTTTCTTTTCTGCGTTTCTTTTCTGGCCTTTGAAACAAAGTTTGGGTCTAGTGGCACCTTGAAGACCAAACTTTGTTCTGCCACTTCAGACCAACACGGCTACCCACCTGAATCTATTTCCTGGCCATTTACTGTTATTCATTTTATGTCATGATTGCTACTGAAAATAATATTGTCGTACAGAGGAGGGGCCCTGACCTGGATACCCCCAGCCCAGCCGGATCTCGTCAGATCTCAGAAGTTAAGCAGGGCCGTTGTGGAGTTGTTGTTGTCCTTTTAATGAGACGATTAAAATTCTAGGGAATAGATCCTGTTAGATCAGTTAAAATTAATACATAAAACCAACTAGAAGAGGGATTGTTCTTCTGTTACCAGCACAAGAAAAAAAAGATCATGGCCAAGAAGATCAATTCAATCACCATTTGCACCAGTTGGGCAGGACTCAAAAAGTGCAAAGCGGAGAATCCCACAAGCAGTTTTGTAATTACAGACTAACGGATTCTGGTGTCCCATAAAGAGGCACTTAGCAGAGCATATAAAAGCACCTCGCCTCATATTTGGGTCATCCACTAGACAGTTGGCAACAGAAGTGGGGGAAATGAAAATGCAATTCATCCCCAAGCTCTGTCCAAAAAACCCCCAGAAATGTTTCATTCAATCTACTTGGCATTTGTAGTGAGCATCAGATAACCCCACTTTCTGCATGAAGGCTTCAATATAACTCTATAGTTCTTATCACCAACTGAATGGAAGCCTAAGGACATTTATCCTCAGTGATGACACACGTTTATCTCCTGTATTATCTCTTGTTGTTGTTCAGTCGCTCAGTCGAGTCCAACTCTTTGCGACCCCATGGACCAGATCACGCCAGGCCCTCCTGTCTTCCGCTGCCCTCTGAAGGTTGCTCCGTTTCAATCTCTATCCCCGTTCTAATTTTAAACTGTACATTCTTTTAGACAGGGCCCAGTTTTTTGCTTATGGTAATCCACTGAATGCTTTGTACATTCCTATTGCTAAATATTTATTTTATGTACTATCTTACTTTTCCTGCATCGTTTTTCTAGATTTTGCAATCCATTTTTGCAAGGCTTATGATATCCCATGTCTTATACCTTTTACTGCATTGTGTTTCTAAATTTGTAATCCAGTATTACTGGGTTGTTTGTTACATGTCGTACTTTTTATCGCATTGTTTTTCAACTTTGTAATCTGCAGGAATGACAGACTATAAATAAAGTAAATCAATCAATAAATGAATAAGATTATGATGAGTCATTTATTCACTTCGTTTATACCCTCCCACGCTTCCCAGTGGGGACCAAAAACAGCTTACGTCATTCTCTTAGGCGGAGAATGTGTGACTGCCCCAAGGTCACCCAGCAAGCTTCCACAGCGGAGCAGGAATTCAAACCTGGGTGTCCTAGATCCTTATCCAACCCTATAACCACTATACAACACTGGCTTTCAGGATCGGAAGGATCCTAATTGAGTTTAATATGTGGGATTAGTCAAGAATCCCACACCCAGCAGTCATTCATAGCAGTTTGTTCCCGTGAGCATCAACACCTGTAGGATGGATTCAGGAGGGCAGCTGCGTTGGTCCAAAGCAGCAGAACAACATTCGAGTCCAGGGGCACCTTGAAGACCAACAAAGTTTTATTCAAGGGATAAGCTTTTGTGTGCACGCGCACTTCTTCAGGCACAGTGAAATGGAAGTTGCCAGTCCATAAGCAGAGGGTGAGCAGCAAATTAGCATACAGCATAATAAAGTTGTTTGACAGATGCTGTAGGAGAAAGAGTCCTCAGATACAAATGTCACCAGCCAGCCTGCGGAATAGCAAATTGACCTCCCTCACCAAAAAGTTAGCAAGACTAACAGAGTGGAGCAGCTCTGAAACTTTATGGTGTAGTGGTTAAGTGTGCAGACTCTGATCTGGGAGAACCGGGTTTGACTCCCCACTCCTCCACTTTCCCACTACAGCTGCCTCGATGTTGCGCTGCCGTTTGCCCCGATACTATTGGTCAATTTCACACCTGAAGCCGCGGGGCTGCATTTGACCCGTGGCTTCGCCTGATTTCCCCTGCAGTTTCGTGATCCTCAAAAAACAAGATCACATATAGGGCTTTAAAGGTAAGCACCAGCACTTTGAAGTGGATCCGGTACGCTATTGGCAGCCAGTGTAGAGTCTTAAGCACCGGCTGGATGTGATCCCACCTTGTGAGCCCATCAACAGCCTGGCTGCCGCGTTCTGCACCAGCTGCAGCCTCCGGATCGGCAACAAAGGCAGACCCATGTAGAGAGCATTGCAGTAGTCTAGCCTCGAGGTGACTGTCTCATGGATCACAGTGGCCAGGTCATCATGGTTGAGTTAGGGAACCAACTGTCGTGCCAGCCGAAGATGGTAAAATGCTGACTTGATAGTGGCTGCCACCTGGGCCTCCATCATTAAGGAGGAATCCAGGAGCACCCCCAAACTCCTAACCTCCGGCGACAGCATCAGAGGTGCCCCGTCGAAGGTCGGGAGAGGGAGCCCCAACCCCAGACCGGTCCTGCTCAGGCCCAGGACCTCTGTCTTCGCCGGGTTTAGCTTCAGTCGGCTCTGCCTGAGCCAACCAGCCATGGCCTGCAATGCCCTATGCAGGTCATCAGGGCTAGAGTCCGATTGGCCGCCCAGCATCAGATAGAGCTGGGTGTCATCTGCATATTGGTGACACACAAGCCCATTACTCCGGGCAATCTGGGCGAGGGGGCGCATGTAGATGTTAAATAACATCGGAGACAGCACTGCCCCTTGCGGTACCCCGCAATCAAGGGGGTGCCTCCGGGACCGCTGACCTCCAATCACCATCCTCTGTCCCTGACCTTGGAGAAAGGAGGCAAACCATTGAAGGGCAAGCAAACCATTGAAGGGCAAACCATTGAAGGGCAAGGACTGTTGTTCATCAATAGCATTTTAAGCCGCTCTGTTCATTTATGTTGTTTTTATGTCCTAGCAAGTTTTTGTTGACCTGGTTTTGGACTTAACTTATTTTAATTGTTTTATTGGCTTGACTGTTTAATGCTTTATCGGCATGTTGGTATTATTTTATTGTTCTGTTGTGAGCTGCCTTGGGCAGGTTCCAGAGAGGCAGCCTACAGATTTTCTAAATAAATAAACAATATATCACTTGCAGTCTGAAGTGGTGTGGACCATGTGGCCACCTCAACTTCCTGTCACCTGACTCCTACCTCATCCTGATGTGTATTAGGCCATTTGATCAAATGGCTCTGTTGTGTACTAAGGATGAGTCATCCCTAAAGTAGACCCAGGATCTGGCTGAGCTTGTGTCCACAAAAACTAGCTGGTTAGGATCCTGGAAGAGACCAATAGAGAAATAGTGTTATGTAAATAGCCTATTGTTGGGAGTGGGGTGTATTTGGGGTGTGGTTTTTGCATGCTTAAAAACAGGCGGCTGCCTGGGATTTTGTGCTTCTTCTCCTTGCTGAACTAACCAATAAAGTAGAGCTGATCACTAGACTTGGGGTCTGTTCATCTATGGAATCCACTATTTAACAGACTCCAAATGCTAGAAATCTAAGCAAATTGAGATAGGGTTGCATGATTCCCCTGGGCCACTGGCAGAGGATGGGGGGTAGGGGTGGGCAGGGTTTCAGCTCCAGGTTGGGAAATGCCTGGAGATTTGGGGGTGGAGCCTGGGGAGGACAGGGACCTCCGTGGGGTACAATGCCATAGAGTCCACCCTCCAAAGCATCCGTTTTTTCCAGGGGAACTGATCTCTGTAATCTGTAGATGAGCTGTAATTCCAAGGGATCCCCAAATTCCACACGGAGGGAGGCATCCCTAGATTTTGAAGACCTCTGAAAGAACAACCTGAGGACCCTTTGGGGAAAGACAGCCCCAAAATACACTAAGATGTTCTCTCCAAATGGGCAATAAAATAGCAAAGGAGTTTCCACGTAAATAAATGTAACATGATATGTCTTCCAGAACAGCCTCCCCCCCTGCTTTGGAAATGGGTGCCTTGAGAAACAGATGACCCGAGAAACTCCCTGTGTGCTAATAGTCATTAACTGCCTATTGCCATGACCTCTTAAAAACAGCTCTATGATTTGTAGCAAACATCCCAAGCAACAGAAGGGCAAGGGCAGAGGTCTAAAGAAAGCAATAACTCCTAATCTGTGACAACAAATGGAGAAGAACCCTGTTCAATCTATGCCACGTGAGTCCTATGGCAGAAAACATACCCGGACATCACTCACAAACAGAAGGCTATTCCTCAGAACAATCACAGGTATTTATTTTGAAACAGGAAGATCTTGGTGAATCTTTGCCCTCCCTCTTCTTGTTGAATGCTTTATTTAAAAAGCTGTAATCAGCCACATTGGCCCTCACAAAATCCAGAACAAGAAACAAAATCTATGTAATACCTTTTATCAGGGCCAAGTTCTTGGGCTGCCAATTCTGGAGATTTGGGGGTGCAGCCTGAGGAGGGCAGGTTTTCGGGAGGGGAGGGACCTCAGTCTACCTTCCAAAGCAGCCATCCAGGGGAACTGATCCAGGGGAACTGATGGCACGTGGTATATTTTGGCCACTGTGTGACAGAGTGTTGGACTAGATGGGCCATTGGCCTGATTCAACATTGGCTTCTCTTATGTTCTTATGTTCTTATCTCTGTAGTCTGGACATCAGTTATAATCCTGGGAATATCTCCAAGCCCTACCTGGAGGTCAGCAACCCTAGGCCATAATGGAAGAGAGAAGAAGAGACTGGATTTATACACTGCCCTTCGCTACCTGAAGGAGTCTCAGAGCAGTTTACAATCTCCTTTCCCTTCCCCTTCCCACAACAGATACGCTGTGAGGTAGGTGGGGTTGAGAGAGCTCTCTTGAGAATTGCTGGTGAGAGAACAGCTCTGAAAAATTTGTAACTGACCCAAGGTCACCCAGCAGCTGCATGTGGAGGAGTGGGGAATCAAACCTGGTTCTCCCAGATTAGAGTCCACAATCCTAACCACTACACCAGACTGGCTCTCAAGCAATCAAGCAGAGGACTTCATTCTTGTGGTAAGATATAAGTGGATTCAGCCTTTGAGAACCAAACTAGACATTATGGCATCAGTGGGCCCAGTATGCCGCCACCATTTTCAAACGATTTAAAAATGCCATGAGGGGCTGATCCTGAGAGGGCCTGCAGAGTGGTGGGCTGAGGCAGTCTTGTTCCCTCCTGTGCCTTTTCAAGTGCTGAAATAGCTAGGGGACAGTGCGATCATTTCGACACATGAAAAGATGTGGGGGAGGGAACATGAGTGCCTCAGCCCACCATGTTGTGGCTCCCTTTGTGGCATTTTAAAAATTCTTTAAAATTGTGGCAGAATCCATAGGTCCCAGTCTAGCCCTGAGTTCCGATGCATTACAGAATCTGCAGACATGAAGCCCACAAATGGATCCAGTTTATATCAAGCTAGTCCATGAAGGATATGGAAACAGATTTGAAATGGACCTGGGATGGAGCATAGAAGAAGAAAAATAGTTAGTTTTGTACCCTGTTTTTCTCTGCTCGAAGGAGTCTCAAAGTGGCTTACAATCATCTTCTCTTCCTCTAAGAACATAAGAACATAAGAACATAAGAGAAGCCAATGTTGAATCAGGCCAATGGCCCATCCAGTCCAACACTCTGTCACACAGCGGCCAAAATATACCAGGTGCCATCAGGAGGTCCAGCAGTGGGGCCAGGGCACCAGAAGCCCTCCCACTGCTGCCCCCTCCAGCACCAAGAATAGAGTGCATCACCTGCCCCAGACTGAGAGTTCCCATCTATACCCTGTGGCTAATAGCCACTGGTGGACTTCTGCTCCATATGTTTATCAAATTTCCTCTTGAAACTATCCATGCTTGCAGCTGCCACGACCTCCTGTGGCAGTGAATTCCATATGTTAATCACTCTTTGAGTGAAGAAGTATTTCCTTTTATCTGTTCTAACCCGACTGCTCAGCAATTTCATAGAGTGCCCACGAGTTCTTGTATTGTGAGAAAGGGAGAAAAGTACTCTCCCCCCAGTAGGCACCTTCTGAGGTAGGTGGGGCTGATAGAGTACTGAGAGAACTGTGACTGGCCCAAGGTCAACCAGCAGAGAAGGAGTGGGGAATCAAACCTGGTTTTCCAGATTAGAGTCCACCGCTCTTAACCACTACACCACCATAGAGGAAGTGGGAAGGGCCATTTTCAATGCAGGGTTCAAACCTTACAAAATTCAGAGTCTATTGAAACTCTAATGGTAAGCCGCAGGTCCAGTGACATGCCTTCACTGTGTGATATGTGTCTCTGTGCCTCTGTTTGGTACATATGCCATTTGCCTCATGACTGCTATGTGAACTTGACATAAAAAGGGGTCATTGTTCCACAGTTGCTCTGGTGAAGTGGGATGCTGTGCGGAACTCTTTTATATAAAAAGCATTCATAAATTGAGCAATAAATTTGTGCATTTCTGGTTGCCTCTTCAAATTAAGCAGCCCTGTGGGACTCAGAAACAGCTGGATGCTGTTGCCAGGTCAAGGGATAAAAAAATAATGGATACTTTGGTGCATCACTGAGGATTGCGTCATTCACCATGTGGCGGATTTCTCTCCCCCCCATTTGGAACATTGAGGGCTGTTATTTCTGTTCAGTTTGATCAGCTATTATACAAGTCAAACTTTGAGCTGAGATAAAAGAAGGAAAGTAACTTCATTTTGCTGTATGAGAAATTTATTTCAGTGCAGTTTTTTTTTGGTAGAAATCCTCCAGTCTGCAGGCTGAGTAGGCTAAAATGCATATTGTGTCCTATACTGTGTTCCCCCAAGAGCGCTACGGTCCGGGGGACAACACCTGCTGGTTATTCCAGCCCCCAAGACGGTCAAATATGCTGTTACCAGGGCCAGGGCTTTCTCGGTGGCAGCCCCTACCTGGTGGAATGAGCTCCCAGAGGAGATCAGGGCCCTGCGGGACCTTGTGCAGTTCCGCAGGCCTGCAAGATGGAGCTCTTCTGCCAAGCTTTTGAGTAGGGACTGCCACCACGATTGGACCATCACTGTGGGATACCACGAGGCATCCTGGCCCTGGGATGAGATTATAACTTGGTGGGACTTTTGGGGGGGCAGGGGTAACATGCCGCCAGAGTGTTGAGTTGACTGGTTTTAATTGAGTTTACTTGTTTTGTTTGCCACTGTTCTAATGGTTTTATTGTTGTTTATTTTAGTGTTTTTATGTATTTTATATGTCATTGCCCTATGTGTTGTCGGCAATGTATGGCTTGTGGCCTCTTGTTCGCTGCCCTGAGCCCTTGTGGAAGGGTGGGGTATAAATCTAATAAATAAATAAATAAATAAATAGTCCTCAGGCTAGGAATACACCATAAAACAAGTTAAAAAGATGGAATCCCTAAATTAAAAGCCTGGGCAAAGAAAAATATTTGAGCCTGGTGCCTAAAAGGAAAGTAAGGTGGGTATCAGAGAAGCTTCAAGAGGGGTGGGGATATGCTTTCAATCTCCATTTAAAGCCCTTAGAACAAATAATTCAATCAATATTTGGATGATACCCAGCTCTACAAACTAGGGTTGCCAAGTACTTACTGTAATTTGGCAGGGGACACACAGTCCCCAGTTGGAACATTCCTCTGTGGAACACCCACGCTGCACGATGCTGTCACCAGGAAGTGACGTCAGGCGATGCTCTGGCAATGGGGCTGGAAACTCGAGTTTCCAGCCCCATTGCCAGAGCATCGCCCGCCATCACTTCCTGGAGACGGCATCGTGCGCCGCATCTTCCCCCTCCAGGAATGGGCCTGCCAAGAAGTATGCGTCCCCTGCCAAATTACAGTAAGTTCTTGCTGCTACGTACCCTTTTCCAAGTCTCCTGGTGATGTGGTGGTAGTCCTCAATCACTGCCTGGCTGCTGTGGTAAACTGGCTAAGAGCAAACAAATTGAAATGAAACCCTGAAAAAACAGAGGTAAGGCTGGTTGGGAAGACAGAGATCTTGAAGGACATTGTGCTCCCTGCTTTTGATGGAATTCAGCTGATTTGCTGATTTGGTCGAGAGCCTTGGGGTTATTGCTGGAGAAGCAAGTTAATGCAGCTGCAAAAAAAGGTTTCTCCCAACTCGGCCTAGCCTGAAAGGTGGCCCCTTACCTTGATACAGTTCATCTGACCACCTGGATCCACACCACAGTAGCACTGCTGTAATGCACTGTTCATTGGTCACCCCTCAAAATCAGTTCAGAAACTCTAACTGATGCAGAACACTGCAGCTTGGCTATTATCGGGAGCTAGGCAGAGCATGCATGTTACTTCAGTTCTACAGTCACTCCACTGGCTGTCCATCAGTTACCGGGCTCAATTTAAGGTCTTGGCTATCACTTAAAAAGCCCTTCATGGCTTTTGACCCTCATATCTGCAAGACCGCCTCCCCCCCAAGCCCCACCACAAGAACTTCACTCATCTGAGCAAGGCCTTCTGCAGGTGCCAACCTGCAAATGGGCAAAATCAATAACTGCCCCACCCATGTGCCTTCTCCACTGTGGCCTCCACCTCGTGGAATGGCCTGCCTGAGGGGGTCGGGAAGGTTCCCACTCTCCATGCTTCTCTCATTTGTAGAATTATTCATTTATCTCCACTTTCTGTGCTTTAGCCAGTTACCAGTCTACGAGAAGATCTCTCTTCTTGTCCTGTGGTTAGCTACCTTTGCTTTGGCTTCCTTGGTGAAGTCACTCATGCAGGGACAAACAGTGACTATCATTCTTTGGCTCTAGGAACAGAACAATGATATGCAATAAGGGAAGGAGAAAGGAACATATTTGAGGTTGCTGTCCTCCTGAGAGTTTTTGGAAAGCAAACTCTTCAAAACTTCTTCCTGCTAGGATCTTCCTTGTCTTTGAGTTGGGGACTTTCCCTGCCTATAAGAATCAATAGAACAAAGTTCAAGTCCAGTGGCACCTTTAAGACCAACAAAGTTTTATTCAAGCTGTGAGCTTTCGTGTACCTGCACGCTTCTTCAGATATATTGAAATAGAAGTTATAACAGCCAAGCCAGTCCATACATATAGGTAGAGAGTGAGCAGCAAATTAGCATAAGCATAATAAATGGTGTTTAACATATGCAAGGACCTAACTGGAATAACAAGCTTGGTTTATACGATCACCATTTATTTGGGTTTAATTCCAAGGGAAATTATAGTGAAGGAAATAAATATATCAGAATCAAAGACAGATAGGCAGATCTATGCTTCTTAATTGTGGCTGGCTGGTCACATTTGGATCTGGGGACTCTTTCTCCTACAGCATCTGTCAAACAACTTTATTATGCTGTATACTAATTTGCTGTTCACCCTCTACCTATATGTATAGACTGTTAACTTCCATTTCAATGTATCTGAAGAAGTGTGAGTGCACACGAAAGCTCATATCTTGAATAAAACTTTGTTGATCTTAAAGTTGCCAACTCGTCTCAACTTTGTTCTGCTGCTCCAGACCTACACAGCTTCCCCGCCTGACTCTCTCTATAAGAACCAATGTTAACAGTCCAGCAGTCAACCTATAGCTCTTCTCCATGCTGTTTTGCATTACCTTTTATAAGTCCTTCTTGGTATTAAGATGCAGTTTTTGAAAGCTACAAGCAGGTTATCTTTCTGTCTGAAGGAGGTATGAATTCTTTCCTCGAACAGGAGAAACAGGCTATAGGTTGCAACCTTACAAATACCAATAGCATGGAGGAAACTGAACATACTGGTATTTCCATATATTCAGGTGGGGCATTACCAATCCTCCTTACTCTCGGAATGTTCCACTGAACAGAATGAGGCCAGCCTGAAGCCAAAGGTTTGTGGATTGCAGGCTGTGTCTCAGTATGGTCTGTGATGTTGACAAAAATGTCTATATCTATCAACTTGGGTTCAATAAGATATTATTATCTTTTAATGCCCCCTTTTTGCATTCAGTTTCCAGCTGTCCATCAAGCTAACAAGAGATAATAATAAGACCTGAAGTCAATACTTAGAAAAAAAATCTAAAATCAAGTAAAAATGCCAGCAGAAGAAGTAGAAAAATGTATCATCATCATCCAAATGTTCAGATAAATCAAACAATTTTTCATTTCTGTCCAAAAGATTATGGTGTGGTTGCCCCTATGGAGGGAGTAGTTCCACAAATGGTGTCTTCCTTAATGTCTGAAGGTCCATATCAGAGCCTCCCAGGGCACTCCTAAGAAGAAATACATCCTCCTAAATTTTAGTAGGTGTAACTCTGGCCGAGGACAGACTGGCAATTTGCCCCGGTATCGAGTCGGGGCAAAAAAACCCCGGAGTAAACGATACCGGGTTTTCCCGTCCACACAGCGGGGGCCTCTGCCGGAAGAAACGGGACGGAGGCGCGCGGGAGCATTCAGACTGCCGCGCTGGAGGCGCGCTATATTCGCTGTTTCCCCATTATTTCGGCTGTGGGCGTATGTGCGCATAAGCGCATTTCGGCGATTTTTTTTTTTTTTTGCCCTGCAACGCCGGCACCACATTGGGCAGTGGAGCGGAGCACAGCCAATCACAGTGCTGCTGCCTCGTGCCCAACGCGGGTTGCTCCCGGCTTTTCGCCTGCGCGTTCAGACTCCCCGGAAGCGGAGAAACGCGCGATGAACGCAGGCTTTTGGATTTGCGAAGGCTTTTATCAGGTGTTTTTTTAATCTGGCACTGAAGCGCGAGGGCTCCGGTAAGCCCCGGGTGGGGGACGCCAGGCAGATGTGCCTGTGTGAACATTCCATTTAATCCGATATTGAGTCGCTGTCAGCCCGGGTCCCATCCCGCGGCAAATTGCCAGTCTGTCCTCGGCCTCTGTTTTGGATTGCACTGCTGGAAACTGATCTTCAGGATTATTTACTATAGCCTTAAAGATCACACATATGTGAATTCTGTTTATTTCAGAATCCAGAAGTATCCCCAGTTATTTAAAATGTGCATTTATATCCCAGACATGCTTACCAATAAGTCCTGTAGAAATCATAAACCCCCCAAATTATGCAGGGAACAGGGTCTAAAAGTAAATGTGTTTAATCGGTTTAAGATCCCAGGACAGTTAGGGCCAGTTCAACTACACAAGCAATTCAGTGAAGTCTCTTGTGGTAGCAGTACTGATAAAGCATTATGAAATTTCCTGGAGTACGGGTGTTGTGCCGGAAGACTGGAGAAGAGCGAATGTTGTCCCAATCTTCAAGAAGGGGAAAAAGACGGACCCGGGAAATTATAGGCCTGTCAGTTTGACATCAATACCTGGGAAAATTCTGGAGCAGATTATTAAACGCTCTGTCTGTGAACACCTTGAACAAAATGAGTTAATTGGTAATAGCCAGCATGGGTTTATGAAGAATAAGTCATGCCAGACTAACCTTATCTCCTTTTTTGACAGAGTTACTAAAATGGTTGACTCTGGCAATGCCATGGATATAGTATATCTAGATTTCAGTAAAGCATTTGACAAAGTTTCTCATGGTATCCTTGAGGATAAGCTGGTTAAGTGTGGGCTGGAAGGCGCAACCGTTGGGTGAATTCATGGTTGGTTGAAAAATCGTACCCAACGAGTGCTCGTAAATGGCTCTGCGTCTACGTGGAGGGAAGTCTCAAGTGGAGTACCACAGGGCTCGGTCCTGGGCCCGGTGTTATTCAATGTTTTTTTATAAATGACCTGGATGAAGACATAGAGGGGATGCTTATCAAATTTGCAGATGACAAGAAGCTGGTTGGGATTGCTAATTCTGAAAAAGACAGAGTCAGGATTCAGAAGGATCTTGATAGGCTGGAACAGTGGGCTGAGACAAATAAAATGAATTTCAATAGAGATAAGTGCAAAGTCCTACACTTAGGTACAAAAAATCAAAGGCACAGATATAGAATGGGAGGGACTTGGATTGACAGCAGCACATGTGAAAGGGATCTAGGGGTTATGGTTGATCACAAGCTAAACATGAGCCTGCAGTGTGATGCGTCTGTGAAGAAAGCTAATACAATCTTAGGATGCATTAGCAGAAGCATTGTGTCCAGATCACGGGAGGTGGTAGTTCCGCTGTATTCTGCTATGGTCAGGCCCCACCTGGAGTACTGTGTCCAGTTTTGGGCACCACATTTTCGGAAGGATGTTGACAAACTCGAGTGGGTCCAGAGGAGGGCGACCAGGATGGTGAGAGGGTTGGAGTCCAAGTCTTATGAGGAAAGGCTGAGGGAGTTGGGTATGTTTAGCCTGGGAAAGAGAAGGTTTAGAGGGGACATGATTGCAGACTTCAAGTATTTGAAGGGCTGTCATGTAGAAGATGGAGTGGATCTATTCTCTCTTGCTCCGGAATGCAAGACTAGATCTAATGGGTGGAAATTACAAGGGAGTCGTTACCGGCTTAATATCAGGAGAAACTTCCTGACTGTAAGAGTGGTTGAGCAGTGGAACAGACTGCCTCGGGAGGTGGTGGATGCTCCTTCGCTGGACGTTTTCAAGAGGAGACTGGACAACCGTCTTTTGGGTATGTTGTAGGTATGTAGGGGTTTCAGCTGTGTTCCTGCAGAGTGCAGGGGGTTGGACTAGATGGCCTGCAAGGTCCCTTCCAACTCTAACATTCTATAATTCTAAATCTGAGATACATCCAATCCCTTGCAATACCACAGATTATAATAGGTAGAGCTGCCAGAACTGGGTTGGGAAGTACCTAGAGATGTTGGGAGTAGAGCCTGAGGAGGGTGAGGTCTAGGGAAGGGAGGAACTTCAGTGGGGTATAATGCCACAGGGTCTGCTTTCCAAAGTAGCAATTTTCTCCAGGTGCATTGATCAATGTCCCTGGGATATTAGTTGTAATCCCAGGAGATCTCCATCCACCACGTGGAGGTTGACAACCATAATACTAGGACATATCCTCCAACTGTTCCTGGCATCCAACCTTAGTCTGGAGGAAGTCCCCCCAGCTTAAAAAGCCTCCCTCCAGTCTAAGAGCTTCTTCCATTGGAAGAAGAGCCACTTAAGTTGGAGAAAGTTTCCCTAGCTTGGAAGAAGGCTTCAGACTTTGCTCAGGGGAGTGGTAGGATATATACCTCTGTCTCTTAACAGTCCTCATCTTGAGCTACCTACTCCTGATAGACCTTGGTTCCTATTTTGTCCATGTATTCCCTTTTGAAGATACCTTTAGACCAGGGGTGTCCAAACTACGGCCCGCGGGCCAACTGCGGGTCAGTTTTTATTGGCCCGCAGCAAATTCTGAAAATATAATTGAACAAGAAGCAGGACCCGCGATACTCGCAGGGGGGGGAGAGTATTCCGAAAGGCTCCCAGTCTGCAGGAGCAGCTCCGCAGGTAAGCCTTCTCTCCCCCCTCTGGCCCGACAATCCCCCCCACTGCCAATTTCCCCTTCCCCCTGCAGTCACCAGCAGTGAGGCCTGAGTGCCTCCCAGCCACCGGGCCCGACAATCCCCCCCGCCGAGTTTCCCTCCCCCGCGGGCCCCGGCGGCGAGGCCTGAGTGCCTCCCAGCTGCCGGGCCCGACGATCCCCCCCACCCCGCTGAGTTTCCTCCCCCGCGGGCACCGGCGGCGAGGCCTGAGTGCCTCCCAGCCACCGGACCCGACGATCGCCCCCCATTCTAAGGCCTTTGAACTCATCTGATTTAGAAGGGTGTAAGTCTCCTTAGGATTGCATTGTAAACCTCTATGCATGGAATGGGTGCCCTCGTTTGCACATTAACGCTCCCAAACACATACATATGAACTTGTTATCACACAGGTTCATTAGGTACTACTGATAGCCTGTTGCAGAATAATCATATCTATTCTAGAACAGAACTTTAAGCCAAAGATGAAACCCATTCAATTAATTCAACAGACCAAAGGGAGTGAAGAGCCCACAGCAGTGCATAACAAGACGGCAGGACCTTTGGCAGTGTTCCTTGATATGAAAAAATAAGTGTGCTACATGTACTCATGTATATATTCATGTGTGACAGACAGGACCTTTGGCAGTGATTCTTGATGTGAAAAAATAAAAGTGCTATATTTATACAAGAGTGCCATTATTTTCATGGGTTACAACAACATTGCATGAGATTCTGAATTATAGTTCTATAATTGTTCAGTGCTTCTGCTGGGGGCATGAAAAGGGCTAGACCAAGGGGCAGCTGGAAGAGATCATCAGCAATTTAAAACAGTCCTCTTCTCCCAAATCAGACCAGTCTTGCTTGGTCCTTGGATTGGTGGATAAATGCCAACATTTGCTAAGTCAAGTCGGAAATGCCCCAGATAAACTTGGTAATAGCTGCTGTCTGAGAATTCAGTTGCCAGAGTCTTACTGCTCCCCAGATGGAGGCCCTGGCCCATTGCCAGGACTGAATCAGAAAGCCATGAAAACATGTGTGGTTTTGCTGCTGGTGCAGTATATTCAGCAGCAATCGCTGAGAAAGGAAGTACTGTTCAGTCGGGGCATTCTATAAGACGATGGTCAGTCGCCCCTCAGCTCAAATCATAAGTAGCTCATCAATTGTAAGCAGCATTGGCAAGCACTCAAAAGATATTTTAGAACTTGTCCTCTCTAAATATTTGTTTACCATTTAATGCCCTCCTTTAAAAACATTTTGCTCATGCACATTCTGACACTGGGAACTTCCACTTAGGAACTGTAGGGCAGGAACTTCCCAAGCTGTTACTCTCCCCCCCCCCCCATGATTGATTTTATATTGCAACTGGTATTTTTGCCATCCCCAATAATAAATAAATAAATATTTTATATATATATATATATATAATCTTTTATCTCAAAGAAATACAAGAATAATTTGAACATGCAAAAAATGAGTCGAGGGCACAGTGTTATATTTGTGTCAGCAATTCTATTGGACCATGATAAATTCAAAGACAGATGCCAGAAAGTTAACAAACAAAAGCTGACAGTCCTGTTTGGAAGTGTACCAGTACCTGTCAAGAATATGACCATCAGCCATGGCTTACTGGCCAATGTCAACATTTACCAGGATGTGGACAAAGTGTGACCAATTCACATATTTTCTTGGTAAACTTAGAAATCCTAACAGAACAAGCCAAAAGTGCACCAGAACCTGCACCAAAACATTTGAGCTATTTTTTTCTTTCAAGCTTTCTTGCATCCATGCATCATCTACACACATTTAGCCCCACTGGTGGACCGCCTGGTGGCACCAGAGGTTTGGCCACTGTGTGACACAGAGTGTTGGACTGGATGGGCCACTGATCTGATCCAACATGGCTTCTCTTATGTTATCTTATGTTCACATGGGGATAAATTGGACCATTGTGGTTGTCATCCACCACACTTTGAAAAATCATAGCGTAACTCATGTCATTTTTGTTTAAACATTTTATTTCTATTAAACAGTTTAGAATTAGGGCCTAGGGAGCAAAAGGTTACAGAGCATGGGCAGTTGGTAAAGTTGTTAGCATATTACTAGCTGCAGTAGCACCATGATTTTTTCCATAAATCTACCATTCCCAGGGCTCCTTTCAGAAAGCTATGATACTTATATTCGCTTCAGGTTTCTAGGGTGAGATTATATTTGTATTAGGTGATTAAGGCTGCAATCCTATGCATACTTACTTACCCAGAAATAAGCCCCACTGACAAGCTGGAATTTGCATTGCATCAAAAAGGCTGTACCGATCTAAAATGCCTTGCCAGGTAAAGTCTAATGGCCTCTGCCCTGAGACCAGGAAGATTTCCACAGAAGGAAGGAAGGAAGGAAGGAAGGAAGGAAGGAAGGAAGGAAGGAAGGAAGGAAGGAAGGAAGGAAGGAAGGAAGGAAGGAAGGAAGGAAGGACCACAAAAATGCATGGTATTTTATCTTATTTGGAGAAAATATTTTATCTTATTTGGCCTTTCTCACCAATGTTTCACATTTTAGAATGAAGAAAGCACAGATCTGGAATGGGGAGAGATTAATCCTCTTTCTCTATCTGTCATAATGAAGTAGAGTTGCCACCTACCAGGTGGGGCCTGGCAATCTCTTGAAACAGATCAGGTTCCCTGGAGAAAATGTCTGTTTTGGAGGGTGGCTCTATGCCACAAAGCAGGGGTGGCCAAACCTGCTTAACCTAAGAGCCACATAAAATAAAAATCAGAAGTTTGAGAGCCATAAGACATGGACAGATATTACACATTTTTTCTGGGAAATATGCAAATTTGCTTTTTATTAACATCAAATAGGGATGCCAAGTGTAAATTACCTTAGAGCAGGGGGAGTCCTGCTCTATCCCTGGAGTCCCTGCACGCGCGCCTTGCGCGCACGCTGCCGCAATTACGCCACCCAGAAGTGACGTCATCACGTCGGGATGTTGGGGGCAGGGCCACCAGGATTCGAGGAAAAACCATAGAGTTTTCCCTCGAATCATAGAGTGTCCCGCCCCCAACATGCCCAGCGTGATGATGTCACCTCCAAGTGACATCATCACACTGGGGACGTTGCTGGAAGGGGGTGGAGTCCCCCCTGGGGCCCGATTTTCTGGGGGTGGGTAACGGGCCTCTCGGGCGGGGGTTTACCCGCCCCCCGGGGGGACTTGGCAAGCCTAACATCAAATGAGACTACCAAAAATAATAACAAAAGCAGTAAAAGCAGATATTGATATTTATTTGTCCAATTATATTTGTTTCTTAATGATGGCCGAGTTCAGACTGGCAGTTTGGCCCGATACAGGCACGTTTCAGAAACAGATTAAAGGGCCGGTTCACACAGGCACAGCTGTCAGGCGTTCCCCAGCCTTACTCAACCCGTCTTACTCAACCCGGCTTCCCTCCCAAGTTTTAAAAATACCAGGTGAAAGTGGTAGTGTACGCTGAAAGCCGCAAACAAGCTGATCTGGTAGGGATGCGCTCATGTGCATAAGCGCTTATGCACATGAGCACATAAGTGCATGTAACCGGATTACAAAAAAAGCCACTTACAGCTGCACCTCCACCAGGGGCGGGCCAACAGTGCGAATGCTCCCTTGCACCTCCTCCCCAGTATGCTCCCACATCGGTCGGTGCAGTGTGACTGGGGAATACCCAGAACCGATTGTTCTGGGTCTTTTTGCCACGACTCCCTCGCGCTTCAAACTGTCAGTCTGACCTCTGCCCACGTTTAGCTTCCCCAGCCACCCTGCCAAGAGCCGCACAATATGTGTGAAAGAGCCACATGTGGCTCCCAAGCCACAGTTTGGCCACCCCTGCCATAGAGTCTAACCATTAGACAAACATTGAACAGTAAGATCATTCTTTTTAAAAAACAGCCTTAATGTATGATTGATTAATATAATTTGAGACTAGTTAACAGTGTAATCTGAAGAACACCTTCCTGGGAGTAAACTCAGGAAATAGACCTGAAATGTACTTTTTCTGCATTTGCCTGCCACTCCAGATTTTCTCAGTGTTCGAGTTGAGGCAATTTAAGTCCAAGGCAAAACAGCATCCAAATAACTGGGGGGCAACAGCAGGTAACGTAATGCAGAATGGGGGGGAAAGCTGGGGGGAAAAGGAAGTTGAACTTGATTTTAGTGCAGAATAGGGGGGGAAACTGGATTAAAAAGAAGGTTGAATTTGATTTTAGTGCAGAATTGCTTGGAGAGCACTGTGGTGAACATGGATTAAAAGGAGAGTGCAGAAAGGGCCGAAATCTGCCCAACCCCTCATAATTTGGTGTTGCAATAGTGTGCCACCCAGTGCTTCTTGTGCAAAAATTGGTTGAACAATGCTTTGTACGACAAAATGTCTCTTCTTTGCTGGTTTGACTTTGGTGCAGTTTGCTGTTGCTGAACTGAAACCTGGGAATAAAAGAATTAGTAAGGTGATACCTTTTATTAAATAGTTCCTGTGCAAGCTGAAACAACTGTGATGTCCAAAACAAACTATCACCAGCTTGACTCAGTAAACTTTCTGGCAGCTGGAAATCCCAATCTAGTAAAACAATTGCTTCAGTTCTACTAAAGGTAGGGTCAAGTTGCTTGTTTTTAGGTATACAAATGCTCAAAATACACAAAAGCCCTCACACGTTCATTGAACATGTGGGAGTGGGAAGAGGACTGTACATGCTGTTTATGTCTCCTCACCTTCAGGCATTGAACTGAAGATGTGCCTAGATCTCTACACATGTCCAAACGTATGCCAAAAGAAAGGTCCACAGTCATGAATATAGAGATACTAGGCATGTACGTATATGCACATGTTCAGTTGAGTGCATGGAGCACAGAGATAGACCCTGCCACTCCTCTGCTCATTCATTGTAAATACAACTTTTTTGTGATCAGGACTAAAGTCTTCAGGAACCATGGAAAGCCACCCAAAGCTGATTCAAACAATACTTGGTGAATAAAAACTGGCCAAGCTTACATTGTGGACCAAGCTGGGTTGAGTGAATTTTTTCACCTTTAATTATTTACAAGCCTATTCCACTATTTAACCCCTAATAAGCCTCAAATCTAGGGCTAGCATCTTGCGACCCAGGCATTGGATATAGACTTTTAAATCTCCTTGGAAAGGGGAACACAAAGTAGTCACGCCCCTTCACATCCATTTCCATCTTCTGCTGACATCTAGCTCTCCCTCACTTGGAAACCCACTCAGCGGATATAAAATGCATATAGAGGACAGCAAAAGCTTGTGGGCCATGATCAATAGTGCTTATCCATCCAAGTGAAATGCTTTTGAAATTGTTGTTGTTCAGTCACACAGTCGAGTCCTACTCCTCGCGACCCCATGGACCACGTGATGCCAGGCCCTCCGGTCCTCCGTCGTCCTGCGGAGTTTGCTCAACTTCATGTTCATTGCATCAGTAACCCTGTCTAACCCCTTCTTCTTTGACCTTCAATCTTTCCCAGCATCAGGGTCTTCTCCACTGAGTGATCCTTTCTCATTTGGTGGCCAACGTTGAAATTAGGAGGGTTTTAACTCGGTTCCTAAATGAAAGAGCGAGTGGGTCTGGTGAATTTCCCCAGGAAGATTTTTTTTTAATAAACGCACCACTATTGAATCCCTCCCCCCCCAGGTGGGTTCCAGGCAGGCAGTCCCCAGGGGCTCTCACCTGCCCACCTCCAAGGTTCCCCTCCTGCCCTCCTTTCTACCCCCACTCCTAAAAGCCCTTTCTGTCCTTCTTCCACTTACAAATCCTCCCGCCACTTGTGCTCAGTTGCCTGTGCCATCTGCACACCCTTTCCCTGATGGCCCTGGCCAGTGAATGCAGCTGGGGGTCCTGCTGCCCTTGCTATCAGGATTGACACCACTGTGGACCACCCCACATGCCCTACCTCAATTGGAAGTTGGGAGCATGGGCACAGGAAGGTGGCAGGGGAGGTCTGTGTGTGTTGGGGTCAGTGGCAGAAGGCCCTACTAGGAGTCCGGGGACCTGGAAGCTACCTCAGTCTGGGGATGCCGGCCTCCAAGTGGGACCTGGAGGATCCCCTGGAATTACAGCTCATCTCCAGATTACAGGGATCGCTTCCCCTGGAGAACATGGATGCTTTGGAGGGAGGACTCTGTCACCTTGTGCCCTTCTGAGGTCCCTGTCCTCCCCAGGCTCCATCCTTAAATCTCCAGGAGTTTCCCGATCTGGATCTAGCAACCCTACACACACTACCAGTGTACACACAAGCCCATCCCCTACCAGTGCCCAGTGGGGGGGGGGATCTGGCAACCCTGGAGTTGGCAACACTAGATTTGAATGAGTAGGAGGCTCATGTGTGATCCATGTGTTTAAATTGCAGATATTCCCCCCCCTCAGACATACAAGGATGCTTCTCTTGAATGCTATGGCACAGAGACAAGTATGTGGCAATTTGAACATTTTGTGTCAGGTAAGTGTAAGTTCCACAAAACTGCCCTGTTGATTTCAGTAGGTTTAGACTGGAGTATCTCTGTCAAGAACTGCACAGTAAAACTCTCTATGCCTGGACAGTTCTTGTTCCTTTCTGCTTCCTGTTCTCCAGGCAAGCAGTGATGCCGTAATTACGAGCACATCTGTTTCAAAAGAATCCACATGGTGTACGATGGAGTGATCACATGACTGCATCTCCACATGCTGTCAGGACTTGAGCTAGCCTTGCCAGGCATGGCCTGAGAACTAGTGGGAGAGCAGGGACACAGGGGTGCCATTGGCAATGGCATGATGTCACAGAAATGACATCTCTCTCCAGGAATCCCCAAAAACTATGGTAAACCATAGAGTTTTTGACGATTCCTAGAGAGGACTGATGTTACTTCTAGGGATTCTCTGCCAGTGATGTCACATTGGAGGCCTGGCACCCATTTTAAAACATTTTCTTCCACTGCCTCTATGAGTGGGTGACAAGAAAGAAGGATGAGCGATCCCCTGCCCCTGCTGGGGGATGGCAACCTCAACTTGAGCCTGTGGGTCTGAAAGAGGCCATGTATAGATTCAGCCTGTGGCATACCAATCAGATCTACTCAAAGGAGAGACGAGTCTGACCAGCCAAGGAAACCTCTTCGCTTTCTAAGGTGATACTCCTGCATCCCTATAAAAGCTTTCAGTCATTTGTAAATACACATGCTGTCATCCAGCAATTTCTTAGCCTCTCAGAGGCACCCTTGCTCCTGGAAGGGCTTCCTCATTTAGTGGAGGGTCAGCTTTGTACTCACACAGAAAAATGAAGCAAATGGAGAAGTCTATTTGCAAAGTATTTACTTATTTATTTAGTACATTTTGATCCTGCCCTCCTTCTAAGGAGCTCAGGGCGACATCCAGCACTGTCCCTTCCTCCATTATATCCTCACCCAAACCCGGTGAGGTGGGTTAGACTGAGAAAGAGTGGCTGGCACAGGGTCACTCAGCAGGCTTCCATAGCAGAGCGAGATTCAAACCTGGGCCTCTGATGGATTTGGGATTGCACCACAAAACTATCTCAAAACATGGGATCAGGACTCCCATCGCAGAACATTAGACAGGCATTTCTTGTCTATTTTCTCCCGCTGTGCCTGCGTGTGTTGTACTAGGCAGTTTACAAAGTAGACCACTCCATACTTGAAGTGACTCATAGATGTAATGTAGGCAGCACTGGGAGAAAGCCAGAAGGTCAAAGTCCATTTGAGGACGGTGGTTCTCTTAATGCTGCTTGTTGCAAACCCCAAATCAAACATCCTGTATTTTCAGCTAATGGGCTGCTAATGATGTAGTGGAAATCGTGATACAAAAAAGAAATGTTATACAGCCAGAAAGGACAACGGGAAGAAATTTTAATCAATCAGATGGTGGCAGTTGATAGAGCAGCAATTAAAACCATACAAACAGTGGCCACAACCTGGAGACACTGACATGTCACAATCATGGTTTAAATGGCTTGTTTTTAATTTCGATAATTTATGTTCTTATGGGATTGTTTTTACTTACAAGAAGCCTTGAGCTGATCTTTTTTGTACAGGGAGTATATACACTCCCTAAATAAGATAAAATAAACCAACCAGGTGCACGAGGTCTTCGTCTGAAAAAGGAATTCAGTGCCACACAGACATCTTACCCAGCCAGTGTGGTGTAGTGGTTCACGGTGGCAGACTCTAATCTGGAGAACTGGGTTCAATTCCCCACAATTCCCCTCTTTCAGACCCCACAACTCCTCCACATGAAGCCTGCTGGGTGACCTCGGGCCAGTCACAGTTCTCTCAGAACTCTTGAGGGTTGCCAGGTCCCTCCAGACAGCCAGTGGGGGTGGGTGGGGAGTGGACTTACCAAGAGCAGGGAGTCTCACCTGATGTTTCAGTGACATGCCGACATGATTTCCAATGTGACTCAGAAGTGACGTAGGCATGTTGGGGACATCAAGGCTGTTATGTCTGAACATGTGCAATCTTCCACTCTGCTGTGGGTGCTAGTAGCCAGCATAAGGAGGCATGCCTGGATTTATCTAGCAGCCCACCTAGATGGAGAGTGGGGAGGCATGCCTGGGCTTGTTTGGGCAGGCCACCTAGTTGGAGTTTGAAGCCCCCAAACAAAGGCAGGCAGGATACTGGAGCCTGCCTGTGGTTTGCCCCTGAGGGCAGCCAGCCAGCCTGGCAGCCATTTGAACTCACCAATTGCATGAGGGCTGGGAGTGGCTTAGGTGTATATAGTTAGGGCTGTTGCCCCATGTAAAGCATTTCTGTTGAGATGCAATAAACTGCTGCTTGTTGAAATCATCATACCTTCACCTCTGCAGTGTCAAACCCACTATTTAACACTGGCGACGAGGATGGGATCTTTCTAGCACAGCTAGAGGCCAAAAAAGCTGAATCACCTCCAGGGAACCATCACACCCACTATTTAATAAGGACAACATTATGGTTTGGGGGCAAAAAACTCTATGGTAGAATTAGCTTCCAGTGGAAATGGTAGAATTAACATCCAATGCCTGGATGGAAGACTGCACAAGACCAAAGGAAGAGTGGGTTATACTATAAAACCCTGCCTCAATTAAATTGTCACAGTTTTCCCAATTCATATGCTGAAAATTTTCTGTTAGAGATTTGTGGTCTCCATCACAGAACTACAGATCCCAGGGTTCTCTGGGAAGAGGGAACAACTCATTTAAATATGTCTTAAAACAGTTTAAGATTCTGGCTATCTGAAGGTCAATTATCAGTCTTCATTGTGCACATTTGCCAGCAGAGCAACAGTTCATGAATCAGTGAAGGGTTGAATGAATGTAGCATGATCAGACCATTTTAATGAACGTTTGTATAAAGGATAATCTGCCCAAACCTAACCACAACTTGTCTGTCTGCATATAAGAGATAAGATATGTGCAAAGTCCTACATTTAGGTACAAAAAATCAAAGGCACAGATACAGAATGGGAGGGACTTGGCTTGACAGCAGCACATGTGAAAGGGATCTGGGTGTCCTGGTTGATCACAAGCTAAACATGAGCCAGCAATGCGATGTAACTGCGAAGAAAGCTAATGCAATTTTAGGATGTATTAACAGAAGCATTGTGTCCAGATCATGGGAGGTAGTAGTCCTGCTCTATTCTGCTATGGCCAGGCCTCATCTGGAGTACTGTGTCCAGTTTTGGGCACCACATTTTAGGAAGAATGTTGACAAGCTCGAGTGTGTCCAGAGGAGGGCAACCAGGATGGTGAGAGGGTTGGAATCCAAGTCTTACAAGGAAAGCCTGAAAGAGTTGGGTATGTTCAGCCTGGGAAAGAGAAGGCTTAGAGGGGACATGATTGCAGTCTTCAAATATTTGAAGGGCTGTCATGTAGAAGATGGAGCTGATCTATTCTTTCTTGCTCTGGATTGCAAGACTAGAGCGAATGGGTGGAAATTACAAGGGAGTTGTTACCGGCTAAATATTAGGAGAAACTTCCTAACTGTAAGAGTGGTTGAGCAGTGGAACAGACTGCCTCGGGAGGTGGTGGATGCTCCTTCGCTGGACGTTTTCAAGCGGAGGCTGGATGACCATCTTTCAGGTATGTTGTAGGGCTATCTTTCGGCTATGCTCCTGCAGAGTGCAGGGGGTTGGACTAGATGACCTGCAAGGTCCCTTCCAACTCTAACATTCTATGATTCTATATAATGTGTTATACAATGTTCCATAATGCATACATCTTAATTTCAAATCTTATAAAGAAAACTGACCCACTGACAAGTCTTGCAAATGGCATTTGACAAGTGCTGACAAGTTACATTGCCATTAAGATGCCGGTTTAACTCAGCCAGATAAATGACTATCACTAATGTGCTACTATCAAGTCATTAGATCTGTACTGTTTCAAATGAAATCATGTAGATTGGTTGCAACACCCAAAAAGATGATTCTGTGGATGAAGAAAAGGTCAGGATTCTCTTCCCTATTTACATTGTATAACATGCCAAGAGGATAGTGATTCATGCCAAATTATCTCTGGGGCTGGCAAGAGTGTCATCAAATGAAAGTGTTTCCTCAGAAGTCATCCAAGAACAACCTTCATTCTGTTACTGAAGGGATGGATCCAAAATGGTCTGGAAACAATGGGATTCTTTCCGTTTGCTTATCCGGTCTTTGGATCAGGTTCTTAAGGGCCATTTCCTTTTTCATGAAAAACAGCTCTTGGAATGAAAGAAACAATTGTTCCATTTGCAACCACATCGATCATCTCTACCAATAACAGGCCTTTCTAGTAATTGCAATCTTTTGGCATCCTTATGCTGGATTCTCTGTATCCAGTACCTATTTCAGTGTTCTCCCCATAGAGAGAAAGAATACATGTAATTTTCATACTGCAAACATCCATTTTGCACCTATCAGATGCAATCTTTAAATAATAATTTAAAAGATACATTGTAAATACCCATCGTTTTGCAAAGTCATAATCTGTGTCAAATTAAACCAGAATTAAGGCTGTTTTGTTTTTGTTTTCCCTGAGATCAGTAGAGAAGAGATCAGTAGCTTCTTGTTTTTGGTGGAGTCATTCCACAGCTCGTGAGGCATTCCATCACTTTGCTTCGTTGGGTGATGACGGGAAGAGGTAGGAGAAGCTGGAAAGTAAAGACAAGTAATTTGCAGGGGGAGGGGAATAGAGGTCAGTTAAAGTTCATTAAGTCCCAGCTTGCTGTGAAGAAAATGTTTCTAGAAATTTAGCTATTGAAAACATCTGGTCAGTGGGCTTATGGATCAGCAAGAATGCGGTTGTTTTCCTGGAAGCTTAGAGCTGCAGTCCCATGTCCAATCTTGGGACTCTTCCATTTAAATCAGTGTAGCCTTAGAAGCACTTAACCTTGGGTAAAGCATACCCTGCTTTTGATACTCTGTAGAGTCTTGACAGTAGCTGGTACGTTGCCTTCTGCTCTGTCATTCTAGTCCTGGAACAGGACATATTAATTTCCTAATTCACCTGATATTTTTTCTCTCTCTAAGTTCTTTTCTTTTCATGACCATTCTGTTTTGAACCCAAAAATGACTCCTACTTACATAGCATTCCTGAGGTTATATCCTCCTATAGAAAATCTCTTTCACCAACAAGCACGGGCTGTACCCCAAGCCATCAAACGTCTTCCATGGTACCTTTCTCAGACCGCATAGCTTGTACTTCATCGTCTGGACTTTTTCCCCTCTGCCTTGCGGTTCGCCCATCTGATCTCATCCACTTTTTCCCATCTATGACTTCTCACAGGGGATATTCTTTCTTTATTAACTTACGGACTTAGAGGAATCTCGGACGCACAGAGTTATTTGTGGCTTGGCGTCATCCTTCAAATGCTGATCTCCACCAGTTTGAATTTCGACGGTAACTAATTGAAGGTACTTTTTATGTATTAGAAAGTCTGTTCTGTCTATACAACACTTAAGAATATGATCAACAACAGAATATGGGTGTTTGGCATTTGCTTAAGACAAGGCGGGTTTCCAAGGATGGGGAGGCCATATGCTGTATATCTTACCACACAGAGGCTGATTAATTCGAAGTAGTAATATAGGTACACATGAATACACAAAACTGCCTTATAGTGAGTCAGACTACTGGTCTATTAAAATCAGTATTGCCTGCTCTGGCTGGCAGTGGTTCTCCAGGGTCTCAGCTAGTGGTCGTCACAGCACATCCTATCCAATCCTTTTAATAGTAGATGTCAGAGACTGAACCTAGAACCTTCTGTAGGCAAAGCAAAGTTTCACCACTGAGCCACAGTCCCACTCCCTACACATGTGGAAATGAAGGAATAAAAAAGAAACCCAAGTTAAAACATATCCAAGAATAGCTAACCCAAAACCCTGTAACCTGCTGCCAATAGCTGTAATAGGCTGCCGCAGGTATGATCCCTCACCCAATCCCACAACCCATCCATATGTTTAGGGCACTATTCCAAGTGTTTTTCTCTTCTATGTGCATTCCTCACTGAAGAGATACAACAAACCTTCCCCAGACTGGTCAGAAAGAAGTCCTTCTGGCCATCAGGTTGGCATCATCTTGGAGCAACTGTATGCCCCTCTGCTGCCTCAGCCACCAGCTTGAATGAGAAATAAGGGGTCCCACCAGAGAATACAAAGTTAATGACCTTAAAACATATGCATCTATCTCAAAACCACCACTCTAGCATCTCCTGCAGCACTGGAAGCGCCAGCTTCTCTTGCCAATGGAGATGCTGAAGGATTCATATGTGCCGTAGCCTGGGGTCCCCAAAATGGTGCGGGTGGGCACCATGGCACCCACTGACAACTTTTCTGGTGCCTGCCAAGTGTTTTTAAGAAGTGGGTGAGGCTAGGTAAGGATTTTACCAAGCGAGGCTTCTGATAGACTGCTGGAAGTTTGATTGGTTGAGCAGATTTTGGGGGCAGCAGCTGCCACCATGCACAGCACAAGGATCTACACTGTGTTGTTGAAGTTAAGCTGTGGCAATCATTTTGTGGCTCGCTCCGCCTCCTGTGGCAGCCATTTTGTTGCAGCCATTTTGTTGCTGCACCCACCATGCTGTGTCAGAGTTCTGAATGCACCCACAGGCTCAAAAAGGTTGGGGACTCCTGCCCTAGGCAAACTCAAGAGCAGCCCAAAACTTTAGGCTGGCCCTGTGTGCAGCCATCATTCATCCAGGCATAGAGACCACAGCTTCTAGGTAGGATCACGCTTCAGTGTGTCTCTTATAAATAAAAGCAGTGATCACCAGTCAATACAGAAAACACTAAGCACTTGTGAATCTGAGGAACAACAGTGTGAGTCATAGCCTGTCACAAATATTATTAGCCATTAAATATAGTAGCCATTAACTTATATTACAAATCCTAGTAGATCAAGGTTAAAATGAAAACATGTGGAAACCAACTGGGGGATTTCAGGGGGATTTTAAGTTGTCATACTTAAGTGAACAAATTTCAAAGGAAGGCTCTAGCATGGGCTCAGTGCCTAGCTCATTTGTAGAAAATAATTATCCCCTGTATAGTAGATACTATTCATCATAATTGGCCAGTTCATCAGCATTTGGTAATGGTCACACATACCCAAACTGGACTGTTTACTCCTAGTGTTAGTCTTTAAAGTACCTCAACACTTGGTTTTTCTGTGAGTACTGGTTTCCCTTGAACAGGGAAGAGAAGCCTAGATCACTCTGTGTGCAATGCAAAGCACCCTCTCAGTTAGCACATCACTCTTTCTGGTTCCTAAAAAAAAACTGACCCTGGGCCAGTTGAAGGTTTTTTTCTTCATATGACCTGTCGTTGCCTGCCTCTACATAGCAACCCAAGAGTTCCTTGGTGGTCTCCCATCCAATTACCAACCAGGGTTGACCTTGCTTAGGTTCCAATATCTGATGAAACTGGGCTAGCCCAGGTTATCCAGGTCAGAGCAACATCACCGTCTAGGAATCATTTAACCTCTGTCCCCCATCCCTTACTGAGCTGCAGCTAAATGAATGTTACAATGATGGAAAGTGCATGCAAACAGAATGTCCTATAATAAACACAGTTTCTAATCTGATGTTCAATAAATGACAGAGGAAGGGCTTTTATGCCAATTGGCAAACTAAACATTGCAAACTTATTATGGTGAAACCAACAGTCTCTCTCCTGAAGCCTAAACAATTCTTGGATTTTCTTAATCAGCGACTGTGATCCATTGGCTGCTTTTTTGGGCATCTGACCAAGGGGGCAATAATATGTTTCTTTTTTTTCCTGACATCTAAAAATCTTCAGCTGAGGATTAAAAACACAAGACAAAGAATAGTAAAACTAGATTCAGCAAAGCTTGATGAAGGTTTACACAATTATTTATGGATTAAGAAATTGACTATTTTTAACCTCTGATCTTAATATTAACTTTTAGAATATTATGAACCCTTTCAGTTTCAGTTTATTACGTTTTAAAAGCCCATAGGCCATACACCATAAAAGATTTTAAACATTTAAGAAAGCAGTATAGGAGAACTGTGCCACATCTGTTATGCAATTTTGGCACAAACTCCTCAACAGGAGTCTCAACCTTGTAGCTTCTGGAAAAGGTGAGAATTTCAATAGCCATTTTCCCAAGAATTTTCCTCTCCCAGCTGTGTGTTTTGGCCAATGAAAGAATATGTGAGTGAGTAAATCTATAGCTGATAACGGGCAGTCACAGTAGCGCTGGTTTGCTGGAACACCTTGAAAGCGGCCCTTCATCTGTGCAGATGGAAAAGCATTGCAGCATGCCACCATGTATGCTCTCCTCAGCTTGGGGATGGACAGTACATACAGATAGTGTGGTCTGTCGTATTTGGTGGGGTATTTAATCCCTAAATGGAGTGGTGAACATTTTCACATGGTGTCCATTTGGAGTACATTCCAGTCGCGTTCCATTAACTTTATGATGAGCTTTGCTCTAATTTTAGATGTTAATCTTTCTGTTTGGTGTATGCCCAGTTGCTTAAATTTGATGTCCACATCATACAGCAATCCTGTACTGATAAAATGGTGAGAGTCGGAAGATTGTCAGAGGTTAGCAGTCTATGGTTATAATTGACTACAGCTTTCCAAATCAGGGTTGAAATCTTTGGTAAGCCCATCTCTAGATGTATCACTGAAGAGGCAATGAAAGGTGGAAAGAAGGTTAGTTGAATTTTTTCTTTTTGGTCGATCAGGCCTGTAAACCAAATTGGAGAACCGTATAAGATTCGGGGCAGAATTAAGGCTCAGTATGCTTTCAAAAGAGCTGGGATGTATTGGGCTCCTTGGGTGTAGAAAAACTTTTTTAATGCCAATAGTGCTAAGTCAATTTTTCCCTTGAGATGATGGATGTGCTTAGTCCATAATAGGTTTGATTGAAATATGATGCCCAAATATCTAAATTCATTGACCTGTTGGAATTTATATGCACCTATTTTCCATTCCCTGATTCATCTGCTGGTTGATTTTGTAAATACCACGATTTTGGATTTATCTTCACTGATTTCCAATAGTTCATTGTCGCAGTAGGTGATAAAGGTTCTTATTGCTTGTTTCAAACCAACACGCGTCCTTGATGTCAGGACTAAGTCGTCAGCATATAACAAAGCTGGTACTGGATGGGAACCAATATGAGGTGCATGGATGGACATATTTTGCAGCCTAGGGACATTGAGAAAGCAGATAAAATTACAAAGGAAAATGCTAGAAATGTCAAGACATAGGTGGAACCTTCTTTCATATGGTGTGGACTTGTAAAAAATCAAAAAGATATTGGAAGGAAATACACCAAAAATATAGAACATATTAATGTTTAAATCCCCAATGGAAGCCAAAAGCATGCTAGCAGGTGTTCTGTCTAACAAAATATCAAAATTTTTAGAAGAGATATTCAAATACATGGTGACAGAGGCTAAAGCTATTTACACAGCAAAACGGAAACTAGATGTTTAGAAGAATGGGAACATAAACTTGCTGAATATGCAGTAAGGGCAAAATTAACTACTTATTTGAGAAACAAGTCAATTATGAAATTTGAGGAGAGATTGAGTGTGTGTTATGTGTACTATGTTAGTAGGAGACAAATTTAGAATCAGTAGCAATCTAAATCATTATATACAAATAAATGATAATGAAATAGAAGCAGAATTCTTATCTTGTTTTAAATGTAATATCTCAAATACAAATGGGTGTAAGGAAGCGGACATTGGGGATAACATCTTTTTGAAGGGGATTCTGAGTAGTGATATCTTCTGTTGTCTTATGAGATATATAGTAGACCTTCATTTGCACCTAGTTATATTACTTATTTGTTAAAGGTTTTAACAGATATGTAGAAGTGGCAAAAATATGTAATATTGAATATGTAGTAATAATGAAATTAATGATATAGTTGCAAAATAGATTAGTTATGAAGTTTGAAACCTAAAATGTTGAATATAATTGTACTCCAACAGAAGTAAGAAGTAAGAACTACCTGCCTTGGTTAGGAAGGCGGGGTATAAATTGAATTAAATAAATAAATAAATAAATTGTATTTGATAGACAATAGTTTAAAAATTATAATAAAGGGGATGTAAGGGAAATTATTTTCTGTCTTATACATTTTGTAATATATGATTGTCATTGACAAATACAGTTACGTTGTATAACCCTTTTAGTTTCTTTCCCTTTTCTTTTCTGTATTCCTACTATTTTCCTTAAAAATAATAAAAATATATAGCAAAAATATAAAAATCTTCAATTGTAATAATAGTATGCATGTAAGGACACTTGGTTGCCTTTGGAAGGAGATGAGAAGGGCTTGCTTTATTCCTAGCCGGAGTAGATAGGAGCTGCTGCAAAACAAGAGGGGAGCAGTGGCCAGATGTTGGGGCAGCTGTGGGGAGGATTAGTGGGTTGCCAAAACATCTAGAGCATGCTCTAGTCTGGGTGGCTTATGTCATC
This sequence comes from Gekko gecko, assembly GCA_029375565.1. Lineage (NCBI taxonomy): Eukaryota > Metazoa > Chordata > Lepidosauria > Squamata > Gekkonidae > Gekko > Gekko gecko. The sequence goes on from JAPDNY010000007.1 coordinate 31,635,421, forward strand.
AGGGAGCGATGCATTAGCCCATTGGTCAAATGAACAAAATATTTGGAAGTTACATGATTATGCACAGGGCGGAGAAAGCAGAGAGAGAGAGAGTTTTTTTCACCCTCTCTCATAATGCTAGAATTTAAGGGTACCCAAGGAAGTTAATGGGCAATAAATTCCGGACAGAAAAAAGGAAGCATTTATTTATTTGTTTGTTCAAGGCTTTTTTTGTAGAAAAAGCCCAGCAGGGACTTATTAGCATAATAGGCCACACCCAACAACAGAAACTTATTAGCATATTAGGCCACACCCCTGACAGCACAGCTCATTGGCATATTGGGCCACACCCTATGTTACCAGGAGTGTGGTCATCCAGCCACACCCACCTTTTGCTTCTTATTCTGTTTACCTTGTTCCTTGTCAAAACCCAGGGCTTTTTTTTTGTAGCAGGAACTCCTTTGCATGTTAGGTCACACACCCCTAATGCAGCCAATCCTAATGAGTTTCTGCTGTTGGGTGTGGCCTATTATGCCAATGAGTTCCTGCTGGGTGTGGCCATCTCAGGACCCAGCCGGAACTCCATTCCTGTGCTTTCCTGCGCAAAAATAGTCCTGAGTTTGCTTATTAAAACGTTCAAATCCCACCTTTCCTCATGGTTCAAGGTGGCCTACAAGTACTCCTTCAGCCAATGAGTAATTAAACTGAGGGATTCTTTGCCAGTTGACATAGTTATGGCCACAAGCACAGATGTGCTTAGAAGGGGAATTAGAGAGATTAATGGTGAATAGTCCCATCAGTGGCTACTAGCCAGGGTGACTAAAGGGGACCCCATATTCAGAGGCAGCAGACCTCTGATTACCAGTGCTGAGAGGCAAAATCAGGGGAACGTCTTGGCCTCCATGACCTGTTTGCTGGCTCTCCAAGGTACCTGGTTGGCTGTTGCGTGAAACAGGACCCTGGACTAGACAGACCCCTGGTTTGATTCAGGAGAATTCTTCTTAGGTTCATTTTTATCCCACCTTTACTCCTAAGTGCTCGAGATGGCACACACAGTTCTCTCTTACTCTGTTCTCTCCTCACAATCACACTGTAAAATAGGTTATGCTGAGTGACTGTGACTGAACCAAAGTACTCTCATGAGATTCAAGTCTTAGTGGGGATTTCAACTTCTTTTTCACAGTTCCTAGTCCAACACTCTAACCACTATTCTACACAGATATCTTCATGAGACAAGGACTATTCACAAGGAATAGCATGGGCATGAGCGAGAGGGACCAGGTATTTTAAAGGAGCAGGGGTTACCTTCTGCTCCCAGAAGCACTGGGAGGAACAGTAGGAAGAGAAGAGCCAAAATTGCTAGAACTCCTTTTCTCTGAAGCCACTTGGAACAGCCCAAGGATAAGCAGCCTTGTACAACACCACTAGGACGAGAAAGTCGTGCACCACAGCTTCCTGTCAAGAGACAGTAAAGTGTCCTTGAAGCATATTTAGAACATGGTCACATTGCCAAGATGGAAGAACTCAGAAAGCAGAAGCACTGGCTGGAGATACAGAAGTTGTGTGACCTGTCTGGGCCATACCATCTGGGACTGGAAAGTCCTTTTCTGTCATGGCCTGGAGGAACTGATCTAGTAGCTAAGGAACTTGTTCGGTAAGGTTTGGGCAACACTTGGTGGTCAGAAGTGCTGCCAAGTCACAACTGGCTTATGGAGACTCTGTAGGGTTTTCAAGGCAAGAGACATTCAGAGGTGGTTTGCCATGGCCTGCCTCCAGTGTTCCCTCTAAGTTGTTAATGTGAGCTAGCTCATAGTTTTTTTGCCTCCGGCCCACGCATTTTTATCTTAGCTCAAAAAGGATGGCTCCAGAGCAAACTAATTTATGCAGTAGCCAGACCACTCACTCACAACTATAATGTCAGTAGCTCAAAAAGTAGAATTTTTGCTCCCAAGACTCCACAGCTTAGAGGGAGCATTGCCTACCTCTGTGTCATGATCCTGGTATTCCTTGGAGGTCTCCCATCCAAATACTAGCTAGGGCCAACCCTGCTTAACTTCTGAGATCTGACAATATCAGATTAGCCTGGACTATCCAGGTCAGGACTTGGACAATGCTTAATAGTCTCCCAAACCTCCTAGCCTTTGCCTAGACACATGTGGCTGATACTGTGTAGATCTTTCCTTATCACAGTTGAAACCCTTTTGAAACGGGCTTTACTCCCTATGGGGTAAAAGGTCATTGACTATGTCCTACAAATACCTAATGGAAAAACCCATTTTTTTACAAAAGCCCAAAGGTTATTTTTAGAAAAATCTCCCAGAGGAGGAGAATGTTGAAAATGATTGCAAAACAGCTAACATTTGCACATAGGTGTCAGGTTCAAAAGCAAGTAGATCCAAGCATTTTAGGACCAAGAAAGGCTTTATTGGAATACAGTGCTAAAACCCACAGTAAAACGGTTATTGTCAGGAATGGCGGGTAAAGCTGCACAAGCATGGTTATAGTGTGATGCAAAACTGCAACTAGCAAATGAACTTCAAGCGCGCGCGCAGGAAACTCCCGGCGGGAGAGTTACTTAATAGGCGGGAGACGACTCCCTCCACCCCCTCGGCTACACAGGACTGGAAAATTCTCATAGACTTAAGAATAGCCCAAAGCCTGCATTCAAGGCCACCGTGATAACAACGAGCAGCAGTGAAGAAGCTCCCACGTTACAGCTAGCATACCTACGCAAGTGCAGAAGCAGGGACAGGATAGGGAACACAGAACAATGGACACATTGTGAAACATTAAACAAACCATTACTGACAATAGGTCTGGAGGTAGAGAAGGACCTCTTCTTGCTGAAGGTCTCTGCAGAAGGTGCTGAAAGGAACACAGCAGAATGAGGTTCTCTTCCCTTGTATGGAATGCTGTTACACAGGGAAGAGGAGCTAGCAACACCTCAAATCTTCCAGAGTGTTCTAGATGGTCCCCCCATATTCTGCTCAAGCATGTTCTGTCCCTTAAGTGGGAATACACAGACCTTCTAAAAAAGAACATAAATTTTGGGAGGTCTGGGCTGGGGAACCAAAGACTGGAGAACAACAAAGCCATCAGCCAATAAGATGTCATCCTTAAAACAAGAAAAATGTGAAATGTTAATTATCTGACTCACTCCACTGACATTAGAGCCATGTTCTCCAGTTGGCTTCAGGACTTTAGTGAAAGCTTAACAGTCTCACCTTATGGCGAGAAGCCTTTTAGCTTTGGCAGGACATCCACTGAGAGGGGGCATACTGCCTTCACAACATGAAAACAATTCTACTTGTGTTTCCTACAAGGAATAACACTAAGCCCAGTTTTGCTGCTTTGTCCACAGGCAAAACAGTAGGTGCTCCCATGACATTGAGATCCTCGGATCCACGCAAGTTTTGTACAAACATGCTCAAGTAGGTCCAAGGCTATGCTGGTGTAAAGTTCTATACTACCCTGGAGGTTCATAGAGTCAGACAAAAAGACAGAGGAGGATGAGTCAATGTAATCCTCCAGCCAGTGTTTTTTATAGATATTATTAGATTACACTTTCAACACAATTTTTGATTGAAATGGGAACATAGAACAGCAGTGGGCTAGACAGAGACATTGTCTCACCACTACAATTTTTTTGTTGTTGCTGCACTGGACTTGTAACAAATCTAGCTGGAATATTTGATTACAGGTTGGATCCCGTGAAAAATTTCCGCTAATAGAAGGGGTAGAGCGTGTTCTCCTCCTACAATGACAGACCTCTCTGACTCCTCCCACATGCTGATCTAGGGGTGGTCCTTTGTCCCCCAGGAGCAGCAATTTGGGGGGGGGGGCATTTTGCAGCAGGAAGGGGTGGAGATGAAGTCCGATACCAGTGACAAAATCTGTTCCATCAGCATAGATTTTCTGCAGTGTAAAGTACTGGGTTCGCCGCATGGAGATTCAGACTACAACATGCGTTCAGACGCATTTATTGTACTTCACACACAAGACTGAAAAACTGGCCCCACAAGGGAGGAACACATGCAGAATCCAAGCAATAACTTCCCATCACTTTCCTTTTTCCCCCCTGTCAAGTCACAGCTGACTTACGGTGACCCCATAGGATTTTCAAGGCAAGAGACATTCAGAGGAGGTTTGTCATTGCCTGCCTCTGCATAGTGACCCGGGGCTTCCTTGGTGGTCTCCCATCCAAATACCAACCAGGGCTGATCCTAGTTAGCTTCTGTGATCTGACAAGATCAGAATCAGAATAGCCTAGGCGATCCATGCAAAGTTAATATTCCAGAGGGTTGGGTTCTAAGTTCCTGTTTCCAAAACAGTAGTTAAGTTACTGTAGTTAGCAGCTGCAACACACCATTAGGCTCCATTCAGACCTAAACTATGGCTGTTAAATTAAAGCCATGGCTTGTATGACAAAGGTAAGGCTCTTTCTGCACTCTCCTTTTAAGCCGTGTTCACCATGGTGTCCTCCAAACAATTCTTCACTAAAATCAAATTCAACCTTCTTTTTAATCCCCCAGTTTATTTCCCCATTTTGCACTAAAATCAGGTTCAACCTTCTTTTTATTCCAGGCTTTTCCCACATTCTGCATTACATTACATTGGTCAGCCCAGTCTCAGCCTGCTGTTGCCCCGGGTTATTTGGATGCTGTTTTGCCATGGACTTAATCTGCGTCAACTACAACTCTGAGAGAATCTGGAGTGGCAGGCAAATGTGGAAAGGACCTCTGTACATCTGGTAGATTAATGCTATGCTGCAGTTTTGGCACTTTGGCGTAACTCTAATAATACACTGTTTCAGATCTGCTCTGGGAAAATGCAGGAGGTGATTGATTATAATAGCACAATATCCACCCGTATGCGTGTACAAGGTAAGTCTTAATGTTATTTTTGTACTAAATAAGGATTCTATCCGGTTGTGCACAACCCTGGAGTGCATTTTAAGTTGTTGGCTACGCATCTTTACATTTGCTTACTGGATGTTGCGCTCCGTAGATTGCTGTTAAAAAAATCAAATCTCTCTCAGACCTGCAATTCTTCCGTCTATCTTGGATTTTCCAGCCTGCAGTTTGTCACCAGTTGTTCCACAACTATCATCTCTGATGATGGTAAGTGATCCATTTGTTAACGCCATAACCAATACAATTGCCTTGTGCATTTTCCAGGGCACTGTCAAAATTAATACATTGCTCTTAGGAAAAACCAGATTTATGGTACCCTGGAAGCTTACAATAGCAGTCTCCTTATCTGTGGCTCTTGCTATAAAAGAGGAAGTTAAGTAATATTATTCTTCAGCAGGTTTTTATAACTTCTCCATTTTCTTTTTCTTTTTTTTTAAGTATCCTTTAAAGGGTAAACCACAAAAGATCGATATCTCAAATGACGCTGTGTATAAACGAGAACATCCAGCAGGTCCAAATTACAGGCGATATTGATAGCCTTGTGTTGATTAAAGGGACTTACGCACATAACTCCCATTAGAGGAGATGAAAGATACGTGCAATCAATCCTCAGGCACCCCATGAGGACAACCATAGAAGTCGGAGGATGGATTGATGGAGGAGGTGCCTAGAGCAGTGACACAGCAAGAGAAATCTTCGCTATCTTTGTGCATGCTGGGAATTCATACAAGAATGGCCAAGAAACAGAGATATTGCTCAGAGTGTAAACTGCCACGCTGCGTGTGGCACAGTTGGCCACTGAATACATCTGAAGGGAGAGCTGCCCCTACACAACATGTAGTGTGGAACACCTTGTCCTACCAAACAGATCAAAAACACAAATCGTGAATACTTTTGATTAGGACCAGGCAAAAGTTCACAAATAGGGTCTGTGGTAATTTGGCTGGTCCTAATAACAGCAGCTCTGGCCTAGATAGCCCAGGCTAGCCCGATCTCATCAAATCTCAGAAACTAAGCAAGGTAGGCCCCAGTTAGTCGTTGGCTGGATGTCATTGTTGCTGTTGTTCAGTTGCACAGTCAAGTCCGACTCTTCATGATGACATGAAGACCACATCACGCCAGGCCCTCCTCTTCTCTGTCATCCTCCAGAATCTGCTTAACTTGCATCGATAGCACTGTCTCACCATCTCATCCTTTGCCGTCCCCTTCTTCTTTGACCTTCAGTCTTTCCCAGCATCAGGGTCTTCTCCAGTGGGTGCTCCCTTCTCATTTGTTGGCCAAAGCATTTGAGCTTCAGCTTCAGGATCTGGCTGGGATACCTCCAAGGAATACCAGGGTCATGATGTGGAGGAAAACAATGATAAAGCAGCTCTGAACGTCTCTTGCCTTTGAAAACCCTGCGGTGTTACCATAAGTCAGCTGTGACTTGATGGCACTTTCCACCACCAGTAACAGCAACAACAAAAATTACACAACCTTTGGTTCTTCTGTGTGGACTAATGCAGTCTTCTGTTAGATTAGCAAAGGTTATCTGCTTCAAGAAGCCAATCTCTTCATATCAAAAAACAAAAGGATGTGACAAAGTTCACATGAGTTAGTTCCAAAGTACCGCACAACAAACTATGGGTTCTGTTGTTTTCTCTAACTTGTTCATACTGTAAGAAGGTTTTTGATGATCTCATTATTATTTATTTATTTAGAAAATATGTGTGTTGCCTCTTCAGATACCAGCTTAAGTTGACTCACAACTAAAACAAATCAACAAGCCAGGGTATTAAAACATTTCCAGGTTTTTATAGAGCTATGACACCTATTTGATTAGTAAAGAGTGTGGAACAAAGGAATATCGTATAGGGTTGCCAGCCTCCAGGTAAAGCCTGGAGATCTCCCAGAATTAGAGCTCAGCTCCAGGCAACAGAGATCAGTTCCTCTGGAGAAAACAGCTGCTTTGGAGGGTGGGCTCGATGGGATTATACACCATTAAGGTCCTGCCCCTCCTCAAACCCCTCTCTCCCCAGGCTCCACCCTCAAAATCTCCAGGATTTTCCAGTCCAAAGTTGGCAACCCTAAGTCCAAGACCATACTCCTTTCAAGTTTCTTAGAAAGGATTAACTCTCTCTAGGCCCGCTTATCTTGGAATAATAATGTATTCAAGAAGTAAATCTAAGGTAGAAGGAATCTGCAAATACAGTTATCTATATTTATTTATTATTTATTATTTATTTATTATTTTCCATTTATATCCCGCCTTGCCGAAAATTGGCTCAAAGCAGCTAACAACATTCAATCAATAAAACAATGTGTTAAAATACACTAAAATATACTTTCTACCTAGCATCCTAAAACTAACAATGCTAGATAACTGAACAAACTGATGGCAGCCTCAGTTTACCTTCCCCTCACCAGCGGCAATATCCACGTGATATTCATCAGACCATAGCATGTTTCGATGGTAAATTTGATCAGTGGCAGCTCCTAATCGAAGGCCTGGTGGAAGAGCTCTGTTTTACAGGCCCTGCGGAACTGCAAAAGGTCCCGCAGGACCCTGATGTTCTCCGGGAGCTAATTCCATCAGTATGGAGCCGCCACTGAAAAGGCCCTGGCTCTGGTAGCAGCCAACCTGGCCTCTCTCGGGCCAGGAAGAGCCAGACGACTCTGGGTCCCTGACCTCAGTGCTCTCTGGGGCACATATGGGGAGAGGCGGTCCCTCAAGTAGGCAGGCCCCTGACCATATAGGGCTTTAAAGGTCAAAAACAGCACCTTGAAACAGATCCGGTAAGCTATTGGCAGCCAGTGCAGTGCCTTCAGTACAGGCTGGATGTGGTCTCGTACAGAGAGACCCACCAGTAGCCTGGCTGCTGCATTCTGCACTAGCTGCAGCTTCTGGGTCTGAGCCAGGGGCAGTCCCATGTAGAGAGTGTTGCAGTAGTCTAATCTCGAGGTGACCATAGCATGAATCACTGTACCCAGGTCATTGCGTTCGAGAAACGGAACCAACTACCCAATCAGCCGCAGATGGAAAAAGGCTGCCTTGGCAGTGGCTGCTACCTGGGCCTCCATTGTTAAGGAGGCATCCAGGAGCACTCCCAAACTCCTAACCCTCGGCACTGGCACCAATGGTGCCCCATCGAAGGTCAGGAGTGGGATCCCTACCCCCGATCCACTATGACTCAGGCACAGGACCTCCATCTGCATTGGATTCAATTTCAATCGACTCAGCCTAAGCCAACCCGCCATGTCATTAAGCACCCGCTCCAGGTCATCTGGGGTGGAGTCAGACCGGCTGCCCAACAACAGATATAGCTGGGTGTCATCTGCATATTGATGACACCCTAACCTGTGCCTCCGGGCAATCTGGGCGAGGGGGCGCATATAGATGTTAAATAACATCGGGGACAGTACCGCCCCTTGGGGGACCCCGCATACCAACGGGTGCCTCTGGGATATCTGCTCCCCTAGCACCACCCTCTGTCCCCGACCCTGAAGAAAGGAGACCAGCCATTGCAAGGCAAGCCCCTGAATCCCAGCATCGGCGAGGCGGTGGGTCAGTAACTGATGGTCGACGGTATTGAACGCCGCTGACAGATCTAACAACAACACTACTGCCAATCCGCCTTGATCCAGATGCCTCCGGAGGTCATCCGTGTGGGCAACCAGTGCCGTCTCAGTCCTATGACCTGGCCGTAAGCCTGACTGAAACGGGTCGAGCATGGAAGTGTAACTGAATCGCCACCGCCCTCTCTAGTAATTTGCCCAAATAGGGCAAATTGGAGACTGGCCAGTAGTTGGCCAATTCAGCCGGGTCCAAGGATGGTTTCTTCGGGAGAGGGCGGACCATCGCTTCCTTGAGTGCCCCCGTGAACCAGCCCTCAGAGAAGGACTGATTGATAATATCCCTGAGGGCACCTCGTAGCCCCTCATGGCCGGCTTTTATAAGCCATGAAGGGCATGGATCAAGGCTGCATGTGGTTGGGCATACCGTTGAGAGCAATTTGTCAACTTTATCTTGAGAATCCCCCATCTGGGAGTCTTCATTGTTAATGATAAAGGCCTAAGATAACAGTTGTCAATAGTCTGATGAAAGGAAAAGCACTTTGCAATCTTGTTTTGTAAACCATACCAATTAGGGTTGCTGGACCCCCTGGTGGAGGCAGTGGTCCCCCACTGCCAGCCCCTGGCTCCCAGCCACCAATCAGCTGGCTGGCAGGAGGAATTCCCAGTAGAAAGAAGAAGCCTAGGCCATGTTGCCGGTGTCACACCGGAAATGATGTCGTCGTGCCAGTGACTTCTGGGTGACACTTTGGCATTTGGGCAAAAACTCTATGGTAGAAGCCAGTTTTATCACCAAGGTTTTCCCCAAATACCAGAGTGTTGCCTGGAAGTCACTGGCCTGATGACAGCACTTCCTGTGCCATGCCAGCAACATGGCCTAGGCCTTCTTCTTTCTACTGTTAAGTCCCCCCCATGCTCCACCAGTTGCCAGGAGGGATCTGGCAACCCTAATACCAGTTTAGGCAGATGAGGTAACTATTGGCAGGCTGATGTTGATATTTTAGCAGGAACCAAAGTACTCTTCCATCTAATTCTTCACTGTGCTTTTGGAGATAAGCAAATAACCATGAGGTAATTTTAGTCACATCTGTTGCAGATGATGAATGTTTACTTGAATACAGGGCTTTTTTGGTAGAAAAAGCCCAGCAGGAACTCATTAGCATATTAGGCCACACCCCTGACAGCACACTTCATTAGCATATTAAGCCACACACCCATGTTACCAGAAGTGTGGCCATCCAGCCACACCCACCTTTTGCTTCTTATTCTGTTTACTTTGTTTGCTGTCAAAATCCCAGGGCTCTTTTTGTATAGCAGGAACTCCTTTGCATATTAGACCACACACCCCTAATGTAGCCAATCCTAATGAGTTTCCGCTGATGGGTGTGGCCTGTTATGCTAATGAGTTCCTGCTGGGTGTGGCCAACTCAGGAGCCAGCTGGAACTCCGTTCCTGTGCGTTCCTGCCCAAAAATAGCCCTGCTTGAATATATGGTGAGAGCCGATACTGGTCCTGTCAGGTAAAACTCATTTTCAGTGGATTTTCTTGGTGTGGTAAATGTCAAACAAAATATTCACTGTGGGAAAACACAGAACTCTACCCCCTTTTCAGCCCTTTGCAGGCATGGTGCCTATGAGGACCATTTCTTTTTGTCATGATTACAGCTCCAGCCACATCTCTCTCTTGGCCCTACAAAGACTCTAAGACTTCAAGCTCCCATCAGATATCCCAGAAACTGGTCTTGTATAAGATCACAAGGATCTCTGTGTATGGGTAGGTTATGCTGGCTGAGTCAGGAGACATCCCGTTAGACTCATCCAATCCCAAGTCGTCGTTGTCATCATCATCATTATAGACCTTTATTGGCATAAAACCCAAGTCCTCTTCAAGGCCCTCCTGATGTTACTTGGAATATCTTGGGTGATGTCTGCTGCCTGCCGTATCAGTCTTGGCCACTGTAAATCAATTTGATACTTGGTGGACTTCAACATCCCATGTCAGGAAATGTATTTCAAGCCCTGTTGAGTATTCATGTTTGTTGTTTTTTTTAAAAAAAATTAAGACCTTTTAAAAAGCTAAATAATAAAAATAGTATTTGTGGGGGTGTTTAATGTTGCTTGTGGGACACCACAAAATGTTCATACTAACTCCAAAATCTAATGATCCCCAAGGCCCCAAAACAAAAATCAGAAAAGTTATGGGGAAACTTCTGATGGGTTTTACATATTTTTCTGTCATCCCCACAGAAACATCCCTCCCTTCCCATTTCTCTTTCCCAAAGCAGCTGGGTTTTTTTTCAAAACACGTCCAAGGTCATCCCCCCACACACACTGTGATTCCACAGCTCAGAGCTGATTCTGAAGAAAACAGATGGATTTTCAGAACTGTTGATAAATATTCAAGCTTGATTTCGTTTCAGGTTTGGATTCTTCTCTGCAGTAACAAACACATATTGAGGGAGAAGACCAAAAAAAAAAAATTCCCAGCCCTGCACAAAACAGAATTGGATGCTTCTTTCTAATCTTAAGTTTCCCAAGATTTGTTATATAAGCTTTCAGTAAATGGTTTATAAACAGAGACAGACATCCCACATCAATGATGCCAGTTCTATTAATTAAAAAAAAAATCAGCGGAGAAAGGCTTCTCCTCTGAAGGGCTGTCTTCCATTGTAACCATGGTTTTGCTCCTGTTAAGCAGTTACCCCAGTTGTTTCCATATCAAGCTTCTAGTTGTTGTCATCATCGTCAGACATTAAACTGGCTTTTACCAAATCAGACCCATGGTCCATCAAAGTCAGTATTATCTCCTCAAACTGGCAGTAGCTTTCTAGGTTCTCAGAGGTCTTTCCCATCACCTAATAAAAGGTAACGGTTTCCCTTGCTTGAAAGCTAGTCGAATCCAACTCTAGGGGGCAGTGCTCATCTCTGTTTCCAAGCCGAAGAGCCAGCGCTGTCTGAAGATGTTTCCATGGTCATGTGGCCAGCATGACTAAACGCCGAGGTGCATGGAATGCTGTTACCTTCCCACCAAAGCACTACCTATTTATCTACCGGTCTGGTGTAGTGGTTAAGTGTGCGGGTTTGGGAGAACCGGGTTTGATTCCCCACTCCTCCACTTGCACCAGCTGGATGACCTTGGGCAAGCCATAGCTCTGGCACAGCTGTTCTTGAAAAAGAGCAGTTTCTGTCAGAGCTCTCTCAGCCCCACCTACCTCACAGGGTATCTGTTGTGGGGAAGGGAAGGGAAAGGAGTTTGTTAGCTGCTCTGAGACTCCTTTGGGTAGTGAAGGGTGGGATATAAATCCAATCTCTTCTTCTTCTTCTTCTTCTACTACTACTACTACTACTACTACTACTACTACTACTACTACTACTTGCAATTTCTTGCTTTCGAACTGCTAGGTTGGCAAGAATCACCTACTACCTAATCCTTTTAACCAGAGATGCCAGGGATTGAACTTGAGACCTTCTGTATCCAAAGCAGAGGCCCTGTGGTAATCGCACATTGTTCCTGCTTTAATTAAATCGGGAACATTTTTCTTTGGGTTGGGCTGACTAGATGCAGCTGGCCCCTCTCTTCCACCACCCGTTTGCGTGCTGCCGTGGAGTCCCTACAGGTGATCCTGCCAGCCATGGGGCAGGCTCGGGCGGCTGCTGCTCCTGCTGCTGCTGTGGTGGATGGTGCCACTGCTGCTGCTGCCGCCATTGCCGCCATTGCCCCATGAAAAAAGGCTCAGCCCTGCTGTCTCCGCTATCCTCCTTGCCAGCCTCGTCCAGGCTGCTGGAGCCCCCGCCTCTCGTTCCCACCTCCAGGGTGCTGTAAGCTAACAGTTCCAGGGGAAGGGGCTTCTGTGCTTCTTACAACAAATTAATATTTTCTTTAAACAGAGAAATGAACATAAAATAATGTTTATTAATGGATTTATTAAGCGCATGTTTACTCAAGCACTCAAACTGGAAGCTTTTTTTTTTTTTAAAGGACAAAGAGTGGTCAGATAGCCCTAATCACAATCATTGCAAAAGACGGCTGTCCAGATGGGCGAAATCAGGGACAGGGACACAAAGGCAGGCTATATAAAGCCACCTCTTTCTGAAAATGTCCAAGCCCCACTAGGGATTGCCAGAAGTCACCATGACTTCCACGCACATCTACACACACAAATACTCACACACACAAAAACAGAAACTGCCTGATTCTATGAGTCTATAATCAAATGCCTGTCCATATCATAAGCCTGCCTGTGCAGGCAAGGTGGGATATAAATCAAAATTAATCAATAAATACAATAATAAATAATATCCCGTAATGTCATCTGGAACTGCATAAAGCATTTGTTGGTATTCGGCTGGTTCCTTACTGGTCTGGGGACATGTGCAATTGTGGGTTTATCACAGAGTCCAAGAGACTAGGTAAGAAGGCCCTTTTCCCATGCCACATCATGCTTTCCTTTTCAGAGTCTTCCCTTCTGCCATAAGAAGATGGGATTTTTCATAACAATCCAGCTGCCAGCCTTATTTTATCTATGGGGTCTGCTTTTCAGCACCAAACCATTCCAGAGGATAAGAAGTTGCCAGCTCTTCTCCTACATGCCTCCCTACTTCCAGCCACTAAAGGCTGGAAACATCTTCCACTGCAGCCAGAAGATAGGTTCTGCTGGACCCAAGTAACAAAAGTGATGTGCCGATAGCAGGAAACGATGGCTTAGATCCAATGGCTCTTTTGTGTTAGCGAGAGACTCCCCCTTAGCAGCAGGGAGCCAGGGGATCCAATCTGATGTCCTTTCTTTACCAAAAAAAAAAAAAAGGAGAGAGTGAAAAAGTTATGAGTGGAAAATGCAAACAAAGTCAAGATTTTAAGTCATGGAAAAACTAACTTGTGAGGGGTTCTTTTATTACTTTTAATATTTATACCCGTGCCACTTTGAGCTTTTTGCCTTCTATGTTTAGGAGCGATCCACAGACAGGAACTAAAGGATATGCAAACTAATTTCACCCACGTTGAATGATGCACTTCCAATGCAGTTTAGCAAGTAGGTTTTCCTGTTTCTCACAAGAAAACCCAGGTGCCAAGGACTGCCAAAGCACATTGACACCAGTCCGTGTGAAATTAGCCATTACAAAGGAAGGGAAGAACCCCCATCTGTACTTGCACCCATGCCCAGGGACAACCAAGTACGTGTCCTGACACAGATGGTTCTTCTGTCCATACAGAAGGGATGTTTGTGCGAGTGGCACTTCTGAGTATAACGCTTGACCAGCCAGCTGTTAGGTCTCTCCCACACCTGCCACATCTGGTGGTCTTGCCAACACCTGCTCAGCAATATCAGACAATTGTTTGGGATGCAGCTGGGTTCCAAGAGGAAGGAGCTCAGCCAACTCCTCCGAGGGAACTGGAGGCTGCCAAGAGGTGGGGAGGTATTTGCAGCGGTGTCTGCAGGCTCAGCACTGGGAACAAGCTGCCTTCCCTCTGTTATCACCTCCGCAACTGCCAAAGTGTGCTATATAATCATGTTTCAGATAACAGATTCCAAAACTGCAGAGACAGGAGGAATGCTTAGAAAAACAAAAGCACGCTTGATCTTTGGAAAACGGTATGGAAACCTTTGGGCTGCTTCCCAAAATTGTGAACAACATCAAATCTAAGGTTAATGAACTCCAGCAAGTAGAAGACACGGGCAAATTATAGGTTGGACAAGCAAGGCCAGTGTAGGTGGCACATCTGAGAGTCCCACAGCCAACGAAGAGCATTTTCAAGGCCTAACTGCACATAATAGCAGCAGACCATATCTGCACATGGGAATCTACCAGGTCTACAGCATGAAATGAGGGAGGTCTGATTTTAAGAAGAAAGGGATACGCAAGTGAAGGATTCTAAATCTACAGAGAAAGGCTCGAATAAATCCAACTTGAGAGAAGACATGGGTCTCCTCTCATGCCCCTGCAGGATCCAAGTTGGGCTGCACAGAAATGAGTCTTTTTGTGCAGCTGACTTGGATGGATCTGATCAGACATTGACACAAGAGGAACTTCATGCTTGCTGTCACCCCTCCCCCCCCCACACAGACATTGCTCCCCTCCCCCAGGTTGGCACTCCTCAGGCAGTGAACTGGTTCTTGGGTACCCTGGCTGCCACAAAAGGAACATAAGCAACATCAGGGGAAGGACTCAGCCTCCGTGCCTCATTGTTGGCTGTCCAGAGGAACTAGGTGGCCACGGTGTGAGACAGGATGCTGGACTAGATAGACCCCTGGTCTGATCCAGCATGTCTCTTCTTATATTCTTAAGCTTGGAACAATGAGAATTCTGTATCCTCCACCTGCTCTCAAAAGTGGTTCTCTCTCCCTTTCCATTGTATTGTGATTAGAATGGACATTTAATTAATTAATTGATTGATTGATTGATTGATTGATGTATGCCCCACTTTTCTCCCCAATATGGATCCAAAGCAGCTTCTCCTCTCCTCCATTTTAGTCTCACAATTACCCTGTGAGGTAGGTTAGGCCAAGAGAGGTTGCCCAGCGAGCTTCCATGGCACAAGTGGGGATTTGAACCTAGGTCTTCCAGATCCTAGTTCAACGCTCTTAACCACAAATCTGCCCCCATCCATTTTTATTTTAGTCATTAGGCATACAGCTGTCCTCGCTTCAAATCTGTTTGTAACGCAAATGTGAAACGGCCATATTCGTACAGAAGGCTCATTTGTATGACAAATATCACTCCTCCATTGCCTTTCCTGTTCTAATACAAAGAGCAACAGAGAAACACCGAGTTGGACTGAAAAGGCTTGAGCCGATTTACAAAAAGATTTTGCAGACCTACTGCAGAGACGAGTTTATGATGGAAACAGTGGCTGGGTGGTTAAGTTTTTTTAAAAAATTAAGGTGAGATAAAGATGCCAAATGCAGGTAAACAAATTCAGGCTTGCTAAGCCTCTCCCTTCCTACCTTCAGGCAGCAGGCATATTTTTATCCTTCCAGAGCTGTGTTCCCAGGAATTAGGGAGTGGGGAAGGAGCAGGAGACAAGCCAAAGAAATGTCACGGGGAGTGGAGAGGGGACATTAACGGAAAAGCTTGCAGGCACCTCAGAAATTATGGTTTTCGTGTTTCATGTCCTGTTCCTTCCAGCCAGGCCTGTGGATTCTCAAATTTCCTATCCTCCGCTGCACATTCATTAATACAAACCACCCTCAAATAAACCCCGAGGGATGGGAAAGTTGAAAGAGGAGGAGGAGGAAAGGGGTGGCAGTCAACAGATCAAGACATGCTGTTTTCCCCCATCCTCTCATGAAACCAGGGTTTCTTCTTTTATGGAGAGACAAAAATAGACAAGCTAGGCTAAGGGAGCTGACACATCTAAAAATCCTAGTCAAACAGGCCTTTATATAGATATCCCTAAGCTCAGGTGTGCAGGCTAGCTCAGTCTCGTCGGATCTGGGAAGTTAAGCAGGGTGGGCCTTGGTCGGTACTCGGATGGGAAACCACCAAAGAATATCAGGTTTGCAACACAGAGGCAAGCAACAGCAAAGTTCCTCTGAATGTCTCTTGCCTTGAAAGCCCCTCAGGACAGCTGTGACTTGACAGCAAAACGAGAGAGAGCTCAGGTAACCACCCTGAGGTAATTACCCTGAGGTTCATTAACAAATGCAAATCCTTATGTATCTTTCCACCCAGGTGAAATATGTCTATCTTACAAAACTCCAAGGGATGGAGGTAGTCAGTTTTTTTCCCTTCTTAGAAATCCCAGTGTCATCCTCTAATGGACAAGGATCCAACCAAGTAACAATCCTTTGGCAAAAACAGTCACAACAGTTTAAACCAGTTTGCACCGGCTATAGAGACATGCCTACCCACAGCCACCAAAGTCGTAAAAACTTTTCTGTCCAGAGTAAATTGATATAGCCCCTTGGACAGCCACAGCAAGTTCAGTCTCAGTTTGCAATGAGGAACCATCCATCAATCAAAGGTCTTTTGAAACCTTCCCATGAGCAGCTGTGGGCTAAACATCAGACAAAATGGAAAAAGGACTGTGAATGGCAGGCAATCCCACAACAGTGAACGAAACATTGGAGCGATAGATGAGAAAACAGCTCATGCTTCTCCTTATGGGGGAAAGGCAAGAGTTTGTCCCCTTTCAAGTTGGGTTGCCAACCCTCAGGTCATGGCTGGAGATCTCCTAGAATTACAACAATTACAATTACAACTATTCAGGCGATAGAGATCACTTCACCTGAAGAGAATGGCCACGTTGAAAGGTAGACTCTACGGTATTACACTCAATTGAAGTCCCTCCCTTCCCCAAACCCCACCCTCCACAGGCTCTACCCCCAAAATCTGTTGGTATTTCCCAACCCAGACCTGGCAACCCTATTTTAAGCTTTTGATATAACTTAAAAAAAACCACTACTTTCGTGACTTATTTTGTTTCTTCCTGTGCCACTTGAAAGAGTCCTAAGGTGCAATAAAGAAAAAGGCTCTTCCTCTTGTCTGATCATTAATGTTTTGGTCAAGATTGTCCAGAGCCAAAGCCACCATTCAGGCACAGTTCATGCACCATCTCCCCAGGCACTGAAGTCAGCTGAACTGCAGTAGATGCTCCTTGACTCATACATTTCCCCAAGTGCAACAGAATTGATTTTCAGTGGGTAGCACAATGCAAAGAGAACCAGATGGTGTGGTGGTTAGCCTAGAATCAACCTAGAATCTGGGAGGCACAGGTTCAAACTCATATTTTGCCATGGAAGCCTGCTGGGTGACTTTGGGCTGGTCACAGTTCTCTCAGAATTCTCTCAGCTCCACCTCCCTCATAAGGTGTCTATTGTGGGGAGAGGAAACAAATGCAATTATAAGCCACTTTGGGATTCCTTAGGATAGAGGAAAAAGGGGTATAAAAACCAACTCTTCTTCTGTTTATACCCCCACTGTACCATTGACTTGAGTATGAAGTCTTCCTCCCATCTAAGGAGCCTTCCTCCAACGGGCCCTTCTGTTAGAGGAAGAGATGGCTAAGTTGGAGGAAGAGACTCTTATAGTTGGAGGACAGCTATTGCTTATTGCAAATTTAAAGAAGAAATAAGGGGCAGAATTATAAGAATCATAATGCCTAAAGAAGACACCCAGCCAGTGTTGTAGTAGAACAGAGCAAGAGTCTAGTAGCAGTTTGGTGTAGTGGTTTGGTGTAGAGAGCCAGTTTGGTGTAGAGAGCCAGTTTGATGTAGTGGTTAAGTGTGCGGAGTCTAATCTGGGAGAACCGGGTTTGAGTCCCCACTCCTCCACTTGCACCTGACTGGATGACCTTGGGCAAGCCATAGTTCTGATAAGAGCTGTTCTTGGAAAAGAGTAGTTTCTGTCAAGAGCTCTCTCAGCCCCACCTACCTCACACGGTGTCTGTTGTGGGGAGGGGAAGGGAAAGGAGTTTGTAAGCCGCTCTGAGAGTCCTTTGGGTAGTGAAGGGCAGGGTATAAATCCAATCTCTTCTTCTTCTTAAAGACTAACAAAATGTGTGGCTGGGCATGAGCTTTCCTGAGTCACTGCTCACTTCTTCAGCCAGGGTGGTGTGATCATTACAGTGTGATGGACTGTAGCCAGGTTTAAATTTCCCCTCTGGCATGACAGTCATTGAACAGCCTTGGGCCCGTCAGTTTCCCGCCTCTCCTGTAACATCACAGGGTTGTTGTGTTGATAAAATCCAGGAAGGGAATCGTATGCTTGCTGCCTGGAGCTTCGGGTTAGGAAGAGTGGGATAAAAATAAGATAGGTAAGAAAAACTGATTCCTTTTGAATTTCAAGGAAAAGTTTATCTTCTCCTGGTTGGTTAAGATTCCAAATCTAGGGCTGTATGTTTGCTTGAGGACATCTCAAGTAAATCAGTAATCAAACACTGCAAATCTATATTTGCAAGGCATGGCATGCCAAAAGAGATTGTGAGTGACAACGCCCTTCAGTCTGGCTCAGAATGTTTGCAAAAGATTGGGACTTAGTTCACATTACATCAAGGTCTATTGTTTCTTCATGGCTTTCTTTCCAATGACATGACAGAAAGTTTAGCAAAAAAAAAGGATTCTGGGGAAATCTGACCTGGATAACACAGACTGGCTAAAGAGATCTTAGTTGATTGATCATGAGTGCAGTCGATAAACTGATTAGTCAATTAGATTTGCCTATGAATAAACACGGTCATTCTAAAACAAAAATGGTATGCTTTATTTTTAGAGGAGGCATTCTCAGAAGTTAAGAAGAGCCTTGCTGGATTACATTAGTGGTCCATCTAGTCCGGCATCCTGCTTCACACAGCAGCCAACCAGTTGCTTTGGAGGGCCATCAAGCAGGACACAGAGGCCAAGGCCTTCTCCCAATGCTGGCTCCTAGCT
This sequence comes from Gekko gecko, assembly GCA_029375565.1. Classification (NCBI taxonomy): domain Eukaryota; kingdom Metazoa; phylum Chordata; class Lepidosauria; order Squamata; family Gekkonidae; genus Gekko; species Gekko gecko. The sequence continues at coordinate 31,654,231 of JAPDNY010000007.1, forward strand.
CTGGAGGAGTACTGGATTGTTTCCTGTCCGAGAGATAAAGGAATGCCTTTTCTAACTTACTTGTATTAAAATTGTATGTATCTTCTGCTCAATTTTTTTAGTTAATCTAACTAGGGGTGCAAAAAAACCAAAACCCAGTATTTTTTTGTTCAGATCTGTTGGACCCCCCCAAAAAAATTGGTATTTCTGAAAAATCCTGGATCCCAATACCAGTATGGTATCCGGACCCAAGATTTTTCAGAAATCCCATTTTTTTTTCAGGTCCAATAGACCTAAGAAGAAAAATAATGTTTGTTTTTTTTAAGGCAGCCTGACCTGGGGCTGGCTTGGCTTCTCCTGCAGCACAGTTTAAACCACACTGCAGGAGTGGCCGGCTCCAGGATCTGCGTGTGGTGGGGAGCTCTCAGCTCCTGTCGCCCCAGCCAATCCTGGGATGGCTCCTCTTGCAACTCAGTTTAAATCGAGCTGCAAAAGGAGCCAGCCCCAGCCAAGGTGGTGCAGAGCTCTCACCTCCAGCCACTCATTCAGTATGGCTTAATATACCCGAATAAAAGCCAAAAAAAAAAGATTGATCTGTATTCGGCTTAAATAATACTGGTATTTTTCGGGTATTTTTACGGCTCAATTTGTGTTGAATGCACACCCCTAAATCTAACCACTTAATACATTAAAACCCACAGGGTTTTATCTTATCCTATTGCACTACAAACTTACTACTGTAAGAGATGCAGGGTCACCTGAGACTCCCAGGCACACAGCAGCCTGATTCGGGACCATGGCATGCTGTTGAGAGTGGTCTTAAGTGTTCCCCCCACTCTGCTTTCACAACTGGAAATGAGGTGCTATTTGCCCCATTGATGAAACCTACGTTTACCCCCATCAGTATACGTGGAGGATCATCACTGTGTAGAAGCAGCCTCTCTCTTAACTGTGAAACATCTAAATTGGCATTTCTCTGCACTCTTGGAATGCATAATCTCGTCTGCCCCCTTTCTGACGTGCCAGATTGGGGTTCCCAATGAGGTGCCCATGGTCCAACACTTTTTCTGGTGCCTGCAATGTGTTTTTAGAAAGTGAGTGGGGTCAGGGATGGCTTCTGCCCAGCAAGGCTTCTGATTGACTATTGGTGATTTGATTGGCTGTACAGATTGGCTGTGCACAAGGATCGACACTGTGTTACTGAAGTTAAGCTGTGGCAGCCATTTTGTGGCTGGCTCCGCCACCTGTGGCAGCCATTTTGTGGCAGCCATCTCGTTGCTCTGCCTACCATGCCATGTCAGAATTTCAAATATGCCCGCCAGCTCAAAAAGGTTGGGGACCATTGTGCCAGATAATCTGATTATTGAATGTTAGCTAATTCAGGCAACAAAGAATGTGCATATCAAATATGGATAAGGAAGGACTCACCCCTCCCCTCTGCTTTGCACTAGTAAAGGGTTTATGTTATCCCTGCATTGTGGGACTTGCACAAATATAACCAGGTACAACTTCTTAATCAAAAATATACAAAGCTGTCAGCCTTTGGGCCTTCACCAGAGGCAGTTCCGGATCTGCCATTCAACTGCCGATGGAGTCTGCCAAAGAAGTCAATGCGGCGCTTTGAATTAAATCCACAGCTCAATCATTAAAAATGAGGGGGAAATTGCATGATAGGGTGAGGCAAACAGTATGAACTGTCCTGTTGCACATTCCGGATACTAACAGTGCCATCTGAAGCAGAGTTACACCCTTGTAAGCCTATTGACGCCAACGGGCTTAGAATGGTACAGCTCTCCAGGTTCAACTGGTGGTGGAAAATGCTGTCAACTCGCAGTCAATTTATAGCAACCCCATAGGGCTTTCAAGGCAAGAAACATTGGGAGTGGTTTGAGAGTGCCTTCCACTTCCATGGTGGTCTCCCATCCAAATACTGATCAGGGCCAACCCAGCTTAGCTTCCCAGATCTGATGAGATGAGGCTAGACTGAGCAAGCCAGGTCAGGGCTCAGGCTCAGTGATGCTGTACATTTCATAAGCAAGGGTCTGAATTGTTGCATGATTGGTTTTGAAGATCCACTTGCGTCCTATAGGAATCCACTTCTGTATCATTTAGTAGCACTAGGAGCCACAAGAATGCCACGCATGGTGAGAGAATATGTCACCATTTATTATGCATGCACTTCACGCTTCTTTTAATTAATTTTTAATGCCATCCTATGAAGAGTGACTCTGTTCCAAGTGCATTTAATTCAGTGGGCTTAGACTAGAATAACTGCACAGGATTGCACTAATAGCTAATCCCAGAGGTGGTCCTGCCAATTTATCTGGAGCTGGAATTCCTTCCGCCATCTCATAGACTGTATGTATGCTGGGTTTTTTTATTTATTGGTAATTATTGGGTTATTTTAACTTTAGTTTTAAATTGAGATTTGTACATTATTTTCTGGTAAACCACTCTCAGCCCTGCCTCTAGGGAAGGGCAGCCTAGTAAATCTAGCCAGTTTGGTGTAGTGCAGGGGTCCTCAAACTTTTTAAACAGGGGGCCAGTTCACTGTCCCTCAGACCGTTGGAGGGCCGCCACGTTCGCCCCTCCCCCCCACCAGCCTGCTCGCCCCGCTGCCGCGTTCGCCCCCTCCCCCCACGACCAGCCTGCTCTCCCCGCCGCCGCATTCGCCCCCTCCCCCCACGACCAGCCTGCTCGCCCTGCCGCCGCGTTCGCCCCCTCCCCCACCAGCCTGCTCGCCCCGCTGCCGCGTTGGCTCCCTCCCCCCACCAGCCTGCTCGCCCTGCCGCCACGTTCGCCCCTTGCCCCCCACCAGCCTGCTCGCCCCGCCGCCGCGTTCGCCCCTCCCCCACGACCAGCCTGCTCGCCCCTTCCTCCTCCTCAGCTCCTGGGCGCTCTTGCTGCCCAGTGCTGCTGGAGGAAGAAAGAGGCCGCGGGGGGGTGGCTTTGAGGGGGGCGGAGGTGGCAATTTGCCGCCCCTAAGAGCCTGCTGCCCTAGTGAGCGAGCCGGCAGTGCCTCTCCCAATGGGGCTACTCAGGAGGAGGAGCCCGGCAGGCGGGCGGGGGCGCTGCTGCTGCGCTCCCCGAGGAGGAGGCGGCTCCGGGCGGGGGGGCGGGCATAAACACTTGGCGGGCCGCATAAATGTCCTCGGCGGGCCGCATGTGGCCCGCGGGCCGTAGTTTGAGGACCCCTGGTGTAGTGGTTAGGAGCGCGGACTGTAATCTGGGTGAACTGGGTTTGATTCCCCATGTCTCCACATGCAGCTATTGGTGTGACCTTGGGTCAGTCACAAGTTCTCTTAGAGCTGTTCTTGAAAAAGCAGTTCTCTCAGAGTTATCTCAGATCCACCTACCTCACAGAGTGTCTGCCTGTTGTGGGGAGGGGAAGGGTTTGTAAGCCACTCTGAGACTCCCAGTGAAGGGTATAAATCCAATCTTTTCTTTTTCTCTTCTAAATAAATAAATAAAATGGAGCTATTGTAAAGCAAACTGTACGTGGCCTTCTAAATGCCAGTGGCCTCCTCCAGGGCATCCTATTCTCTGTGGCTCCCTAAGAAGTTCTTCCTCCGCTTAGAAGAGTTAGCAGATTGCTTCCAAACATTGGGGGTGTTGAGAAGCCATCAGAACTGGCACGCCCTCTGCCAAACCAAAAGCCCAAGCACAGCTTCCATCCTTCCAGCAGCATCTATCAATATACCTGGCTAGCTGCTACCAATGTATCATAGGGTGCGTTCAGACAGCGTGCTGGAGCAGTTTAAAGGTTTAAACTGCTCCAGCACGATGCGTGTTTTTTTTAAAACTGGAGAATCGCGATCACACTGACCTCCTCCTTCGGGGCTCCCCGCCGTCCTCATGCAGGTGGGGGTTTTCCCCCTCTCGTTTGAGCATGCGCACAGGCAGCCCTCTCCAGAACGAAAAGTTTGGCGCGTGCGCAGAACAACGATTTCAACCCGTCCCTTTAAAGTTTAAATGAAGACTTCTTTTTAAAATTTTCTCCCCGAAACTGGCCTCCCCGAGATCCCGGACTCGTCTAAATGCCTAAACTAGGCACCATTGAAGCTTTTCTTTACTTAACTTAAGTGCGGAGCTCTGCTCAAGCGCACACCGCTAAGGCAAAAAAAAAAAAGGCAGACTAAAACCAGAAGCCGGAGGCAGCTTCCCAGAGGGGTGGAGGGTTGAAGCACCTGGAAGTGGCTTGACAGAGCGATCAGACAGTGGAAAGTGTGGCTTGAAACGGAGAATCAGGAAAACACCACTTGGGTAAGTGGTGTCAAAATACTCCAGTTTAAAGGGGGTTTGCTCCGGAAAGCGACGGCTGGGGATGGTGCGCAGATGTTGGCCATGTGAATGCGCATGTAAAAGCTGTTTCTGAGGCGTGCCGAAAGCAGCTCAAATGGCGCATCTGAACGCACCCATAGGTTCCACCAGGATATGTTCCAGAAGCTAGACATCGAATCACCTGAGCACATTTCACAAGAAAGGAGAGAAGGAAGGAAATCACCTGAAACAAACAGCAAGACCAAGCAGAAACTGGCTTTGTTTGAAAAGGCATAGATTTGGGAATATTGTATTACATATTTATAGATGATAAGCCTATTATGTGATGCCACTAAGTGAAGCCTTAAAGACCAGTCTATTTGATACTAAACAAATAATAGATTTCTATTGCACTCACTGGTCAAGCAGAGAATTGCACAAGCTGAAGCTTTCTGCAACCTCACTGAAATTATGTAAAAAGCTTTCTGACCCTGTGCTATCAATGTTTGAGCTCACTGTGGCTTACTCAATAAGACAGTGCATCGCTAAGGCATATGAGGTACAGGGGCTATATTAATGTAGCAAAGTGCCTTAGGCATTCCCACACAGCAAAAGCTTAGCTACTGAGTGTGCTAGCAGACTCACAAAGTCACATAGAACCAGTGGTCAGATTTAAAACTAATAAGAGTTCTTTATTATATGGAACTAGACTGTATGGATGAGAGATAGGGATAGAATCTATTCTGACTAGCTAAGATGGTTATGGATGCAGGGAGAAGTACTCCCACATCCATTGTTCAAAGATGGAGAAAAACGTGCTCCTTCTTTGTGTGAGAGAGGAAGTGTGTGAGAGAGAGTGTCAAGCCAGATGGAAGTAAACTTGACCCTAAGGATAGCATTCTACTTCAACAGGGACAGGATCAGATAACAGGAAGGAAAGGATGCTGTGCGTCCCAGACTATCTGACTAAATCTGTGGTGGCCTCCTAAAGTCTGGGAGGAAAGGACAGTGCCAAGTCCTTCTCTTCCAACACACAGCCAGTACAGCATAGTAGTTATGGTGTCTGAGAGATCTAGGTTTGAGTTCCCATTCCCCCATGAAGCTTGCTGGGTGACCTTGGACCAGTGACTTTGGGTCCGGTCACACTGCCGTTTTGATCGGGATTCGCTGCTGTTTCCTTGTGCATGTCAGTTTCACATTCACACGCGCGAATCCGCCTCCCGCCCCAAAGCAGGCTTACTCGCGCAATGCTTCCGGGTTTTCCTGACCCCTGGAGAAACTAGTGTTTTCCTGGCACTTCCGCTTTCATTGCTTGTTTTCGCCTATGTGGACAGCCCCTCTCTCGCAAGGATTGCGATTAGGGCCATCTGAATGTTCTTGGGGTTTTTCTTTTTTTTTTAAAGCTTCCGGTTTGAGTGCTTGAGCAAACATGCGCTTAATAAATCCATTTAAAGTTTAAATACTGGATTTATTAAGTGCATGTTTAGTCAAGCGCTCGAACCAGAAGCTTTAAAAAAAAGAAAACGCACAGAGACGGCCCTGGAGGCGGGAACAAGAGGTGGGGGCTCCAGCAGCCTGGATGGGGCCGGCAAGGAGGATAGTGGAGACGGCAGAGCCTATTTTCGTGGGGCAATGGCGGCAGCGGTGGCGGCAGCACCCCCCCCCCAAAGTCTCAGCAGGAGCTTCAGCCGCCTGAGCCTCCCCGTGGCCGGCAGGACCGCCTGGAAGGACAGTGCAGCAGCAGGTAAGCGGGTGCTGGGAAAGAGGGGAAAGAGGCCAGCGGCTGCATGTAGACAGCCCAAAGTGAATAAAAATGTCCCTGATTTAAATAAACCGGGAACAAAACGCATGTCCTTTGCAGTGTGACCAGAGCCTTTCTTTCAGCCTAATCTGCCAAAGAGGGTTGTTGTTGCGAGGATAAAATGGAGGAAGGGAGAATAACATATACCACACTAAGCTCCCTGGAGGAAGGGTGGTACAAAAATGGACAAAATAAATAAGAAACAATAATAGAACCAGAGAGCTGAGAGGCAACAAGTAGAGCCTGTGTGACACCAACATGAGCTTGGTGCGAATCCCTAACCCATATAAAGGTTTATACACAATGGCCCGAGTAACAAAGAAGCCAGGTCTTGCTAGCTTTGGACTGTCTTTCACCAATGCTTCTTCCTTTCCCTGCCTTCCTCTGCACATGTCCCGGATCTGATAGTGCAATTGGACATTCCATATGCTACAAAATAAAGACTGTGGTGCTGTTTTTTATTGCACTGAACAGAGATGGGTGTCTAGGACTCTGGGGCTCAATTGAACGAGCAACCTCAGGATCTAAGATGAGGGCTTGGCTTAGAAAGCTACCTTATCAGAAGGTTACACGAAGTGTGCCAATCTGTGATCGCCCTGTACCTCTACATCCAGGTACTTAACATCCATCACCCCAGTCTTCAATAAACTATTTTACTCTGTATTTATTTGAAACATATATTTATAGCCACGCATTCTCCATAATAAACGTACCCTGCTTCATTTCTTTTTTTAGTAGTTTCTGTTTTGGTCAGGGGTTTCCATTCTCCATTTCCTGTTGTTAATTTTGTAGATCCATTCGTATTGTGTGTGTGGAATGTATTTATATGAAGTTTACACATACAGCATAATTATAGTGCACATATTATTCATAGCCCTGACCTGGATAGCCCAGGCTAGCCAGATCTTGTCAGGCCTCAGAAGCTAAGCAAAGTCAGTCCTGGCTAGTATTTGGATTGGAGACAACCAAGGAAGTCCAGGGTGTCTATGCAGAGGCAGGCAATGGCAAACCACCTCTGAACGTCTCTTGCCTTGAAAACCCCACAGGGCCTCCTTAAGTCAGCTGTGACCTGATAGCAAAATAATAATTATCCTTATGCATAACAAGAAGCTCATGATGGGAAGGGAAGTCCCATCTCCCCTGCTGGTCCCCACTTCCTTTCCTCTATATTGCTCCCACCGAGTGGCAGGGAGTCGCTAGGTGCCTCCACAATGCCAAACGTGGTCTTGTTCCAGTTGTGATACGTAACTCAGGTGCACACCTCACTTCTCCATTTTGAAAGTATTTTAAACAACTTCTTTTTAAAAAACTTTTGGGAACTTCTCTGCAAACATCTTCCCTTTCTGTTGCTGGCCCCATTGTTCAGATTTTTAAGAAATAATAAATCAAGAAAACATGAATGAAGCTGCATTCAGAGGAGACATGGGAGGCTGCCTGGTACAGAGTCCGGCCATTGGTCTGTTGAGGTCAGCGTCGTCTCCTTGGACTGGCAGCAGCTCTCCAGGGTCTTTTACTTTATCTAACATGATGGCCTCCTGATGGCACCTGGTATATTTTGGCCACTGTGTGACAAAGTGTTGGACTAGATGGGCCATTGGCCTGATTCAACATTGGCTTCTCTTATGTTCTTATGTTCTTAACCTGCTTCTTTGAAGAGGAAAGGCTGAAGACTGAAACTGGGACCTTTCGCATGCAAAACAGATGCTCTGCCTCTGAGCCAGTACCGTATAACTAGACTAGGATCTGGGAGACCCAGGTTTGAACCCTCACTCTGCCATGAGAGCTTGCTGGGGACTTTGGACCGTACACTGTCAGCCTCACAGGGTAGTTGTGAGGATACAGTGGAGGCCAGGGGAACAATGTGAGCCACGTTGGGTCCGCCCTGGGAAGAAAAATGGCGTGAAGTATGTAGTTAATAGGAGCTGCGGTGGCTCAAGTGGTTAAGACGCTGAACTGCAGGCTGCAGAAGGTTCAGTAGTTCGAGACCCAAGAGTACCACATGACGGAGTGAGCTCCCGTCTCTAGTTCCAGCTCCTGCCAACCTAGCAGTTCGAAAGCAAGAAATTGCAAGTAGATAAATAGGTACCACTTCAGTGGGAAGGTAAGAAGAAGAAGAAGAGTTTGGATTTATACCCCGCCCTTCACTGCCCAAAGGCATCTCAGAGCGGCTTACAAGCTCCTTTCCCTTCCCCTCCCCACAACAGACACCCTGTGAGGTAGGTGGGGCTGAGAGAACTCTAACACAAACTGTCCTTGAGAGAACAGCTGCGCCAGAGCTTGTGACTGACCCAAGGTCACATCAGCAGGTGCAAGTGGAGGAGTGGGGAATCAAACCCGGTTCTCTCAGATAAGAGTCCGCACACTTAACCACTACTCCAAACTGGCTCCAAACAGTGTTCCGTGCGCCTTGGTGTTTAGTCATGCTGGCCACATGACCACAGAAACTTCTTCGGACAGCGCTGGCTCTTTGGCTTTGAAACGGAGATGAGCACCACAACTCTAGAGTCGGATTCGACTGGCTTTCGAGCAAGGGAACCTTTACCTTTACCTTTATGTAGTTAATAAATTAATAAACGATGGCCCCACCCAGTGAGCTCTGAGGACTGCAGAACAAGTAACTGGCTTATGAGCCTATGAGAGGATGAGCTTCGGGAACTGCAGGGATATTTGTGCTTCTGAGTCATCGCTCTTTCCTGGCGAGTGAACTCAGAAGAAAGGATGCGGTAATTTTCCAGCATTTCAGATAATAGCACTTGAAAAGAAAATATTAAATCTATTAGCCAAGCGTTCCGTTCTGAAATGTGTGAAATGATGTGTACATTAATTTATAACATCCCTGCAGGCAAAAAAAAAGAATCACACCACTTCAGGGGCAGTGTGCATTATGCAACTGATTTATGATTGATTCACCTGCTAGCCTGGAGCGCAGCTGTAATCATAAAAGCACATGTTTATGTTTAATAAGTGAAGGACCGTTTAACCAATAACGCAGGTGTCAGCAGGGCTCTTTGACAGAACAGGAATCGCGCCTTGTTATGTTTGTTTGCTTTGTCTTCTCTCCCAGAATACAGAGTACAATCCACTGAGATATTCTCGTTCAGAAGTTTTGTCGAAATGTGTGGGGTTTTGCGCAAGAGTGAAAAGTTCCTGTGTTGTAATAAAAGATGGGAAGTCGAGTTCTCCAGAAACCCTTCTTCTGGATTAGACCCATTAGGATTTAAGAAGCCCAAATAAACAATGATATGGCATTTGACCGAGTCTAATGTCAACATCTCAAATGAAGATGAACAAAAATGATGCCTCTACGTGGCAGCTGCTATGTCTGAAATTCACTTTCCACATTGTTCGACCTCACTACACGAAGACTTGATTCTCTACGCAACTGGATCGAAAGAAGTGGAAATAAACTTTCAAATATAACAGCCACCAGGTGGATGCTGCAATGCTGAGTGTAAGACATAAACTGCAGGATTTCAAAATCAATGGGATCACCATTTCAAAGTTTTGTGACAGTAAATGGAGAAAAACAAGACTTTTCAAGCCATCTGAAGTTGCAATCATGGAGTGATGGGCTCATGAATTCATGAACACAATATAAGAACTCGTGGGCACTCAATGAAATTGTTGAGCAGTCGGGTTAGAACAGATAAAAGGAAGTACTTCTTCACCCAAAGCGTGATTAGCACATGGAATTCACTGCCACAGGAGGTGGTGGCAGCTACAAGCATGGATGGCTTCAAGAGGGAATTAGATAAACATATGGAGCAGAGGTCCATCAGTGGCTATTAGCCACAAGGTATAGATAGGAACTCTCAGTCTGGGGCAAGTGATGCTCTGTATTCTTGGTGCTTGGGGGGGCAACAGTGGGAGGGCTTCTAGTGTCCTGCCCCGACTGCTGAACCTCCCAATGGCACCTGGTATTTTTGGCCACTGTGTGACAAAGTGTTGGACTGGATGGGCCATTGGCCTGATCCAACATTGGCTTCTCTTATGTTCACCTATTGCCATTGTGACCAAGTGCCTTTCTCAAGTCGCATGTTCCTCCAGTTGTGAAGTGAAAGTAACAACTGGCTTTGTGACAGTGAGCCTGATGAATCAATGCAGAAAAATTTGCAGAGGTGATTCATATCATTAGGGCTGCCCAGAAGCACTGGGGGGGAAAGAGTGAAAGAAGAAAGTCAATTGGTACTTAAGCCATTTTTTTGCTGAAATTACTCAATCTAGACCATACAGCCGATTTGAGTACCCATTACTGACTCACTTTCCATTTTCTAATTTTATTAAAAAGAAGCTTTGTAGAATCCTTGTATCTGGCAGAACCAAGGTGAGGCTATACAGTGTGGACAGTTGTGCCCAAATCCAGACCAGGAATGTGCCTTCTTCTGCACAATCAGTTGCCAAATCTTTGAAATGAAATTGGAATTGAAGCATACAGGAAATACAGGCTTCTTTGTACCTGGCCTGGCCAATCCTGGGACTTCACTCTGCCAACCAGCTGCAGAAGCCAGTGTAAAAACCAATCTAAAAATCACCTGAGGCCTCCACCAGTAGTCTATTCCTCCTTTGCCCAGGTTCCAGTTGTCTCAAATGATCTCCAGAATACCTCTGTGTTACAGGTTCAGCAGAAAGCCCGGAAAGTAAGGAGCTACTCTGATGTTCTCCTGGAAAGCCATTCCACAGGGGCAGCCACTGAGAAAGCCCTAACCCAGATTGTTGCTGAACGTGTCTTAGACAAAGGGGCACTGGCAATACATCTTCCTGGGAAGAATGAAGCTGCCACATGAAACATACAGGAAGAAGCAGTTCTTCAAGTAGGTGGGCCCTAGCTATTTGGGGTTTTTTATATGTAACTCTTTATTTATTGGATTTTTTAAAAAAAATCATAGTAACAATAATAAAACTTCAAATAATAAAACTATTTTAAAAAAAACTCTAGAAGCATACAATTGACAAAAGGCACACTATGAATTTTCTAATATACATTAAAAATATCATAGGCATATCTTCAACTGTTTAGTACAATACAAAATCAAGGTATTGTTGGACAAAGCATTATAGTCATTTGCATTCATTTCGATATAATGAAAAAAGAAACCATTTGTCTACAAAGTTTGATTGCTTCGAAGGATTTTCAGCAACCTGTAATTGTGCTGCAATTTTGTCGTAGACAATTATGTCCCAAACCTTTTGAAACCATTGTTTCACTGTTGGAGTTTTATCTGTCTTCCAGTATTGAGCTATTAGCATCTTAGCTGCTATCAATAAAAGAGCTATCACCTCTGCACGTGTCCTAGTAAGTGCTGTATTTTCCCAGTGATTCAACAAAAGAGAATCTGGAGTATTTGGGATATTTTGTCCCACTATTGTTTCTATAATCTGAAAAATAGAGTTCCAAAATTTATGTACATGTGGACAAGTTTTGTACACTATACTTGATCCTTTCAAAACACTCTCTCCAGGAGGTGGTGGAAGCAGCTGTCTCTCAGAACACGTTGGAGGCTGGATTGATAAGCACTAGAATGGCCCAATGGTAGCCCTGGCCAAAGTATAGCTGAGCAAGGTAGGAAAAAAGCTAATTGCCAGGGGTTGCAAGATTGGCTGAGCCCAATACAAAGCCTGAGGCCACAACCCAGCTCACAGTCCCTTTGACCCACCCATATAGCTGGCTGGAGAGCCAGAAACCAATATGGCAGCTGTGGACATCAAGTCAATCAGGCAGAGGAGGAGACTGGCCTAGTCTTGCAGGACCAATAGAGATAGGTTCCTGGGAACTGAGTCACTTCCATGGCCTCTGATAAGAGCTAGGGGATCTTGCCAAACCTGAGCAGATTACAGAGAGGCCTTTATAAGAGGCAGCATAGGGGTGCCAGCCTCCAAGTGGGACCTGGGGATCCCCTGCAATTACAGCTCATCTCCAAGACTACAGAGATTAGTTCTGCAGAAGAAAATAGATGCTGTGGAGGATGGACTCTGTGGCATTGTTTCCCACTGAGGTTCCCGTCTTTCCCAGACTCCATCCCCAAATCTCCAGGAGTTTCCCATAGGGCTGCCAGCCTTCAGGTGGGGCCTGGAGATCTCCTGCTTTTATAACTGATCCCCAGCTGACAGAGATCAGCTCCTCTGGAGAAAATAGCTGCTTTGCAGGGCGGACTCTATGACATTGTACCATGCTGAGGCCCCTTCCCTCCCCAATCCCTGCCATCTCCTGGATCCATCCCCAAAGTCTCCAGGTATTTTCCAACCCAGACCTAGTTTCCCATCCCGGATCTGGCAACCCTACACTCCAATCCCCTGCTGTTGTTCAGGGGGGAACCTGGCAACCCTAGCCTCAGGCAGGAGACAGGCCTATGAGGATCTGCTGGGCCTCAACTCCTGATCCAGCAATGAGGAAGGCTGGAGAACTGGAGAAGGATCAGAATGTCATGCCAAATCCCCTCACTGCTCAATTCCACGGCCTTGGGGACTCTGTAGAGTGGGGCAAGAAGCCCTTGGAGAGTGGGGTGGTGACCTGGCCTCTTGACACACACATGTGCTGGGGTCTTACACGGGCCACACCAAACTTTATCATGCATGGGATTTCTTTACATATCTTTGGGCATCCTCAAAAAAATGTTGTTTTGGTAGGAGACAATAGGATTCCTGTTTAAAGTGTTGTATGTGAATTTCTTAGAGGCATCTGGCAGGACATAGTTGAAAACACAATCATTCTTTGATCAGATCCGGGAAAAAAGACAGTTTTGGTTTTTTTAAAATGCCTGGCAGTCTTCACTTTGCAGGAAATAAATGGCATTTCCAGTTTCGGGAACGATGTGTATTCGGGTTTTCAAAAAGTCTCCTTTCTTTCTTTTAGACCTTTTCTTTTGCTGGCCATAGTTTCGAGCAACATAGCTTTTACAGCTCCCTTTAAAAGAAAAAGTGTTGAAATCCATTATTTCTGTATTTGGAGCTGCAGAAATACTGTTTTAGACAGATGATTTATAGGATTATCCGTGCACAAAATTAAAGTGCTTTGTGCAGACAGTTCACTAAGAAGAAATACAATTTGGGGAAACTGGGAACAGCTATTTTTAAGATTCTTGCAGTGCCATCCTAAACAGAGTTAAAACCTTCTAAGCCCATTGCCACCAGTGGGCTTAGAGGGGCATAACTCTGCTTAGAATGGCACTGACTGCTATATGAGAAGGGGGGGAGTATGAATTATGGGGGACTGACAGGTCAAGCTCCCTGTGGAGCTAAGCCTTCCTCTGATGTAGAGGTCTTCTTTGGAGAAAGGGTCCCCTCAGGAGTAAGCTAAAGAAGGCAGGAACTGGGAGTGGCTTGGAGAAGGGTGATAAAAGGCCCCAACAGGATGAGGCAAAGGAGGAAGTAGTTGGCTGACACAGCAGGAAAGAGAGGAGTCAGGAAGGTCCTGGAGTCCTTGCAGTTCGGAGAAACCCGCTGAGATTTGGGAGGCAGTATTCCTGTCCAGAAACAGAGCCGGTAGCACCTCCTGGGACACTTAGGAGGCCAGCAAACTTAAGGGTTCACTCTGCAGGAAGGGTGCTGGGGCTGAAGGACTTAAGAGAAGGCCCTGTGCCTGAAGCCAATCTGGGCTGAAGCTGCCTGAAGGGTGATAAATGGAGAATCGGCCTCCTGGCTTCAGTGGGAGGGTTGATAGCATGAATTGGTGGCTATATGTGACTGGGCAAACTAAAGTGGCAATTCTGCATATCCCTGGGGTGAGTCTGTCTGAGGGAAGGGGGTATTCCATAATGGCGAGATGGCTTTGGTTGCCAACCTTTAGGTGGCACCTGGTGATCTCCCGCTATTACAATTGGGCTCCAGATGATCAAGATCCGTTCCCCTGGAGAAAATGGATGCTCTAGGAGGTGGACTCTATGGCATTATACCCTGCTGAGGTCCCTCCCCTCTCCAAACCCCGCCCTCCCCAGGCTCCACCCTAGGGCTGCCAACATCCAGGTGCTTAAGAGAGATCACGGGTTGGAATGGCAAACAGCAAAATGCAACCATGACACAATATCTTTGTATTATCAAAGCTTAGTGCAACTCCTTCACCTTTTCACAATCAATAAAAGTGTCTAAACATTCCACCAAACTTCTAAGGGGGAAAACATGCCAATAGATACATTAATGCAAACAGTCCTATTTTGTAGTCTGTTTTTCTTTTCTTGCTCTCTTCCATATTGTAGTTTTACACAGCACCTCCTGCGGTTCCCACAACGGGATGGCTTGGACCCCGTTTAAATGCTTCACTGAGACAGACCCCGCATAGAATGATTGCTCCAAGTTTTAATATTCCACTGTTATTCATTATATAGACTCCCAGCTTGCTGCTGAATTCTGTCTTGTTTTTTTAAACCATCAAGTAATATCTGGTTTGTTAGACCCTGGGGCCTCCTAGGCACACATTATGAATTTTTGTTTGTTTTTTGTTTGGTGAGCATCTAAAGCACCCATTAAAATGTACCAGGTGACTATAACATACAGATATGCTCAGTGGAGAGCTAAAACTGGCTGTCTGTCAACACCATGTGTGGAAAGGCCTTGGTTCTTGATTTTGCTATCTAAAGCACCACACCCCATTATCTCTCAGCTACAAGCATATATAGACCACATTTCCTAGATGGCTAATCTGTAATGCACCAGCTCTGCTGTTTTCTTCAGAAGATGCTTAATGTATAGCAGCTGTTCAGACATTAACTTAAACTTGTTGAAAAGAAGTCCACCGTGGCTAAGTGGAAAGTCCATCATGATTAAGTGGCAGAGCATCTGCCTAGCATGCAGAAGGTTCCTGGTTCATTCCCCAGCATCTCCAGTTACAAGGACCAAGCAAGAGGTGATGTGAAAGACCTCTGCCTGAGACCCTGGAGAGCTGCTGCCAGTCTCAACAAACACTACTAACTTTGATGGACCAAGGGTCTGATTCGGTATAAGGCAACTTCATGTGTACAAGTACAACCGTCTGCAACAGGTAGCCCTGGGAAAACTTCCAGCAAGCCTGATGGCTTTTCCCCCCCTGCAAGCCCTTTCCTTTTGTCAAAGTTAGGAAAGCCTTTGTATTTATCAAGCCAGAGAATCACACAGATTATGAAAAGCGTTATTGCTTCAGTTTTAGAATGGCCCATTTATTCCACTTGAAATACGCTTTTAACTGAGTGCATCAGGGCAAATCCAGTTGCAATGCACTCCTGAGAATTTCCAGGAGCAACTGGACCTGGGTTGCTATTGGGATAAGAAAGCAATGCAGTCTCTGGGTGCTTCAGTAGTATTTGCTCTATTTATAAGTATACAAATAGAGCACAGGTAAAAAGGCTTAGATGCCATTTTGGTCTTGGGCCCTGGTTCCCAACAGGTGTGTCTCTTTAAGCCAGGCACCATCTAGAGCCGTCCAAATTATTCTGGACTGGAGCAATGGTATTTTCTTTCTCCAAGGTTGCAGAAACATATTCTTGAGAGCTGGGTGCTTTTCCCTGTAGATTTTTTGTCCTACACTGGGGGATGGGGTTGCTATTATATTCAATTTATATCCTGCTCTCCCTGCAAGATGGCTCAGGGCAGGTTACAGGTCACATAAGACAGGACAATAAAACAGTAAAATATCATAAATTACAAAGTTGGAAATTTAAAAGAACAATAATAAAACCACCATAAGGTAACAACACTATGATGTACTTCTTCTGCATAGTGCAAGTGATGCTGCCACTGGACATAAGGTCAGGGCTGCCGGTTGGGGAGGCTGAAAGATGGAAGAATGTGGATGCCCGCTGCCTCAATTAAAAGCCTAGTGGAACAGCTCCATCTTACAGGCCCTGCAGAACTGCAATAGATCCCACAGGGCCCTGATCACAATTGATAGCTTGTTCCACTAGGCTGGGGCCAGGGCTGAAAAGGCCCTGGCCCTAGTTGAGGCTAGTTGGATGTTCTTTGGGCCATGGACAACCAGAAAGTGTTGGTCTATTGAGCACAAGGCTCTACAGGACACATATGGGGAGAGACAGTCCCTGAGATATGCAGGTCCCTGTCTATATAGGGCTTTGAAAGTCAGCACTAACATCTTGTACTGGATCCAGTGCTCTATTATCCATTACGATTAGAAATATGATTGCAAGGCAAGGTTGTTTTCCACCTGGGGATGGGTTTATATGGTTTCCCCATTGCTGCTGCAGCAGCCAATACAGTACAGCAGCAACAGGTCTCCCAGATTTCCCCACATTTTCCATGTACCAGTGACCATTTCCCCATTTCCCCATTCACATCAACTTTTTTGTGGGGGGGAGGGTCTGCAATGTCATATTGTTATAGCATTATATCATTACAATAATCTATCAAGTTTTCTGAATTCCCGGGCTTCATCTCTAGCACTTTTCATTGTGGAGATATAAAGGGAATGGCATCTCTCTGCAACAAAAGAAGCTAGAGATTTATTATTGGTTTTATGAAAGTTGGTAAGTCAGAAAACCTGGCAGATTGTTAATGTTCCATTTTATAGCATTGTGTGGACTCGTAAACTTAATAGCCAAAAAGTTTTTTTGGAATGTTCCTGAATTAATGGGAATGAGTATGCTGCAAAAGAGCAGAGAGCAAAGCAGAGATCCGGCCGTCTTGAGCAGGTTCTCAAGAGATGGCATAGAACTTTTCTAAGTATAATCAATACTAAATAAATTGAGTTCAGAGCAATAGCCCTACACCTGGTAGAAGAGCCAGTCTGGTGTAGTGGTTAAGTGCACGGACTCTAATCTGAGAGAACCAGGTTTGATTCCCCCACTCCTCCACTTGCACCTGGCTGGATGACCTTGGGCAAGCCATAGTTCTGATAAGAGCTGTTCCTGAAAAAGAGCAGTTTCTGTCAAGAGCTCTCTCAGCCCCACCTACCTCACAGGGTGTATGTTGTGGGGAGGGGGAGGGAAAGGAGTTTGTAAGCCGCTCTGGGACACCTTTGGGTAGTGAAGGGTGGGGTATAAATCCAATCTCATCTCATCATCATCATGAATCTGCCTTAGGAATCCAAAGCAGATCATAAAGATCATGTTTACCAGACTAACTGGGTGCATTTTTCTAACACTTTGTCATTGCAGCCTTAAGAAAGCTATTTACAGTATTCTACGTTGGACTTTTAGGGGAAAAAACAGCTGAACAAAAATGAAAAGCAAGCACGCGTGAAAGTTCCCCCACAGTCCCAGCAGAACGGTCTTTGTTGGAAATGTCTTGCTTAAGCTACCAATAGACTCTAACCTCCTTTCTGCTGGATGGTGGGGGTGCGGGGGTGGGAACTGCTAAAAAAGTTGAGCAATACAAGCCTTGTCCAGATGTCACTTTTGGCTTCATACATTAACATCTTTCTTATGAACATTTAGGGCTCATCTTTTCATGTGTGAACTTGGCATGTGTAATTGTGGGGGTAAGGTCATGTGACACGTGCGCACACACATGGTCCAAGGGTGGCTCAGAGGCCTGAATGACCCGAATAACCTATCGGGAGGGAGAACAACAAAGGTTTGCAGAATGGGTGGGGCGGATTGGCAGAGAGGCCGAAGGAGCAGCGATAGCAGTGAGTTTGTTTGGCTGACACGACAGCAGCCTGACCCTCCTCGTCTGGTTGAGTCAGATGCTAAGAATACAAAAGTCCAACCGTAAGAAATGGACTTGAGGAGCTGCAGGAATGCAAGGATTTGATTGCTGCTGGTCTACGACTCCTAACTGCTGCCTGGATGAACCAGCCACCCAGTGCAGAGAGGAAGCAAACAAAGGGGGAGGAGCGTGTACTAGCCCTGTTATTGTTAATCAGCTGGTGAGATACATGTGGAACTGCCTGCACCTTTCACCATTTATCTTTGCAATGAAAGGGGCCACAGGCTTTTTTAAAAAAAAAACAAAGAAGCTGGGAATTCAGGGGAACTCGTAGGCTGTGGCAACGGATCATTATAACATTATTACATGATAGCACCTACCAGTATATTGTTTTTTGGGTGGGTGGGACCCTGAAAAAGTCCTCTGGCTGCACGGCCAGGAAAATGGCAGCTGCAGTGGGCTGCCTGTGAAGGAAAATGGCACTGATGTGGGTGAAACCTTCAAAAAGATACATCTTCCCGCACAGCCGAACTTGGGTCCCGGTCACACGAGCAGGATACTGGCCGCTGAAGGGAGGCAAATTAGAGCTGGAGCAATAAGATGTGCGGTAGCACTATCAGACGGGTCCTGGAGATGCCACGCAGATGCCGATAGCCGGCGATAACACAGCGATGTTGAAGCGCATCAAAGGGTCTTGTGCATGCGCACTCTTATGTTGCTTCGCATACTGTGGAGTCTTGGAAAAAACACATCCAGTGCAACAGGATGCATGCACGTGCCGGATGCACCGGATTGACTCCGCTTCCGCGATCCGATACTTGCCTGTGACCCATGTTTTTCGATTGCCACTACCCTTTTGCTGGTACTTTTTAAATCCACTTCTTTGGGACGACACTACGGGTTGGTGATGGGTGCGCTACACTTCCCAGATGTTGCCATACGATCGCGCCCGGTTGAATGCGCCCTCAACCCGTCGGTTTCACGGGGCAAATCCTCCCGTGTGACCAGGGCCTTGGACTGTTTTCTTTTAAAAAAAAAACAGCATAGCAAAGCAGGGTTAGGAAATTAGATTCAAAACAAGGAAGTCCTATCATGGTACCTTTAAGACTAGCAAGTGTGTCATCTTTAATTGTTTATTGTGCTATAGTTCATTGTTTCCAGTAGGGGTGTGCATTCTAAAATTCCCTAGCTGAAAATACACATAGAAACCACTGTTTTGGGTTGGTACCATGATTTTCTGGAACAGGTCTGGCACGAGATGTATTCTCCGGTCAGTATTTGTTTCATATATTATATATTTTTACTGTCTTGCCTTGTGTCCGATGCATAGTTGATTAATCTTCTTCTGAATTTTGACAAATATGTATCGATGTTATGAACTTAATTTTAATCCCATCCTTTTAAATAATACTATTATTAATACTTTGTAAACATTTTTATCACGGGGTTCTTCTATTATTCGTATTTAATGCAAAATTATGTTTTTATAGACACCCCCCCCCTGACTAAGCCTGCACAGTGAAACTTATAGGGGCTTCGTATAAAGAAGAAGAGTTGGATTTGGCATTTTTTCCCTTTTGGCTCTCAATGTGAACAAGTTTCAAAGATTGCAGGGATGGTGGGGAGGTTTCTTGCAAAGGAAGCCTTCTTTCCAGCGTGAAAGGCAAAAACAGACCAAAACAAGGAAGGATGGCGAACACAGAGTTTTCGATGGAAATAGAATTATTTAAATTGTCAGTGAGCCACTGTAACATTATGTTTTAAAAAATGGATGCAGACAGGAATAGTTCTTTTAAACACCAGTGGCGGTTGCCATTTCCCCCGATAGGAATTGGTGGGGAGAAGTGCTCCTGCATCAAAAGGCACCACCTTCGGGGGTCTGTAAAATCAACCCCCTTTGTCCATTCTGCTTAGAAGTGGCTTTGGATTAGAGGGAGGACGATGTTCTGTGCAAATGTGGTGCTATTAAGACCCTCAAATCCATTCCCCATCGAATGCATGTTCATACTGTACTCCCCACTTAGGGTTGCCAGTTCCAGGTTGGGAAATACCTGGAGATTTTGGGGGTGGCTGTTATGTATTGGAATGTGAATCTGGGCTATACATTCCTATGTTAAGCTTGATTTCAAATGTGGCTCTTCAGCTGTGGCATTACTATTGGCTGGTTTCTAAGAAACCTCTGTACAGAACCAATCATCTTGTAAATATGTTGCAAAGAGGGAACATTCCTGATTGGCCTTTATCCCTGTGTTATGATTGGCCTTTATCTCTGTGTTGTGATTGGCCTTTATCCCTGTGTTATGATTGGCCTTTATCTCTGTGTTGTGATTGGCCTTTATCTCTGTGTTGTGATTGGCCTTTAGCTAACTGTGGGTGTGGCTTTGACAGCCCGGGAGAGTTGTGTGTTCCTGAGTTGAAGTCTTGCTGTTAAATAAAGCTGAAATCGCTTTTTGCTGAATCCTGTTGTTGAGTCTCATACTTAACAGTGGCGCCTGGAGAGGGTGAGATTTGGGAAGGGGAGGGACTTCAGCAAGGTACAACGCCATAGAGTCCACCTTCCAAAGTGGCCATTTTCTCCAGGTGAACAGATCTCTTGTCGCCTGGACATCAGTTGTAATCCCAGGAGATCTCCACCCACCACCTGGAGGCTGGCAAACCTATCCCCACTCTATAAGAGGAAACTCAATCCTATCAGGTCCAAAAGAAGGTGAAGCACCATATGAGAAACTCACATCATGCATTCTTTTTTATTAAATCAGTGGTACTCAGTCTGCAGCTCACAGACAGCCGCGTTCACAATTACCGTCAACCAAAAGAGCCACATTTACTCCCACCCCAGGCCTGAGGCCTGCATCTTAGGGAGTCTGAGGCTCAAAGCTAACCCATTCCTCTGCCAGCTGTTTCCAGGCAGGAATAACCTTCCAACTACAAGCCCGCTTTCCAGATATATGGGGCATGTGCTACATTGGTGCTCAGAACAGCCACGGTAGCATATCAAAGAGCCACACATGGCTTTTTGGGCACTAGTGAGTATCACTTTTTTCAATGTTTAAGTACATTATAGTTACAACATTTGTGTCTCGTGAGAAGTCTCTACCAAAGAAGCGGGAGTGAAGACACCCAGAAAGGCCCTAGCTGCTAAGAAGGAGCAATAACTCCATATTTAGTGCATTGGCTTTGCATGCAGAAGGTCCCAGATTCAATCCCCAGCTCCTCCAGTTAAATGGATCAGGTAGTAGGTGATAAAATTAGGGATGCCAGCCTCCAGGTGAGGTCTGGGGATCCCCTGGAATTACAGTTCATCTCCAGACTACAGAGATCAGTTCCCCTGGAGAAAATGGCTGCTTTGGAGGGTGGACTCTATGGTGTTGCATCCCACTGTGATCCCTGTCCTCCTGTCACGGATCGAGTGCGGGGCCAGAGTAGAGCGAGGAAGTCAAGGCATAGTCCAAGGTCAAGAGCCAGGCAAACCAACCAACCGGGAAAAACCCTTTGGGTTAGTTGCTGTAGATTATCTACAGCAACTAATGAACTCCGCCCCTGAAAGATTTCGACAACATACTACTCGTTGGGTTTTTTGGTTTGAGCTACTCTCCAAGGACATCACTGAGCTCAACATTTCACCCTATGATATGAGAACATATTTTATTAAAGAAGCTCATTAAAAAGTCCTGCATTCTTTTACTGCTGGGAATTTTTTTTAAATCAAATTCGGTATTCATGTAGAGAGAGAAAATGTCAGTGAAAGAGATAAATGACAGAAGCAAGCATCCTAACAGTGTAGGTCTCGTTAACCTTCACAATTTGCTAGTAAAATGTTCCTTGAGAGTGGATGTTAATATCCACAGACTCCTTTAATAAGAAACTGAACTCACATTTGAGTACACAGCATGGCCGATTTCTCACACAGCACTTACCACTGGTTTTCGTCAGAGTTTTCTGCCCCGGATCGTTTTTGTCAATTTCACACTGTAGCCTTTGCGGCGCAGTCTGCCCCGGATCCACTCTGGGGGTTTCATTTTCCCATTACAGCCTTGGCGTGGCTTCCTGCAATCTATCTCCTCCCACTCCCCCTCACCCTCCAAACCCCTCCCATCCTCCTTCCAATCCCCCTCTTTTTAAAAAACGCATGCTCAATCACGTTATGTCATTATTTCACAATAGAGGAAATGATCAGGTATCATGTGGCACATCTCAGCTTTCTAATTGGACATAGGACACAGGTATGGATCCGATAAGGACCTGAAGGTAATGGTGTCCGGTGTTCTTCTTCATCCCACAATGCAGTCTGTCTTCCTTCCTGGTCACTTTTTTCCCACCACTGACTCTTCAAAACGATTGGTCACCAGAGTGACTGCAACGCATTGATTGGCCAAATGCACTCCTTTATTTCCAGGGGACAGCTGAAGCTATTGTAATGGAGTGCAGGAGATCTACACAAAACAGTTGCGGGGGGGAGGGGTTGTAGCAATCCAGGCAGCACCATAATAGCCTTCTGCTACCTGGCTTACCACCCCACCCAGTATTGAGCTCTCGTATTTTATGAACTGAGCCCCTTTGTTTCCAGGGGGCCTGCAACCACACATATGTGGCAGTGATGTCTGCAGATCGGCCAGAAACAGTTGCGGGGGGGGGGGAACAATCCTGGCAGCACATTTCCACACAGAAGACTTGCATGAAATGCCTCACAGTGGCAGACAACATCCATCCCATTGGTATGATGGGATGATATAATGACACCATTCTAAAACAACAACAACAAAAAGGAGGAGGCTGGGCTGATGGGCTTTGAGGAATATAGTTGCGGGGGGAGGGGGGTTGTAGCAATCCTGGCAGCACATTTCCACATAGAAAACTTGCATGAAATGCCTCACAGTGGCGGATAACATCCATCCCATTGATACGATATGTCGGTATAACGACACCATTTTAAAACAACAACAAAAAAGGAGGAGGCTGGGCTGATGGGCTTTGAGGAATATAGTTGCGGGGGGGGGGGTTGTAGCAATCCTGGCAGCACATTTCCACATAGAAAACTTGCATGAAATGCCTCACAGTGGTGGACAACATCCATCCCATTGGTACGATATGTCGGTATAATGACAACATTTTTTTTTTTAAAAAAGGAGGAGGGTGGGCTAATGGGTGTGGAAAAAATGGGGAGGGGGGAAGGTGGGCGGGTATGATTTACTGCGAGGCAACAGGAACTCCTGGGAATCAAGGATCACGCTGATCTGGAGCACATGGGGGGAAGCTCCGGGCCAAAAGGCAGCAGCGGGTCAAATGGTGTGAAATTGACCAAATGCACCAGATGAAACAGAGGGCTGACTCCGGCACAAAGTCTTGTGTCTGTCACTGCTCTTTGCTAAAGGGACAATCTTGCTGAGGACACTTTGGCTTGGATTGAACAGCTATTGAAAGGCACCTTCTGGACCAGAAATTATTATCAGTGAAATATCACTTGGCATATGACTGGATCTTGGGAGGCCTCATTTATACCTTCATTTAGGGTTGCCAACCTCCTGCTGGTTGCTGGAGGTCTCCCGCTATAACAACTGATCTCCAGGTGATAGAAATCACTTTACCTGGAGAAAATGGCTGCTTTAGAAGATGGACTCTATGGCATTATACCCCACCCTCCTCAGGCTCCACCCCCCAAATCTCCAGGTATCTCCCAGCCCAGAGCTGGCAACCCTACTTTCATTCTATGCCTAGTAATTTCACTCTGGAACAATCCCTTTCTGGTCCATTTTGTATCCATGCGGTATAATTGTATTGCATTATGATATAAGCCAATATGTTCCTCATTGTGTTTGAATGCTGAAGAAGGCCCTAACAGGCCAAAATGCATCAGGCCAAGTCCATTGGCTCTTGTGTATATATGATTTTGGAATTTTTACATGAGGTCTGAATGTAGGCTTAGCCAGTGACGAGCAGGCCCCAAATCTCCCCAGGGCTACAAGGAGACACATGAGCATCAGGGAGCCTGGGAGCTGGCCCAACCAATCTGGTCACTTCCCTTTGGTGCTGGGCCCACCTCTGGGATGAGGCAGGACATGCTGGGGTGGGGCTTGAGGGAGGTCATTAGTCCTAGCCCCAGGAGTGGTAATGGGGGTGGGGAGGCAAGTTGAGTGGAAGGAAGGGGTGGGGAGCAGCCTCACTGCCTCTGCCCCCATGATTGGGTCAGGCCAGGGGCCTGATGAGCAGGGATGGGATTGGGCCCTGGGACCTATAAAAGGAGGCTCCAAGGTCAAGCTTCCTGCTTGGAGGTGAGCCTGGGAAGGTTGAGGTACCAGGTGGTGTCACCTCCTCTCCTTGCCATTCCAAGACATGGGTGGAGCCTGTCCCAACAGTGACCAGAACAGCTAAAAATGAGCCGGTGGGGGGGCTAGTGGGCCATGAGGGAGGAACCTCACAGAATGTTAAGAACTGATGAAAGAGTCAGTTTAGAAAGTGAGTTGTCTTGACAGTTGTAGAAAGTACCATTATGTACCATTAATGAACGGCTACACTATGCCCTGTATACTTCACCACACACAATGCAATAATATATGGTTTAACTATTAAGTATGTAACTATAACTTTGTAGATTACCATCGAACACGTAAGGCTGTCTATCCCTGCCACTATTAGAATCATAGAGCTGGAAGGGACCTCCAGGGTCATCCAGTCCAACACTCTGCACAATGCAGGAAATTCACAAATATCTCCCCCTCCACACCCACAGTGACTGCTGTTCTGTGCCTAGAAGATGACCAAAAACCTCCAGGATCCCTGGCCAAACCGGCCTGGAGAAAAAATGCTTCCTGACCCCAAAGTGACAATCAGCATTTCCTTGGGCATGTAAGAAAGGGCCACGAGAACTAAGCACTGATGCAACCCTTCCTGCTCTCCCTTCTCGTGATCTGCCTAAGTTCACAGAATCAGCATTGCTGTCAGAGGGCCATCTAGCCTCTGTTTGAAAACCTCCAAAGAAGGAGAGCCCACCACCTCCCAAGGAAGCCTGTTCCACTGAGGAATCGCTCTGTCAGGAAGTTCTTCCTAATGTTTAGCCGAAAATTCTTCCGATTTAATTTCAACCCATTGGTTCTGGTCCAACATTCTGGGGCAACAGAAAATAACTCTGTACCACCCTCTATAAGACAGCCCTTCAAGTACTGTTAAATCTTAGCTGATCCTTGTGTCTGGAGTGAGGGACAGGGCTTTCCTCTTTACCTTTCAGTGTGAGGAATGGGAGGTTGGGGGATAGGGTGAAATTGTCAAGGTGTGCAAAGGAGGGGCAGCTGGCCACCCTATGTGGAGCACAAACTGGCGGCATCTTTGCCAGAAACAGGAGCTCAAGGTCTGTTCTCAACTTGAAGTGGACAAAACAACATCACCACCTTGGGCGTGAAGAGATGTCGGTTTGGTACCGGTTGTTGCTTAACAGGAAGCAAGTTTCAATGTCTGGAATCTACAAATCTGTGGGTATGTCTTTTTCAGGAACAGAAATTAATAAAGAAAGCATCAGCAGTTTTATTTCTGATGGCATATGAATATATAGTTTGCAGTCGGCTGTCATGGGGGGGGATGGTATTTTGGGGGGGAAATTAGAGGAAAGTAAGAGGGCCTCATCCTCACAGAGAGGGTAAGCTTATGTCTAGGTCTGCTGCCACAAAGACCATTTGCTCCACCGTGGCTCTCAAAATGGAGTGTGGTTTTTCAGAGCATTCATACTATCCCTTCCTCCAATTTGTTTCCTCCTGTCTCCTTCCATGGTTTCTCCTTGATGTCTCCCCAACCAGCTGTGCTCCATCTTTCTGGAAAGCTTGGAATCAGAATGGAGTTCCCCACACACATAGTGGATGGGAAGGTGCAGATTTCTGAACTTCCCTGTCCACATCTGGCTCCATTTTCCTTCCATATCCTCTTGTATCTGCCACTCTCTACCACTGCTATCGGCAGACTTCTTGACAACTTTTTAAAAATTAGATATATCACTATAGCATCATAACACTATAGCCATAGAGTTACACACAACTAATTTTTAAAAAAACATGGCAAGAAATACTCCAGCAGTGACAGGTGGGGGAATGGCGGGATTAAGGGATACCATGAAAAACACCCCAGTGTAGATCAATTGCCGCTGTGAATATCTCCACATTTTCAGTGGTAATGAGTGTACAATGGGGGTTTGTCCCCAGGTGGAAGCAGCCTAAGTGATAATATTTCAGACTGCCGAGAGTACTCACATACTTATGGAATGCTCCCCCGTTTTTACACATAGATATCTAGCATGTCAGGGACTTTCTCCCTGACAGTCTAGTTTTCTATGTGAGCCCACCCATAGGTTCATCACCTCAGGGAAAACCTGGCCTAGATTTTTCAGCTAATTCTGCTTGCGTGAACATCCTGAGGTAACTTTCTTACATAAAATGCCTTGCATTCTCCAGATCAGAAATGGAACAGACTCCCCTCACATGAGTGGACAACAGGTATACCATGGAGATCTCTATCTCTTTCTTGTGATGCTCGCCAAGAACTAAACACCTCAGTGAGATAGCTGCTATTCTGTTGGTTTCTTCAGGCACATCGGACAAAACCCAAGATGGTTAGAGTGCTGATTAGGATCTAGGAGACCTGGGTTCAATTCCCCACTCGGCTGTGGAAGCTCGCTGGGTGACCTTGGGCCAGTCACACTCTCTCACCACAACTGCCCTCACAGGGCTATTGTAAGAATAAGAGGCAGGAGGAGGAGAGAATGGTGGTGCAAGCAGTTGGGTCCCCAGGGGGGAGAAAAGTAAAGTATATATACAAATAAATAAAATAAAATAAAGCAATAGAGTAACAAAATACAGACATTACGTCAGGGTGTCCACAGTGTGGTTCCCAAGGGTGCAATGGTGCCTGCTGACCCCTTTCCTGCCACCCACCAAATGATTTTAGAAAATGGGCAGGGCCAGGTGGGGGGTTTTCCCAGCAAAGCTTTTGATTGGCTGTGGAGGTTTGTAAAAATGTTTCTTCAGCAGCTGCCACAACAACGCTAGCCATTTAGTGTAGTGGTTACGAGTGCAGACTGTAATCTGGAGAGTCAGGTTTGATTCCCCACTCCTGCACATGTACCCAGATGGGTGACCTTGGGCCAGTCACTCACAAGTTCTTCCAGAGCTGTTCTCTCAAGAGCAGTTTCTGTCAGAGCTCTCTCAGCCCCACCTACCTCACAGGGTGTCTGTTGTGGGGGAGGGGAATGGAAGGGGATTATAAGCTGCTCTGAGACAAAGGAGTTCCTGCTACAAAAAAAGCCCTGGGTTTTGACAACAAACAAGGTAAACAGAATAAGAAGCAAAAGGTGGGTGTGGCTGGATGACCACACTTCTGGTAACATGGGGGTGTGGCCTAATAGGCTAATAAGCTGTGCTGTCAGGGGTGTGGCCTAATGTGCTAATAAGTTTCTGCTGTTGGGTGTGGCCTGTTATGCTAATGAGTTCCTGCTGGGCTTTTTCTACAAAAAAAGCCCTGGACACGATCATCCTTTCAGTTATACTGCAGACACGCTTCTGACTTTCCAGCAAGAGAACACTATGAAATCTAGCATTTGGATACATATCATCAATGGAGGAGGCATATGGGGGGAAAGATACCACTGCTTTATGAAAAGTTATATACTGCTTTGAAGTATGGGTGCACTACATAGAGAAGGTTCAGTGGGAAGATCCACCTGTGAAGGGTAGCTACTGGCTCGTGTCTGTGATGTATTCCAAGTTAGATGGAAATGTATTGCTGTTAATGTGGAGGGTGGGCGTCCTTTATGAAGCAGAGAGATTGACTAGAGATGGGCAAGACTGACACCTGAACTGGTGTTTGAGTAGTTGCTCTGTACATCTGATGTACAACTTGTAGAATTAAGCTCACACTGTGGGTGAAGAGTTCAGGCAGATCTTGCTATAAGGAAGATCATCTTACCTTTTCCTGTTTATGACCTAAGAAGGAAATAAATCTATGTCTTATCATCCTTCATTTCCTTAACACGTCCACACTGAGGCTACCACGTACTGCAGATATGCCTCATACGTATGAGCAAACGTTCCATTTGCATTTGTTTATATGTATGTATGTGTTTATATGTTTTTATTGAACTATCTGGGGTATTAATTTGAATGCCATTTCGATGTCCAGATGTGTTAATGATTTCGGTTTTACTTCTCTGCATCTTGACGTTTGTTTATATGTTCTATTCACAGTATATGATTTTGTGTTCAATCAATGCAGTATTTATAGGTACAATGTACGTCATCTCAGCCATGATCTGGATGGCCCAGGCTAGTCCGATCTCATCAAATCTTGGAAGCTAAACAGGGTTGGCCCTGTTTAGTATTTGGATGAAGATCACCACAGAAGTCCAGGGTCAAAGCAACTGAAAACCGCCTCTGAATGGGTCTTGCCTTGAAAATCCTATGAGGTTGCTGCAAGTTGGCTACCACTTGATGGCACATTCCACCACCATCATTTTAAGGTATAATATACATCCAGGGCTCTTTTTGTAGCAGGAGCTCCTTTGCATAATGGGCAACACACCATTAATGTAGCCAATCCTCCAACATCCTACACATGTTCATAGCCTGGAGAACTACACAAGATAATTGACTCAGCCCTACCCCACCTTCCAGGGTAGCAATAAATGACTTGCCCATCAGTTTACTGCTCACCTCGACATAGAGAGTACTCCATCTTTCTGTGTTATACCTCTGAGGATGCCAGTCACAGCAACTGGTGAAACGTTAGGCCCTACAATGCCAAGACACAACCTGGAAACTAATTCTCCAAGAGTTTACAGTAGCCCCTGTAAGAAGAGCTTTGTAAGCTCTTGGAGGATTGGCTACATTAGGGGTGTGTTGCCTAATATGCAAAGGAGTTCCTGCTACAAAAAGAGCCCCATTTAAATCCATTAAATACATACATAAATGTCCAATGCTGATTAACTGAGGCACAAATAACATTGAAACGTGCATCCACTTTATGGGAAATATTTGGTGTGAGGAAACAGAAAGTGGTATAACATGAAGAATCATGGGTCCGATTTGCACAGGGGAGAAGCAAAACTGATTTGGGGGACAGGAATAAGAAATCTGAACTCATCCCCGATACCCTCCAGAGCATATTAGTGTTGCTTAGGAAGCAATTGACACCATGAACCACAAGCCGGTTAAACTGGAAAACCACAGGCTTAAAGGGGATTGAATGGAGTGAAATCCAAGTGCAGGGGCAGTCTGCAGGAGAACTGTCCAAATCCACCTCTGATATTCAACCAATTGTTGGAGGCTATTATGAAAGATCGGCCTAAACAATATGTTGTTGAAGGCTTTCACGGCCGGAGTTCATTAGTTGCTGTAGATTTTCCAGGTTGTGTGGCCATGGTCTTGGCATTGTAGGACCTGACATTTCGCCAGTAGCTGTGACTGGCATCCTCAGAGGTATAACAGAGAAAGATGGAGTACTCTCTGTGTCAAGGTCAGACACCTTGACACAGAGAGTACTCCCTTTTTCTCTGTTATACCTCTGAGGATGCCAGTCACAGCTACTGGTGAAACATCAGGTCCAACAATGCCTAGACCACGGCCACACAACCCAGAAAATCTACAGCAACTAATCGGCCTAAACCTTTGTTTTTACTGAGCGCAATCTGAGCCTTCAACATAAACTCTGAATTATCAACAGCCACGCATTGTAGCTAGATCTTTTTTAAGCACTTCGCTGGGAAGAATTGGATCAGAGGTGGCAGGAACCTATAAAACCTAGGCCCTATTTAAGAAATATAACATCGATAGTTTTAAAAAGGCAGAGAGTCTGCAGAAAAACCTGCTGTTAAGTGTTCTTTATTAAAAATGAAAATTCTATTGGATTTGGTGAGGTTCATTCTCTCAAACTCCCTCCCCCCTCCAAGTTAAGGGTGTGTTTAAACTAGAAGCCCGATTACCCTCCCTGAAGTCAAACAAGCCTTGTTTTCAAGTGATAGATTTTAAAGCAGAGAAGGAAACTGGCATCAGGAATAATGTCATTTGCAGTGCTTATATTAATTTAAAAAACCAACTGACAAACCAAAGACCACTTTGGAATATTGACTTGGATTGTCAGGACTGTGGTTGTAAATATATTTCCCTGTACTGCAAACGCAGGTGGAATGTAGTTCCAAGCAAATGGGTTTAAGATTTCTTTGTTAGCTAAACAGCTTAAACAGTAGGAAGTAGGTCTGCAAATAAAACCAATGCTTTCCAGGGGCATTCCCAGGTATGAATGTGTCGTGGATAATGTTTTTCTCTTGCAAGTGGTAGAGCTCTCCCTGATCCAGCACCAATGACACTGAGTCATCCTAACGGAATTGGTACATACATTCAGGATAACCCTTCTCAATTGTCAAAAATTTTGGCAGTCCTGCTTTGTGTACTGGGATAATGTGCTATGTGCAATCCTCCTAATATGTGCGGTTGCCATTTTGTGTGAATAGGGCAAGGTATTTTTCAGCTTCAGGACAGATGATCAGTGTAACATTCCAGCTCTGTAGAGGCTCCTCCCTCCCTCTCCCCTCCTCCTGTCATTTGCAACAAGTCAGTGAGTGGTGAAGACCACCAGGTTTATTCAGAGGGCTGGTGTTATGCAAAGGTAGACTACTCCTTTGTGCCCCAAATCCTGCCACCCCCATTATTCTACCTCCAAAGGCCCTTGATGTGGGGGGGACACCAAGCTGGGAGAAAGATGGAGCATATTCTGTCACCGGGAACTTGAAGAGGGGTGCTCCACAATCCCCAGATTTAAAGCAAGGAACACTAAGGAATGCATTATAGAATTCTCCGGCAAGCCACAACTCTTCATATGCTGGGGAGCCTGCAGTT
This sequence comes from Gekko gecko, assembly GCA_029375565.1. NCBI lineage: Eukaryota > Metazoa > Chordata > Lepidosauria > Squamata > Gekkonidae > Gekko > Gekko gecko. The sequence continues at coordinate 31,684,705 of JAPDNY010000007.1, forward strand.
GGTTATGAGACCCCCTGCAGTGTATATCTGTATCAAAAACATGCTTTCAATCACCTGCTATTCTTATTTATATGGCACTGTCATTGAGGTTGGTGCTTTAGGGAACACAAAAAGATGGGCTTCTAGTCTCAAAACTACGGTTGCCAAACACTGAGATCCCTTCCCTTCCCTTCCCTTCCCTTCCCTTCCCTTCCCTTCCCTTCCCTTCCCTTCCCTTCCCTTCCCTTCCCTTCCCTCCCTCCCCTCCCCTCCCCAAACTCTGCTCTCCCCAGACTCCCCCACTCCGCAAGTATTACTCAACATGGAGGATCTAGCAGTCTAACACCTAACTGAAGAGAAGCAAAGATAGAGGTGGCAATGAAGAGGGGAAGAACAGGTGTTTGTTCCAGTTCCATGTGCTTAGAGGGAAGTGGGGGGGGGGTTTGTGCCAGAGGCTTCATAGAAAAGGTGGGTTTTGACAAGTGTTTGTTTTAAAAAACAAACAAACCAAGATAGTCACTATCACAGACGTTTTGCAGTGCAGTTCCAGGTATAATGAAAAATCCAGGGAGAAAAGGTAGAATGAAGATGAAGGTACAAAGCAGTTGGTTCTCTGCTTCTCTGACTGTGTTGGGCTTGCCACACTGGCCTCTGGGTGTGATGGGGTCCTCTGGCTTGAAGCTGGTCCTGTTGTTCTTGTTGGTTCTGTTTGCATTTGGAAGGCTTTTGGCCAGTGGCCACTAGCTCTTGTGTTTGGTTGTTGGCTTTGCCCTGGAGAAAGCATGTTTCCCCCCCCATAAGAAACAATGGAAACAAGTAGGATGAATGGGTACACCTTGTTCAAGAGCCCATAGAATTGGACCCCTTGGATCACCAATTTGCTTTAGTGGACAGGCAGCACTAGGTCCCCTGCAGTTCTGGTGTAATTCGCTTATAAAACAACCACTCCAACTCCCCCCCCCCATAAAGCCTCCCACAGAAAATAATGATAGTGGTGGAACGTGCCATAAAGTCGTAGCTGACTTACAGCAACTCCATGAAGTTTTCAAGGCAAGAGACAATTGGAGGTGGTTTGCCCTTACCTGTCTCTTTGTAGCAACCCTGGACTTCCGTGGTGGCCTCCTATCCAAATATTAGCCAGTGCTGACCTTCCAAGAGCTGATGAGATCGGCCTAGCCTGGCCCACCCAAGTCAGGGAATAGTAAAGGTAAAGGTTCCCTTGCTCGAAAGCCAGTCGAATCCGACTCTAGGGTTACGGTGCTCATCTCCGTTTCAAAGCCGAAGAGCCAGCGCTGTCCGAAGACGTTTCCGTGGTCATGTGGCCGGCATGACTAAACACCAAGGTGCACGGAACACTGTTGGAATAAGGGAATAAGGGAGCCCAAATAATTCTGGAATGCTGGGGAAAAACCTGAACCCAAATCCCAGAACAGCATCAGAAGGCCTGAATACCAGTATTTATGCATCCACTCCAAAAACAGTCCCTACTCTTCTTCACATCTGAAAAATATCCCCTCCCCACACAGGTGCACATCCTAATTTCTAACTTCACTGAAGTCAGTGGGCTTAGAAGAGTGTAATGGTTTAGGGTTACATCAAAAGTGACCCTCATGTTTGTTTTAACCCAAACCCACACCATTACATAGCCTCACTGCCTTCCCCATCACACACACACACACACACTTACCTCTGCTGCAGACATAACAAACCTAACATTGGTGCTGTCATCTTGGTGAAAGGTAAATGAGTCATCTAACCACATGAATCACAATCCCAAGAAATAGACAACATTGTTGAATAAGTACAAGTCTCCCCAACTTTTTAAGGATCATGTTGAGCTCCTGATTTAAGGGCAGAAGCAGAATTGGGGGGGGGGTTAGCATAGCCAGTCATTCGAAAGGGTTATTTTAAAATCACACATAATTTTTTAGTAAAAATGGACATACAAAAACTCTGAATTTAAATTTTTAGCAATGCAGCTGATAATGTCACCAGGGGTTTGGTCACTGTGTGACACAGAGTGTTGGGCTGGATGTGCCATTGGCCTGATCCAACATGGCCTCTTTTATGTTCATTTTAAAAAGTCCATGAGGCAGCGTGTTGAGGTGGTAGTAGTGACTGAAACATTATATTGATCTAGGCATTACACAGAGCACACAGGTTGAGGTGCAGGTTCTCCTCAGTTTCCAAGTACACAATTTTCGATTAGGATTCGGATTGCAGCGGTTGTGCTGAGGGACTTCGGCCTACACCTTCATGTCGTGTTCCTGAACTGAAGTGGTCTGCAGAGATACTGTTTGGCCTTCTGAGGAAACTCATCTGTTCTTAAACTACATGTGGGGGAATCACTTCTAGAATGTTCCCTTACCTTCAACATTACCTACAGACAGTAAACCAGCACAGAATAGCTTAGAATTTTTCTCCTCGAAATGCTACTTTTCTTTACGATGTATGTTTTTTATGTCAAGCAGCACAATTGACCTGTAGTTTGAAGTGGCTGAAGTCCACTTTGCCTCCTCAGCCTTCCACTACCCCTGCATGTGCAGACTAAGGAATTACTCAAGACATCTCAGAGCCTTTGAATTTCTGGTTATCCCTCTCATTATACTTTCTTCTCTCATAGGACTCTTTCCTTGCTCACTCCCACCATTAAACAGGGTCTCATGAAGTGGCATCCAAAACACAGCAAATCCCTCTCTGAATGGACTGTAAAGTATTGGCTGTAATTATGAAGAGCAATTATGGACTGCTAGACAAGCTGATGGCTGCTAGCTTAGGCAATGTCAAATAAAGGATTAGACAAATTTATTGAGGGAAGTCCTATCAACCGCTGTTAAGTATCTCTGAAAGCCAAGGAGTGCTCACTCTACTGTACAGATCACACCATCCATACAATGGGGCCTGGCATGGCCAGAGTTCTGCAAACCCAGGAAACCACTCCTCCTTCAAACACATATCTTGAAGAAAAAAAAAACAATTTGTTAAAAAGAGGAGGGGGAAATCCCTAAATCATTAAGTGATGTCTGCAAAACTGGAGTTTGAGCATCATTTTGAGTTATCGTAGCAACACAAAATGGTACCCAACACAGGAAGTGGTACAGGCCACGACGGATCATGAGGAGGAGGTGACGATAAAGCGGGAAAGGCACTGGGTAGAAACATGGGGAGCTGACTTCATGCCAGGCGTGGGAGTTTCTAGTATCTGGAAAGAAAGTTGTACTGACTGGTCAGATCTACCAAGGCTGCTCTTATGTTCTTCCATCTGGAATGGAAACCACGTGTTAGACACTGCAAGGAATGTGAGAACTTTGTGGCTTCAGCATGGCATCAGCCCACAACTTCCTTCTGAGCCAACGTGCATCAATTGTCCCTCCTTTACAGAAAAGCCACAATCATATTAGATTTCATTTACTCTTCTTCAGAACTCAAGCCTGAGATAGGGTTCTGAAAGGAAACTTTACACCTACATATGTGAAAACACCGCAGACCAGCTAGCACCACAAGAGGCTCTAAGGCACAAGCAAGACTTCGTTTGTGCACAACAACTAAAAGTAAAAACAAGAGTACCAGACAACATGAGCAGAATGCATTTCTTGCAATAATGAGTGAACTTATCAGGGTTTGGAGAATGTGTTTCCAGCTAAAGGTATGACTCCAAGAAGGACTCAAATATGGTTCCCTCTCTTTTTAGAAATCAAGCACTGAAACAGGAACAACTATTTGTATATGATAAAAAGTTTCATTCTTGATTGAAAGCCTCTAATTGGTTCCAGTAGAAAGTCTGGCTGATCCCCCGAATACACTGAGAGCTAGTGTAGCACAGTTGCCTAAGTAAATTCATCTGTAAGCCATAAGGCCCCTGGTTCAAATCTCGCCAGTGCCAAAGAAGAAGAAAATATTTATACCCTGCATTTCTTTACCTTAAAAAGGTAAAGGTTCCCTTGCTCGAAAGCCAGTCGAATCCGGCTCTAGGGTTGCGGTGCTCATCTCCGTTTCAAAGCCGAAGAGCCAGCGCTGTCCGAAGACGTTTCCGTGGTCATGTGGCCGGCATGACTAAACACCAAGGTGCACGGAACGCTGTTACCTTCCCACCGAAGTGGTACCTATTTATCTACTTGCAATTTCTTGCTTTCGAACTGCTAGGTTGGCAGGAGCTGGAACTAGAGACAGGAGCTCACCCCGTCATGCGGCACCCGGGTCTCGAACTGCTGAACTACTGACCTTCCACAGCCTGCAGTTCAGCGTCTTAACCACTTGAGCCACCGTAGTCCATTTCTTTACCTTAAGGAGTCTCAAAAACAACTTACAATCACATTCCTACAAATCCTACATTGCATTAAAAAATGCAAGTACAGCTTCAAACTAACTACAACACATTATGCAATGTTTTGTTACAGTCCCCGCTTGTCTATATACTATTACCAACCTGTGCCCCCCCCCCCCATCTGTGGATATCTAAATCAATGGATTGGGGGTATAGGAACGCTAAGGAGAATTTTTTTTCTGCAAAAAAACCTCGGTTCCATGCTGGGCCCAGTGGCAGCGGCTGTGCAGCCCAGGAGCTTCTCTGGGCCTGGTGGTGGTGGTGGTGGTAGCTCAAGGAGAGCACAGGGGCCGTACCAGGCGTAGTGGTGGCAGCAGTGCTGCCCAGGGCTCTGTGCTGGCCTGGTGGCAGCAGCTGCAAAACCGAAGAACCAAGTTGGGGCTGGTGGCAGCAGCGCAGCCCAGAGAGAGCATGGGGCCCATGCCAGGCCCTGGGGGCAGTTGCCAAACAGCTCGGGACTCTACACTAGGGATGCTAAACTCCAGATGAGACCTGGGGATCCCCTGGAATTAAAGTTCATCTCCAGACTGCAGAGATCAGTTCCCCTGGAGAAAATGGATACTTTGGAAGGTGGACTCTATGGCCTTGTACCCCACTAAGGTCCCTGTCCTCCAGGGGCTCCATCCCCAAATCTCCAGGAGTTTCCCAACCTGGATCTGGCAACTCTACCCCCCCCAATCCCATTGGTGGCCAGAGGGGACCTAGCAACCCTACTCCATGCTGGTAAGTTGCTGGTAAAAAAAAAACTGGAAAAGCCTGGTCGGATGGAGGGATGCATGGCTATTGCTGAGGCAGGGAACCTGTGGGTGAACCTGTCATGTGGAAGTCCTGTTGCCACTGCACTGCATCAACAGCCACGCCAGCAATGGGGAGACCCAGTTTTAGAAAGCACTGGAAAGCACTGAGGCTTTCTGATCTTTCCTAAAGGCCATTGCAAGGTCTTGGAAGTCCCCTTCTCTTTTCCAGACATGGAATCATTCTATATCTTATTTTCATTTTTATTTTGTTTCAAGTTTTTAAAACCTCAGAAAACTTGGTTAAGCGTTGTGTTTATTTTGCATGACTCACAGCAAGTCAGGGGACATTGCCTATGGAAAGTAGAGATATGTACAGCTTGGAAACTGGAAAACTATTAGGGACCTAAAACACCCATGCAACAAATGGCAGATTTGGGTTTCATCCCAGAAGTTCTGGCTGTGCTCAGTGGCCATAACTGTCCAAGAAAGGAAGTCTTGTTGGTGCTCAGTGTTCCCAGAATGCATGTTGTGTTAATACTGGGGTTGCCAACCTCTAGGTGAGGCCTGAAAAACTCTCCGAATTACAATGAATCTCCAGACCACAAATATCAGTTCCCTCGGAGAAAAAGGCTGCTTTGGAGGTTGGGTTCTATGGCATTATACCCCACAGAGGTCCCTTCCCTCTCCATACCCCATCTTCCTCAGGCTGCATTCCCAAACCTCCAGGAATTTCCCAATCCGAAGTTGGCAACCCTAACTATCACACAAATTTACTGTGCACCATGCAATGCATAAGGCATCGTGCAGTGGTCAGAGTGTTGGGACTAGGTTCTAGGAGGCCTGGGTTCATATCCCCACTTAGCTATGCAAGCTTGCTGGGTGATTTTGCTCCCATCACCTACCTACCTCGCAGGGGTGTTGCAGTGAGGCCCAAATGGAGGAGGGGAGAACAAAGCCCCTCACCCTGAGCTCCTCGGAGGAAGGAAGGCTGGGATAAAAAAGTACGAGTCATTTCCAAACTATGCTGCTGCTGCTGTTGTTTTTTAACATAGCCATGCAACTTTCCAGGAGAAAATGCCGCCTACACAACCCTAAGAACATTTGCTCGGAGAGTAAGCTCTACCGAAGAGACCTGATTAGAGTAGACCTATTAGGATGTCAGTGTAAAGGACTTAATGCCAAATTATATCACCAAGCCGATTTAAACACCTATGATATTAACAAAATAAAAAGCACAACAAAATTATCAGCAGGAGTCACCTTTCTGAGATGCAGCATATTCTTTAGATACTTGGCTTGTTAAGCTGAAGTCTGACTCAGGTGGGTAGGTGTGTTGGTCTGAAGCAACAGAACAAAGTCTGAGTCCAGGGGCACCTTTAAGACCAACAAAGTTTAATTCTGGGTATAAGCGTTTGTCCGAAGAAGCGTGCATGCACACAGAAGCTTATACCCAGAATTAAATTTGTTGGTCTTAAAGGTGTCACTGGACTCATAGATCAAGTATGGTTGTGTGAGAAATCTGTCTGTCTCCCCCCACCACACACACACACATTATTATCTCACCCCGTATAAATACAGAAGAACTGAAACTAGCCTAAGTACGGTCAGTGGCTAACTCAGCAGTCCAAACAAGCGGGCAGGGCTGGTTGACAGTGCAGTGACTTGACACCGTTAATATAGGCTGGAGATTCCAGAGGTGGGTCCATTTTTGCTCCCTTTCCCTTCCCACTTTGTGCCACACAAGCAGAAGGAAAAATAACGGGGGGTTCATTTTGACTTTTTGTGTGTCGAAATGACTCCAGCCAGTCCTGGGGGCAGGGGAACCAAGGCAGTCTTACCTTCCCACAAAAACATGCCCGAAGCAGCTTTCATAAGGGCACACTACTGTAAAGCCCCGACCTGGATCTCAACAGATCTTTGCTGCTATGCAGGGTCACCAAGAAATTTCAGGGTTTCTATGCAGAGGAATGTAATAGCAAATCACCTTCCACTACTGTAGAACCCTGACCTGGATGACCCAGGCTAGCTTGATCTCCTCAGATCTCCGAAGCTAAGCAGGGCTAGTCCTGGTCAGTATTTGGATGGGAGACCACGAAGGAATTCCAGGGTCACTATGGAGAGGAAGGTAATGGCAAATCATCTCCCCTTGCTGTAGGGCCCTGAGCAGGCCCATAGCTAACGCAGGGCCCGTGGGGCCCGGCCCCCTCTCATTTCTTCTGGGCCACCTCCCTCCTGGGCTGTCCCCAAAGTGCCTCAACTCACCACCTGCACGCCACGCTGCTTCCAACCTGGTTGTGTGACAACTGAGCTTCTTGGGCACTCCAGAGAAGTGGAATCCTTCGTCCCCAGAGCTACCTTCCAACACTCCCCTCCCCTTTAAACTCAGCCAAATTGCCCCCAGCTCCTGCCGGCTCCTCTTCCTTACCCTCTCTTGACCACAGGACCAGTCTCTGTACTCCAGCCTGCATGTGCCTGCTTTAAAAACTGCCTGCCTCCCCCTGCTGCCCAAGTCCCCCCAACAAGCCCCATGGGAGTTTTTCTAATGGAGCCGCGGAGAGCGCGCACCAGAGGTGCCGAAGGGCAGCCCTTTACCTGCACTCTGAGCTGCCCCTGTGGCACACACTCCCTCCCGGCTTCCACAACCTTCGTGACTGGAGGCGATGCGCAAACTACCCTGAAGACCCTGGTTGCTGAAAAGCCTGAATAAAGAAGCTTCTCGTTGTGAGTTACTGCAGCATGCAGGAATGGACAGCTGGCTGACAGCTGGCTATTAAGCCCACCCGTGGCAGCAGAGCTTGCACCCCAGGTGGGCATGAAATGCAACCCCCCAAGACAACAGCATCTTTTTGGTTTTAGGTGTGCCTTCAGTTCTGATCCATGGAAAAAAGGACAGTGCCCCAAGTATCTTACATTCTGGAAGTTCTTGAAACTGTACAATTTAGGAGCAAACAAGAAACATCCCAATGATCTCCCATCCCTACACTTATGGTACAAAAAGTTATGGAACTTACACATAATGGAAAAAATATCCAACATAATGAATCCAACAAAATCTAAGGGCAAATATAGTGAATTTCCAATGATATGGCTACCGATCTTATCCCATCTAGTTTCTCAAGGAACAATACCAGAGATAATAGACACTCTTCATTTGTGGTAAATGTTGATATCAACACTAAGCTTATGAAAAATGCTGTCTTTTATGGTATTATGTACACTTATCCTGTAAACGATTGTTATTACTCGGTATTGGAATTTTGAAAATTGAATAAATTATACTGGGGGGAAAGAAACATCCCCAAACTCTGAATTATAGCTGGATGGAACAGCCATTAATGCTAACCCAACAGCAAGAGACCAACAGCTTTTCTGTGCCAGTTTGTTTTCTCCAGCCTGGCTTCTTAACTGCAGTGTTTCCCCCTTCCTTTACACAAGATATTGTTTGGTTGTTATTTCTTTCCTTTTTTTCTCCTCAGGTTTTGTTCTGGTGTTTTTTCTGATCACCTCAAAAGCGGTCCGAAAAAAAGGCACAAAGAAAAATCGACGACAAAGCGAGACAGCAGTGATGTTGTGTGTAAGGGAGCGGGGGGTGGGGGGAATGGATGCAGTTAAGAAGCCAAGCTGGAGTGCAAACCCAAAACAGTAAAAGGTTCCCTTGCTTGAGAGCCAGTCGAATCCGACTCTAGGGTTGCAGTGCTCATCTCCGTTTCAAAGCCGAAGAGCCAGCGCTGTCCGAAGACGTTTCTGTGGTCATGTGGCCGGCACGACTAAACACCAAGGTGCACAGAACGCTGTTACCTTCCCACCAAAGTGGTACCTATTGATCTACTTGCAATTTCTTGCTTTCGAACTGCTAGGTTGGCAGGAGCTGGAACTAGAGACAGGAGCTCACCCTGTCATGCGGCACTCTCAGGTCTTGAACTGCTGAACTACTGACCTTCCCCAGCCTGCAGTTCAGCGTCTTAACCACTTGAGCCACCGCAGCTCCTACCCAAAACAGAAAGGCCCCTAAATGCATGGTGTAGTGGTTATGAGCGGCGGACTCTAATCTGGAGAATGAGGTTTTTTGAGACTGAGAAGATGCGAGGGAAATCTGGGGGAACTGTGGGTCAAAATGCAGCCGCACAGTGAACACTGTGAAATTGAACAATGCAAGCGGGGGAAATGGAAGAGCGAGGGTGGCACAGCTGCTTGTGGGGAATCGGTCAATATAGACTCAATAACAGGGGTGAAAAGCAAACTGCTTCAAACAAGCGATCACTATGACAAATCTCATTTGTCTATTTAAGCTGTGATAATTGCTACCAACTAGGAATATTCCTAACCTTTCAATCCAAAAAGAGGACATTTCCATCAGTTTTCTAAAAAGAGCCCAAAAGAGGATGGACACACACAAAAAAGAGGACATGTCCTCAAAAAAGAGGACACCTGGTAACCCTACCCAGTAAAGAAAGCCATGGCCTTCAGTTTGCAAGAGCTGAGCAAGGCTGTTAGTGATAGGATGCTTTTGAGAATATGTGTCCATAGGGCCACCATAAGTCAGAAGCAACTTGATGGCACATAACAGCCAGTCACCCACACACCTGACAGTAGCCCAGCTTTTCACTTTGCCTGTTCATTTGGGACTCAGGGCCCGGTCACACTGACGTTTTGATCGGGGTTCGCTGCTGTTCCCTCGCACATGTCAGTTTCACATTCACATGCGCCAATCCGCCTCCCGCCCCGAAGCAGGCTCACTCTTGCAATGCTGCCGGGTTTTCCTGACCCCTGGAAAATCTAGTGTTTTCCTGGCACTTGCGGTTTGAATGCGCGATTTCGCCCATGTGGACAGCCCATCTTTCGCAATGATTGCAATTAGGGCCGTCTGACCGCTCTTTGTGCGTTTTTTTTCTTTTTTCTTTTTAAAGCTTCCAGTTTGAGCACTTGAGCAAACATGCGCTTAATAAATCAATTTAACGTTTAATAATAGATTTATTAAGCGCATGTTTAGTCAAGCGCTCAAACTGGAAGCTTTTTTAAAAAAAAAAACACAAAGATGGCCCTGGAGGCGGGAACGAGAGGCGGGGGCTCTGGCAGCTGGGACGGCAAGGAGGATGGCGGACACGGCGGACACGGCGGAGCCTATTTTCATGGGGCAATGGTGGCAGCGGCGGCACTCCCCCCCAAAGTGGTGGCAGAAGCAGCAGCCACCCGAGCCTCCCCCGTGGCCAGCAGGATCGCCTGGAGCGAGCGGGTGCTGTAAGAGAGGGGCTGGATGCATCTAGTCAGCACAATGCGAAGAAAAATGTTCCCGATTTAAACAAAGCGGGAACAAAGCGCAATTACTTTTGCAGTGTGGCCAGAGCTTCAGGTATAGGACCAGGCTTCCTAGCCACTGAAGAGGATTCTGGGATTGCCCTACATCCATCACTAGTAGTACAGGCAGCAACAGAGAATCCCAGTGTGTCCTACTTCTTCTCTCTAGGTTGGCCAATTAGCAAAGGAGGCTAATGGTATACAGGGCCTTCCTGCTCTGAGGGACAGGTGCATTGCACACGGAGTCTTAATTGTTCATGGCACACTTCAGGCCTTCTGGCAAACTAGTGTGCCCAAGCATAAGAACATAAGAACATAAGAACATAAGAGAAGCCAATGTTGAATCAGGCCAATGGCCCATCTAGTCCAACACTCTGTCACACAGCGGCCAAAATATACCAGGTGCCATCAGGAGGTCCAGCAGTGGGGCCAGGGCACCAGAAGCCCTCCCACTGCTGCCCCCTCCAGCACCAAGAATAGAGTGCATCACCTGCCCCAGACTGAGAGTTCTCATTCTATACCCTGTGGCTAATAGCCACTGGTGGACTTCTGCTCCATATGTTTATCTAATTTCCTCTTGAGACTGGGAACCACCAGTTTCAATACTGCACGCAGCTCTCTAAAGGCTACTGGTGTTTTGCTCATACTGAGGGCAGTAGGCAGATCTATCAAGCCTTCCTTCTGAGAAAAGACAGCTTAGAAGCATTTTCCCCTTAGGAAAATACACAGTTATATATTTGAATAGTGTCATTTGTGAACTGCTGCAGAAGTACGGCGCCTAATATAAACGATGAGTTATTAGTCACCTTGGCCAGATGGGGAAGATGTTGAGATAGTGCAGTTTTAAGAGACAACTTGTTTCAGTGCATTTTAATAAATGCTATTTTTAAATGTGGTTAAATTGCCTTGATCTGTAGAAGAGAGCCAACAGAGTAGCAGCAGTCCTCAAAGCAGAGTACAAAACTTTACGGGGGGGGGTCCAATGCTTCCCAAAAGATAATTTAATTGCAACACCACAAGGACCAATTAATGGAAAATAAAGTCACACCTGCCGAAGGAGGACAGGCTTGCTACCATTATAGCCATGTGGGACAATTAATGCTCTGCTAATTTAGGTCAAATTCACACATGCCTTTCTTCATGCCCACATGGTTTCACTAACTGAAACCACTTCCACTATGCTGTTATTAGCCAGTTTGGGGTGGGGGGGAATGCAGGCATCTGTCTTGCCCTTATTTTTTCTTTAAAGAATAATGATGGCCCTGGAAACCGCAGGGATGAAAGTGTTAACCCTCTCCCAATCGCTTTCTGCATAGTCTTGATCTCAGCTGGCCCCAGAATTACCAGTCATCTGGCTGCAGACCCTGGGAGCTTTGGGGAGGAGGAGTACATGGGGAGGGGTAGAGTCATGGATGCTGGGAACTCACTTCCAGGTCATCAGCAAAAACATCGCTCTCTCTCTCTCTTTCACACACACACACACACACACACACACACAAATTTCTGTAATCTCTATGGTAAATACAACAGAGATTAGGAAAATTCCTATAGCATCCGGCAGGGGCATGTCACATCACCTATTGGTGATCACCCAGAAGTGATGTCACAGCATCTGTGATGCTGATTTCTACACACACACACACACACACACTTACCTCCCACTGCTCACTTGATCGAGCTCGGATGAATGACGGCAGGGGCAGGATCTTGCCAGCTGCAGGCGGGCAAATGATAAGCCCAGTTGGCACCCTCTCAGCTGTCACTGCACTTCAGAAGATGCTGGGAAACTCTGCTCTTGGATTCCCCCAGCATCCTTATGGTTTTCTCAAATGTTTCTAAAGTTTGGGAGCCAGTTTGGTGTAGTGGTTAGGAGCGCAGACTATAATCTGGGAGAACCAGGTTTGATTCCCCCACTTCTCCACATGCAGCTCCAGGTGTGATCTTGGGTCAGTTACAAGTTCTCTCAGAGCTGTTCTCTCAAGAGCTCTCTCAAGTCCCACCCACCTCACAGGGTGTCTGTTGTGGGGAGGGAAAGAGAAAGGAGATTGTAAACCATTCTGAGCCTCCTCTGGGTAGTGAAGAGCGGGATATAAATCCAACCTCTTCTTCCCTTCTTCCTCTTATGTGGTCACAATAAAGGCTCTTTGAAGATATCACTACAAATTCTCCAAGAGTTGCCGTAAAGTGAACCCCCACATTCAGAAAGAATAAACTTCTGAATATCAGTGCTAGGAGGCAACATCAAGGGATACCCCATCTGCTGGCCCTCTGGGTCAGCTGTTTAGTCACTGCATGAGACAGGATGGTGGACTAGATGGACCACTGATTTGGCCCAGCAGACCTCTTCTTATGGTCTTACAATCTATTTCATGTTTAATTCCACTGTTTCTCTAAGGAGGTCATGGTTTTCACCTCCCTACTTTATCTTTTATCCAGTGAAGTAGGCTGGGCTGAAAAAGACCCAGGTCACCCAGGGAACTTTATCAGTGAAGCCAGATCTCCCAAAGCCTAGACTGGTGCTCTAACCATCACACCACTGTGGCCCTCCCGTTCCGGATGGTGATGTCATGCAGTTCTTTTGCCCATGACAGGTCATGTTCCTCATTCAAACACACCCTTCTCGCGTTCAGCAGCACATTTACATAATAAAATATGTAATACCAAGTAAAGGCAATTATTGAGCCGGGTAGCAGGATCATTGAGTGTAGATGCCCTGTGGCGGGAAAATAATCCTCCTACAACAACAGAGTCCACCCAAGATGGCTGTGGAGTCTTCAGTTGGTTTTGTCGTCTGTTGGAATGCTGCCATCTCCCTTGTACTCATGATCTTCTTCATTCTTGGAAAACTGAGATCACTTTTCGGGTGTTGCTGGGCTCTTAGTAAACAATTGACGACGTGTGTTTCCACACGCCGTCTTTTCCTTTTATGGTACACAGATGTGGCACATTCCACCCCCACATCAGCTAACTGCAAAGAACTGGCATCACACCTTGTACACACCTTCCTGTCTGACCTGAAGCAAGATGGGATCTCTTCCAAAAGTTCCGTCCTGGTCGGTTGTTCTAGCACTATCAAAGCCAACAGCCCTGGTTCAAAGGATGCAGTGGCTGACCATAAATCCAACCTGGAAGTCAAAATTTAGAATTTTGCCTCTTCTAAAAGCCCACTAAATGGTCTTGACAATGTCTACTCAGAATCCTACACAAAACTATTCAATGGGTCTAACTCCCAGGAAACTGGTCTTAGGACTGCACTGTAAGCCACTCCCTCCCCCAATATGCAATATAATAGAATCATAGAGTTGGAAGGGACCTCCAGGGTCATCCAACCCCCTACACAATGCAGGAAATTCACAAATACCTCACCCCCCACCCCTAGTGACCCCTGCTCTATGCCTTGAAGGGGGGGGGGGCTCTCCAGGATCCCTGGTCAAACTGGCCTGGAAAACAATAGCTTCCTGGCCCCAAAGTGGCGATCAGCATTTCCCTGGGCAATTAAGAAAGGGCCACAAGAACTAAGCACTGATGTAACCCTTCCTGCTCTCCCTCTCGTGATCTGCCTAAGTTCACAGAATCAGCATTGCTGTCAGATGGCCATCGAGCCTGTTTGAAAACCTCCAAAGAAGGCTTAGCCCACCGCCTCCCAAGGAAGCCTGTTCCACTGAGGAACTGTCTGGAAGTTTTTCCTAATGTTTAGCCGAAAACTCTTCTGATTTAATTTCAACCCGTTTGTCCTGGTCTGACCTTCTGGGGCAACAGAAAACAACTCTGCACCATCCTGTATATAACAGCCCTTCAGGTACTTGGAGATGTTTATCATATCACCTTTCAGTCATCTCCTCTCTAGGCTAAATATACCCAGCTTCTTCAGCCGTTCCTTATAGGACTTGGTCTCCAGACCCCTCACCAACTTTGTTGCCCTCCTCTAGAAATCTTGCTCTTCTACTGCAGATGAAGGCGGCTACCCACCTGTTCAGGGCAAAGCTCCTTTCGTAGGAGGAAAGTACCTCTACTAGAAGAACAGATCCACAGGATCCAGCCATAAATTCCAATAGGGAAGATGACAACTCAAAGGGAGGGGAAACTAAGGGTAACACATGTGTGCAAAACAAACTGCACACATTTTAAATTTAATTTTATAACTATACTGATATTATCAACACAGGATAAAGTCATATATTCAGTTAAAAAGAACTAAGGGAGGCATAACTTTGGCATCTGTATCTTATACAGAAATTCATGCAGTTCTTTATAACAATACTTGCCTCACTTATATTCCACCTTTCTTCCCTCATGGAATTTACTGTTTACATCGCAGAAGGTCTCCCCTCCAGGCACTGACCACCCTGAGACCTACCTAGTTTTTGCATGGCTGGAGACCTACAATGACTTTCCTGGGAGTAAACCCCTGTGAATAAAATGGGGCTTGTTTGTGAGTAGACCTGCTTAGGGCTATTCCTCAAGCCTTCTACAGCCTGGGCTATTCCAACTTGCCTTCGGCTGTACCAACAGTCACCTTGCGATTCATTAGTTCTGCATTATCATGAAGGGTCTAACATAAAGTGGGGGAGATTGATTCCCTCCATATCGCCCTCCTGTTTTCTGGTCCAGATCGGCTTGTCCAATGCTAGAAACCACACAAGGGCTGGTCTTAGTCAGTGTGGTTTCTCCGACTTTTCATCTTTTCAGCGCAAGCTGCTTCAGAGGACTGTGTCCCAGCTGAAATTGTAAGAGTATCCACCTGGAACAAAATATAATCAGATCTGTTCTGAGGAAAAAAATGAGAAACGTGTTTGGAGTAAGCTGGCATTCACCTCAGAGAAAAAAAAGGAAGATCTGTATGGTGAAAGAATTTTTGTGGACTTAACTGAACGCCTAAAGGAGTTGAACACCTAAAGTGGCCAGTTTGGTGTAGTGGTTAAGTGCACGGAGTCTAATCTGGGAGAACCGGGTTTGATTCCCCACTCCTCCAGTCGCAGCTGCTGGATGACTTTGGGCAATCCGTACTTCTGTCAGAGGTGTTCTTGAAAAGAGCAGTTTCTGTCAGAGCTCTCTCAGCCCCACCTACCTCACAGGGTGTCTGTTGTGGGGAGGGAAAAGGAAAGGAGTTTGTAAGCCGCTCTGAGACTCCGAGTGAAGGGCGGGGTATAAATCCAATCTCTTCTTCAGTGACTGTTTGCAAGCAGATTTTTCCATTTCACACAGTAAAATTCAGGCTGATTCTGCATTGGCTTTTCCATTATTTTACAAAACCCACGTTGCAACAGAAATTCCCCTCTGCATTGCCTGCTGCTTTCACTTCCTTTGGTCATCGGGTGTTATGGTACCCTCCATGTCACTTTCGCTTTCTTTGATCAGATTTTATTGTACCTTCTGCATAGATTTATGGCTGTTTCATGGCCATTCAGGCTGACTTTGCAGTCAATATGATGTTGCCCCAAGGTATTTGAATGTGATTTTGACTTGAGCTGCACTTTTTCCTCCCAACTGAGAAAATGTGGAGCAAATGCTAGATGCCGAATCACCCTCAGTTGCAAAATGCACTGAAAGTGGATTGAAAGTGGATTCTTTAGTGGGTGCAAAATATGTGGATCCATCCATTCCATACCCACCTGGGGATTCTAATCTGGATCTCCAAGATCCTAGACCAACACTCTAACCACAACACCATTCTGGATGTCTCCTATGTCAGCAGACCCCTCTGTAACATGCAGGAAAAGTGCTATGGACAGTGAGGAAACAAACTCAGCACTGCCTTTAGTGTCAAACCTGGGGCCGGGGGCCTGAACTAGTCAAAGTTAAGGACTTTTGAATCCAGTGAATTCAACAGGAGAGGTCTCAGCAAGTGCTGGCCCCCCTGGCCCCACTGCTGGACCTCCTGATGGCACCTGGTATATTTTGGCCGCTGTATGACAGAGTGTTGGACTAGATGGGCCATTGGCCTGATTCAACATTGGCTTCTCTTATGTTCTTATGCTTAACTCTCTTATGAAACAAACAGGATATAAAGGTGCATACTCCGGTTCTATCACACCCATGTGGGGCCAGCAAAAAGCAACAAATAACAAACAAGTCTGATTTTTTTTATGACAGGGAAGTTGTTTTGTATTAATAGAATGCCTTATTTTGTCCTCTGCAACATGAAACTGCTTGTGTAAATTAAGGAGCAATCTTCATAATTGTTAGGCATCTGTGACCTATTTTCCCAGAGCCATCCTAAGTAGGTCTACTCAGATCCTACTTGGATCCATCCAGTGGGTCTTACTCCCAGGAAAGTTTATTTCACTTATAACCCACCTTTCCAATGGGGGGCACCAAAGGGACATTTTCCTCTCCTCTGTTTTATCCTCACAAGAAGCCTGTAAGGGAGGTTCGGCTGAGAGTGCCATGACTGGCCCAAGATCGCCCAGCCAGTTTCCATGGCAGAGTGGGGATCTGAACCCCGCTCTCCTAGTTCCCAGTCCAGTGCTCTAACCACTACATCAAACTGGTTCTAAAGGCGTTCTTAAGACTGCAGGGTGCATTTACTACTTAAAGTGTAAGCATTATTGCTAGATCTTCATCGTTATATTTGTTCCCAATACACTACAACCCTTGGAAGTAAACGAGCCCTCTTGTAGTGTGTCTGGGATCCTATGCTTGTAGCATGATGAAATGATACTTTCCCAAGGCTCTACCGTTTCAACCCTGCAGATGGAGGCTGGCAAATCTGAGTGCTCCGTACCTCCCCCCCCCCAAAAAAAAAAAAAAAAAAACTCCAGCCACCTGAATGTAGAAAGTTAGCATTTCAGGGAACTGTCTTTAAGTTTTGACTTCTTCCTTGCGTGCTGTTTTTCCCACGAGAAGGGCGCCTTCTAACAGACGAGCGATGCCACCTGCAAACTCCTATACGCAGCAGAAGCGGAGCGATATTCCTGCTTGATCCTGTTGCGTAAAGACGCGGCGGAGCAGGCAGCTTGTATGTTTCTCGCCGTTTGTATGGCGCGACAGGCTGGAGGGTTCCTCATCTGTCGGGTTTAAAAGGGAGCCACCGGCGACAAGGAAGCAGGGCTTCTTAATTCAAGCCTCTCTAGGAACCTATTCGGGAGAAAAGCGAGGTACAAATATCTAAATCAATACGTTTAACCCTGTATGATGGTATGTTCACGGCTAGCGTGGAACGGTATACAGAAAATTTTTTAGAAAACCGCACCAAACGAACGACGAGTCTAACACCGCTCTGAACACACCACCTTCCCTTTTGCTCCACTGAGCGCTCCTGTCGCTCGGCGGCTTTTACAAACGGCGCACCGAAGCGGCCGGCTCGTCCCCCCCGCGCCTGGACCAATGAGAAGCAGGCAAAGGCGGAGCCCTGTCAAGCCGCCTCCCAGGCTGGAGAAACTTGAAGGGGACGAATTTGCAAGCGGTCGGCGAGTGAGTTGAGCAAGACTCAGGCGGGTAGGAGCACATGGTCCAGAGCGGGGAGATGCGCCGGACTCGAGCGCGTCTTGGCTTCTCCCGCGCGTCCCAGCTTGGATTGCAAAAGGTAGCCCGCGTTCCTCGGAAGGGGCTGTGAGCCAGAGAGACCGCTAGACCGAAGCACCCGGGAGTGCTGAAAAGCCCCAGATTTTGCAGTTGCATCGCCGTCGCGCGCTACCGCTTATATGCCGAAGAGGATCTGATCGACAGCTCTTCGAAAAGGAGGGGGGAAATTACTTGCCATCGATCTTTTAAATTGGGGACCGTCGTGCAGCGCACAAACACGTGGAAATATATTTTATTTTTTAAGTTGCTTGTATCGCAGCAACCCGGGCGGGAGGAAGAGAGGGCAGCTTTTACTAGAAAGGGGAGGCTGGAAAATCCAGCTGTGACAAAAGGCGGGATCGAGTTGCACGCTCGATTTCGAAAAGCGCAAAGACCGAGTTGGGGGGTGTTGTGTCCTGGGAAGGAAGTCGGGAAAGCCACCCTGCGTGTCGGGAAAGAACAGGCGCCGCCTCCTGAGTGGCAGATTTGTATGAAGTGGGTGTGTGTGTGTGAGAATTTTCTTTTTATTGAGTCCCCCCAGTAATTTTTTTCAAAGAGAAAGCCTAGCTCCCCCGCCCCATCCCGGTCTAGATCTACCTTTGAAATACAAGATTTCTTCCCTTCAGATGCGTAGCCTTCCCTTTGGATCCTCTGCCCTTTGGCCGCTCGTTCGCACCCGTGACTTTCCGTCTTGAAAAAGAAAATCACCGCCACCCCTCCCCGGGCGACCGGCCCCTCATCATGACTTTCAACCACACCATGATCCCTTCTGCCAACGGCTCCTCCAACGAGAGCGCCGGCGGGGCCGTCGAGAGCGGCCGAGCCCCGACCATTCCCACGATCATGTTCATCTTCGGGGTGGTGGGCAACTTGATCGCCATCGTCGTGCTCTGCAAATCCCGGAAGGAGCAGAAGGAGACGACTTTCTACACGCTGGTGTGCGGCTTGGCGGTCACGGACCTCCTGGGCACCTGTTTGGTCAGCCCGGTCACCATCGTCACCTACCTGCAGAATAAGTGGCCCGGGGGGGACCAGCTGTGTGAATACAGCTCCTTCATCCTGCTCTTCTTCGGGCTGTCCGGACTCAGCATCATCTGCG
The DNA here is from genome assembly GCA_029375565.1 of Gekko gecko. Taxonomy (NCBI): domain Eukaryota; kingdom Metazoa; phylum Chordata; class Lepidosauria; order Squamata; family Gekkonidae; genus Gekko; species Gekko gecko. Next base: position 31,703,642 of record JAPDNY010000007.1, read on the forward strand.
CCATGTCTATTGAGAGGTACCTGGCCATCAACCATGCATACTTCTATAACCATTATGTGGATAAGAAGCTGGCCGGGCTGACCCTCTTTGCCATCTACGTCTCCAATGTCCTCTTCTGTGCTTTGCCCAGCATGGGGCTGGGCAAAACCACCCTGCAGTACCCCAGGACGTGGTGCTTCATAGACTGGCGGACCAATGTGTCCACCTATGCCGCTTTCTCGTACATGTACGCCGGCTTCAGCTCCTTCTTGATCATGGTCACCGTGGTCTCCAACATCTTGGTCTGCATGGCTCTCATCCGCATGCACCGCCAGTTCATGCGGCGCACCTCCTTGGGGACGGATACCACCTCCAGCCGCTTGTCAGACTTTCGCCGGCGCAGGAGCTTCCGACGCATGGCCGGGGCAGAGATCCAGATGGTTATTTTGCTCATTGCCACATCTTTGGTTGTGCTGATTTGCTCCATTCCTCTAGTGGTGAGTAATGCTCTCGAAACCTTTCCCCTCAATATCAGGACTTCTTTCCTCCTGTAGGAAAAGCTAAGTGCCAACATTGTTTGGAAAATGAAGTTCTTGCTTGCGCTCTTTTCATGTGCACGATCTTTAAAAAAAACACACACACAACAACACCTTTTTTCCTTCAAGACAAAAGAAGGATCTAAGCCTATCTTGGCCTTCTTTGATGTTGATTCTTATTGGGAAGGCAAGGCTATGACAGTTTGCTCTCAAGAATCTCAGGGCTGGTACCTTCTAACCATACCACAGACAAGTTTTAAGGAAAATCTGATTGAGGTTTTGTGCAGGAAAATGATCTTTAATCTCCTCTGTTGTGTCAATAAGTTCTGAAGCTGCAGGAGCCATCTCCCCCAAGGAATAGTTTACCAAAGTTATTTGAACTGAAGTTGGGGTATTTTCTCTCACCTTCTTTAAGAGGGCAAAACCAGAACTCAGATAGAATTATTGGGATCTAGAACTAAGCCCTGGTTTGCTTCCACCAGAAGTGATAGAAAAAACACAGAAGCCTGGCAGAGAAATTGCCTAGTATAAAAACTCACTGAAAGAGTATGAAGTTTTGCGCCAAGCCTGAAACTTGAATGCATTTTTTAAAAAGTGTTTATGGGGCCTCTGTGAAGTCTGCAGAGACACTCCTCAAGCTCTGGAAAAGGCGGGGGGGGGGTGGAAATCGCTTGAGCACTTAGAAATCACTCAGTATTAGCACAATGAGTGTGTTACATAAATATTATTGGATGGAGATGTGGGACTGAAAGATTTACCACCTGGCTGCTACCGTCTGCCGCTCAAACTGCCCTTGTCTGGATATGCCAGAGCTGCTGCCGCCTTTAAGCAATATCACTTTGGCTTCAAGGAAGTCAAAGATCTAGCTTTGGGAAATCTAGAGATGGCGTTAGAGTGCCACCACAACCGATCACTTAGATAAATTGGTGGCTCCTCTCTTCTGTAACTGTTATTCACTTGACTGCAGGAGGTGAAAGGTCCATCCATTTAAAAAGCAACCTTTAATTAAATGAGCTAGATCTGTCTCCTGTTGAACTCCCGGGATGGGGAGGGGTGATTAGTTATAGACATAGTTAGGACTTGCCCCCTGCTGTCAACTTACCAATAAAACATGAGCAACTACTGTAAGTCTTAGTGTGGCTATATTAAGCAACCCACCGAGAGTGCAGTCATGGTGTTGGCATGATTGATTAACAAAAAGCAATTATAGAGTTTATACTATAAGCCAGAGTCACTTTGAACTATCTCCTTATTAAGGGTGTATCAAAAAATAGCTTTGCAGTGAAGGGGGAAAGAGGCCCGGCTTGAGCATAATCATGAAGAATTCTGGTAAAAGGTTATAATTTACAAGTTTGGCCAGTTTTGCAACATAACAATCATAATAGAGAAGCATGTGCTTGGTCTCAGATCATAGCACACCTTGAAGTTGCTGGGCTTGTGTCTGGCAGTGTGTAACTGTACACGGTTGGTGACAGGGGCAGCTTTACATGTGACATTTTTCCTACACAAAGATCATCTTCATGTTCGTGCTAAAACAGTACGCATGCGGGGAACGCACGGTGGTTTCCCTACATAAGAGCTTGTAGCAAAAGAAATCCGGTGTGCGTTCCTCACGACTGGGAGGTGGTCTCCCATGTTGGAAATTTGACCAGCATGGAATGCAGTAGGGCAAAATCATCTTGGATAATAAGAGATGTCCACAATCTGTGTTTAAAGTACTGTGTGTTCCTGCACAGACATATAGCTCAAAAAGACTTTGTCACCTGCTCAGACACAAGTTATTCACACGTCACATTTTGGCAGCTGAATCAGTTTGTTATAGGAGTTGACTGTTTTCACCTGTATAATAAGCCAAGCAGGTAAGTATCAGTGGAACATATATAAGTATTAACTGAAATCTCTTTCTCCCAGCTGAATATATTTTAAATACAGGTGGATGAGCCTCACATGTCAAATATACATTACTGAAAAGTAGTGGTAGAACTGCCATTCAGAATTGGGGTGGGGGTGTTAAAATGCTGGAGTGTACCACCTCAGATATGTTGGGGGAAGCATATTTTTGAACACTCGCTCCACATAGATGCTCCCTGCCTATTTTCCCTTCCGAAGTGGGGAGACACTCAAAAATATGATCCCCCTGCCTGCTATCTCAAAGTGATGTGCTCCAGAATTCCGCCACCTCATTTTGCTCCTCGACCTTGACTATTCTGGAACCCTAGAGACAGAATCCACAGGTCTTTCTCCAGAACGAGTTTCCTTGGGAAGACAGCTCCAAAAAAGATTATGCTGCAATAATTACATTAACAGAGTTGGAGAGATTGCAGGATAGATTATGTATCCGTTGCAAAAGGAACAGCATTTACTTCAGCACATGATTTATACATAACATCCGTCTCCTCTCTTTGAGCTTATCCATTTTGTTCTTGCAGTTATCCTATGAGGTAGGTTAGGCTAGCAGGGAAGGACATTCCTAAACCTACAAAGTTTGATTCAAGGACGAGTGAGGTTTTGAACAGAAGGTGTTCACTTCCCATTGCACAAAATTGATGTGGTGTCATTTGAATGTTCTGAGAGATTTTGGCCCTGCTGAAGTATATATGTAGTTGTGGAGTTTTGTAAAAATTCTTTTGAATAAAGAGCAAACCCAAATAAGAGGAAGGCTTTCACAAAGCTGACAATAAAGTAGAGAAAATCTAGAGAACAGTGATTAGGGGTTTTTTTAATACACAAGGAAATATGTAATTACATGTTAGCAGGCAAAGTTATGCCTTGATATGAAAACTCATTAATGAATATGAAAATAGCAGAGCAGTAAGTATATTTAATGAGCTTGGTCACCTTGGAACATCTTTCAGAAACCAGAGTTCCTGATGCAACAATTACCTAAGCAACGAAGGGCTGAAGCTAATTAAGAATAATCTGTTGGGGGGGGGAATGGAAGTCACTGACAGCCATAAAGAGCACGTTGACCAAAAAAAGGGGTTGTTTGTACACGTGTCATGCATTCATTTTGTCAAATATTGAGTGAAGGCTTTCTGTGTACCCTTAGGCTGAAGAGACAGATAAGAAGGCTGAAGAGGCATATTTTTAACAGACAAACAAAGGACATACATGGACATTTTTAAAAAATTCACTGCTGCAGGAGGTCATGTCCTACTATAATGTTTTTTAAAGATGATGTTGACTTTGTTTGGTGTAGTGGTTAAGTGCGTGGACTCTAATCAGGGAGAACCAGGTTTGATTCCCCACTCCTCCAGGTGCAGCTGCTGGATGACCTTGGGCAAGCCATAGTTCTGTCAGAGCTGTCCTTGAAAGGGCAGTTCTTGAAAGAGCTCTCTCGGCCCCACCTACCTCACAAGGTGTCTGTTGTGGGGAGGGGAAGGAGTTTGTAAGCCGCTCTGAGACTATAAATCCAATCTCCTCCTCCTCTTTTTAATATTTTTATCTTGCACAGTGACACACACATGAGGCATTCTCTTTCACAACAGCTCTGTGAAGTAGATCAGGCTGAGACTGAGAGAGTGGGCCATGGTGGCCCATTAAGAGGAGCAGGGATTTGAACTTGGGTCTTCCTGCTCCAAGTGTCAGACACTCCCTCCATTATACCAAATAATTGTCCAGTCCAAGACAGTATAATGAGATCTTTCATTTGAAGATACAGATTGGCTCCTCTGCCAAGCTATTTTTAGTTCTTCCAAATGTGGTTTAGTGATTTACATTGCTAATACTTCCTTTAAAGTGCTAGCAACTATTCGTTGGTAATGACGCTTAATTTCTGAGAGAGCAGGGCACAAGACCTGAAAGGAATCACACCCTCTGATCCAGAAGCCATTAATCTCAAATATGCATGTGGGAGGGGTGTGGTTACTCAGTAGTGAAGGGAATGAACTTTGCATATGCTCAATAACTGCCCATATTTGTACTTGACAGGGTTTCTGTCTGTCATCTGACATGATTCTTGTGTCATTAACTGTTGCATAACAGGCAGAAATGTCATGTGCAAATTGTCCCGAAAGGAAAACGCAGGCCTAGAGAGAGCTTACAAGTCAATTGTTTTCCTTCTCTTACTCTTTCCCTCTCTTAAAAGCAACTGCAAGAAAACAATTCTGCAAGCTACCTCAAGTGGATGTATGGGTTCCCACCTACCAGTTCATGACCATTGACATTTTAAACCGCTCTTTCCTTCAAGGAGCTCAGAGCAGTATACGTGGTTCTGCCTTCCCTGTTTTATAATCACAACAACCCTGTGAAGTAGGTTAGGCTGAGGGAATGGGACTGGCTAACAGACTCCCAGTAAGCTTCATGACTGAACAGGGTCTTGAACTGGGACTTCAGTAACAGAACACTCTAACCACTGCAGTGCCCCGGATCTGCTGCTGTAGGGAAGGCAGCCCCAGTTTGCTCTGTGACATAAATGGGGAATGGGTGGTCCATTTTCCTGTGGGAAATACCTTTTTTCATCTTACTTGTTACATCAGAGTCCTTGAAAATTCCTAAAAGTTCAAAACATGATGGGTGTTCTGTCACGTAAGAGCAAATCATGTTCTTGGTCCGTGGGCAATTAAAAATTAAGGAGGTTTAGTTCATGCAGAGCCTGTACAGGGCTCAAGGTGAGGGAGCAGGGTGGAGAGGCCTGCATCTTAACAATGTATACAGAAAGGCTGTGGCTAGCAGGTGTCAGAAGAAACTTGTCTGCTCCTGAAATCCTGAAGTGTTTCTGCCAGTCAGAACAGATAGCATTGAATCTGATGCGGGATGAGGCAGCTTCATGTGTTCAGTCAGCTCAGCTTTCTGAAAAATCCCGCCAAATCCTAAAGAGGAATTTACTGCAGGTCAGGTGCAAGCTGTATAGTGGGATTGAATACCTATATCTAAAGAGAGGAAGACTGATATGGTGAGATCCCATCTTGTATCTGTGTGTTTGCATTTGTGCATGATGGCTGAAAGTAGGCAACGGCCACTGAGATACTCAAAACCAACTGTGAGTCTCTGTCATGTATCTAATTCCAAGATGGCCCCATCAGTGCAGACCAAACAGTCTCTACAGTGGGACTACCCATGGGTTGGGGAGATGTATCTGCAAACTTGGGAGAACCCCTAGGTTCACAGAACACTCTAAAATCTTTTATTTTTTTAATAAAGGGGTTAAAAAATCTCCACCTGCAGAAACAACTTCACAACAAAAAAAGCTGATTGAGATCCCATGAGACTGCCCAGAGATCAGTTCCCCTGGAGAAAATGGCTGCTTTATTTATTTTATTTATTAGATTTACTAGGCTGCCCTTCCCTACAAGTAGGGCTCAAGGCAGCTCACAACAAATAGTATACAATCTTAATACAACTACATTAAAACAATTGAATAAATAACAGTATGCTAAAAACAAGATGGCGGAGAAATCCTAACTCCCCAGCCTCCTTGGTTTTGAGGAACGGGGAGTTATATGAGAGTGCCAGAAAAAGTCCCATTGCTATCCTCAACCAAAAGCCCACTGGAACATCTCTGCCTTACATGCCCTGCAGAAGGGTAACAACTCCCACAGGGCACGCATGTCTTCTGTCAGAGCGTTCCACTAGGCAGGGGCCCTGGCCCTGGTCGAGGACAGCTGGACTTCTCTTGGGCCAGGGACCACCAACAAGTTCTTATTTCCTGAGCGTAATGCTCTTCCAGGGGCATACTGGGTGAATTCTATGGCATTATACCATGCTTAGGTCCCTTTTCTTCCCAAACCCTCCCCTTCCCAAGCTCAGTCCCCAAATCTCCTTGATTTGCCAACTTGGAGTTGGCAACCCTACTAACACCCCCAAAATGGTGACCAGCATCTCATGAAATCCTCTAGCAAAATGGGGGGGGCAGATGAGCCAAGAAGGAAAATTGTGGCCTGTACATGAGGCAAGAAGAAAAGCAGAAGATAGGAAAGGTGATAGTGGCAAGGGAGAGGGAGGGGACAGGGGCAAGCAGAGATCTTGAGGAAGAGGGTTGGGTCAGCAGGAAGGTTTCCCTTCACCTGTGAGTCCTTGCAGGCCAGTTTTTGGAACAACACAGAGACACGTTAAGTTTTTCTGGGTAAAAGTTACTTAGCAGATTCCGTTTCCTTCTTAGTATTAACCAGCTGACGAAGTATAGCAGGAGGCAGCAGACAAAAGTTTATGAGAACAGATGAAAATTTGGTAGAAGGTTACTCCTTTGTTTGTTAATGGGAGGCGGCTGTCATAAAAGGTCACTTTATGGGAAAGCATACCTCGTGTTTACTTTCAGCTAGAAGGGGAGCCCTGGCTTCCCTCAAAGCCTGAGATAAGATCCTATTCCAGTGACATCCAGTGTCTTAGAGCGTATCGGGGGACCTGGGTTCAGATTCTAGGTCATAGGGTAAACTTGGACCAGCCTTTCTCTCTCTCTCTCTCTCCTTCTCTCTCTCTCACACACAGCACCATAGAAATGTTTTACATAAATTATTATTATTATTATTATTATTATTATTATTATTATTAATAATAATAATACACTGTACAGTTACATGGAAGACTGTACCTTGTGCATTGCTGAGTGAGTTCTGAGGTCCCATTCAAGCTGCCGTTTTATCTTTTGCCCTAGCAGGATTGGGGGGGGGACAACCTGCAGAGAAGTGATAGTCACCCTCTTTTCTTCCCCCTCCACTGCCTTTTTAAGAATCAGTGATCACCAACTACTGCAGCTGAATTTTAAGAAAGCGGTTGCCTTTTAAGATAGGGTTGCCAACCTCCAGGTGGTAGCCAGAGATCTCCTGGGATTACCACTGACCTCCAGGCAGCAGAGATCAGTTCCTCTGGAGAAAATGGCCGCTTTGGAAGATTATACTCCACTGATGTCCCCCTCCCAACTCTGCCCTGCCCAGGCTCCACCTGCAAGATCTCCAGGTATTCCCAACCTGGAGCTGGCAATCCTGCTCTTCCACATCCTATCTAATCTGGCCCAAAGCAATGTGTTGATTTCTGAATAAGGTGCTAAGAAAAGCTCAGTCAGAAGTCCTATCCTTTGAGACTGAAGCCCTGCGTCTTAATCCCAAATATCTTCAGGGGGAGGTAGCAGCGGTTTCAAAGTTCTGCAGGAAACAGATTCTGCACATACTCAGGAGCTACTTTTCACTTCCAGTTTTCCTGCTCACATGTCGCAGTGCTTTGTTCCTGAGTGCCAATTACAAGTATTAGTTTTTGTGCGAGTGTCGCAGCATATAACTTCTTATTACAAGAAACAGCAGCCAAAAACCTGTTGTATTTTTTATTTATTGGACATAGTTTTTCTGAAGTTGTATAGCAACAAAGCTTGAAGAAAAGAAGTTGCTTTGAATCGATTACCTGTTGCAATGAAGCACCAAAGTTCTGGTTCCGATTTAGGTAGGAACTACAGACTTCAAAGGTGATTCTCGGCTTCAGTGTGTTTCTGTGAGTTCTGGTAATTGCTGCATCCATTAATTTGCAACAAGCATCTAGTTTGATAAATCTAAGGTAACGTCTTGCTTCAGAAGGGATTAGCAAACACCAGCCCTCAGATTTTAAAAAAATGGAGATGGGGTGGGCCTTTGTACAACTTGCAAGTAATGGGGTTCATTGAAATAGGCTCCAAAGTGTGTGGGTTTTTTTCACTGTTTGGAAAGGGTTATTATTATTGGCAAGCATACAAACCCAGACCTTGCAAAAGATATAGTAAATAAATGTTAATCAAGTTCTGAGATAAAAAGGAAACAAGGCATCCTAGCCGATCTTGTGGCTATTTAAAAAAAAAAATTAATCAGGCATACCATGTCTGCTTTGTCAGAGCTTTAGGAACAGCTGGATACACATTAATGCTTTCCCAACGTGGCCCTGCCTCAGAAGTCTTTAATACCAAATGTACAAGCTGTGGGTGGAATTTAGACTATGACTGCATTTCCCTGGAGTAACCCTGTTAATCAAGGGGATGAGAAGACAACTGCACTGAAGCAGTTATCAGAGTGGTGAAGGAGAGAACATCCCACGTCTGAGTGATCAGAAATTCAGTTCAGCTTTTCTGGCTGTGTATAAAATCCAAAAGCAAGCTTAGTTGCACCAGAACTGGCCAGAACAATCTTGTTTTGCAATACCAGATAATGCTAGAGAGCCATTATTTTAAAGGACAGACTGCTTCATAGAAGAGATGCAGCAACATCCCAGGGCAGTTCCATGCAGTCCACTTTTTATTGTGGGTGCATAAAATTGTACACAGCCTTCTAAAGTGTAATCTGTGCACATAAAACGAAGGTTTTCAACTACAGTGCAAAGTTTGAGTCCAGCGGCACCTATAAGACCAACAAAGTTTAATTCTGGTTATTTGTTGGTCTTAAAGGTGCCACTGGATTCAAACTTGGCTCTGTTGCTTCAGACCAACGTGGCTACTCACCTGAATCTATTTTCAACCACAGATATAGTATAGGTATATGTGCAAAGTTACCCGTGGCTTCCCACTGGCTGTAAGCAGGCCTTTGATATGACCATCCTGTGCATGTTTATGCAGAATTAGGGCCCATTAAATTCAGTATGACTTATTCTCTGTAGTAAATGTGCATAAGATTGGAACCTCATTGTTCCTTATTTTGGATGTATAAATCTGGTAGCTTCATCTGGCTGACCGTGTGATGGTTTTTAATCTTGTCTTGAGACTTCTTTAGTTGTTTGTTATAAATGCCATTACAGTTTGTTAGATTTCTGTTCCACCCTGCAGGTGTGGGTAACCAGGTATAACTATTTGTCTGGTCACCTGTGGTGAGTGAGATTTGCCTCCAGGGAACCAGGCAAGGAAATTTTAAAATGATTTTCAAATCCCTGACATTTTGTCAGGCTTTCCTTGTGGGCTAATAACTTTGATCGGGTTATTTGTACAATTGTAAAACATTCAACTGTATGGTAAAAAAAACCCGGCCAACTAAAGTAATAAGGATATTTGAGCTTCAGCCTCATAATTCTGTAATCCTGACCACCAGAATTTGCTCAGATGTGAAGGTCGGAAAGTCACCAAGGAAAGCCAGATCTATGGAGTACCTAAACTGGGAAGTGGGCATGTGGCAAATAAAAATTAAGCGCAGTATTTTATCTTGGTCATTTCACATATGGGATTAGGCAGACCCTTTTTGTCATACAACATCTCTGTTCTTCCTTCCTCCCCAACCAAAGTCATGTACTCAGTGTGTGACACATCTCTTGCTGTTTGCGTCTGTTTCCCCCTCTGTAAATAAAGAGTTGTAAGCATGGCAGATACAGTAATGTAACCCTAGCCCAAACTGTTTTCAAAAGAGCACATTCCAAAAGAGCCCATGCTATGGACTTCCTGCATATTGCAGGAAGAAGCTGGTAAGATCCAGGAGGATAAACTGGTAGAATCTAGCCCTAAGTGTCAATCTCTGTGTTGGCTGCTACTTCTGTGGAATCTGTTGGCTGTAACGTCAATAACTTGAAGTTTTGTACTTGGATTGGTTGGCTGTTCAAAAGTCTCCACCGTTCTTGCTGGCTTCTACCCCTCCTGTATGCAACCAGCCTTTAGTTTTGGCAGCAGCTGTCCAGAGAGCCGCTAACTTCACTCTTTCTTTCCCTGGCATGCTTTCCCCAACTACTTGTACACAAGGGAAAGGGGCAGCCTGCAGTGTAGACACTATGCCATCTAGTGGTTAGAAAACTAGTTGGAATTCAAGCATTTATCGACTTGCAATTTCTTGCTTTCGATCTGCTAGGTTGGCAGGAGCTGGGACCAGAGACGGGAGCTCACTCCGTCCTGTGGCACTGCAGTTCAGTGTCTTAACCACTGGGCCACTACAGCCATTACAAACAGAGCATAGTTACAAATCAGAGAGCAAGATAGTAGCCTAAGACTTGGATTCTGTATTTTCTGTCCACTTGTGGAGGCAGTCTTGGGTGGTGGCGCATGTTCCTCTGGCGCAGGTGCTTTGAGCTCATGCAAGACTCTGGTCTTCCATGAGCAGAAGAAGCCTAGCGTCACAGGAACGTGCTGTGCAGCAGAGGCTAGCACCTTTCAAGCAGAAGGAAAAGTGTAGAATCCAACTCCCTGTCTTACCCATTCTTTTGTCATGTTTCCAGGAGTAGACTTCAGATCTGGAGTGTGTTGGGTTTTGACACGAAGCTCTGTGAGTGCCTTTTAAGTTACTGGCTAGCATCCTGAACATGAGTCACACATGTACAATTAACTGTTCATAGGATCGCAGCCAGCATTTCTATAATAATACATTATAAATAAGACAGGCCAGATTCACATTGAAAGCAGTCACCAGCCTTGTTGTGTGCTGTCTATCTTCCTAAATGATGTGTTATTATCATTACTATCTTTTTTAAAAAGGGTTTATTCCAGGGAAGCTGACTTTAAACAAAATAAGTATTAACAAGCTGCTACAGGTGAAATTTGGAGGATATTAAAAATGTTTCCTTGAATATTCAAGTCTTGGAAGATACCCACCGAAAATTACTTCTAACCTCAAAAGAGTGTTACAGTTCCAGGCTTGTTCCGAAAAGAGAGTTTTGCCTGTGAGGTGGAAACTTGGGCCCAGTTTTGTTTTGAAACGTGTGTTTACGAGAGGCTGACTGGATGAAAATATTCAGCGATTGGCTAGATCTTCCAAAATGACTCAAGGCCACATTCTGTACCTATTACACACCCAGAACAGTTAATAGCAGATTTGGTGTATGAGAAGCGGGGGTGGGGTGGGGGGGTTGGCTTGTAGAAAACAAAACAGAACCAAAACAAAAAAGAAATGTGCTCCACCGAAGTCTTTGAAATGATGAACATGGGCCAAACGCCTGGTCCCAGGGAGAGCAGAACTATCTGAAATAATCTGTCAAGGGTTTATTGGACTGCAGTTTAGATAATGGGGGATGTCTTTATCCCTCCCCAGGATCAACTTGTGGGAAATGTTTTCCGTTCCAAAAATACCTCCTCAGCGACATGATGCAAAACCATTCTCTGCCCATTGGCCTTTCCTGTTGTAACATGCATGTAGCCAGCCAAATGCTTGACTTGTACATGGATCCTTATGTGTCTCCTGTTCCCTTCAGGTCCGCGTCTTTGTGAACCAGCTCTACCGGCCACCCGTAGTGATGGCCATCCAGAAAAACCCAGACCTGCAAGCCATCCGCATCGCTTCGGTCAACCCCATCCTCGACCCCTGGGTGTACATCCTGCTCCGCAAGACGGTGCTGAGCAAAGCCATTGAGAAGGTCAAATGTCTCTTCTGCCGCATCGGAGGGGCCCACCGGCAGCACTCGGGAAGCAACTGCAACTGCACCGACGGCCGCAGGGCCTCGGCGGCCACGGCCAACCATTCACCATCCTTCATCTCTCGAGAACTGAGGGAGGTCAGCAGCACCTCCCAGACTCTTCTGTACCCCCTCGAGCCGAGCGAAGGCAGTGCCGGAGGGCGTATGCTCTTGCCGGGAGCCACCAGCAGCCTGGCCCAGTCAGACACCACATCCATAAGGACACTGAGGAGCTCGGATACCTCAGACTCTTCACAGGGTCAGGACTCCGAGAAGGTGTTTCTGGTGAACGAACTCCGGCCTGATGGTGAGATCGGCGGTGCCTCCTCCAAAGGCAGCTCTCTGCAAGTAACCTTCCCTTGTGAGACACTGAACTTGTCTGAGAAGTGCATCTGAGCAAAGGAAGGAGAGACTGGTACGATGGACATATCAGGTGTCAACGCATCTGTGGGTCCCTGCGCTGCTGAGGCGCAGCCAATGCCTGTGGGCATGCCTACGGCCGTTTTCACTTTCTCAGTCTGATGGGAACCGAGTAGCCATTCAGAGCAACTGGGAAGGGGCACCCACGAGAGACAAAATGGCAGCCATAACTGCTTGGGCTGCTACACCTGGGCACTCTAGCTGTGCTGTTTGCCTCCTAAAGAGGAGGAAAATGCAGCTGTGTGTAAAGAAGTGCTTTTCTAACTGCACATTTGGCACAGCTCTTGCAAGATTGCCAAACAGTTATCAGGCCTTGCCAAAGTAAAGCAGGTGGATGTAGTGGAGTCGGAAGCACAGGCTTTTCTACTCGTTGCCCTGTCTTGCCCTGGGGTGGAAGGTTGTTTTTCCAAAAGTCCGGGATTGGAAAGTTGCCATTTTCTTTTCCATCCAAATATGATTGAAGCATACTTACACCCCATTCCTCTCCCTATCACATAGTAAGGTTCAGAGAGTACTAAAGTCTAACACAGTTTGCTGGTGGTTATATAGAATAACCTCCACAGCTGCCCTAGCTAATACAAAATTAGGGAGGAAAAAACTAAACCTCCCCTCTGGTGTGAAAAATGTGAATGACTCTGGCTGTATATTATATATTGTGACTGAATGTATTTTTTAAAAAAATGCACTCTTCTCTGTGAGAAGGTTAATTATTAATACAAAGTATAGAAAAAAATAATATTGCAAGCTCCTCTGAACACCTGCCGTTCGGTTATTTTCTCTCCCCCCCCCAGTTTATTTTCTAGACACGCCAACTCAAAAAGACCGAAGCAGAGCTAATTGGGAATTCCATGGGAATGTTTTATGGTACTGCTGAGCGAAATGAATTTTTTTTTAAAAAAAAAAATGTTCCTTATATTATGGGTGCGCACCTGTTTTATGTTCTGTGAATGTGTTCAGAATACAGTGTCACTGGCCCATGGGACCAATCCAGTTCTCTAAATATGAACAAGTTGCTTACCTGTAGGCAGTGTTGAGTGGTCACCTGTGCAGTCACATGATCAGAAAGATTCCAGTGGGGGCTTTGTGCATGCTCAAGCTCCAGATTGTGTGATGCGCCGTCTGTGAAGAACTCATACATATTTACAGCTTGAGCCTATGTATATTTGAAGGCAAGCCCTCTGCATGTTCAGTTCTTGAGCATCTGTAGTCCTAAGCCTGCCCGCATTCAGACATCATGAGCCACTGTGGTCTGTTTAAACCAGGGGTTCCCAATCTTGTTGAAGTTGTGGGTACTTTTGGAATTTGAAAAAAGGTAGAGGGTTGGCACAACAAAATAGTTGGCATGGGGTTTTTTTTGAAAAAATCTGAAATGACATCATTTGGTTTTTTAAACATCTGCCACTGCAAAATCAGTCTGTTTGGGTAGGATGACACTGACCAGCATATTGTCATTTCTCACGGACTACAAAATAATGAAGGTTGTTTATATCATTGATGGGACTAGTGTGCAAATTTGCATGGGGAACCCGGAGCCTGGAACAGCACTGGGTTAGTGCACACTTATGTGAGGGTTTGAGATCGAACATAGGGGTCAATCTTTGTTCAGGATAAATTGGTCCAAAGTTAAAAGAATGTAATCCTGTTTGTGATTCTGATGTGTTTTCTTTGTCGATATTCAAAAGCCCCCTGCCATAGTGGTGATATTTCTTTCATGCTAGAAGTTAACTTCTTGGCTTAGTTCTGTGTTGTGCCCTTGCCATACGAGACAAATGCAGTTGCACTGATGCATCTGGGATAAAAGGATTGTGCTGCTCTTTTTTGGATTGAGTTTGGTCCTCAAGAAAGCAGAACTTTGTGCTACAACATTCAGTGGTAAATCTGCAGCCTGCTCAGGTCAGAGAGAAGGTGTGGCTCAGTGGAAGACTGCTTTGCATGCAGAAGGTCCCAGGTTCAATCCCTGGCATCTCCAGTTACAGGATCTGACCTAGCAAGGCCAGGAAAGCTCTTGGAGAGCTACAGTCAATCCAAACAGATAATACGGAGCTACTACAGGCCCAGTGGTCTGACATGGATAAGGCAGCTTCATATGTTCACAGACAAACTGAAGTTGTATCTTCATTAGCCATGACAACTGATAGGATAAAATGAGGTTGAATCCAGGCAGCTTTTCTATTGGTGAAAAGGGGAGGAGAGGACCCTTTTGCCCACCCCTATATGCCTGTATTGGGGATTGTGGAACCTGCATGGACAAAAGTTATGTGGGACAAGAGTTGTAGAAAGAAGAATTGAAGGAGACTGAATGAAGACCTGTCTGGATCCAACCCCAAAACCATTAGCCTTAACTTTTCATCTCAGAAATAACAGTAACTGAAGGCCAGAGGGATTTTGTACTTGTTCAAAGGCTTAGAGCTTCGTCCTGGTATCGTTATCCTGTAAAGATGTTTGGAAAATCTGGCTTTTGTCAAGGAAAATATTAAGCATGCTCTGCCGCTTCCTGTGTCTTCATGTGAATTGCTTTCTGCTGGAATTAGAATTCTGAGCCTCAAAATTGATGATACATTTTTTTAAAAACTGTTTGTATTGGCACAAATCACTTTTTTTTGGAGGAGGGGAATCAGAATTAAATGCAGACGTGCCACTGGAGTTCAAACATTAACGCGTGTGTGCCTCTGTGTATTCATTCTCAGACATGACTGCACTCATACCTCACCCAGATAACACCAATGCCACATTTAAGAACATATACACATATATTTAAGTATTCATAGAATCATAGAGTTGGAAGGGGCCATGCAGGCCATCTAGTCCGACCCCCTGCTCAAAGCAGGATCAGCCTACAGTATCCCTGACAAGTGTTTGTCCAGCTGCTACTTAAAGACTGACAGTGAGGGGGAGCTCACCACCTCCCCAGGCAGCAGATTCCACTGTGGCACAAACCTTACTGTAAAAAAAGTTTTCCCTCAGATCCAGCCGGTACCTTCCCGCCCTTCATTCAAACCCATGATTGCGAGCCCTGTCCTCTACCGCCAACAGGAACCGCTCTCTGCCCTCTCCTCTAAGTGGCAGTCCTTCAAATACTTAAAGAGAACAATCATGTCCCCCCTCCTCAACCTCCTCTTCTCCGGACTAAATATTACTTTGTGAGAATATTTTGCAGGAGAGACTTTGCTCCATCTACTCAGCGCAAGGCCTCAGATAACTCAGCAGTCAGTTACCTGATAGCCCAGCATTTCCTGCATTTTCACAAAAACCAACTGCCTGTCCCAACCAGCAAGGTAAAAGACCACTGCATGCTGTTTTTCCTTACCTCTGCTTGCTGACTCCTTTCTCTGCAACACCCCTCTCACCTTCAGACTGGGATATAAGGACTTGGGGATCCCCGTTCCTACTTGAATCTGATGAAGGGAGCTTTGACACTTGAAACCCTGCACCCTGAAAATCTTGTTGGTCTCTGAGGTGCCGCTGGACTTCGATCTAGCAAAGTAAATTTAATAGTCTACACAGCTGCCTCTGTGGTACAAGGTGGTCTGAGGGTTTTTTTTTTTTTTTTTTAAAGTATGGTTAGATCCAATGCAGAACATACACATTTTCACTTGGGTCAACGTGAGAATAATACATGTTACAGGGGAAGGTACTAAACATGCCAATTAGGATGGTGTCTGTGAAATCTCCAAATCATAACTGAGTAACGGAAACACTTGATTACTACAGAAGTCTCAAAATGAGATGTTTGTATGTCACTTTAAAAATGGGTGAAGTGTTGTGTCGACTGAGTAACCCCAAATAATTACACTCCCTCGGAAAGCTAAATGTTGGGCCAAGTGCCTCAGGTTAATAGTGGAACGTGTTTACAATTTAACGGCTGATACCAAGGATCTGACCATAGAAGGCCAGAAGGCAAAGCCATGATGCTGGCAGAGATCTGGCACTCTTCACCTCCTTCAAGCAGCTCTTGGAATATTTCCAAGCAGCACCCAAAAACACACACCTACACTTGTAGGATATATGCTGGTATGTGAATGCTTGTGTCATACATGTTATCAGCTACTTTATAACAGTAAATCATTCCCTCGCCCTCCCAGGCTAGTAATTCTAACTAAGATTATCACTTGAAGAAATCTTAAATGAATGAATTAAATCTGCATGGATTTGCATATGGAGATTTTTTTTTCTGAGGCAGGGGAAACAAACTTTTGCTTTTAAGTGATACACACAGCTGGTGTTATCTGGTAAAATGCCTTACAGAAAACAGAATGCTTCTCTGTAGGATGACACATGCTTCCCCAGTTTCTGTGAGCAATTGCATTAGAAAAGACACCTTTCCAGATGATTAAAGAGGGCTTTAACTGATTTACCAACGGAGCTTCATATCCCTATTTAGTTCACTATTTATACCCCACTTTTCCTCTTGGCTCAAGGCAACCTTGGCCCCAAATCAACGATGCACACTGCTGTCCACACACAGAGAAAACTGTAAATTACGTGTCACTACAATTCCAGTGATCGCAGCCCCTGTGAAGAGAATTACTATATTGCTACAGTCGGAGATCGCTTTGTCAACTGCATCCACGTGCAGCTCAACTCAAGTGTTTCTCCAAGCATGTGCCATGACTCATGTAGCTGAATGTTGCAATAATAAATGAACTCCTCCTTGGGGAAGGGCCGTGGCTCAGTGGAAGAGCCCCTGCTTGGCACGCAGAAGGTCCCAGGTTCAATCCCCGGCACCGCCAGTTAAAAAGGTTCAGGTGACAGGTGATGTGAAAGACCTTCACCCGAGACCCTAGAAAGCCACTGCCGGCCTGGGTAGACTATACTGATCTTGACGGACTGATGGTCTGATTCAGTATCGGGCAGCTTTGTGTACGTCTCGTGGCACCTTTTAAAAAGTAGTTGTTAACCAGAGGCTTCATCAAAGGTGGTGGTGGTGGAAAGTGCTGTCAAGTCACAGATGATCTATGGCGACCCGGTGGGGTTTTCAAGGCAAGAGACGTTCAGAGGTGGTTTTGCCATTGCCTGCCTCCACGTCACGACCCATGTGAAAAATAAGCGAAATCATGCAAACCGGCACAAACAGGTTTGCAACTAAACCTTCCTTGCAGCAGTATCTGGACTATTTGGATGTAGGATGTTGGCAACTCTGTTTTCAGATTATCACTCCCAGCATTCAGACAGACTAACAGTTTACCTTTTTTAAACCTTAGGCATTGCACACAAACACATTCAATAACACGGGAAGCAAATTTTATTTACGACGTGAGAACACCTGAAAACCGAGATCTAAGCGTGACAGATATGAAGCGGAATAAGAACGATGCCGCCACTTACTTGAGTAGAATGGCAATTGGCTGCTCCTTCTCAGGAAACTATCCCACACGACCGAGTATTATAGGAAAGAAACTGTCAGCAGTACCTTATCCTGCCCTAAATGCATTTTTCATGATGAAGCAGCATGCGTGAATGAGGCGGAAAGGACAGTTAAGCCCTACTATGCTGAGCCAAATTTAAAGTAGTTTCACTAGCAATGCCACCACCTTGTACTCTCATTGAACATGCTAAGAAAAATCTTGCCCATCATTTCCAGGGTTTCTCATAGCCTGGGGCCCTATGCAGGATAACTTTGGCACAGATGGATTCCCCCTGAATAAAGTGGGCTGTACTTCTAAGCAAATGTGCATAAAATCAGGCAAGATAAAATTGCGGGCTACATAAATTAGAAATTGGGTAGTCTCCTGGGAGAAAAAGACAATAATCCGAGTCAAAAGCAGTGCCTGGATCTAGCCCAGCTCTTCCAATAAAGCTGCCTTATTAAAAACAAAAGTTGCTTTATTAAAGCGTGCTTTGTAAACAGGAGGGCTGAGCTGAGGGGGCTAGAAACCAACCGTGTGCTACTCCAAGGAGTATACACAACTTTCTTCAGAATGTTTCCGCTGAAGAAATGGACCAGGCATCTAATAAACAGAGAATGTGGCTAAATCTGAACTTAGTACATGAAGTGCTATCCATGGAGAAGACCTGTTTACAAAACAAACTAAGTAGATTTATCAGGAGTTTAATGGAAACCAGCACAGGATATTCAGATCTCTTGTGAATATTTATTAAAAAACCGCGTCAATCTTGACTATGATTTGGACACATGAGCTCCAATCCTGTGGATTCTGTTCCACTCAAGGAGATGCTTTCTTCTGATGCAAGGTGACTTCTGCTGGCGGACAAGCCCCTTGTATCAGCAGAAGGCTCCTTATACGGAAGGGAAAACATTATTGCAAGCGGAGTGATGTTTCACATCACTCGGCCTGCAGAGTTAGTCTGAGGGCAAATAAAACTGAGGACACCACATTCTCTCCTGTTTCTCCTCAAGCTTGCTACCATCTGGTATTTTAAAATTACAAAAGCTGGCAGGAAAAACAGTGACTTCCCAGCCATGACGATAAACTTAACAATTTGCTTCATGTTCCAAGGAATGGGGGAAGCAACTAATAAACTGAATATGTTCAATTATACATAATTCAAACAACATGCATGCTCCAAATGGCTCCTGGTGATAATTCGGCACTTGCTCTGCGATAGTCCAAGTTTGGGTCTTGGGAACTCATTTGCCCGTTGTTTTTTCAAAGGCTATATATTTATGTATTGCTTCTTTGGAAACTGGGGGGGGAGAGGAGGAGTGATACCTCCTGCTCCTTCTGTTCATTCGATTAACTGAAAAACAAGCGTGTTTTAATAAGTGGATTTCAAATCACTCTAGTGCAAGGGTTGGAGGATGCCGCTGAAACAAGCACCGGAAAGCCAAGGGATTGGTGGTGTGGAGGCAGTGCCAATGATCAGCCATAGCAACAAACTGGGGAGCTGGGGAGGGAAAGGAAGCTGGGCCATTGGGTTCCACAACAGGTGAGAAGATCACCTTCAGGCTTCTTTACGGTATGCATAAAGACCGGAGATGAGAACAGGCCACGAGAGGCAGTCAAGGGAGAAGTTCAAATACTGTTTATGGGACCACCGATGACAGTCTTCGCATAGAAATGACGAGAGTGTCACACAGCACCTAAACTTCAGTTCCCCAGGGAAAGCCACCGTATTCAGATCAGGAGCCTAACATGGCTAGAGGAAGCCACCCAGCGTACTTCCACGGTAATTTTTCTCATTTGCCCAGGATTACCTATTCTCTCCGTACCTGGCAGCATTCAGTTTGTGGCCACCTTGTAGCACCTGAAGCTCCCTTGAAGTACGACCGTTGGGATCTTCTTCCCCTTCCTATTGACACAGGGGTTCGGGAAGCAAAGGGTCACAACTATACACCCGCTGAAGCTTAACTTGGCAGGGCAAGCCTTCAAAGGAGCTGTCCTAGTTCTTGATGATTCCCGGAGGAGGCTGAAGCGCACAGGGGAACACGGGCAAGGAAGCCCTCAAAAGGAAGGGTCATTTTCAGAAGAAACAGTGCTGCTTTATCGGGCTTTGATAAAAACAGTACTGTCTGGAGCTGTCGCACATTCCTCTTTTTCAGTTACAGTCTCCACAGTCCCTGAAGCCGACACTATCACGACAGTTTT
This sequence comes from Gekko gecko, assembly GCA_029375565.1. Taxonomy (NCBI): domain Eukaryota; kingdom Metazoa; phylum Chordata; class Lepidosauria; order Squamata; family Gekkonidae; genus Gekko; species Gekko gecko. The sequence goes on from JAPDNY010000007.1 coordinate 31,723,374, forward strand.
CGAGGGAGACGTGTTCTTTTCCTTCTCGGCTATGGCTGCACAGACGGCTAGAATCTCGTCACTTTCAAAATCGTAATCCGGGATTGGTTCTTCTGAAGTCTCCCCCCGAGCCTCCGTTCCTTGGGTGGCTGTCCCAGTCTTGGTGGCTTTCTCTTGCTGTTTGTGTAGCTGTCTTGCCCAAGAAAGATCCTCATTCCACAGTTCGGGGTTCACTGGGCAGATGTGCAAGGCAACCTGGAAACTTCGGATTGCCTAAGGAAGAGAAGGGTGGAAAGAGCAAGGTTAGAATTCATCGGTGCAAGCGAAAAACAAGGGGTGCTATAATACGTAAAACGTTTATGAGAATAACGTGGAGAGGACTAAATAAAACAAAGATTGTGAGATAGTTTATTTACAAAATAATCACTTGGCTCTCACGTGCACATTCATTCAGTCCGAGCAGCACCCAATGAACTGTCAGCTGTTCTGGATGTGTCCTTACAACAGAAAATAGGTTATAGCTTCCATATCTTTGTTCTAATGTATAAACATTCTGGGTATCCCTACTAGCCCGGACCAGCCTGATCTAGGAAACTAAGCAGGGTTGGTACTTGGATGGGAGGTTTGGATGGGAAGACTGGGGCTGCTATGCTAAGGAAAGCAAAGGCAAGCCGCCTCTGCTCATCTCTTGCCTTCAAAATTCCTTGAGGTCACTATGAGTCAGTTGTGACTTGACAACACATTTCACGGGGCCACTATGAGTCGGCTGTGACTCGACGGCACACTTTGCCCTTTGCCTTATAAACATTCCAGCTTCAGATCTGCGCAGAGCTCTGGTGTCTGATGAAGAATCCTGTGCGGCCCAAAAGCTTTTTGCCCTTTACACCGACAGCAGGTAAAGCCAGCCAAGATCATTGTGTTTTCTTTATATCTCTTTTGAAACATCAGAGCTGCCTCTAGAACTGTGTGGAGAACGGTCAGCGCATTCCTGCCCTTGTTGTCCTGAGACATAATGCATTCCACACAGAGATGTATCGGTCTCAGCAGAAAAGAGTTATGACCTTTGTGATCTCCGAGAAACTAAGCTGAATTGCAGATTATGATCAACTCTTCCCCCCACCCCAGCCTCCAACCAACATCTTGATCAACTGGCCTACTGACAAGACTTAAGTTTCTGAACATGCTAAATCAGTCAGACGCTGGAAACAGTTCAGTGACAGTCTCTCCACAGAGCATCGGCTTACAGCTGTTCACATCAAGAGATTGTTTAGACTGTGAGTAAATAAAAAACTATCTTAATCATTGCAAAAGAACACACAAAACATTCTCTCCCCCCCCCCCAAGAAATATAAACAACCTTTGGGACACAGCTTTGTCACTATGTAACATCATCAGTAAAAGACGGCTTGCTTTTACAAGGCTGTGAAAATGTGTTACTAAGCCCTTTTTGTTATAACAGTATCTCCAGATTAATGTCTGCCACTGGGTAAAAAGACATAGTCAGAGGACAGTCATTCAGGGGCGCACTAGCAAAATTAGGAGAAAATCAAAAAGCGATACAGGCCATCTGAGCTCTGAGACAAGCCAGAACTCGCCCTCTAGAACCTAGTTTGGGGGATTTGCTTAGAACTGTGGGCTTCTTTCATGTTTGGGGTCAATGTCCTATCTGGAAAAAGTGTTTGGATGTTATACAGCATACAGCTTAAGAGACAGGTCACCTATTGCAAGTCTATCCCGCTGTTCCTCAAAGGAGCTCACGGTGGCATTTGTGGCTCTCCTTTTATTTTAATTACGTTATTTATAGTTTTCCTTTCTCACTGAGACTCAGGGCGGATTAAGGGTAATAATGGAGTGGTGCCAAGTCAGGGAGACCCAGGTTCACATCCCTCCTCCACCATGAAAACTTTCTGAGGGACCCTGGGCCCATCACCAATGTTCCCTCTAAGCTGTGGAGTCCTGTGAGCAAAAATTCTACTTTGTGAGCTCCTGGCATTAAAGTTGTGAGCGAGCGATATGGCTCCTGTGTAAATGAGTTTGCTCCGGATCTATCCATCCTGAGCAAAGATAAAAATGTGTGAGCTGGAGGCTAAAAAACTGTGAACTAGCTCACACTAACTCAGCTTAGAGGGAGCACTGCCCGTCACACACCTTCAGGCTCACCTAGCTCAGAGAGCTGCTGTGATGATAAAACAGAGAAGGGAACTATATAATCTGCTTTAGATCCCCGCTGGGGAGAAAGGTGAGACATAAATGAAGCAAATAAATAAACAAATGCAATGGAGGGAAGTGCTGCCCTCTAAAGGATGGCCAAGGAGATGTTCAGTAGCAGAAATGGGAATAAAAACTTATCCCAGAAATAATTTAATAGAACACTGAGGCATTTCAGCCGATTAATTTTTAAAGCCTTCTGCTACAGCAGTAAAACGATCAGGAAAGGAAAGACTGGTCCTCAGATAAATTTAACATTGATTTTGTAATGGATATTATGAACTAGAGCACAGCTTCCCCAAAATCACAGATAAGGTTGTTCACAAAGCTCAGTGACTGGTACTCTCTCTGAAGAAGAAGTTTTTATATCCTGTTTTTCTCTACACAGAGGAGCCTCAAAGAAGCTTACCACCGCCTTCCCTTCCTCTCCCCACAACAAGCACCTTGTGAAGCAGGTGGAGCTGAAAGAGTTGTGAGAGAATTATGACTGGCCCAAGGTTACCCAGGTGGCTTCATGTGGAGGAGGAGTGGGGGAAGTAAGTATAACTGAAAAAATTTGATTTAGAAAATACAACCCAGCACTGTAGCCTTAATTCAAAATTGACACATAACAGATTCAAAACATTTTAAAATCCCATCCTGTGCCCCTGCAACTGATTGTGTTATTGGTGGCTCACAGTGGCATTAACCAGTGACATTCAAACAGTGTTCTGGAGCATCCTAGTGTTCCTTGGAAGTTTTTCAATAATTCCTTCAATGAGAAGTTGGTTAACAGCTCCCAGGCTTCCTCAAAAAAGAGACTGACCATCGCTACAAATTTTCTTCATCAAGGCAGAAGAGTACTTGGTTTTCTCTAGGCTTCAACCGAATTCACTTTAAAATTTTATTTATTTATTTATTTATTTACTTTCTCCCCAATGGGGTGCTATAGCAGTTTACAAAAATACACTTTTAAAAAAATGTATATAAAATACAGTATAGAAATAACCAAAACGATGCATTGAAGTCTACCCAGTTAATGTGATGGTAGTCAGTGTGGCGGGTTTATTGCTTAGGCTGCTGAAGTAGGATCTGGAAATCTTGGACTGAAGTCTCCACTCTGCCATGAAGCTCACTGGGTGACTCTGGGCTAGTCGCATAACTCTCAGCCTAACCTGCTGTGATGGATGGTTTCTCAAGTTCCGCCTTTAAGGAGTCTCGGCCAATCACTTTCAAATAGTGAAATGGAATGCTGGGAGGGGGGGAAAGGAGCCGGGCAGTTTAACTGCTGGCCAACTGACAGAGCTGAAGGTTTTTGGATTTTGGTGGCAGAAGAGTTAGGCTGGGAGTTCATTAGCGACTCTAAGTACTTTGATAATAAGTAGGGTTTGGGTGCTGTTCCGATAAAAACAGTTGAAAATTAAAAGCCTTTCTGTTTCAACTTCCAGAACAGTTACACTTTCTCAGCACCAGTTCTCGTCACTTTATTACTATAATACTGAGAGGGCTGCAGAAAAGGAGAACAAAGAGACAACCAAGCCACGCATACCACTGAAATAAACCTGTTTCTTACTTGTTTTCATCAGGCCTACTGTGTGGTTCTTTCAAGCCACTAATCCCCTGATAACAGGCCAAGTGAATCTCAGATGGCACCTTGAGGCCAGACATTACCCAAAAGACTAAGCCTTAATGATAAAAAAACAAAAGTACTTTTAAAAAAGAAGTTTGTGGAGTATAAAATTTCCCCAATTTTTCCTAGTTTCTAAATCTGAAGACTGGGTGTCATTGCACCTACTTCACAGGACAATCCTGGAGGTAACGCTGGTCAGTAAGTCTCAGGTCATGGAGGATCTTTTGCTTCCCACATTCAATGGGGTTTCAGCAGATCCTCACCAATCCAGTCTAGGGATCATACTTGATGCAGCATTACTGCTGGACACTCAAGCTTATCCAGCTACAATACCTGGTTACTTCTATCTTCATTTAGCCCAGAGAATGGGTCCGTATTGTGACCCAGACAATCTGGCCATATGGATCCACATCAAGGTAACCTCAAGGCTCAACTATTGCAATGCATGTTGTACGGATCTGCCCTTGTAGACAACTCAGAAACTCTAGATGGTGCAAAATGCTGCAGCTCAGTTATTACCATGAGCTAGGCAGCATGTGCACATTACATCTATTCTGCAATTGCTTCATTGGTTATTGATTAGCTTCCAGGTTCTATCCAAGGTTCTGGTTATTAGCAGAAGTGTTTCAAGGCCTAGGACTCCCATAGCTGCAGGACCGCCTCTCCTGATATGTTCTGCTACAGCAGCTTCAATCATCTGAGTAAAGCCTTCTGAAAGTGCCACCCTGCAAATGGGCAAGACCCCACGGCTGCCCATACCCCGAGCATTCTCTGTTGTGGCTCTTACCTGGCAGAATGGCCTGCCTGACCGTGGTCAGGAAGGGTGCCACTTTCCTATCATTCTGCAGAATGTGTAAAATTGAATTGCTTTGGAGGGCATTTTTATAAAGGGAACAGAGTTGCAGTTTTAACGTCTGTGGAAGTTTTAGGCAATTGTCATTGCATTGTTTATTGCAGGCACTGTACTGTTTTTATTGCATTGTTTTCTAATTCTATAATCCATCTTTATTGTATTGTTTATTGCATGCATTACACTCTTTTTATTGGATTGTTCTCTGACTTTGTAATCTAGTTTTCAGGCACTGTTTGTAGGTATTGTATTCTTTTCTCCTAAATCCAGTTTAGATTTTTCTAAAGTGAACATTTCTACATTTCCTATAGAAGACTCTAACATTCCTGTCCTTTCTCACCCTTAGCAGCATTTTCAAGTTACTTTCAGAATAACTTTGTCTAAAACTTTAACTAGACAGGAATGCACTGTGAAACAGCTGTGTATGTTTGCTCCTGGGTATTGCTAGGATTTTAAAAAGCAACGCAGGACTAAAAGGAAAACATATAACGAGACACTGCATTAATTCCCCTCTTAATCAACAGAAAACCTTCTAAAGTCTGTAACTTAACTGACTGTAACTTAACAAACAGTACTATGACATTCATTGCATTATCTGGAATAAACTGATACTGCTAATTATAAATTTTGGTTTTATAGCCTCAGAAAAAGGATCATGGTTCAGGGGCAGAGCACCTGCATTTTCTGCAGATGGTCTCAGGTTCAATCCCCAACATCTCAGGTTAAAAGGATCAAGTAGTAGGTGACGAGAAAGACTTCCTCTGCCTGAGACCTTAGAGAGCCGCTGCCAATCAGAGCAAATAATACTGACCTTGATGGACCAATGGTCTGATTCAATAGAAAGCAGCATCGTATGTTTATCAGAGCACTTATACGGAGGTGCTGATATTGCCTGTCTCAAGGAACTCTGAGTTCTTCTATTCCCATTTGGAGCCCGCTCAGTCCACAATACACAGCTCATTTGGTAAGGTTAGGGAATGAAAGTTCTGCAAGGCATATCTCCACTAGTTAAAATGTTGCTCAGATCAGCCACCTGAAGAACTTTCCTTTAATTGGCCTGCAGAAGGTATTCAACTTCTTGGGGTCTGTAGAATAGCTATCCTGGGAATTTTTAAAAAATGCAAAATTGGTATCCTGGCCTGCATCTCCGCACTACTTTCAGATCGTTAATTCCAATCCACAGCAGCGTCAATGCAAACAGATGTGTAGCAATATGTCTGTTTCTGTTTTAGCTGGTTTACCCATAAACAAAATTGCTAGTTTAGCTAGTTTAGCCATAAACAAATTGGCCCCAAGGGCTGAGTCAATTGTGGTGACGAAACAGAATGAAAATCCCAAGGTGCAGAGCTGATCTCTATCTAAAATCAAGAAAAATCAGAAGAAACTTGATGTCTTTTAAGCAAGCGTTGTGTCTCTGGGTAATTCCCATGCTGCTAAAGTACAAGGCATCTTGTCTGTTCTGTCTGTCTGCTGTCTGAAGCAGATATATGGAAGGGGAAAAAAACCTCCACAGTCATTTCTGTCTGCAATATACAAGCTGGCCTGAAGCAAAACACTTCCTTAAAGCCCAGTGGGCTTTTCCTGAGTGGTCTGAAAGAAAGCGAGAATCAGCAGAGCAACTGCTTCTGTAGCTCTCCCATAAAACCAGCCAGAGCCCAAAAGCTTTAAAATAAAAGGGGAAAAAATTACCACAATAATTTAAGCTTGTTTATTTTTTTTATACTGCCTAGTTCTCTTGAGAGGGGACAAGCAATCTCACGCACTGCAAGTCACAAGGGGAAGGTGTGCGCTACACAACCTGGACAGGAGACTTACTCTGGACAAACTCTTGACGGGGTTGTTAGCTAAGCAATACAGGATTGCTGAGGAACAACAGAGATTCTGATCAGAATTCTTGTCTTGCCTTCGTTAAAACAAAAACAAACTGCTTTTGACAGCTTGCTGACATGTATATAGTAATGCTGGTGTACAGAATTCTGAAGGAGACAGTGACATTTATTGGAGGGGGGGGGCGGTATGCACTTACCAGTGTGATTTCTCCTAATCCAAGTTGAGCACGTCCCAAAGTCTGCCAGGCCTCCCAAGAATGGGGATCTCTCTGGACAGCCATTTCTGCCGCATGCACTGCAGGGAACATTTCATGCAGGGACATCAGGACCTAATTGGGGATCAAAACAATGAACAGCAAGTTTTTAAGTTGGCAAAGTAGATTGCAAAAGGGGAGGGAGGTGTCAAAAGGTCATCTGGCCCAGCCCAGGCCAACTAACTTTTGGTACAGGGCTGCAGCACAAAATTACAAAATTCTGGGGTGTGGTTGTTCACACACCAGCCTGGTAGTCTGCCACCAGCCCCTTTAAATAACCCAACATTCAGAAGCCAAAGGGCAAAGTCTCTAACCTTCCTGGATCTAAACCAGAAAGCCCATCCTGTGAGGTAGGCTCACAGGAGTTTCTCACAAAAGGCAATTACAATAGTAGGTGGTCTGCCAGTCAAGGCTCTGGATTTAGATTGAGGGCTCTGAAATCAATTCACCACAAAACTAAATTAAAATATATATATTATTAAGGTGCAAGAATACTTTAAACAAGAACAAAAGACTGTGAGGATAAAACAATGAAGCTAGAGTTTTAAAGGCTAACTAAAACTGTAATACGTTGGTTCCAGGGTACAAGATAGAACTCATTCTCAGATAGAAGTTCCCGGGATCCAAAGTGGCTCTACTCCGGAGTTACTGCAGGCTAGAGGTGAATGGCCCATGCAAGCAAATATTCAAGATGGCCAAAGTGAGCAAGAAGGTGTCTACATAGCTAGGTCTCGAGTAGCTGCCATCAAGCTAAGATTAAACTAGAGTCTTACACCTTTATGGGTAAAGGGCCATTGTGGTTCCAGGCCTATGAACCAATAAGGTCCCTTAGTGATGACACACAGCCAAAGTGTTGAACCAGTGGATGAACAGGTGACATAAGCAGTGGTCTGACCTGAGAGGAAGGAACAGAGCCAATCTGCGGCTAGGGTCGGCCCCTTTCCCACATGTGTAAATCATGGGACTAATTGAAAGGAATGTGCCTAATTGGAAAGCTGGTACCAGGCTTCTCTCTCCCCTCTGCAGCTGGTGTTATCTAGCCTGTACAAGGTCACCATGCTCTTTCTCAGCAAGGCAGTTTTGAACTCTATTTTTTTATATATATATGCGTGCATGCATGCATATCGCAACACGAATAACAGTCGCGGGCAGTTACAGCAATCTCCAGCAGAACTCATGGAACACTGATTTTTAAAAAATCACCCTCACACAGCCAGGCCCATTAAATTTTCTCTTGCTTAACATTTTTTTTTGGGGGGGCTGGTTTTTTTTTAAAGAAATGCACCAATAGAATACTTTTGTTTGAAAATTTGCTTTATTGACCAGTTCAGGAACCTACATGAATCCAAGCCCTATACTTTTCCAAAACCAGGAGGGAATCAAATGACCAATTACTCTACAAGCTCTCCATCTGGACCACATCAGGGATTCTCAGGGATTCTCCTTTCCCTGCAGAAGGAGCAGAAGAAACTTGAAGGGAAGACCATTAAGAAATTGCAACGTTCTGTAGCACAGCGATCCCCAAGGTAGCCTCCGCAGGCACCAAGTCACCCACTGATCGAATTCCCAGCCTAACATCAATACTCACTGATGTTTTAGGCCAGGCCTGGACACTAAATGCATTTTTAGTTTACGGGGCCACCGTGAAGTTTGCAGACACACTCAAGTGCCAGAAAGGGGGGGGGGAGTTTGTTAAAGCACTTAGAAATCACTCAGTATTAGTGCAACATGTGCGTGGCATAAATATTATTGGATGGAGACGTGGGACTGAAAGATTTACCACCTGGATGCTACAGTCTGCCACTAGAACTGCCCTTGTCTGGATATGCCAGAGCTGTTGCTGCCTTTAGAAGAAACACTTTGGTCTCAAGAAAGTCAAAGAACTTGCTTTGGGAAATCCAGTTATTTTAGGTTTTCATATTTTTGTGAATTCCCCGATTTGCAGAAAAACATACCCTAGGCCTTGTGAATTTTCTGATCCCCATGGGAAGGCCAGCTATTGCTATTAGTCAATTTTGGGCATAATGCAGTGAGTGACTGGCCAGCACGGGCACTGGAATTCAGCTACTGGTTCTAGGAAGCACCATCCTCTCCCTCACCACCAGGGTCAACTCATGGACATGTGCGGTTGACTTCATTACTCCCCCCGCCCCCGCATTTCATGCATGCTAATTACTTGAGTTCTTCACTGCGTTCAGATTACAAATACAGTAAAAGCTTTGTTATCAGGCATTTAACTGGCACTGGCCACAGGGCAACCGCCTTCCCACCCCAGCCACTGTTCTCCTGTGTGTTCAGGTGCGTGTATGCCCCACTAGCCTCTTCAGCTTGACACCTCTGGCTTTGGGCAGCCCAAGCTACCAGCTGATGTCATCCTTGGATGCCACCTTCCTCCTCGGCCTCCCATGAGTGGTCAGCTGCCAGCTCTGCCGAACAGCTCCTAGGCAACTGGCCTGCTGCACAGTACCACTCCGTGGCTCAGGGGGTGGGAAGGGTCCCTCCGGGTGTGTCCCTCCAGTGGGGTGGGCTGCAGATTCCTCTGAGTAATGGACGGTGAGGAGCAATATGCTTGGGTATCTGGCATGTTAGATCAATTGGCGGCCTCCTTTCCCCATGAGTGCTAGATAACAAAGCTTTTACTGTATATTCAAATTATGAATATCATCCTATTGACTTAACAAGGTCTTCTTTTTCATCTCATTCAAAAACCCTGTCCTGCCCAGTACCTACTAGACCTTGCTTCCTGACAGTTCTGGTCACGCGTGAATCCAATCTTATGCAAATTTACCAGTTCAATGGGGATTAATCCCAGGCTGGAAAGCATAAAATGGAAGATTGGGAAGTTTTGGAGATAAAATAATGCTCATCCCGATACATATTCACTTCTACGACGGGATTATTTTATCTATTCAACTTGGCCAACGGGAATCTTGTATAGGAAAGCTATGCCAGCTGACACATTTAAAAAAGGGAACTTTATGCTTCTAAGAGAAAGCATGCCAGAAGATAAGGCAGCAGCTTGGCTGACCAGGAGTTTCTCCTCTCTGAGTCTCTAATGAGATTTAATTCTTCCTATGTGACATTTGGGGAAATTGGAAAATTACAGGATACTCCTGGGTTGTAAAAATTTAAGATGGGAAGGTCTTGTTTGTACATCATCTAGATCAGAACAATGGACTCAGAAGTTTCTATTCTGGGAGCAATCACACTGCAACCAAAATTTGAATGCGTGAGCACTCGTGGCGACAATAAAACCTTGGCCGATCCTTCACATAAGGTTCCCAGAAATCCTGACCCAGCTGTTTCACAAATCCAGTGCACCCCAGACCAGCCCCCCAAATGTTTGCTAACGTCAAATAATGGGCGGGAGGAGAAAAGAGCACTTGATATTGCTGCTTGGGGGATAGATCTGTTCAGGCTCAACCCGTTTCAAAAAAATTGTAAGGAAATCAGTGACACTCCCCTTGTCAGGGTGTGTCGGCGACTGAACTGTTTCCTGACCGGGAAAGAGTCTGACTATACAAAAGTGGACACGATACTGAAACCACCCACATAAAATCTTCAATTAGTCATTTATGTTGCACTTTTAAGATTTTTTTTTTAAGAGCCTTCCAATTTTTTCGCAGGGCTGATAGATGGAAGAAAGCCAGCCAGCCTCACAGTCACAAGGAACTAGTTTGCTCTGAATTGCGGTCATATTATCGAAGTATAAAATGGATAAAATCAGAGTGCTTTTGGATGTCCTCAAGATGCAACAGGAGAGGATGTGCGAGTCTTCACTCCTCCCCTACTGCTTCTTTAGAATATGTGAGCCTCTCTGAAATGCCTTTGGGGGCTGGCATTGGGAGGCACTGTTCTGTGATGGTCCAACCTGGAAGCTAGGTTACAGAGTGTGGTGCTGGGGGGGGGGGGGCTGCTGCTCTGCTGCAGGGTTCCATCTTGTCCCCATGCTTTTCAACATCTACATGAAGCTGCTGGCAGGGATCATCCAGAAATATAGGCTGAGTTGCCAGCAATATGTGGATGATGCCAAGCTCTACCTTGCGCTTCCAGCAGATCCCAGAGAAGCTATGGAAACCATGAACAGGTGTCTGAAGTCAGTTTTGGGACGGATGAGGGCTAACAAGCTGAAACTTAATCCCAATAAAACAGAGGTGCTACTGGCTAGGGGAAGGTCTGACCCAGTAACAGGGTTCTCTCCTGTTCTGGATGTGGTCACTCTCCCCTTCAGCAGGTTCATAGTTAAGGATGCTGCTGGACCTGGGCCTTCTTTTGGATAAACAAGTGGCAGCAATGGCCAGGGGAGGCTGTTACCAGCTTCTGCCAGTGAGTCAGCTGTGGCCATTCATGGGCTGGAAACATCCTGCCACTGTCCTGCACACCCTGGTAGCATCTAGATTAAATACTGCAATGCACTCTTTGTGGGGCTGCCCTTGAAGACTGTCTGGAAGCTATAGTTGGTACAGAATGCTGCAGCTGATTGGGCAGGTCACAGGGACCATATCTCATTCCATCTGTACTGGCTCCCAATTTGCTTCCAGGTCCAAAGTGCTAGTATTGATCTTTAAAGATCTTTCAAGGCCAGCATACCTGAAGGCCCTACCCAACCACTCTGATCACCTGTGGAGGCCCTGCATTGTGTGCTCCTGCCATCTGAAGCTAGACAGGTGGCAACCGAAAAAAGGGCCTTCTTGGTTATGGTGCCAAAGCTTTGGAACTCGCTCCCAGGGGGATCTCTCTCTCTCTCTCTCTCTCTCTCTCTCTCTCTCTCTCTCTCACTCACTCACTCACACACACCAGTGAAGACTTTTTTGTCTTCTTTGGTGTTCCCTCACTAACTCTTTTTAGCTCTCCTCCCTGTCTGTGTGCTTTTACGTGTTTACATTTGTCTATGTTTGTATTATATTTTATTTAATTGCTTTCAATACTTCACAGTTTTGTACCTGAAATGCTTTTTAATGTCTGAAATGTTTTAATGCTTTGTTTTAATGTTCATCACCTTGGGGACCCTAAAATGGGCCACAGAAAAGTTTAAAATAATTTTTTTTTTAATTCCATAGGACACTACCTGTCAGTTGATTGTCACCTGCTCGAGACAGCCTTTTCTGTGGTTGTGCCCTGACAATGGCACCCACCCCAAAAAATATTCACAGGGCACTATCTCTGATGGTAATTTAGGTGCTGGGCAAAGTCTGTCCTATCTATGAGACCCTTTACTGCTGAAGTGTTAGTGTGTGGTTCCCCCTACCCCTAACTAGTTATTACTGGCTTCAGCTTCGCTGCTGCTTCTACTTGAGAGCCAGTTTGGTGTAGTGGTTAAGAGTTGCAGACTCTAATCTGGAGAACCAGATTTAATTTCCCACTCCTCCGCATGCAGCCAGCTGGGTGACCTTGGGTCAGTCACAGTTCTCGCAGAGCTCTCTCAGCCTCCCCTATTTCACAGGGCATCTGTTGTGGGGAGAGGAAGGGAAGGGAAGGAGATTGTAAGCCGCTCAGAGACACCTTTGGGTAGTGAAAGGCGGGGTATAAATCCAACTGCTCTTCTTCTTTCTCTTTTATTGCCACTGCTTTCATCTATGCATTAACTGTTATTTCTTGTAGGTTTTAACTTTTAATTTTGGTAGCCTTGTATTCTGTGGTATGTTGTTATATCGAATTTTATTGTAAGCTGCCCTGAGCCCTGCTTGCAGGGAAGGGTGGCCTAAAAATGAATGAATGAATGAATAAATAAAATGGTTGCTTAATATGTTTTCTGTTCTGTATATTTTATGTAACATACATACAAACAAACTCTGAAAGAGGCCTTGAATACCCTACTGTATCTCAGGATACAGCACACAACATTTTAAAGAAATAAACAGTAGCTCTGTGTAGGAGTTAGTACCAGAAGAAAGTGAAAAAATGTCCAGTACTTGAAGAGAGAGTTAAGACAGTGAGGCAGGAATGCGGGCAACACCACTATGGCCTAGGGCAGGGGTCACCACAATGCCAGTCCGCATCTTTACTTGCATCGGCCAAGTGTTTCTAAGAAAGTGGGCGGGCCAGGTGGGGCTTTTGCCTAGCAGGGCTTCTGACTGGCTGTGCAGATTTTTTAAAAGTGGCTTCAGCAGCAGCTGCCACTTCAGCAGAGGGATCTTCATTGTACGGCTAAACATAAGCTGTGTGTATGCAAGAATATATTTTTAAAGAATATGTTCATTTAAAAAGCATCCTATTAAACAGACCTTCTGTCTGAAATGCTGAAGACTTACTGTTAAGAGTTATGCGTGACCTCACTCCCTGGCATTTTGTAGTCGGCTCCGCCTCCTGTCGTAGCCATTCTGCAGTTGGTTCCACCTCTTGCTGCAGTAGGGTTGCCAGGTCCATCTTTGTACCCAGTGGGGGACTTTGGGGGGCATTCCCAGAGGACATCCCAGCTCCAAGCCCTGCCCCAGCGGGGACGGTCTTGTTGGCTGCGAGCACTTAAAGGGGTCCCTTTAAGTGCCCACAGCCAGAGGGCCCCATGCGCCCAATCTCTGAGCGGCACTGCCATTGGGAGATTGGGTGCGCAGGGCCCTCTCCCTCCGGCTGTGAGCACTTAAAGAGGTCCCTTTAAGTGCCTGCAGGTGGAGGGGCCCACGCACCCTATTTCCGAACGGCAATGCCGCTAGGAGATCAGGCGTGCAGGCCACAGCTGCCCCCTCCCTCCTCTCTCTCAAGAGAGAAGGGAGAGGGGTTCCTGCGGGTGTTGAGGTTTGGGGGCAGGGCTTCCCCCGCCAGCCAGCTGGCCTGGTGGTGGGTAGAACCCCCCCAAAAGCAAGTGACCCCTGCCAAACCGGAGGGGTCTGGCAACCCTATGCTGCAGCTATTCTGCGGTTGCGCCCACCACCCTCTGTCAGAATTCCAAAGGTGCCTGCTGGCTCAAAAAAGGTTGGGTGCACCCGGTCTAGTGAACAGGGGCTACACTTAAAGAAGTGTCTTGGAATTGAATTTGATTTCTGATGTCCTATACTGGATGGTCTCTGCCAGTCAGGAGCTTTTGGCCTCAGTTCGTAATACTTTGAAATGTAAGAACTCTGCCTTTTAAAAATAAAAATGAAAGCTCAGGAACATGTTCAACAAAATGTACAGCATTAAAATATGCTTTATCTACGTAGTTCAGAATCATGGAACACAGCGATTATTTCTGAAAACACATTAATTTTAATTGCTTAACTCATCCACTTTTATGGCACCGAGCTTTTGCTTTAGGTGAGCCCAGAGTACAGCTAGAATTTTATTATTCTTGTGATATATAGACATGTACCAAGGTGACCTGGCCACCTGTTCACTTTGAAATTGAACTTTTTAATGGAAGAAGAATAGAATAATTCATGTCTGAATTCTTAGATCTTTAGTGCTTTTATAGTGCAGCCCCCAATTGCTATTTCCCTGGGACTTGACCCTTTGCTGTAAAAGTTTTCAATCTCTTTTCTGTTAGCTGTAATAATTTTGAATACTGAACTTTTCAATCTTCCACTTTGATTTCTCCTGAGGTTTTTCTGTACCATACTACTTGTTCAGTTACATACTGCAAATAGCACATGACATCTGCTCCAAGTACTGGGCTTTCTTACAATTTTTACTCTCTCTTTAAATAATTTTGATTTTAAAAAACTGGTATCTTATAATATATGTACCAACCAAAATGTGACGTCTTTGAGGTCTACCAAGAGTTGCTAGGACAATTCTTTCACAGGTAGTTCCTTCACTTCTATCCCCTAAAATCTTAAACACTGGATTGTGGACACAGCCAAATATTCAGTGAATGCAAATGGCAGGAATACATCACAACTCAAAAGATTAGTGCTTCATGATCCCAAGAGAAACTCTGGAATGTTCTATGGCTGGGTTGCTCAGACACCAATGTTTGATTTGCATGACTAACCACAGTTGGTATGAATAAATATTCCCATATTTTTGAACTACCAAAACATCTTGATGTGTTTACCTGTGATTTCATCTCATAGAGGGTAGCATCTTCTGGAGTTAACTGAAGAGCTTCATCCCATTTGTGAAGAGCCTCCCGGTATCTGCAAGTGGTTAAAACAACGGAATGGTCTTACTAGGTTTATGGATGAGTTAAAATAAATGTCAGTATATTTACCAACTCATCAAGGGAAGTCACACTCTGGCCTTTTCAGTGACTGGAAATGAAGAAGACATTAGCATGTGACAACACCCTCATCCTGGTGGAAGGCCAGGAGGGTCATTCGGCTTGGGCCTCAAAGCTTAAAGAGGGCCTCAAATTTAGGTATGTTAAGTTTCCACCATTTGACAGGTTTCACAACTTGTTTTTATCTACATCCCAATTAGACAAAAATGTGACATGCTCTTCCAGCTTAGATTTAAGTCCAGGAGCACCGCAGAGACCAACAAGATTTTTTAGGGTCTCTAAGGTCCTACTGGACTCAAATCTAACAGTTCTACTGCAGAACAATACAGCTACCCCTGATGTCATATTCTTATGATTATTACGGCTAGGAGCCTGTAAAACTGTAATGGTGGCTGGTGCTCTAGTTTAAATATAAAGCCTGTTGGGTTTTATAGCATGTACAGTTTAGTCCTATGTATGTTTGTTGGTAGGGGCTGCAGTGGCTCAGAGGTTAAGATGTTGAAGCTGCAGATCAGAAGGTCTGTAGCTCAGCAGTTTGAGACCCTAGTGCCACGTGACAGAGTGAGTTCCTGTCTCTGGCCCCAACTCCTGCCAACCTGGCAGTTCAAAAGCAAGGAATTGCAAGTAGATAAATAGGTACCGCTTCAGTGGGAAGGTAACAGTGTTCTGTGCACCTCGGCATTTAGTCATGCTGGCCACATGATCACGGAAACATCTTCAGACAGCGCTGGCTCTTCGGCTTGGAAACGGAGATGAGCACCACCCCCTAGAGTTGGATTCGACTAGCTTTTGAGCAAGGGAAACCCTTATGTTTGTTGGTGGAAAGTGCTGCCTAGTCACAGATGACTAATGGCGAGCCCATAGGGTTTTCAAGGCAAGAGACAAACAGAGGTGGTTTGACAATGCCTGCCTTTGCATTGTGACCTTGAACTTCGTGGTGGTCTCCCATCTAAATACTGAACAGGGCTGACACTGCTTAGCTTCGAGATCTGACAAGATCGAGCTAGCCTGGGCCATCCAGGTTAGGGCCTGTATGTTTATCCATCATAAGTAAAAACGAAGCTCTTTAATGGTATTGACATTCAAGTGTGCAACTGAAATCTCAGTTACAGTTCACTGTAGATACATCAGGACTCATGTATATAGAAACAGGCAGTCTTCTATAACAGTTCTTGCATAAACTGTCTGAGCACAATTCAGTAAGGACTTATAACTGCGTGGCTTTGAACTGCTGAAGACATCCTCTCACCTAACCATTCTGTACCATATTAGTTTCTATGTTCCTCAGCACACTGTCAGTTTTGCAGCAGACAAATCTGTCTGTGTCCAGAGATCATCATTCATCATGAAGTAAAACCCAACACCTTTGAAGCCTTGGGGCAGCTGGTGTTCCTGATGGTCTACAGCATAAATCTAGTTAGTTCTATGCATCTGAAAGTGCTGCGCAACCAGGCAAAGTGCCAAACTACTTATTGCATCAACAGAATCACTTAACAGCAACAATCCAGCCTCAGAAGTAAGAATTACTAGGGACTAAGGGGCTATTATACATATGTAGGCAAAATAAAGGCACAGTCTCATGCATAATGTCGCATGCTTAATTTTGGACTTTTGGCTTGTGACAGCAGTATATGGAACATAGTGGCTCTCTTCCTCATTTTTAAGGTCCTTACCCATTTTCTTTCTAATCTCAGAAAATGGGACAGTGTTTGTTTGTTTTTAATGATCATCCTCCTCTTCCTCCTTCTTCATCATCAGTTAAATTTATAAACCACCCTCCCCTGGAGTGCTCAGGGCCGCATACCTCATAAATTAAACCTGAACAATTAAAAACAATAAATATAAAATAATACATGGTTAAAGCTGATAAAACAGAATAATTCTTCCAGTTAACAGATAGTGTACATGTAACTTCGCTCTCACTATAGGGCGGATCACATGCTATTTTTCAGACTAATAAAAACTTACTTAAATCTAAGAAAGCCAGTTTGGTGTAGTGGCTAGGAGCACAGACTCTAATCTGGGAAAACCAGGTTTGATTTCCCACGTCTCCACATGCAGCTGCTGGTGTGACCTTGGGTCAGTCATAAATTCTTTTAGAGCTGTTCTCTCAAGGGCAATTCTTGAAAGAGCTCTCTCAGCCCCACCTACCTCACAGTGTTTCTGTTGTGGGGAGGGGAAGGGAAAGGGATTGTAAGCCGCTCTGAGACTCCTTTGGGTAGTGAAGGGCAGGGTATAAATCCAGTCTCCTCTTCTTCTTCTAGATGTTTCTCTGCCCAATCCAAGCATATCTCAGGTATTTTACATTTCTTGTTAAATATAAATACTTACATGCCACAAAGGTTTACATCAACCTTCTTATGGCACTCATAATGTCTTCTGGACAAGATCATTCTCAAGGCTATGGTACCACAGAGGACGCACTGCAGTGTGCATAATGACATATCTAAGCCATTCTGAAGAGCCTAACCTTCACAGTTTTATTCCTATCAGTTCTAGTGTGCACATTTTTAAGAACGTGGTACCTTAATCTCAAATCACTTAAACTCCCAAAGCTCCAGATAAGTGCCTGCAACAGATCCAAATGTAGCATTGAATACTGTGCCTCAACCACTTTTATGCGGAAGCAAAGAAAGGTTAACAATCTCTTCTCTTCTAATAGTATGTTCGAATAACAGATGTAATACCGTTAATGGAAGAGTTCCACACATTATAGTTTGGACTGCAGCAACAGCAATTTGTTTCAATTAAATTCTCTTCTGCATAAGGTAATTATAATATTCATATTTGGGTTTTTATGGCTAACATGTTAAACTGCCTGGTAACAGCAAATACTTAAATTCACAGATCTGCTGCAAAGCACAACTGTTGGTGTGACAATGTATTAGCTGTTTTCCTTGTTTTCAGCATTTTTGGAAGTTTGAAGGGTTGGTTATATATACTGAAGGAGATACCTCATTAATATTGAAACGAGTCATACCCCGGAGTTATCTTGTTGGTACTAGTCTTATCTTCCAAATACTGTCATAGTTATTCTTATTCTCTAAATATTTTGGCATTTATGCCTTGTTTTAAGGTTGGATAATTGTAGATATACTATTGCCATATGTAGCATACAGTGCTGTTACTATATATTATTTTCTCCTATATATTTAGCAATGTACTTGTGCATTTTTCAAGAGATGATGTCTGCCATACATAATAAACTTCTTCTTTTTACCTTTTGACATGTGGTGGCAATTGTGTTTTTTTTGTTAGTTAATATGTGACACAACTATTGTCCTATGTGAGAAATAACTACATGATTATTTGTATATATTCAGTTGTTTATTCCTGGTCCTAACCTGGTGGTTTCTCCAACACTCTGTCCACCTGGCACTGAGATAGCCTTTTCCTTAATGCTGTTCCTGAAGAAATGGGACATTTGTGACATTCTCTTGTCAAAAAACAAAATAAAACCAGCCTATTCTTCTTCCCCCCACATTTTCCTTACCCCCAGTTGCATACAATGGTGAAGAAGTTCACAAGGAGGATGGTGGACAGACTCAAAGACAACCAGAACATTTATATAACATCAGTTGTATTTACTTGGACACATCTGAAGCTGCCTTATACTGAATCAGGCAACTGGGTCCATCAAGGTCAGTACTGTGTCTACTCAGACTTGCAGCAGCTTTCCAGGGTCCTAAGCAGAGATCTTACACATTACCTACTACCTGATCCTTTTAATTGGAGATGCCGGGGATTGAACCTTGGACTCTCTGCATGACAGGCAGATGCTCTACCCCTGAGCCGTGGCCCCTCCCCTCTGAATAACATGCTTGGTTGCTACCTTGCCTTTTGGAATATACATGGCAGCTATATCATTAAAGATGTTCAAGCCATGCTTGACATTTGTCAGTCACCCAGGAACTTATGACTGTCTTTTTACCAGTGCCTTGAAATTTTTCCATGACAAGACAGGGAGAAAATGTGCATCCCTTCAATGATGGTTCCATAGTTTCACCTCCAAGCCTCAGAAACATTATTGCTTGCACACAACCAAAGACAGAGACAACCTTGGGCGTGGTAGAGAAATGCCTGTTATCTTAGCCATCTCGGTAATGTTTTTATTGAGAAGCTGTGTGCCAAAGTTTTAAAATAAATACAACTCCCCCTTCCTGTAGCTTCCAAGTAAACCAGCTGAGGCAACTAATGACCCCACGAGAAGAAATGGTGTGGCTTGCACAGCGCTCATGCCAAGAAGGCACCTGTAAAAGACACTCTCCTCCATGGCTCTGGCTCAGGGCTGTGATGTGAAACCTCCTAGGAGCACTTGTATTGGCCCCCCAGAAACCATAGCAATGTGCTAAGTAAACTGTGCAAAATGCTATCCCCAAGGAACACTATGCTACTCTTTGATTATCACCTGTCCGGTATCTCAACAGCTGTTTCATCACAGCGCAATCACATGCATCTATTCAAATGTGTAAATAATGTATGAAGTAATTGATCTCTTCACTGATAATGACATCCAAGGAGCAGCCTGTGGCTGAAAGCTGGTAATTTCTTTTCTGGATGCAAAAGGCAAGGCCTCCAAGATATATCGGCAGTTTTCCTGAAGACCTCAGTCCGCTTCTTAATCTGGCCAAAATACTTCAGTTCTCCTGCTGACCCTTTGGAAGTGACAGCAGTCTGAAAGATTTCAAAAACTGCTTGCAAAAAGAAAAAGTCAGTGCAGGCCACAAACGTGTTACACTAACCACATGGTGTTTCCTCAGAGTTTTCAGTGTTTCTCTTAAACAATTTCAGTTGCAAACAGCATGTATGTGTGTGTGTGTTAAGTGCCATCCTTGGGGGGGGGGTTTCAGGAATCTGGGGTGCATTTTGAGCTGACAGAGGAGTGGGCTTTCTGGAAGTCCCAGTATATAATGTCTATTGGATCACCTTTGATCACAAAGTGTATTAACGGAAAACGCCAAAAGGATGGTAAGACTGCCTTTACAGAAACCATGCCGATTCTGCTGTCTCACTAGAACTTGTTCCTCTGTGTGCTTAATAATCTTACCTTAAATAACAGTTTCCCCCAATTTACCTAGAACAGACTTTGTAGTAATTGGTCTGTGATTGTCTGTCTCTTTCCTGGGTTTCTTTTGAAAAACTGGCACTACCTTTACTAATTGCCGGTCCTCTGAAAGCAGTGTTTTTCAACCACTGTGCCGTGGCACACTAGTGTGCCGTGAGATATTGTCTGGTGTGCCGTGGGAAAAATTCCAATTTCATCCGTAACATATGAACAATTATAAAATAAAGTATTATTATTTCATAATAAAGTAATTATAAAATAATTTCTTTGTGTTTATTTGATTCCTATTCAAGAGAATTACTTTATATATAGTCAATATAGGCACAGAGTTAAATTTTTTTAACATTTTCTAGTGGTGGTGTGCCTCGTGATTTTTTTCATGAAAAAAGTGTGCCTTTGCACAAAAAGGTTGAAAAACACTGCTCTGAAAGGGAGTATGATTTTAGTAATGTTGCGTATTTCCGTCAGGAGACGAGCAACTTATTATTCACTCATGCAGTTCTTCAAGAACCTTTGGGAATAAACCACCCAGGTCAGACAACTTGCTAGTTTTTAATTTGTCCATTAGCTCTGGGACTGCATCTCATCATCTCTACTGGATTTTGGCACCCTTCTGGGAAACAGCAGTTCCAGCATGAGTAACTGTCCCAATTTTCCTCAGTGAATTCGTTCAGTTTCTCTGCAACCTCCCTGTCTTTTAGCAGTGAAAGTTACAAACAAAAATATGCAATTCTTAATACAGCTAAAAACAATTTGACTTTAAAAACACCATTGAAACCGTGACGATTAAAAGAAGCAGCAGATCTAGAGACCAGTCAGAGATGTATGCTGACATCTGAATGCATCTTTTTTTGCAAGCTTGTTTTCATATCACAAATCCAAGTGGAGCTGAAGTATCATGACAAAGAGAGAAAAACAGTTTCTCAGATAGTCTTTAAAGCTTATTTTATCATGCTTTTAAAAAGTACATAAAAGTCTAGACCAGAGATGCCAAACTCATTTGCTATGAGGGCTGGATCTGACATAAATGTTACTTTGTCAGGCCAGGCCATGTGTGCCATAAAATGTAATGCCAGTTGCCAGAGATATCAACTTTATAAATGACACAGGCAAACCCAATTAATGATATTATTTTTTACGTAACATACAACCAAAAGGAATTGATTCCTAGGAGTGAAAACAACTGATTTACTGGGGAATCCACAAAAACCTCAGTAAATGTATTTAATCATATGCAAGACTAGGTTTTTTTTCAAGGGATACCATAAGGGGAGGGTATTTTACATTTCCATACAAATTAGTTATTTTGTATGTACAGCACTTTTTAGGAGATGAGTCATCTTCCTTGCAAATAAATAAGGTAGTTTTTCAGCAGCAACCCCCTATACACCCCGCCTCAACAGCCAAACACAGCTAAGAACTGTCTCTCATTCTTTGCTTCCTTTCTTACCCTGTCCTATCTCTGAGGATCTCAAGGAGGCACACCAGACTTCCCCCTCCACTGCCCCATCCCCACTACCGACAACAACCCTGTGAGGTGGTACAGGCTGAGTGATTGGCCCCAGGTGACCCAGATGACAGGGTCCTGGCTCAGGAGAAGAGGGGTCTGAACCTGGCTCTCCCAGATCCCATCCTTCATTTCCCACAGGAGTGGCGGGGCTGAGGGAAAGGCCTGACAGAGAGGCTGTTTCCAAAACCTCCAAGGGGTGCTTTTTGTCCTCCCATGACCCCTTTTCCTTCATGGGCTGAGAACACATGTTGGGGAGAAGGGAGGTCACCATCCTCTCCCTGACACTCTGGCTTCTGACTCTGCAGCTTTCCAGATGTGCAACAGTGACACGCTTTTCCCCTCCACTCACTTCCGAGGCCAGGAGATCTTTCCCCTCAAAATGGCATGCACAAGACAGCCCTGTTGCCTCCCAATCCACGCACCGACCCTCCTCCTCCTCTTCTCTCTCCCCTGCTGGCTCCCATCCCCTTTGTCCCTTTCTCCACCTTCACTGCCATTCCCCCCACACTATTTTACCTCAGCCTCATAGTCCTGCCCCCTAGCATTTTTTTTTCTATTTCTTGACAGCTTCAATCACACACACCTCATCGCGTGCACCCGCTCTCCCCCCAGAAGCGTTCTGCCTTCCCTCCCTCTCACCAGTTGCTCACAGGCTGGATAAGAGCCCTGGACAGGCCAGTTCTGGCCTCTGGGCCATACGTCTGACACCCCTGGCCTAGGCTGAGAAGTTGTCTTTCAAATATATCAGGTTCCCCCAAGAATTTATACACTCAGACTATGCACCTGATTCTAAAAATCAAGTATTAACATAGAAGCAGAGAAAAGGTCTGAAGACAGGCTTAAATGCAACGTCCTACCAGAGTAACAGCTATCTTTTACTAGATCTAGGGCACCCCTTGAATTAGCAGGCTCCTTCCTTCCCCTTCCCTTTCAGATCTGGACCTGGTTACAGCCATTGTCAGTCCAAACCATGTTCTGCACACCTGTGTCCAACTATAAGGTGGATCCAACAATAAGTTTAGTAATAAGGAGCTATTAAGATTCAACCTAATCTCTCCACTGAATGCTCACACGTACAGGCCAATAATAAATAACTGGAAATGCAGTTCAAAGAGCAGGGTGTGAAACTTACTACGTCTAACCCTGTCATAGTTCCTGTAATCTGATAACAATATCCTGGTGTGGCCTTCAGAGCCCGATAAGGCAAAGCAATATTAATTCCCTACAAGACAAATCTACTCATTAATTAATACCAAATTGCCGGTGTCTGTCTACAGATACATTTCTAGTGGTTCCCACAATACATATGGAACACTTCCAAAGAAACTTTACTGTATGCTGAGTCAGGCCACCTGTCAGAAGGTCAAGGTAGAGTTCTTTCATATCTTCTACTACTTGATCCAACTACAGATGCCAGGGATCCAACTAGAAAACTAATTAGCCAGTATCATGATGCCCCTGTACAAATCGATGGTGTGACCTCATTTGGAATACTTTGTGCAATTCTGGTCACTACCAGGGCTCAGGAAGACAAGTGGAAGACTAATGTTTGTACTGAAACCTTAAATCACCTCTTTAGAAAAAAATAATCCATCACTATCAAAAGTACTCCTGAGAATTACCTAGCCAAAGTTTCCTTATTACAAAGGGCAGCAAGATCACAGGGACATGGAGAGGAGGTTTTTGCACTGACTGAAGATGCTTATCTGTTTAATTGGGCACTGGCTGTATAAAACTGTATAAAATCCATGAAAGGATGGCACTGACTATATAAAGACCATGAAAGGGTGGCACTGAAGGCTGAGATTTTTAAAAGCTAACACACACTCGGCATCACTAGGTATCTGAAGAAGCTTATACCCAGAATTAAACTCATTGGTCTCAAAGGCGCCACTCAAAGTTTGTTCTGACACTAGAAAGAGTTTAGGATGAGACAGGAAGAGGCTTTGGGGAGATTTAGCTGGCTACACTTTTCCCACTGAATCACTATTATTTATTACACCAGTGGCAAACATCACTTCTGAGAAAACTGGCGCTGTTGGAGGTGTCTCTTGGCTGAGATAACAGACAGCTAAGTCTTGCCACTCTGTTCATATTCCACTGCGAGTAGTTAAATTCTCTCCTAAGGCCTGCATTCAAGACCATTTAACAACATTTTCATCACCTTTCTGAACTCACAGTCCAGACTGTTAAAGTAAAAGGACAGATAAATTTCTTCTTTCAAAACAAAACTTGAATGTGGCAAAATGGAGATTCTAATGTGTGGACTGAATTAAAAGAACGCAGCCCTTTTATTTTTAATCAATCCATAAAAAGTGAGACTTTATGTAAAGTGAGGCGGGCCCTACTAACATATATATGCTTCACACAAAATTGAATATGTCATCTTGAACTTCTTCTTTTGTTTTTAAAGTACAGGCGACTGCCAAGCTGTGGTTAAGGGGGAAAAAGGAAAGCACATACCCATCAGTAACGTGAGACTTTCCTAATCAGATTGTGACAAAGCATACACAATCCTGTAGTTTTAAAGAAGGTGAAGAGTCATCCCAGACAGAGGTCTCAATGTTTATAGTTCTTTTCAATAAATAAGGTAATATGACACAAAAATGCTAATGTATGTTACAATAGAACAGGAAGGCTTCTAAAAACGCTCTTCAGAAATCAAGAAACCTGAATGCATGAAGCTTCCTTCCCCTGAGTTAAATCTTTAGAGCATCCCTGTCTAATCCTCTGACTTGCAGCAGCTGAGGGTGCCAGGCATGTACAAACACTTACCCACGTGGCAATCCATCACCCGGTGTCTAGTACACTAGGAACGACTCGTCAAAAAAGTTGCCATCTGGGTATCAATGGAACAAGTATATGAGGAAAGACCATCAAGGCCATGGATACTGGGGTGAGGGAACTCACTTTGTCCTGTACGTAACATCAAAATGGCAGTTGATCTGAGTACTTAAAGGACCGTCTGTCTCTATATATCCTACCTAAACACCGCTAACAACTCCCTGCTTTCTGAGGTAAGCACAGGGCCAGGAATAATTTGACTTTCAAAAGCTCAAACCGTGGAAAACTCATTGGCCTCTAAAAGTGCTGCCAGACTCAAATCAGTGCCTTTTCACTGGCTGCTCCCTAGGTATAGAAAGCCCTCCTTCTCTCACCACATCTGACACTGTAGAGTGGTTTTGGCACCAAATCGACAATCTTAAAACAATTAGCTGGCTTTAATTGACTGATATTTGATTTTGTCCTCCTGCCCTGGCTTTCCCTGCTTTTGATGACATTATAATTTTCACTGGTCGCTCTTAGTTTGTGCTAATTTAGGGCTACCGAAGTTCTGAAATTATTTTGTGTCTCGGTTGGTTTGTATTTTTGTTTTGTTTTAAATGATACAGTAACAGAGGTTGCTTGATTCATTTCAATCACCTCCAGCAATTACAGAAGAGACGGCGTACAGATATTTAAATAAATAATACAATTAATCACCTGACAGAAAGCCCTGCAACTCACAAATAGGAGTCTGTTCAAAACACAGCCGTTTCAAAAATGTAGTATAAAAATCAAGCATGGCAAGAAAACCAACCAACAAAGAAGAAAAGCTTGTACAAAGAAGTCCGGAAATGCCATATTAGATACTGAACTACACCGATGCCAAATGGAAACAAACTGTAATCGAAGCTCTGGAAAGATGAGTCACTTAATCACAAATTATGTCGTATAGTGACATCTTCTTGCCCAGTTCTGATAATATAACAAATCAAACTGTGGTACAAAATAGTTCAAAAGAAGGAATTCTAGGAAGGACATTCTGTCTCTCTTGTTAGTGGAAGCTCTTCATGATTCTTTAGTAACTGGACTACTGTCCAACTCTAGTAGACAACACTGTTTTCAGCAAGAGAATATAGTTATTCAGACACCCAGGAAATTATAAACTGCCCTCTGCCATCTGCCTTAGGACAAGCTTGGGGGGGGGGGGATGTTGCATGAGATCACTCCCCTGAGAATAAACTGTTGCATGATACAAAACTATTTCCATTCATAGGAAAGGGAGAAGAAGGAGGAGGGAGACTATACCACTAATGCAACACTATAATAATATTGATAGTCTTCCAGTTCTGTTGTCCCTTCACCCTGGTTTCTGCAAAAAGGGAAAACTTTAAAAAATAGCTTCTCATGAGATATGACCATATCGTGGTTCTTTTAGACTGGTCATTTTATTTGAATTCTCTCTCACATACTGCAGAATTAGAGCAAAATAAAATGAAAAGCTCACTGTTGAAAGACTTCTAAGCGGGGTTGTTTCCCTTAGTAGTCAATCACCCTTTTTGTTATATCTGTGTTTCAAATCAAGAATGGTTCTAATCTAGATCAAGCCACACTCCCAAGGCCGTCTGTATACTTTTGTTGAGTTATTTACAGCTCTTTATTAGAGATCTCTGAAGCTGAGCCCTAGACATGGTTCAGGACTGGATCATGTTCTATAAAAAGACCATCCTCCAAAATTCTGTCACAGTCTTACATAGTCTTACAGACAGAACTCAAAGACGGGCATATGGAGACAGACATAAGCTTGAATCACAGTGCCTAAAAGAACCAGGAGAAAGGAAGCAGATTCCTTTCACACCCCTCTTTACTTTCACCCATATAAATAATTTCTAAAGGGACAAGTGACCATCTTGGCAATACTCTCACAGCGAGGGGAAAACCAGCACTCTGCTCCCCAAAATAGAAAAGTTTAACCCTCTAACAAGATTCCAGAGAAGTGAGATGTATCTCAGTACACAGAAAAGCATCACACTCCACATGGCTCACAAACCCTCCCTCCACCCCATTTCCTCTAACAACAGTTTGAAGTAATGAAACGAATAGCATGCTTTACAAATTTAAAAGTAGTTTGTTGTCCTGCATGAGGTAACCAAAGAAAGTTCTTCAGAATGGCTTCTGCATGACCACCTTACCGAAGATGAAACACTGGAAATTCATAGGCCCTTTATCACAATTCAAAGTGCTTAACTGAGGTGAGGGCAATGGTACTCAAAAGGCCAACATCTCCCATACCATCAAGCCTGACAGTTAAGATCTGCCTCCCAAGCCCTGCTCTCTGTGCCCCTGCCTTGAGAGGGGAGGCGTGTGCTGACCAGAGGCAGGACATTTTCAGTGGTAGCACATTGCCTTTGGAATGCCTCCCTCGCCTGCCTTTTCTTTCATCAGGTTTTTATCTTAGGAGTTCTTATCTTTTTAAAGCATGCTTCTATCATGAGAAATGCTCGATGGATATTTTTCAAGCTCATTGACAGTTATGTTCTTCTGCTTTTATGCCCCTGGCTTGTTTTTATATTTTTATACTTATATGGTACTGTATTTACTTATAAACTGCCTTGAGCAGATCTCTGGAGAGAAGGCACATAAAGTCTCTAAATAAATCCCCATGTCTCTTGCAGAGATGCCATGACACTTAAATCCAGCTATGGCTAACGCACGAGAAAACCCATGAATTGCTCTTTAGCATTAGGATCTTTTAAAAGATATGTTTGCTCAACAGGGCCCAACTGATCTCATTTCCTGTTCTGAAGACACTTTTGGATGTTCTTCAGTTTAGGGCAGTACGCTTTTTAATGCCTACATTTTCCATATGGAATATTTTCTCAGTTAATTGTCCCCAGAGAGAATGAGAGCTTATTCTGGGTTTCAAGAACTTTGGATGAGGGAGAGGAAGGAGAAGGCGGAGTGCCTTGCAAAAATCTACAGCAAACAAAAACTGGGTCTCTCTCTCTCTCATATTCACTTAATGATTTCCTTATAGAAGATATCCCCCTGCCCCACCCCTTGATCTCCCATGGTAACCAAAAGCACAGTAAACACTTTTCTTCTCCCTCCTAGCAGTTGTATTATTGTATTAGTGCATCACTGCCCTGTAAACTATGTTTCAGGGATCCTCAGAATGAACTTGTTCCTTCTTCTCACTGGAACAACTGAAAACACCCAAGCCCTTCTTACAGCTGATTTACATGACACAGACAGGCTAAGCCCCCTAAACTACAGTCCTTGTTGATCACTGACATTTTTAGATCTGTCTTTTTTGGAGTCTAGTACTCCATTTATGTCTCCAAAGATCAAACTATCACCTTCTTGGAAGTCTGATAGTGTTTTTTTATTGTTATGTATGACTTATATAATTGTAGTTTATGTTTATGTGTTAAATATATGATTATTGTTTATGATTGTAGTTTATGTTTAAGTTATGATTTAGATATAGTAGATGATGGTAGCTGATCATTGTAGATG
The DNA here is from genome assembly GCA_029375565.1 of Gekko gecko. NCBI lineage: Eukaryota > Metazoa > Chordata > Lepidosauria > Squamata > Gekkonidae > Gekko > Gekko gecko. Next base: position 31,751,094 of record JAPDNY010000007.1, read on the forward strand.
GCTATATGTACTGACCTCTATCTATGCTTCATATATTATTTAGATGATTGCTGTAGTTTCTGGTTTATGTTTTTTGTGTTATAACTTGAACTAAGTAAAAAAAAAGAAAAGAAATGGCTGCCCTCAGTGACCATCGCTATGCGACCATAACAGTATTGCCAGCCTGCCAGCCTTATTTTCTGTCAGTAGAAGAAGAAGAGGAGATTGGATTTATACCCCGCCCTTCACTGCCCACGGGCGTCTCAGAGCGGCTTACAAACTCCTTTCCCTTCCCCTCCCCACAACAGACACCCTGTGAGGTAGGTGGGGCTGAGAGAACTTCTGACAGAAACTGTCCTTGAGAGAACAGCTGTGCCAGAGCTTGTGACTGACCCAAGGTCACATCAGCAGGTGCAAGTGAAGGAGTGGGGAATCAAACCCGGTTCTCCCAGATAAGAGTCCGCGCACTTAACCACTACACCAAACTGGCTCTCAGACCAAACTGGCTCTCAGACCAAACTGGCTCTCAGTAAAAGTTGGGGAAGAACTCTTTCGGACTTTGAAGGGAGGACTCCTCAGGGTCAGGCCTGGCAGCAACCACCACAGCTTGCTACCGCATGACTTGCATCACTTACCCAGGACAGGTTGCTTGCTACTGTTCAGCAGCAGCCCACAAAAGCCAGCGTGGTGTACTGGTTAAGGTTGCAGACTAGGATCTGGGAATACCCAAGTACAAATCCCCTCTCTGTCACTGAGGCTCACCAGGTGACCGTGGGCCAGTTACATACTCCCAGGCTGAGCTACCTCACATGGTTGTTGTGAGGATAAAATAGAGGACAGGAGAACAATGTCCAGGAGAACTCTGCTTTGGGTGCCCACTGGAGAGAAAGGTGGGATATATGTGAGATATAGAGTAGCCAGACACGGAACCCACCGCTTTTGCAGGGCGCTTCATCATCGCCGACCAGCTGGCCGGCAGGGGGATATCCCGCCCCCAACCGGCCCCAAAGGCAATATGATGATGTTACCCAGAAGTGACATCATCATGTTGCCAATGTTGCTCTAGTTTTGGGGCAACACTCTATAGTAAAATCGTCTACAAACCACAGAAGTTAGTTCAAAAACTAGAATGTCTCCCCCCCCCGGACATCAGCGACATGATGGCATCACTTCTGGGTGATGCCATCGCAGCATGCGTGCCTGAAGATCCCAGAACAGAAAATCTCAGAACCCCCCTCCGGCTGCCAGGTAGGAGCTGGCAACCCAAATGAGATAAATAAATAAATATAACTAAAGATGAGGGGCAGATAAAAAATAGGTTGGTTGCTGGAGGAGAAATGTGAGGAGAAGGGAAAGAGAAAGTAGTGTGAGGAGGCGGATACAAGGGAAAGAAAAGTGCCCCCCATAAGTCTTTGTGGGTTTCCCACTGTGCAACTGGATCTGACCCAGCAGCTGCCACTGTGCAACTCAGTCAGAGTTCTCCTGGATAGAGGCTGGCTGGGGAGGGAAAGTTAAGATGGGCGGCAGATAGTTAGCTTGGATGGTGGGTAGGAAGGAAACCAAGGAAGCAGGAAAACGGGAGAGCCTATAGGGGCTGTCAGAAAAGGAACAGAGGAAATAGTAGAGGAGAGGGAAATTAGATTACTCCTCTCCCACACAAGTCCTTGTGGATCCCCTGCTTATCTATATATCTAATTCCCAACTGTGTCCCTGTGTGTGGACACTTATCTCCGGAGATACGGAGCACATGGAGTGAAAAGAGATTATCCTGCACACGTGGGCCACTCCCCAGGTGTGCAGAAAAATGTAAAAACTTTAAAAAAACATAAGGGGGAAGTTTGAAACAGCCAAAAAGTAGAACAGCATTAACAGCACCTGTGCAGAGAATGTACTTAATAATGCTGGGAGAATGTGCTGGAGAGCCCTAGGGAAGACGCTGCCACCACTGTTTGGAATGCCAGGAGAAGCAGTTGCAGCCACGAGTACAACCACCACAGCTGTAATCACTCCAGCCAATGCTCTACCTGCAGGATGCCTCAGGAGCCGCCCCATGTGAGGGAAAAGAGGGAAGGAGGCATCTCAGCCTAGCTGGACTGCACCCTGTCCCCTCGATCAATGCCTGAGGCGACGAAGCGGTGCTCCTCCAGCTCTCCCTGCTGCCACCTCTTTCTCTGCTGCAGGCCAAGATGCGGCCCGCACCACTGCCGCAGCTGTTCGGCCTGAGCCTGCTCCTCTGGGTGCTCAGTGGGGAGCAGCCACAGTGCTATGGCAGTGCCGGTGAGCGCCGGCCCAGCCGTGGGGGATAGGAGGGGAGAGAAAGAGAAGGCTGCTTAGACTTCCTGGGGGAGAGGGGGAAACAAAGATGGGGAAAAGCCCATTCCACGCAAGTTTCTCCCTTCCCAAACAGGCAACAGGGCATCCCCTCACCCCCCCCCACTTCCCAATGGGACCTCAGAGCTAACAGTTTCCAACACAGCGGTGTCCTCTTCCCGTAGCGCCTCCAGAAGTTGGTACTTCCTCCTCAGCCACTGAATCCTCTTTCAACCTTCCTCCTCCTCGCCCCCCCCCCACTGGGGATCCACAATAAACTTGCGGAGAGAGTGCATCCCAGCCCCCTCTCTGCTTCCTTCGCTCTTCCTCCTTTAACAATCTTCCCCTTCCCCTTTTCTGTCAACCTACCCCCATCCCTCCTGCCCCCATCCCTTCTTTGTCAATCTACCCCTCCTTCTCTGATAACCTACCCCCATTTCCCCCTTTCTCCAATTCTTTTTATCTGTCAACCTGCCCCCTGTTTTGCTCCTTTCTCCCATTCCCCTTATCTGTCAATCTATCCCCACCTCCTTGGCCTCCCCCTTTTTCTCCATCACTCTACCCAAGCCTTGCTGCTCTCCCTCCCTACCACCCACCCCTGGCACTGCACTCACCCCCACCTTTGCAGCTCTCCCCAACTACCCCCCCCATCCTTGGCATTCCACTCACCTCACCAACCTTGCTGCTCTCCGCACCTACCCCCCCCCACCCTTGGCACTTCAGTAACCCCACCTTTGGAGCTCTCCCTATCTACCCCCCACGCTTGGCACTCCACTACCCATCCATCCTTGGCATTCACTCACCCCCACCCTTGCTCTCTTCCTACCTACCGCCCCACCTTTGGCACTCCCCTCCCCCCAAAGCTTGCTGCTCTCCTCACCTCCCTACCCACTGAGATAGCTCTGCCTTTAAACAGCTGTAAGACTGCTGGATCACAGGAGCTAAGCAGGGTCTGTTAGTACTTAGATGGGAGACCACCAAGGAAATCAAAGGTTGCTATGTGAAGGACGGTCCCCAGCTCTGATAGCTGGAGAATAAAATTAGGATCCGGAAGACCCAGGTTTAAATCCCCACTCTGCCAAGAAAAAAAACCTAGTATAACATACGGTGAACTTACGGAACTCACTGCCACAAGTTTGGCAATGAAGGCCAATTTCTTAGATGGTTTCAGAAGGAATGAACTTCTTCATACTACTTTAAGAACTTGCTTATACCTCATCTTGGTCCCCACTCTGTCTCATGAGAAGGAATATATACATTTAGTCACTGTCACCGGTCAGCAGTGATGGGGGAGTAGCGGCAAGGCTCCTGGTTTTTCACTGCTCCTGACAGGAATAATGCTCTGGTTGTCTCGTGCCTTCCCCGGGCTGAGGGGACAGCCAAACAGAGAGAGAAGAAATAACACTGTATGTAGGGAAGGCTGACAGTACACAAAACCTACACTGCAATTACAAGTTAAACCAAGCCGCAACACAGTACGCAACATTTTGTTGCGGGTCCCCTCTTGTTCAGTTCTAATAACAGCATTCTGCTGCTATTATTCTGTGGCCAGATCTCACCAGAATGCCGTGTAGCATCGTGCCTAAATAAGTACTGGAAGATAATGTACGGGAAGGACTTTGTATATTTGAAAGTTCTTCCCCTGAATTATGCATCATTTTACTTGGCTGTGACTTTTTATCTGCAGGGAAAAACATTGTTGTGATTCATTTAGTTTAATTTCATTGTTTTTTTTTCTGGAACAGCCTTATTTATAACAGCCACTTAGAAATGCAAAGAATTAACTTAGAAATGCAAAGGAGGTATAAATATTTTTAATAAATAAAATTAACTTATTATCATTAATCAAAAGAGGAAAATGAATCTGTTAAAAACATTTTTGAGGCCTGGTTAATGCAGGAGTAGATGCAAGACGCTGTTCCTAAAAACATGATAAGTGTTTTCCTTTTGATGCATACCTAATAAAACCATTTTCATTTCACTACATTTTTCATAATTACCCAACTTAATCCCATTTCATCTCCAAAACCCAATATTCTGACTGAAGACTCAAGTCTCATAAAGGAAGCTACTGAACCCACAAAGGCCATTAAATGATTTTAATAAAACTCTTTACAAGCTCTCCAGCTAAAAGAAGAACCAGATCCAGTCCACAGCCTGCAGATCCTCTGTCAGTCAAACCTTGGTGATCCTAATCTCTCTCGTTATCTCACTTTTTTGCCGCACTGCTTTCTTACGGCCTACCCATGTTCTTCATTCTCTGCAGGAAGTAATCCAATGGGCCTGACCCAGAATCTCTATCTACTGTAAATAATATAAAGTCATCAGTCAGATGACTGAACTATACGCTTTGAGAAACACAAGGTTGCTGCCAAGCAGGGAGACTTCTACGGAGGAAGCAGGTGCGAAAGGAAAACTCTCCCCGTGTCCTGATTGCCTGCCACTCGAAACTCTAGCCAATGATCAGTGCCTTTCTGTACGGCACAATCTGATGACATCAGAAAACAGGGAAAGTTCATAACGTGTTCCAGAAGGGAGGAGAGCAGCAAATAACACGGGGATGCCAAATTCAGCGGCAGATGAAATTCCATGCAGTACACGGAAGTGTTCAGCCTGTTTAGAATCTGTATCTTTGTCGCTAAGGCTGAGATTTCGTAAGTACACAGTCTCCTGCATGCCGATTTTTATTTGTTCTTACAAGTGCATGCCATATACTTCATTTCCTACCCCGTTGCACAATAACATTGTGTGCCATAAAACAGCTGCCGCATTTCCGCTGAGATTATTTGGCTCATTAAAAAATATCACATTTTCATATTGTATTTATACAAGGCACCAGCTTCCTCGACTGATTAAACGATCCCCACGGCCTTGTCCTCCGTGAACCTTCCTCATATCAAACACAGTAACTGCTACCCGGGAAAGGACTTCATTGAGCTGCTCGCATACCTCCTGTTGGTTGAGTACCTGATGTACTTTTCAGTCAAGAGATAACGTTACTACTAGATACCTCTGGTGTTATCCATCACGTGTTTTTATCCCGCCCTTCCTTAAAGCATACACAGGGTTCCCTCCTCCCACTTAACATTGTTTGGAAGCTTCACTTAGCCCAAAATGCAATGCCAAGACAACTAGCTGGCATGGACTATAGGAAGAACATTATACCAGTGCTGCCCATTCACTTCCAGGCCTCGCCCATGGTGCTGGTTTTAACCAGGAAGGGCCTGGGATGCAAAGACAGCTCTGGAAAAGGGTGCCATCCAGTATGGGGCTGGGGCCACTGGCTTGCAGCGGCAGTTCCCAACCCACCTTGCATGGGGCAAGGGCTGCCACTTACTTGGGTCTATGGTGGCCCCAGCAGCAGGAGGAGGAGGAGGAGGAGGAAGAAGAAGAGGAAGAAGAAGAGGAAGAAGAAGAGGAAGAAGAAGAGGAAGAGGAAGAAGAGGAAGAAGAGGAAGAGGAAGAAGAGGAAGAGGAAGAGGAAGAAGAGGAAGAAGAGGAAGAAGAGGAAGAAGAGGAAGAAGAGGAAGAAGAAGAAGAAGAGGAAGAAGAGGAAGAAGAGGAAGAAGAGGAAGAAGAGGAAGAAGAAGAAGAAGAAGAAGAAGAAGAAGAGGAGGAGGAGGAGGAGGAGGAGTTTGGATTTATACCCCGCCCTTCACTGCCCAAAGGCATCTCAGAGCGGCTTACAAACTCCTTTCCCTTCCCCTCCCCACAACAGACACCCTGTGAGGTAGGTGGGGCTGAGAGAACTTCTGACAGAAACTGTCCTTGAGAGAACAGCTGTGCCAGAGCTTGTGACTGGCCCAAGGTCACATCAGCAGGTGCAAGTGGAGGAGTGGGGAATCAAACCCGGTTCTCCCAGATAAGAGTCCACGCACTTAACCACTACACCAAACTGGCTCTCCCCCCCAGGCTATCAGCTAACCAGGACCTTTCCTGGTGGTCTTAATGGCCAATAGGTTTTGACCTACCAAGCCTCAATCAGCTTAGGACCAGGACACTGAAAGGTACTAGCTGTTCCCATATATTCCTGGCTGGGCATTCTGTTTTTCATCTCCTGCCTACTTGGCATTTTCCTGCATTCAAAGACAAGTGAAGGGGGATGTCAAGGAAACAAGGCCTTTTCCATAGTTAATACATAAAATATTGTAGACTCCCCCAAACCCTAGAGGGATCTGCCAGTCTCAGAGAGAGCAAGTGGCCCAAGGTAATTCACAGCACACTTCACAGCTAAGTGGGGAGTACATACGAACATAAGAGAAGCCAATGTTGGATCAGGCCAATGGCCCATCTAGTCCAACACTCTGTCACACAGTGGCCAAAAATACCAGGTGCCCTCAGGAAGTCCAGCAGTGGGGCCAGGACACTAGAAGCAATCTCAAGTCTACGTTATACTGCCTCCTAGATGAATCTAGAGAATGAGGAAGCATGCATATATAACTATGATGGTTCTGGATCTCAAGAGGATAAACAGTTTCCATTAGCCCACTATTACACAAAAAACATAGACTAATTTTAAAGGCTTGCAATAAGCAGTCAAAAAAGGCAAACGCAATTTGGGGCTGCATCAAAAGAAGTACAGCGTCCAGATCACGCGAAGTGATGGTATCGCTTTACTCTGCTCTGGTTAGACCTCACCTAGAGTATTGTGTTCAGTTTTGGGCACCAGAGGAGGGCAACGAAGATGGGGAGGGGTCTGGAGACCTAGTCCTATGAGGATAGGTTGAAGGAGCTGGGTATGTTTAGCCTGGAGAGGAGACGACTGAGGGGTGATATGATAACCATCTTCAAGAGCTTTGAAGGGCTGGCATATAGAGGATGGTGCAGAGTTGTTTTCTGCTGCCACAGAAGGTCAGACCAGAACCAATGGGTGGAAATTGAAACAAAAGAGTTTTCAACTAAACTTTAGGAAGAACTTCCTGACAGAGCCGTTCCTCAGTGGAACAGGCTTCCTCGGGAGGCGGTGGGCTCTCCTTCTTTGGAAATTTTTAAACAGAGGCCATCTGACAGCAATGTGGATCTTGTGATCTTAGGCAGACCAAAACACCCTACTGTTAACAGCCTTGCTCAGGTCTTGCAAACTGAGGGCCTTGGCTTCTCTTAATGAGCCAGTCCATCTCATGTTGCATCTTCATAACATGGACTAATATATAAGATAATCCGAAAAGTTCAAAACTACATGTACAGGCAATGATAAAATTATACCCAGTTCACAATGTAAATTTTATTGCTGTGCCCAAAACAAGTTCAGAGTTGGTCCATGACTACATTTTTTGCTGTCAACAAGATGCCTGTCTGGTATGGGGGGGGGAGTTCACATGTGCAACTGTTAGGACATGGCAGAATGGACTGCACCACTTCAGATCACAGGGAAAGGGAAATCCACTCTTCAGTGCCTCCCCTAAGTGAAAAACTGTCTGCAAAGAGAAAGCCAGCAGTGTAAGACGGGCTTGCTCTTTCATGAATGGTCTAGTTGGAATGGCTTCCTAAAATTTTGTTTTACAAGAACCACCATGCCAAAAAAAAAAAAAGGGGTATGCCTCGTCTGAAGTTGTACAGTCCACTCTATCATATCATTCCCACTTCACTCCACTACATGTGTAACTTATTTATGAACCCTTCATCGCATGACAAGGAATGAAAATGGGGCAGTTCTCATGCAATGATACAGAAAAGATGCTGAATCGAACAAAGGTGCAGAAACCATGACACAGTCATGCCCTTCTTAATAATGTCCCACCCTCTTAAGGCACAAATTGACATCATCGAAGAGTACATTAGTAATAAGAATAGAAAGAGAAGGGGATTCCCCCCCGGATGTGGAGAGACCATTTACAGCTCAATATCCATTTCCCAGCATGATGAAAGTGGCAAACTGTGCTTTCCTTCAGAAGGTCATGAGCTTTGTCACACACTCTCCCGGGTACTTCTCCCGGGGAAGCACAGCTGTGTACTTTTACATCTCCCACTCATTTTAAGAGTCTATCTTCTGCAAGAAACATTCCCAATCAGTTATGCTTCAATACAAACTGGCTTCGAAAATGACTTTTTAAAAAGGACCAAACAAAAATACATCTTCAGTGTATCCGATGTGCTGAACAACATAGGAATGGAACAAAAAAAAAAGGAGGCCTCAAACCTTATTTTAGGCAGCGGCCTAAAATCAAGCATATTATCATAATATACACTCAGCCATGCGCCTTACACACCAAGGGAAACAGACCTGAAACGCCTCTCAGTAAGTATGGAAGTAAGTATGTAACATTCCAATGGCCCACAAGTGAAAAATGAGGTTAAATCTCTGTGTTTTGATGACACGTGAACATATCTACAAGAATCGTCACACTCTACCATGTGGTTCTTCCTCTCCCTTTTCCTTAGTACCGCAAGCCAATTACTCGCCTCCTCTTTCTACATTTACTGCCATATCACAGCCAGCAAACTATGTTCTGGGTTGGCCCTGCCAACTGGGAATAAACCATGATCTGCAGTCCTGATTTGCAGACGGAGCACAAGTCATAACCTGTCCGGTTCAGACATGAAAGGCAAACTACAGTTTGCCAGGCGGGATCACACAATCAAATGCAAAGACCCTTCAAGGCTCATCTGCTCCTTAGTGCCAAACCACAGCTTGTAGTTCAAGCCACCCTGATCCATTAATGTGGTCTCTGGCTCCATCCAGTGGACCAAGTCAAATATAACCACTCCATCGGCTTCACATGGTATATACACCTAAGACTGTGGCTCTCAACTTTCAATCTATTTACGCCCCCACGCACCAAAAAATGATATCGTATGATCAGCTTTGCTTCTGGTTTCCCATTTGGGAGAGGTTAAGTAAAAATATCTAAAGAAAGAAGAAATATAATCTCTGAATGCCCCCTAGGCAGTAAAATGCTAGGCAGTAAAATCACTCCAAGTAAAACAGCTTTATGCAGGTATATTTATGACACATGCACATGTTGAGGCATATAGATCACAGGCATGCATCCAGAGAAACCCGTGTGCCTAATGGCTATGACCAGCTCTTTAACATTCGTCTCAGTTTCCATTTGTTGAGTGCCACTATTTGAAGGGCCTGGGGGGGGATATATCTAGGATTTTATCCTAAGGGTGGGGTGGGCAATATAAAACAACTCCTCTCCAATGGCCATCAGAAGCCATGGTAAGGGGGGGAGAAGGGGCACCCTAACACTCCAAATGCCCCCCATTGACCCACCCTCCAAGTTCTGAATTCCACTCACCCAAGATCTCTATCCCTTGTTTTCCCTGTACCTCATTGTCATTTGCCTGCTAATGTCATTCGGCATCTGACATTCAGTATCTGACATTTCCTAATATAGGACAGATGGACCCTAGTTGTATCTGAAGTTGTATCTGAAGAAGTGAGCCGTGACTCACGAAAGCTCCTCCCCTGCCACAGATTTTGTTAGTCTTTAAGGTGCGGCTGGACTCTTACTCTTCTCTTCTGCTGCTACAGACAAACTAGCAGGGCCACCTGTCTTGACCTAACCCCATTACAGAAGCACTGATCTCAGATGCTGAAGGTGTACACACAAAGTGTGAATGCAGCCAACACACGATACAGGGACGTTCTCTGGAGAGCAATGATAGGGTTGCAGTTCCCCTGCTGAGTGCGAACCCAAGAGCAAATTCAGGGTTTGCCTCTCGCAATGCCTGAAACGGCCCTGGCATTGCATACGGCAGAGGCAACCAGTCCAGCTCTATTTTTCTCCGTACTGGTTTAATATTTTGTTTTAAAACATCACATACACACAACTACCATCTTATGGAGGAAGCTTTGACTCTCAAAAGCTCATGCCCTGAAAATCTTGTTGGCCTCTACGGCACTAACAAAACTACCAAAGTTCACTGTTATCCTATAGGAGATGGTCAGCATTATCAGTAAGTAGCATTAACCCTCACGCATCTGAATTCTCATTCACAGGTTTTATAGTTTGGGGGGTTACAAAGCAAGGGAATCTCTCCACACACAACAAAAAGCCAGGCCAACTTTCGCTGGCCCCGATATGCGCTCAGTTTCACGCTCACTGCTGTTGGTTGGGCACCCCGCAGCTCTGGCCAGCACCGAGGTCTGCCAGGATGCAAAAGCTCAGACGGGAGCACGTTACCCCCATGCTGAGGAAAAATTAACAACGTGTGTCCTTTAGCCCTCGACAATACTGGGTTTGCCGAATGTCCGGACACCTTTTGTGCTCCCCGCCCCCATCCTCTCTCTCGGCCTGGCGTGTGCAGAGGGCTTGGGAGAGAGGGAGGGAGGGATTGTTCTTATCTGTGGTGCCCTGAACTGGATAGTCCCGGCTAGCATGATCTCATCCAATCTCTGGAGTTAAGCAGGATCAGCCCCGGTTAGCATTTGAATGGGAGACCAACAAAGAAGTGCCAGGGTCGCTACACAGAGGCAGGCAATGGCAAACCACCTCTGATCGTCTCTTGCTTTGAAAACTCTACAGGGTCGCCATAAGACGGTTGTATTGCGTTCAGTTTTGGGCACCTCAATTTAAGAAGGGTATAGACAAGCTGGAACATGTTGGGAGGAGGGCAACAAAGATGGTGAGGAGTCTGGAGACCAAGTCCTATGAGGAAAGGTTGAAGGAGCTGGGTATGTTCAGCCTGGAGAGGAGATGACTGAGAGGTGATATGAACACCATCTTCAAGTACTTGAAGGGCTACCATATAGAGGATGGTACGGAATTGTGTTCTGTTGACCCAGAAGGTTGGACCAGAACCAACGGGTTGAAATTAAATCAGAAGAGTTTTCAGCTAAACTTTAGGTAGAACTTCCTGACAGTTAGAGCGGTTCCTCAGTGGAACAGGCTTCCTCAGGAGGTGGTGGGCTCTCCTTCTTTGGAGAACATAAGAACATAAGGGAAGCCAATGTTGAATCAGGCCAATGGCCCTTCTAGTCCAACACTGTCACACAGTGGCCAAAAATACCAGGTGCCATCAGGAGGTCCAGCAGTGGGGCCAGGACACTAGAAGCCCTCCCACTGCTGCCCCCCCCCCCCAGCACCAAGAATAGAGTGCATCACCTGCCCCAGACTGAGAGTTCCTATCTATACCTTGTGGCTAATAGCCACTGATAGACTTCTGCTCCATATGTTCATCTAATTCCCTCTTGAAACTGTCCATGCTTGCAGCTGCCACCACCTCCTGCGGCAGTGAATTCCATGTGTTAATCACTCTTTGGGTGAAGAAGTACTTCCTTTTATCTGTTCTAACCCAACTACTCAGCAATTTCATGGAGTGTCCATGAGTTCTTGAGGTTTTCGAACAGAGACTAGATGGCCATCTGACAACAATAAACTTAGGCAGATCACAAGAAGGGAGGGCAGGAAGGGTCGCCTCAGTGCTTAGTTCCTGTGGCCCTTTCTTACATGCCCAAGGAAATGCTGATTTCCACTTTGGCCTGCCAGAGGGGGTTTATTTTCATGGACAGCTTCAAGAGTGTTGGTCTGGATGGGCTATTGGCCTGATCCAACATTGGCTTTTCTTGTGTTCTTATGTTCTTTCGCACTGCAGTTTGGAGAAAGGAAGAAATAGCGGGAGTCTACCTTTTCTAAACCACAGCATGCAGGACAGCTCCAGGGTCAGGATGTGTGCTGCTGAGCATCCTTGTCATCTGACGGCCAGGAGCCCTCAGTTAAAGTAAGTGGACTGGCTGATGCCTGGCTGACATGCTTCATGAACGGAGACCAATGGATGTAATGCTGCCCAATTGCCTAACTGTGCTTAGGTTATCTAGGGCACCTCGCAGGGTTCTGCTCTCCTCCCTGACACTTAGAATCATAGAATGTTAGAGTCATTGTAGGTCATCTAGTCCAACCCCCTGCGCTCTGCAGGAGCATAGCCTTCTTCCCTTCTTCCCAAGCACACTCCCACTTCACTTTTAGTTCCAGAGCTCACACACTGAGCTGATGCTGCTCTAGTTACAGAATTAGATTGGGATGGCCCAAGTTCAAATCCGTGCTCTATCATGAAGCTTGCTGGATGACCATGGGACTAACATACCCCACAGGATTGTTGTAAGAACTAAATATGGGATAGGAGAGCCAAGTAAGTTGCTTGGAGGAAAAGCAAGATAAAAAATAAACCAATCCATCTATGGGATAGATCTCCCTGCAATGCCCTTCAGTGGCCCTTTTCCATTTGTGGTGGGATCTTCTACAACCCCAGTTATTCCTTCCATTCACAGAAGTTGTCTTCCTCTAATAAGAGGCTCATTCTGTTCATGAAACAGCGAGTTAAAAACACCATCTTTTGGCCCAACCCAGCAACAGCCCAAAGTACCATTTACAAACCTGCTTCTAACTAGGATTGCAAACCATGGCTTGGTGCTAACCCTGGCTAACTTTAAGTTCAGGTGATGGCACATGTGAGAGAAGAGTATTTGAGCTTGCAGAACACTCATAACTATGGGTAGAAGATCAGGGGATGTTTTGTCTGCACTGGATCTATGTGAAGTTCATATTTTCCAAACCTGTGCAAATCTCATATTCTCCTGGCAAGGTTATGTAACCAGAAGCACAATGTACCCACCTGAAGAAGTCAGCCATCAAGAGAAATCAAAGAACATAAGTTGTACCTTTCATTTTCTGCCAAAACTGCTCCTTCCTCCTTCAGCCGTTTACTTTTTGCCAAACAGTCTTCAAGGAGAAGTCCCTTCTTCTTCTTTGCCTCAGGAAGCCAGTCAGCCTCATCGCCATCAAGGCCCTGCTCATCTGCAGCCTGAGCTTCAAACTGCTGGGACGTTACCTTTGATACTTTCTCCCCTATCTTCCTCTTCCACCCAAAGGAAGCCATTTCTCAGAGCTGAAAAGAGTCCATGTTAATGTTTTTTACATGCATCTTAAAATGACAACTGAAGTTAGTTCAAGTTACCAGGAAAAGGCAATCCACTGAAAAAGGACTTAATTTCTACACACAAATTCTGGCAGCGATATACAGTTTCTACATACACATGCACAAATGCAATCATCTACCTAGTTTTGGTCTAGGCTCCTAAGGTTTAACCATTGGATGTCGCAATGGAGAAACACCCACAAGCTGCTTTTCCCATTGAGTCATTTAACTGTAAGCTTCTAGGAACAGTGACATAGTATTGTTTACATGCAAGGTGCAAGATGTTTGTGTGTGTATACACAGAGAGAGAGAGACAGAGAGAGACAGAGAGTCAGTGATCTCCAATATAGCACCCATCCTCGTGTCCTTTTGCTTATTTTAAGCATCTCACCCACAAAGCCAAGAGCCAGTCCTGGTTTTCCTCCATTTCTTTGGACTACAAAGTGGTTTAGGAGAGACTATGAAGCATCACCATTGTGCCTACAGCGAGTGCCCATCCAAAAACAGCTGCCTCCACCACAGACTACAGACTGGTCTAATTTTATCTGACTGTTATTATGTTAAATTGTTTTAATAGCTAATTATGATTTGTTTTTTTAACTTGTTGTTAGTTACCATAGGGACGCGAAGAGTCGGACTCGACTGTGTGACTGAACAACAACAAAAGTTACCATGAGCCCTGCAGTGCAGGGGAGGGCAGGTCAGAAATCTAATAAACAATAATAATAAATAACCATGTTGGTCTGAACCAGCAGAACAAAGTTTGAGTCCAGTGGCACCTTTAAGACCAACAAAGTTTTATTCAAGGTATCAGATTTCGTGTGCAAGCAAACTTTGTTGGTCTTAAAGGTGCCTCTGGACTCAGACTTTGCTCTATTATGACAGACACTTTGTCTATCTGCTTTCCTTAATTCTTTTGCTGATCTGGTGGGCGATAACAAACTCCCAGAGTTAAGCTTTCTTTTGGGCATACTATTTCCACCCATAGCATTTCTGTAAGTGAATCTATTTCTCTTAGATTCTGAATCTTACTGGACTGTACACCCTCTCTGACATATAGAGCTACTCCACCTCCAACCCTTCCCTCCCTAGCCTTCTGATATAATTCACATCCAGGAACCACTGCATCCGACTGAGAAATGAGGCATTACCTGAAGCCTCCTCTCCAGTACTGCCTTTATTCAGCCTGGTCACCTCTGGATTACGCCCCGCCTCCTCCGGAAGTAGAGCCAGCCGAAACAGCTGGGTCTGAGAGCGTGGGGAAAGAGACCATAGAGATGGCGCAAATCTAGAGAGTCCTCATAAGAACTTCCGATCTACGCCTGGATGGGGGTGTTCCTAGGTATAGTATACAAGGCTGTCGCTATAGAGACGCCGCGGTCTAGAGCGACACCACTCTGAGCTCGTAAACAGGGCCAACGGCGGTTTCCGGAAGTCCAGACAGAACGACGCTCTTTCTGCGGAGTCAACGGCTTTTTGAGGTAGATACTACAACTCCCAGCATGGCACGGGAGCCTCACGACTCGGTCTTTAGCTAGGATATGCCGAAGAGCATTCTGGGTCATGTAGTACGATCGGTGCTGTTGCGTTAAATCTGGTTGCTATTGCTGGTCTTTGCTTCTATGGCACATTTTAAAATGTTATTTTCCTCTTAGCTTTTGCTAGTTTAGACGAGTTTTGTATATTTCAGTGCAACTTTGCTTTCCTAATCGTAACTGCTTTTTGTTTCCCGACTATATCTAACGGTTGCCATCCAAAAAGGTCTGTCAAGATGGGAAGCCGTGTTTGTCTGGAGCAATAGAAAAGAGCAAGAGTCCAGTAACACCTTAAAAAGGTAAAGGTTCCCTTGCTCGAAAGCCAGTCGAATCCGACTCTAGGGTTGCGGTGCTCATCTCCGTTTCAAAGCCGAAGAGCCAGCGCTGTCCGAAGACATTTCCGTGGTCATGTGGCCGGCATGACTAAACACCAAGGTGCACGGAACGCTGTTACCTTCCCACCGAAGTGGTACCTATTTATCTACTTGCAATTTCTTGCTTTCGAACTGCTAGACTAACAAAATTTGTGGCTGGGTGTGCGCTTTCGTGAGTCACTGCTCACTTTTTCAGATACAGCCATCATGACATTTTACAAACCCATTTCCTCAGACCCCACAAATGGCCAGAAAGAGTTAAATAAAATTGCGACCGAATTAACCACGTGTGTGCAAGCAAAACCCCACATACTGGCGCTGTTAATTTGTGACTTAATTTATACATAGTTATATTTCATGATGCCTTGATCCTGGAGTGGGTTTTTTTTTCTTTCTTTCCCCACATCCTCCATAAAACGTCCACATGGTGAAGATCCATTCATCTGAAGAAATGGCCTGGAAGAAACTTTTAAAAAAATAACAAAGAGCTTTATGCCGTCACAAGATTCCTGTTTTTGTTGTAGTGAATATGGCTAGGCTACTCTTCTGCCGTTATTGTATGTATTTCATTTTGTATTTCATGGGTTAAATTTTGTAAGCCACTTTACTTGTGCTGGGGGATGGAGTGCAGAATGTTTTAAATAAAGTGTAAAATACAAACTAACCCCATCTCATTCACTGTGCTAACAAGTGATTATGGTTGTGGTTGAGCTCAATTTGATAGAAATGAATCATAGAATCATAGAGTTGGAAGGTACCTCCAAGGTCATCTAGTCCAACCCCCTGCACAATGCAGGAAATTCAAATACCACCCACACTCAGTGACTCCTGCTCTATGCACAACAGGTGATGGATATGCAAAAGTACCTGGTCAGGCCCTCATCAGATGCATGTTGCCCTCCACCTGCAAAGTTCGATATATATGTATGCTAACTATATATGGGGGAAAGTTGTGTATGGTGAACTTAAAAGGCCATGAAATACAAACAGAACAGTCTGTGACACTTCCCTGCAAGTTTCAAATGCATACTTGTCACCACAGCAGTAGCAACAGAATTCTCCTAGCCAGTCAATATCTCTACCATGAGTGGAACATACATCCCTATTGAACCCTAACTAGATAGCATCAGGCTTCCCAGTGCAATCCAGCAATTTCCCACCAGATTCTCCCTTGGAACTTGTGTCAAAAATTAGAAGGTTTAGGCCAGCTATAGTGCTGCATCAGAAGCCATAAATATATTCATTTTAAGGTGTCATGAGATGCTTGTTTCTATGCAGCAGATGGCTGCTCCTCTGGAACTGATCTGGCTTAGCACTGAGCCCTCATTTTGACCTATAATTACTCCCTTAAAGCTTGTTGAGAAAGAGACAAATCACTTTCAAAAAGCTTCTTTCAAAAGATAATTCTGGGTTCTGGTTTCCCTCTGCTACTTCTAGGGATTTTTTTTTTCATTTAGACATGGCAAACTAAAACTGAACATACCCTTCCTAAGCTTTTGTTTGATGCCTGAATTTTAGTTCATAAACACTGGCACTTAGACTTAGTAGCATTCTTTTTCTTAAAGCAGCAGGATTAATTCTATGATTCTAAAGTTTTTCAGCTTTTTGCTTTCAGTATTTCCTATTTTTCTGCAAACTTTGGGCTTCCCCTAGGCTTATCCTGACCATCCAGTTTGACTCCTGATATACTGGTGAACCGTGTACAGCCCTTCCTGGGAAGGGGAGATCTTGCCACTGTGGTGCATGCCCTGGTAACATCTAGATTAAATTATTGCAATGCTCTCTACTTTAGGCTGCTTTGAAGACTGTAAGCTACAGTTGCTACAGAATACAGTAGCCAGAGTGTTGACTTGAGTAGGTTGTAGGGACCGTATCACTCCAGTCTTGTTCTTACACTGGCTTCCCGCTTGTTTCTGGGCCCAATTCAAAATGCTACTATTTACCTTTAAAGCCCTATATTACGCCATCTTGGATTGGTTTTAATTTATAATTTATTGTTCTACTGTTGGTAATTTTATATCAATTGTATTTTAAATGTTTATAAGGCTATAAATCGCACAGAGCCTGCTTGCAAGGTGGGTGATTCATAAATTCAATAAAATTAGATGATAGTTAAGAACATAAGAGAAGCCAATGTTGGATCAGGCCAATGGCCCATCTAGTCCAAAACTCTGTCACACAGTGGCCAAAAATACCAGGTGCCATCAGGAGGTCCAGCAGTGGGGCCAGGACACTAGAAGCCTCCCACTGCTGCCCCCCTCCCCCAAGCACCAAGAATAGAGTGCATCACCTGTCCCAGACTGAGAGTTCCTATCTATACCTTGTGGCTCATAGCCACTGATGGACCTCTGCTCCATATGTTTATCCAATTCCCTCTTGAAGCTGTCCGTGCTTGTTGCTGCCGCCACCTCCTGGTTTGAAGCCAGTACACCTTAAGGATTGCTTTCTTCCATATAAACCTACCCATCAACTCCGGCCATTTTTGGAGATCCTGCTTCGGCTGTCCCTGCCATCTGAGGCTATGCGGGCCTTCTCAGTAGTGGCACCAAAACTTTGGAACTCCCTCCCTCTTGTTGTCTTCTGTCAATGGGTGAAGATTTTTGTTGTTGTTGCTATGTTGCATACACTCAATAAATGTTATTGACTTCTGCCCTGGTTTTTGCTGTTATGTTTGTTTATATTTTTATTGAATTATTGTGTGTGTGTGTGTGTGTGTGTATATATATATATATATATATTTCAGTTTAAATGTTTTTAGCCCTGACTCGAATGACTCAGGCTAGCCTGATCTTGGAAGCTAAGTAGAGTTAGTATTTCGATGGAGGAACCACCAAGAAAGTCCAGGAAATGGCAAACCACCTCTGAATAGTTCTTTGCTTAAAAACCTTACAGGGTCACCATAAGTTGACTGAGACTTGACAGCACTTTCCACCACCATCAAATCTTTTTAATATTGAAATGTTTGTTGTTGCTGCCTTGGGGGACCTATTTGAGTGGAAAGACAGCATAGAAATGTTTTAAATAAAATAAACACTACACAATCAAAATGACAAACAATTCACATTCTATATCATTTTCCTTTACAGATAGGGGGACCCCTCATTTCCCCATTCCCCCAAAACCACACCATTTCCTATCTAATGGATTTACTGTCAGTCAAAGGATGCAAGAATTAGCTAGATGGGTCACTGATATAGCTTAAATATGGAACCTTCATACATTCAGAGAAGCCTCCTATATCAGTCTAATGAGCAACCTCTATGCATTAACCACAGGACACCTGTATATTGATGCACTCTCTTTGCAAGACAGCATCATGTTTTATTGTCCTGTGAATGCACACAGTGCCCCATGAACCAGAGTGTGTGCCCTGGAATGTATCCAGGGCCTATCCGTACTAGTGGATAAGCTATACTCCAAGCAGGACTGAAGCTCTCAATGGTAGAACACATGCCTTGAACACAAAAGGTCCCATACCAAGAAACTCCAGTTAAAGAAGCTAGACTCCAGTGCTAGAAGCTGGCAAAGCCCTCCTCTTCCTTCGCCCCAAACGCTGAAGATGTGTTGCCAGTTGCAGCAGATAAAGAGATTGGATTTATACCCTGCGTTTCACTACCCAAAGGAGTCTCAGAGAAGCTTACAAACTCCTTTCCCTTCCCCTCCCCACAACAGACACCCTGTGAGGTAGGTGGGGCTGAGAGAGCTCTGACAGAAACTCCTCGTTTTCAAGAACAGCTGTGCCAGAACTATGGCTTGCCCAAGGTCATCCAGCAGGTGCAAGTGGAGGAGCGGGGAATCAAACCCGGTTCTCCCAGATTAGAGACGACACACTTAACCACTACACCAAACTGGCTCTCTGGTTAAACTACTGGTTTATCTTGCTCAGTGTTACGGCAGTTTCATACCTGTAGGAAAAGCTCACCTACTGGTGAGAATTTTAGAAGGATTCCTCATAAGCTTCTGATGAACTTCATTTTTCTAAATCTGAATGCATTTAGAAGCTTTCCTTGGGAATTATCAAATTGTACACACAAATGATAGAAGGCAGGTCGCTTTGCACACAGAAGACCATTACACAGACATTATTTGCATACAATTTAATGTTTGTTAAAAGTAACAAGTCATACAGCTATCACAAGCAGTTTTTCATTCAGTATTGCCAAAAAAAAATCTGCAATAGAAGTAGGCACATCTTGTTTGTAAGAGAAGGTGGTCATCAGTTTCTTAAGCTATAGAATGGTAAATCGATTGACAAAGTTAAGTCTCTCAAAAGCTTGTACTGAAACGCTTAATATGCCGGAACGTATCTGAAAGTTGGTCTTGAAAGTATTGCACCACAAAGATGGACTTCTACCCTCTTACCAGTGTCAAAATACATTGCACATGGACAGATTAACTGCCCTAGCCGGTTACGAATCATAACAAAACAAATCATTCAAAGGGATTTGCCACTGGGACAAACTTGAAGAAATACTACTTTTCAAATGGTACTTGGCTAGTTACACAATACTCCCTTTGATTTTTTTTTTTAAGCTTTTGAAGATGCAGTTAAGCAAGCCCTTTTTCTTAACAATTCCGTACAAAAACTCTGGCTATGTGACCATCTACTGCCATGTTCTAATGTAATACTAAAAAAATTCAATTTTAAGCCTCCACTGCAAGACCATATAAAGGTCTGGTAAAAAAAAATCATTCCAACCTTAATATTTCTTGTTAAGTGTAAAAAAGTTATGAAAAAGTGATTTATTTTTTGCTTGAACGCCACACATTGGACAGCTATGAAAAAATATTTTAAAAACTCAATAAAAAAGGGAACATTTGATGGCCGAAAGCTATTTAAAAAAATTAAAACTGACTCCATTTAAGAACAGGCACACAGTACCTTCCTGCCATGTAGTTTAACAACTATACACCAAAGTAAAGTTAAAGCCTGGTTGCTTTAAGAACAGAAGGACTGAGCATATATAGATAGATCCATAAGATTAACATCTGTTGTACCATGACATTTTTCGAACAGACAACACTGGACACAATCCAACAAGTGCTGCTGGTGCCCACTTTTCAGTATTCTCAAGAGGGGCTCATGGCAAACCCTTCAAGGCTTATGTAGTCCCGTACTGAACTCTGTGGGACTTACTTTAGAGTAAAAGCATATACAATCCAGCCACAGGCCACCTAAAAACTAGCAGGCCATGTGCAGCAATAGCACTTACAGCTTGTGCCCAGTAATGTGTGCCAAAGATAGAGCTTGTGTAACACTGAACACTTTCCTAGAAGACTACCCAGCAATTTTAAAAAGTGTGCGTTTTATGCCATTTGCCAAGTGCAATAGTAACAATTTCAAAATTAAACACAGCATAACTAAAAAAAAATAACAATTATTGAACAGGTGCAGCAAGAACTAGACATAGCAATGTTTTTTAAAACTAAAAGATAGGACTATGACATGGTCCCCATCCCCCCACCATAAGAAAAAATTTTTATTATGGTTATCAGAGCAGTACTACATACTTAATGTTTTCTTTAAAACACACTTCCCCCCTTTCTTGTCTCTCTCACACAAATACACATACACTTTCCATATGAAGTACACATTAAAGACTGCTATTCAAACTACATTTTAAGGATGTTGCATTCTGGAAAGTAACATTGTGGTTTGAAGAGCTGTGAAAAGTGTTAACATGAGAAGACCTCTGAATGTATATGAGAAACCAGTGATTTTAAAAGCAGCTGTGGAATTTGAGTCTCTACAGAATGCATAAGGCCCAACTTCTATTAATTCTGATATCAACAAGAATCCAGCGCAAACCCTAAATTTAACCAGCAGATCTGGGCATAAGTAGCTACACGTCTCTTTCCGCTCACCACATATTGAAGCTGTGGATGTCAATACACTCAGCAGATCTAGATCACTGGACTTGCATGCAACTATAAGCACTGTTCCACACCAGCTGTCCCATTGCCAGCAGAACCTCTCTCACCGCAGACCCCCTCTCAAATATGAGAGATGTACAGCGGTACCAGTTTCTGGAACTTTTTAAAGGTTCCATGGATACAACTGTCCAGTGATAAAGAGATACCTCACATCTAGATCTAAGGGCTTATTAATGCTCTCTTTATGAATTATTTTGAAACTAAAATGCTGCCAACTTCCGAAACTGAGATTAAAAAATTTGTGCGGTGTGGCATCTGCACAAGCAATACACCCTCTGCACTAAACAATGGTTTGCTTTCTTTAACCATGAGGTTTTGAGACTAAACCCCCACCAAAGGAGGATTAAGGATGGCTATAAACTAGAACATGAAGTCATAGACTGATAAGGATTTGCATCAGTTAGGCGCTAAAGCTACACCAAGCAAACAACAGTTAAGCCTGTTTTCCACACATTTACACCCACAAGGTAAAAGCAGGTCTCTGGGGGCAGGGGACATCCTGAAATGGCAGTTTTATTGTACATTTGGGGGCTCACAGCAAACCAAGGTTAGCACTGGCCGTGGTTGCATGTGATGTGTGCACCAGGCCAGACTGCCAGAAAACACTTATTTCTGTCTGCATTTTCTTCTCTAATTTTAACTTACTTTTTAATAAGTCAAGCCTTTCCTGGAATAAAACTTGCCAAATTTAAAAATCCCCCAAGCAGGTGGCTAGTGGTTAAGCCTGCTCATTTATTTCTATTTAAGGGGCTGTCGCAAACGTCAAAACTAAATCGAGTCTAACATCTTGTTTTGTGAAAGAAAGAAAAAGCTTAATTCGGTATCAAAAAGTGATGTAAAAAAAGTGATTATGCACAGGCCAAGGCCAAAACCACCCACTAAATCTGCCAAAAAGCTGTGAGATGCATGAGAAAAAAAGCACGAGCCACTGATAATTCTCAGTGCCAGATTTCAGAATGGCATGCACCAATCCGCATGCTCATCGGGTTCAGGCACAGCACAGGAACCACGTCTTACAGTAGCATGCAAGAAGCTGCTGCCTAGGCTACCACTATAGCAAATGGAATCTACACAGTAGTGATTCTTATCCAGTATGGCTTGATCTTTATACCTCTCTTCCACCAGAAGCTGGGAAGTGTTTTTCTTTGCCTGCACACAGCTCCCAGCTGAAGCCCCTGCTCAAGCTCAAGGAAGGGGCTTGTTGCTATTCTCCAAAGACATTTTTTTTACTCTCTCCCTTGAATGGTTCACCCCTATGCCACCAAGTCCTTCTGAAACTGTGCTCAGAAATACTTTGACCTATGGCTGCAGTTTGAAGGAAAGCAAGTCTAGAGTTCCCCCAATTCTACTTTCCCACCTTACTACTGAACCAAATACTGTTTGTGGTTGTATTTAGTTAGGACTTAAACAGCTTTCACTTCTATGCCTGATGGAAAATTCAAACAGTGTCTTTGGACACTGAGTTGACTTTGGACTTTCCAACCTCTTCACTGGTGCAGAGCAAGGCAGGGCCTCGCGTCAGACTTTTTCTACTCGAGCCAATTGTGCCCCTGCCAAATACTTAGATGTGCCAGCGGTCTCAACTGCTGTTTGACAAGAAGAACACTTATACTGATAGAGCAAGATGCTACTGAAGGCTGAGATCAAGAGAGTCACCCGTGGCATGGACTAAGTGGTCACTGGACCCAATCTACCCAGTGACCATTTATACTATAACAGGAATATATAATCAGCAACATAAACTACAAAAAGAGATATTTCTGGTCAGTTGTAATACTCTATGAAGTCCCTAATGTGTACACAATGAAAACATGAACTCCACTCAAAACGCCTGTAAAGTTTCTTGCACCTGTACCATACTCAGAGCTCTAATCACAATTTGCTTCATTGCATTATGAGGTCTAGACTGCTTTTTGTGTATTCAATTTCTGTGCAAACTGCAATGTGGCTAGCCATCTCAGAGCCAAAGTTAACTGTATTCGATTATAATTGGAAGCATTTGACTACGATTTTTTTTTCCTTTAGGCATGCTTATTGCTGTAAAAAAAATTAAACCAATCTTACAAATCATTGTGCGAGGATTTTAATTAGATTTGCACACATCTCAAAAAATTCTATCGTGTGGCTCCCTGATCTCGGGGTTAACTCAGCTGCAGAAGAGTCGAGGGAAGAGGTCACCGATGAGGTAAGAGACATATCAGAGGATTTTCCTTGAGCCTCAGTGTCCGAATCCTTCTGACAAGATCTGTAGTTAGTCACAGAGCCTGACCTCTGTGGAGTGGTGGTCCCGGACTTTCCTTCAGTAATTTCATCTAGGGCAAAAAAAGAGGAGATTAATTTTAAAAGATGGGGGTGATACCATGGGAAACAATCAGAGAGAAGCATTGGTCACAATACCAAGAACGGTTGGGTTGTTATGGGAACCAGGCTGAGCTAGTTTAGTACAGTGGATAAAGTGTGGACATTCTGGCCTCAACTTGACCCCATTCTTAGCTGCTAACTGGGTGGTCTTATCCATTATTGTGGGCAATACAAATTTCCTGCCAGGTTAGAAAAGGTCCATCTGTTCCCAATTGTGGCCAGCCTAAAGCCTTTTGGGAAGCTCTCGAGCTGGACACAATAATGTGGGACATTTCTTGTTGGCCTCTGATACCTCAGACTCCGCAGACATACACTTGCTAAATATGGAGCTCTATTTAGCCATCATGATGTTTTTTTAAAAAAAAGATAATAGCCATCAGCGCATCTTGGGGGGGGGAGAATTTGATGTATTGCTTTTAGTATTTCCTTTTGACTGTCTTGAAATTATTATCATCTACTTCACTGTACACTGAGGAACTCATATTTCAGTCACAGGTTGCACATTTGTAAGATTTGCCAAACAGCAATTTACTTCACAGGTCTGAGGGGAAAATGAAAACCATGAAGATTTTAAAGGTTTTTAAATTCCTCTGCAAAACTAAGAGGCCAATCTTCCAATAATCAGTTTAAAAACAAAGACTATATTTGTCCTCCTTTCCCATACCATCAATGCTGCGAAAGTCCAGTAGATACGTCCTACTGTCCACCTGGTACAACTGCAGGCTCATTTTGGAATATGTGCCAGTCACCGGATTTTTCCGTCGAACACGCAAATAGTATGGATTTACAACCTAGGAAACACAGCTGAAAGTTAATTCTCACTCTATATTTTTATTAAGAGACCCTGAATGCATTAATTTGCAGTCGTTTAAGTCAAATATTCATGGCTTGCTTGTTTAAACAGTCTGTAAAAAAAAAAAGCACATAGATCTCACCTTCCACTCATAATCCAACTGCTTGATTGCTCGACAAACTTCTGCCATAATATCATTAGGTCGACTTTGACTCCGGATTCCCAAATGCCACTTGGCTCTCCTGACCCCTTGGTGTTTGGATTTCTGCGGGTTTAGCTCATCCAGCGTGTGGCGCGGCCTTGGTGCTTCGGCTACTAAAAATGGCACTCTTTCAGGATGGGGACGAGAGAAATGATCATCAAGAAAAGAATCTGGTGGGCTTGTTGCCAGATAGAAGTCTTTTGCTTCATTCATTATTCTTCTGTTATCTATGATAAGGTGATAGGCAACTGCTAAAGGATCCTGGTGATTCCGGTTATATAAGCAGCTTAGCACTTCCTCCTCTGTGCATTCAAATTTTTCACAGACCTCTTTTAAGGCTTCGTCGTCGATCATTGTTGAACTGTAAGATGGATCTTCAGGGAAGAGGTACTTGGGGAGATCTTGCTTAAACCATTCATGTTCCCTAAATATGAGAGGGGGATACATTTTAAAAGCTAGATCTACAAGAAAAAAATCATCTAGAAAATCTGCAAATTACTATGAACACAGATTTTACTTAGACTAGACTAACACAGCGGTTTAGGAACTTTGTTCTCTCTTTATAAATGCAATTTGATTCACAAATGAACACTGCAATAGCTGTACCACAATAACCGCCTTAGGAGATAAATATATCTCCTTTTTTCTACTTCTTCCAGGCCCTCTGTTCCTTGACTCCAAAAAATTACTTTATTTTCCTGAGCCTTAAGGACATTTTACCTTCAATATAAATTCCTCCTAATGGCTAAAAGTATGGTTGGGAATAAGACCACACTCTTTGGGTAGCATCCAATATCTTTCCTCTCCTGATAGCAGCACTTTACTCCAGTGTAAGGAGGAATATTCCTGCATTAGTGGGGAGACTTGCTGGACTGAATGGGTTCTCTTCAATCTGTAACAGTTATATACTTAAACTATTACCGGTGTTAATCACTTCCCTGCCAAAAAGTATTCAAAACAAAAAAAAACAATGTAAAAATATCCAATACAATCATACTGGGTCCAACAAACTGAGAGCAAGAGATCCACTTGCACAGCAGGGCTACAACCTTACGACTGCCTTGAAATCTCACTCCTAAAGATCAGGGGTCCCCTAGAAACAGCAAGAGATGAAGCATGGAAGGAAGGGCGTCAATGTGGCAAATGGGGTTCAATGTGGCCAAGTGCAAAGTGATGCACATTGGAGCCAAAAATCCTAAATATAAATACACGTTGATGGGGTCTGAACTGGCAGAGACTGAACAAGAGAGAGATCTTGGAGTCGTAGTAGATAACTCAATGAAAATGTCTACACAATGTGTAGCTGCAATAAAGAAGGCCAACGCTATGCTGGGGATTATTAGGAAGGGAATTGAAAACAAATCAGCCAGTATCAAAATGCCCCTGTATAAATCATTAGTGCGACCTCATTTGGAATACTGTGTACAGTTCTGGTCACCACATCTCAAAAAGGATATCATAGCATTGGAAAAAGTGCAGAGAAGAGCAACTAGAATGATAAAAGGGTTGGAACACCTTCCCTATGAAGAAAGGTTAAAACGCTTGGGGCTCTTTAGCTTGGAGAAACAACGGCTGAGGGGTGACATGATCGAGGTTTTTAAGATTATGAATGGGATTGAGCAGGTTGAGAAAGAAGTACTTTTCTCCCTTTCTCACAATACAAGAACTCGTGGGCACTCCATGAAATTGCTGAGCAGTCGGGTTAGAACAGATAAAAGGAAATACTTCTTCACCCAAAGAGTGATTAACATGGAATTCACTGCCACAGGAGGTGGTGGCAGCTGCAAGCATGGACAGTTTCAAGAGGGAATTAGATAAACATATGGAGCAGAAGTCCATCAGTGGCTATTAGCCACAGGGTATAGACGGGAACTCTCAGTCTGGGGCAGGTGATGCACTCTATTCTTGGTGCTGGGGGGGGGGGCAGCAGTGGGAGGGCTTCTAGTGTCCTGGCTCCACTGCTGGACCTCCTGATGGCACCTGGTATATTTTGGCCGCTGCGTGACAGAGTGTTGGACTAGATGGGCCATTGGCCTGATTCAACATTGGCTTCTCTTATGTTCTTAAGGGGCACAGGGATTCACAGACACTGCACTCCACCTTGTGCTTGCAGAAGTGCATTCTACTTGCAAAAGGGAAGGAGCATTTAGATCCAATCTAACATTAAGCCTGAACAGGTCACAGGAACTTAAAAAAAAACACCTAGGAGCAGCTAAAAAACTTTGGAAAGCAAATGAAAGATACAGTTTCGGCAGGCAAGTTATCCAAACCCCAGAGAAGCTGGAGTTATAGTTGAACAAGTTATTAATTTTATCGTCACCAAAAATGACAGATAACATAGCACAACTGGATGTCTGAGCACACTCATCTGACTTTCTCCTGATCTGGTTTCTAATCCCAGACTACCTGGTGAACCTACAAGAGATTCCTCAAGTGGTCAAGGACATGTGTCTCTGGTAAAACAACTGGAATCCTCTAGGCATCCTACTTTCCCCCTTATTGTCAGGTAGCCCTGCCATGATGGATGGAAGGGAGGGCGGTGGGCTATGAATGGAAGGGAGGGAGGTGGGCTATAGGCGCCTTGGTGGCGTGACAGGCGGGAGGTTGGAATCCGGGGAGTTGCTGATTTACACCTCGGGTGTGAGAATGGAATGTGGCTTTTATTGTTATTATCTCTTGCAGCCTAGACGTTCTGACCTTGGCAAGTCAGGCTGCGTGCTTCCCTATCGCTGGCATAGATGTAGCAGCTGTGGGTAGCAATGGGGCGATGGGAAATTCATTAGCTTAGTAACTTTCGATTTCCCAGGTGTATGTTAATCATGTAGTCGGAGAAGGGGGGGTCCCCATTCACCCCCTTCCCTGTATAACTGCTTGCTTTCTGTAACCAAGTCATTCTGAACAAGATACCTGTACCAGTGATCTATCTATTGCAGCTTAATAAATGCTAACCTTGCTTGCATCATAAGGTCTGGTGTTTGCTGACTAAGTTAGGACTTCTGACAGTTTGTTCAGAATGACTTGGTTACAGAAAGCAAGCAGTTATACAGGGAAGGGGGTGAATGGGGACCCCCCCTTCTCCGACTACATGATTAACATACACCTGGGAAATCGAAAGTTACTAAGCTAATGAATTTCCCATCGCCCCATTGCTACCCACAGCTGCTACATCTATGCCAGCGATAGGGAAGCACGCAGCCTGACTTGCCAAGGTCAGAACGTCTAGGCTGCAAGAGATAATAACAATAAAAGCCACATTCCATTCTCACACCCGAGGTGTAAATCAGCAACTCCCCGGATTCCAACCTCCCGCCTGTCACGCCACCAAGGCGCCTATAGCCCACCTCCCTCCCTTCCATTCATAGCCCACCGCCCTCCCTTCCATCCATCATGGCAGGGCTACCTGACACTTATGTTATACCTGTTAAACCTACCCAATACCATCTGTTATGATGACTATGTTATATTGTTTTTGTTTCCATATATACCTGCCTAAAAATGTACACTACTTGTCCTATTGTTGTATTTTTTACTATATCTAATAAAAACTTTTGTGCCCTGGGGGAAAAAAATGTATCATCCTGTACAAAGTACTACCTTAGAAGACTTAATAACCTGCAATTTGCTGTGCAAGTAATACACGTTAAAGAGGTGATATATCAGTTACAAGATGATCACATCACTGTAATGCAGGATAGGATGTCTGGTCGGTGTTATAGTGCAAGATGCCAAGTGTAATTATTTAGCATTAGGGGTTACGTCTGCATCTGCGTTCCGTGCACCTTGGTGTTTAGTCATGCCGGCCACATGACCACGGAAACGTCTTCGGACAGCGCTGGCTCTTCGGCTTTGAAACGGAGATGAGCACCGCAACCCTAGAGTCGGATTCGACTGGCTTTCGAGCAAGGGAACCTTTACCTTTACCTTTTACTGCATCTGAGCCATGGGTTACCTTATATCTCTGATCGTAGCTCTCTTCATGGGATCCACCTGGAGCATGTGCTTCAGAAGGCTAATTACTGCCGGATTCAGGTACTGAGGAGTATAAAATATACCATCGCATATCTTCTTAAAAAGTGTTGGCACGTGATCATCATCAAACGGAAGGGTCCCGCATAACAAAGCATAGAGAATAACACCACTGCTCCAGATATCCACTTCTGGGCCTGCATATAACCTGGGGGGAAACATGGCATTTACAGTCAAGTTTTGTTGAAGAAGGAAGCATTCTACAATAACCACTTCTTAAACTGATTCCTCAATTTTTCAGCAGCTAGCTGGAAAGCCTAGACAAAGCACTTGCATTCTCAGGCTTGGATCTTATCCCTTCATTCTGCTTGAGCTCCAGTTCACCCATTGTGGAGGTGGCCCTCTAGTATGGAGTGTTCTCCTCTGGCACTACACTAGGCACTTCTACTTATGGAACCCACAAATGCCTAGCACAAGAGGAAGGCATTCTACAGCAAACAGAAGGTACAAGATCCAAGCCATGGTCTTTTGCATTCTATTTCTTAATGTGAAATAAAGCCAGGCATGTGACTATCTATATGCTGGACCCAAACCAGGGAGACCAGGATGTAAACAGACTTTCAGCAACAATGCTTATGGGGTGCTCAGGCCAATTTACTATAGGTTGATGTGTCAGGCACCAGTACCAGTATCACACACATCCAAAGACAAATTCCTCCTCTCCTATGCCATTTTGGTTATGTCCATCCCAAAAGACCTAAGCAGGTCCCTGGTTTCAATCTCTTGTTCAAAGCAAACTCTAGTGAGCGCCAACCATGCCTAAAGTTACATAATGACCAGCCATGGCTAAGAACAGCAGTCACCCAACTGGCTTCATGCGGAGGAGTGGGGAATCAAACCTGGTTCTCCGGATTAAAGTCTGCCACTCTTAACCACTACACCACAGCTGGCGGCCAATCGTAAGGATACAAATGAGATAATGCTCGTGTACCCAGTGATGAGCTTTTTTCAGGAAGGGTACAACCCAATCATGTTAACCCAATTCCATGTCCAATTTCATCAGCCACCATCACACAGTTGTACTGCTCAAGAAGTACTGGAAACTGGAGGGGAATGAGGCCCTGAGTTAGAGCACATGCTTTGCATGCAGAAGGTCCCAGGTTCAATCTTCAGTTTAAAAGGATCAGGTAATAGGTTATGTGGAAGACCTCTCTGTAAAACCCTGGACAGCTGCTGCCTGTCAGAGCAAGCAATACTGAACTTGATGGACACAAGATTTGTATATGACTTCATGTGTTTGATAGTCTGGGAACATACATTTTACAGGAGGTAGGAAAATGACCACATTTGTGTTCCAAGTACCATGGCATCAAACATTAGCATGACAAAGATTGAATCTTCATTCATTTCCCATCTGTAAGAACCAACATCGTATTACAATAAGCTTCAATTCAGAAATCCAGATCAAGGGGAAAGAAAGGATCCTGACTGCTTTCATTCCCAAGTATCTGATGCTGTTAACTAAACAGTTAGAATGTTTTTCTAGCCAACTCCAAGAGTTTTTATCCACTGAAAAACTTTGCAGCTTTACACCATTTATTAATGCTGGCAATAGTGATTTCTTTTCTTTACCATTTGGGCAAATCACACATAAAAAGCATTGAGACTAATCAAAGCAGCCATCAAAGCCAGGAATTTCAAATTTCCAAGTACAAACCTGGAAGTTTAGCAATCTATCTTGCAGCTTTAACACTGAAGAGCAGGGCTTTTGTTTTTGGGAATACATATATACATTTATCCAATAAGAGAAACTACCTTCCTGAAATTACTTCTGGAGCAGCATAGTTAGGAGACCCACAGCTCGTTCTTAAAAATTCACCATCAGACATCATATTTGAGAGGCCTGAAAATGCACAAAAGGTTCAGATGAAAACTACTGGCGCCAGAAGGTTAACACACATCAACACAAGTCAGTGATCTCTCTGTACAGGAATGGCAGATTGCTTGTTTACACTGAATGCTAGAAGGCGGCAAAGATGGCAAGGCTACATCTGAATGTGCTCCCAGATAATACACCTCGAGAAGTAGCATCAGGGCCAAGTTTTAGACCAGATTAAATGATATGGAATTACTACTTTGAGGGATCAACCAGTACAGGAAGGGGGCAAGCTCTAAGCACTCCTAGAAGGGAGTCCCTCCCAACACACACGCACAAGTCAAACACAACATATGGCAATCCAAGAAGAAGAGTCCTATAACAATTTTTACTCCTACTACATGAAGCAGCAGACACCTGAGGAATATTCCTTTACATCCATTTCAAAAAGCTGCACATTTGCCACCTTAGCAACTTCACTGGTAGCTCATGGCAGGCTCATGTCACAGATGCCGCATCCCACTTTTAAGTTTTGTATAGAGAAAATGTCAAAAGCAGGAACACAGAGATTAAAAAACTGAAATTTTGAAGCCACGGGGGGAAGCCCTTTTTTAAAAAAGGAAATTGGAAGTTTGGGGGAAATACTGGAATATATGCAATACTTACTTTCGTATGAAACCTAAACAACTTCTTCTGATTTAGCAACATGAATGGCATCATTTATAACTTAGCATAAGGAAAGTTGGATTAGATTTAGATGAAGGAGAAGTGAAAATTGATGGAGGTACATTAACAATTTGAGATATGCTGATACCATATTACTGGCAGAAAATAGTGAGGATTTGAAACGACTACTGATCAAAGCTAAAGCAGAAAAAGCCAAAGCAGGATTACAGCTGAACACCAAGATGACAAAGGT
Source organism: Gekko gecko (assembly GCA_029375565.1). Lineage (NCBI taxonomy): Eukaryota > Metazoa > Chordata > Lepidosauria > Squamata > Gekkonidae > Gekko > Gekko gecko. The sequence goes on from JAPDNY010000007.1 coordinate 31,782,206, forward strand.
AATGGCTACTGAGGAATCACACAACTAGATAACCAGATAAAAAGATCTGTTTTTTTTCCTGTTTCCCTGATGGCAACAGGGTACAGCAGTTTGCAGTTCTCCATGTCCTTCCAATATATGGAGCACACACAATTTTGTTTGAATTAAACTCCCATATCTGTATGTTTAAATTTCATAAACATGCCAAATAACACAATTTTACTTGCTAACAAAGTTATGAATGATGCATTTTATGTCCTTAAAGCAGTAAAGTACATTTGTGTTGGATGATACAGTACCACATATAGTTTAATTCTCCCTTCCACTACATTTCCATTTTTCCAACAAAGATTCTAGAAAAAAAATGTTTCCCCCATAGCTTTAAAAGTTTCCAGAACATTTATTTTTCTAGAAAGATCTTAGAAAGCTCCTTCCAATGAAATGAGACTGTTTAAAACACTGTTCAAAGCAGTTTCATATGCTTATAATGTACCAGCTACAATTCAAATTGGAAAATTAAAATTACATTCTGTTTTTCACAAAGTCAACTGCTGATTGGAAGTGTCACAACATTTAGATAAAGCAATATTTTGGGCAGGAATATTCAACAGTTTCCATCCCCCAAGTGTACTTGAGCTCTGTACCTTTGTAGCAACTGAATATTTAGTATTCATAAAACACCTTTCATCAGAGACCTCAGAAGGACAGGTACTATCCACTAAGTCGACAAAAGAAATATTAGGACTATCTACCTATATTTCTGGATTTATATGGACAATCCACCCAATTTAGCTTCACTGGGTTAAATCCAGCATGCAACCCTTACTCTGGTTTCCTTCTTCCTCAGCAGTCCTTTCCCTGGGGTCTCATGGGGATTACTAACCAACGGGGACATGGTTCTGCAGGCAGCATTAAAGAGGGAGTGAAATCACCTTTGTTTCCTCTTTAGAGGTGTTCGGGCGGAAGTGGGAGGACTGGATGATTCTGCCCCATTCCCGTTCCTTAATGTAGCCTACCTGACCCACATGGCTATTAGTTCATCCTGTGACCTCGGGAACCCACATTTCCAGGGTTGGCAAAAACTGCTGGGGGAAGGTGAACAGGGAAAAGGTCAGCGATTCTTACACCCACAGATTGCTGGATATAACCCACCCTACAGGGAAAGATCCAACCCTCCTCTTCTAGAGTGAAGCAATGAAGACTAAGCATTAATCTTTTGTACCATTACCTGGAAGCACATCCCACTGGGACATGGTTTCCAAAAAATATGCCTAGGATAAGGCTATAAGCTGCTAAGAAACTTGATTAAAGCACACTGTGGTATTAGCTTTCACTCAATATACACAGAGCAGAACAGGGGAAGCAGGATCCAGTAAAAATCTAGTTTGAGCGGTACTGCAGGAAAAGATATGTGTTTCAATGGTGTGTTTTATTCCACCTTTTATCACAGCATTTCATTCGAAAAAGTTTATATAAGAAAGTGAGTACTATATGAACACCGAAGCAATGTTTCTGCTCCCCATCTACAAAAAGCTGACAAATGCATAAAGAGAGAGACATACTGGAAGCCAAGAAACAATCATGATAATGCAACAGCTACACAGTTCTAAATTCTGGCAAGATAACCTCTTGTACCAAAGGGGGGAGGGGGGAGAGAGATTCTAGTTATGAGGTAAATAAAACCACACTTCAAGGCAACCTACCAAAATCAGCGATCTTGGCATTCATGTGAGCATCAAGCAGCACATTTTCAGGTTTCAAATCTCTATGAACTACCATGTGCCTGTGGCAATAATCCACACCGGAAAGGATTTGCTGGAAAAGACGTCTGCTTTCCTTTTCATCAAGCTAACAACAGAGGATGAGAACAGAGTGTTAAACATATACTCCCTCAAATGGATATTCCCAGTATTTTGTGGGTACAGCAAGATGGCATTCTGATGTTATATGAATGAATGAATACAATAGAAATGCAGAAGGATTACCCTTGGGTTTGTGTTCACCAACTATAAGCAGAGTTCTGCTTGTGAAACAGAACTTTCCTCCTATCTCCCCCCTCCCACTGCTGACTACAGCAATCCTCCCCAAATGTTGCACCCTGGATTCAGGGGACTCCCAGGAACAGTACCAGGTGTAATGGGGGCTGGGATTGTTGAAAATCACCAACACCCTTGTCCATGCCTACTTAGTGCGGAAAGATCTGAATCAGTAGATGTTCCCTGCTCAAAAAATCAGGAGGCCTCCAAACAGGAGACAGCTGTCCAAAGTGAGGCCTCAACATGTTTAACAAACAGCTTTCAAGGCCTGCTCACTTTATTTAGAGAGTATATTTCACCAGGCAGCACTCACGTGGAAGCTTTAGCTAAATGCCCCCGATTTATAAGTTTCAAAACAAAGCTAAGAATCCCTGAATGCAAATTCTGGTCCAATAAAAACCCTCACTGCTCATTATACTGAAATAAGACCTTTAATTCATGTATGCCTCAGATAATACCCTCATACAACCCTGGTCTTCTGTGTGTACCTCTGTATTTACAATCGAGGTGGGTGTTTGCAGGTGCCCCAGTGAAATCAACAGAAAAGCCCTTGCTCTTACGGGAGCGCCACAGACCATTGGAGCAGGCATACACGAGACTTCATACCAAACCAAAACCTTGAAGCAACCAAGCTAATTAAAATTGCAACCTAAGTGGCCTTTGATTCAGGTTTTTTAACTACAGGCAACCAGTCTCCAAACAATTTAAGCTGAAGAGTTATTAAAAAAAAAAAAAAAAAAAAAAAAAGCCCGTAGCACAATTAAGTCTGATCAAATACAACTGGTAGTACAGGGACCAGCTGCCACAACAATTTTGTCCCATTGCTCATTGTTTTGTATCTGTCCATCAACTTCCAGTGGAATGTGAGAGAAGCAAAAATACAAACCAATACGACGTCATGCTAAAGATTAGTACGCTGAGTCATTTACTGTTGATAATCAAAAACAATGACTAAGGATTATCTTCCCAGAAAAAAAAAACACAGCAATATTCTAAGGTGCTACATGAACACATTATACAGCATATATTTCTAATTTGTGCTAATAAAAACTGAAATGCTTGTGTATCTACCTGCTCCAGAGGCAACAGCACTTCTCATACACACGTCTGACAAGACATTGAAAACTGGCTTGAGCAAAACTCTGCTGATATGAGTTATCTACGTGTGTGAGCAGCGTAATGTGAGAGAAGTCAACCCATACAATATCAGTTGCTCCCTTCCTTTAAGCAGATAATTATAAACCGCACTTTCTCATGGAAGACAAAGGGGGTAAAGTTAGGGGGGGTTGCTTCTCTCCTGCAACTCTGCTCCTGTGAAATAGCATTTTTGTTCAAATCAGCCCTCTTGTGTTTCATCATAACAGACTGACAGCCACATGCAAGAAGCCCATCAGAGAATATAAAATAGCATCCTCAAAAGCTGGAGAGTCTTACCCTTCCGTTTTTGCAGATGTAGTCGAACAATTCACCGCCCGAAACATATTCCATCACCATGAAAATGTCAGATGGTGTGCTGATGACCTGGTAGCTGAGAAAGACAATACATTATTTAACTCAAGGTATACACTTGCACACCATATGAAACAAGGCAGCACTTTTAATTAAGGACAGTGCACAGATACGTAGTCCAACCACACCAATGCGTGTTTCAAAGGCTCATTTAGGACTTATTCCCAAATAAATATACACAGGATTCTCAGTCTGTGGGTTCAGGAGTAGGCTCAGCGGCTATATCCTGTCTCTATTAATTTCCTTATGACCCTAACCAATTAGGCCTAAACTGGCCAGGGCACATGGGAGCTGGGGTAAAAACCTAAGATCAAGAGGATCTAGATGAGAATCTTCAAAGGTGGTGCATTCCACCACTGACAGATGAACAGGCATTTGTTTCATGCAAAGGCTCATTTTAATGCATTTTAACATGTATGTGAGTTCTGAGGGGTTCAGTGCTGTCTGAATTAGAAATTGACTCTTTGGCCATATAAAGTCCCTAATCCTTAACTCAGAATAATCCATGATTCATCATTAAAGCTTCAGAATGATCCTGTTTCAGTACTCCCCATCAGTTTAATGGACCTAATGTCTTAACACGCTGAACTGCAGGCCGGAAGGTCGGTAGTTCAGCAGTTCAAGACCCGAGTGCTGCATTACAGAGTGAGCTCCTGTCTCTGGTTCCAGCTCCTGCCAACCTAGCAATTAAAAAGCAAGAAATTGCAAGTAGATAAATAGGTACCACTTCAGTGGGAAGGTAACAACGTTCTGTGTGCCTTGGCGTCTAGTCATGCCGGCCACATGACCACGGAAACGTCTTCGACTGGCTTTCGAGCAAAGGAAACCTTTACCTAATGTCTTAACAAGATCTTGCCAATATTATCCTTTAATTACAGACAGGGGAGGATCCCCATTACAAATTTCTCTTTTCCACCTGTCAAAACATAGCATAATAAAACCAGGACGTGGAGGCAGGATGCAACTGGCTCAAAACAGGACTTGTTTGGTTATTGGATTTCAAAACCAGAGAATTTGTACCTTATTAGACAAACTAGCTAAGGCGATACTAACCAGCAACCAAATCGAACATTTCACATAAATTATATGTTAATGGGAGGAGTTGTCCCTCACTGGTAGAGCATCTGCTTTGAACGCTGAAGGTCCCCTGTTCAATTCCAGGCACCTGCACTTAACTGGATCAAGCTGTAGCCAGCCAGAGCAGACAACAAGGACCGTGAAAGAACAGCGGCAGTTTTGTCTGCTCCATACTAGGCAGCCTCATGCCTTCAAAGGTGTGGCCATCGCATTCCCAATTCTGCCAGTCTTCCTACTCCCTCCTCTCCTATGACACTATCTATTTCTTAAAACTACTGGAGTTTTTGCTGCCGCCACGCCCCCCCCGGCCCCCCAATTATTGCAGTGTCATTCCAGGAGCCGCCCCCAGCCTTCTAACCTAGTCTTCTAAGTCTGTATTTGCCACAACACTCTGAAGTGAGGGGGTGGGGGTGGGCAGGGTGACTAGCACCACCCTAAAGATACCCATAGTACAGTTCCTGATTTTTGGTCAAAAAAATCCCCTGAGAATAAGCAATACCTTCTGCATTTGCACGATGGAAGACACAGTGCAGTGCAGTGGTGACTGTGCATGTATCCAGAATCTTGCCTTCAGACTACAAAAAGACTGCGTGCCCTTTACAAGCACAGGTGTAACAGGACTATATTGCATTTTCCCCAGCTGGCTGGCAGCGAACAGCTGCAATGGCTGTAAGGGGAAGGGAAGGAGACTGTAAGCTACTCTGAGACTCCAAGTGAAGGGCGGGGTATAAATCCAATCTCCTCTTCTTTTTCTCTTCAAAAGAAGTGCACAGTCAACAACTGTGTGGAAGGCACTGAGGCACCTGATGACCATTCAGCTGCTTGCCAAGGAGTGATGGCATTCTTTGTGGCTCCAATCTTAGTTAAGTCTCCCATGGTTTCCCACAGGCCTCACAGGAGGTATTTTCCACCCTCCGAAGGGTTCTTAGAAGCACAGTACCCTCTTTCAAGCTACCTTTCAGCAAAGTGCCTTCCCCAATTACGTTGGCTCCAAGAGAGGCAGATGGCTGCTTTCCATTATGGCTTTATAGCATATGGAAGAAACAGAATCAAACCCGCCAGTACTTATTTTAGTGTTTGAATGGGAAAGCTGAGTTTTCTCATGCAACGGGGGATTACTGAGGGACAGAAGCGTCCCGCGAACTTACAGCTTGATTATGTGCGGATGCCGAAAAAGCTTCAGATTCTGAATCTCTCTGCGGATTTTTCCCACCACGTCGAGGCTGCGAATCTTCTGCCTGTTCAAGATCTTCACTGCAACTTTATGGCCAGTCAGTTCATGTTTGCCAACTACAACAAAAGGGTTGGAAAATTGTTGTTTTGATACAGGATGGGGACCTCTCAGGAAGTTGGGGCCCTTCCATTTGTAAGTTATTATAATATTACACACACTTATCTCCAGGCAACTTCTCACAAATAAAAGCAAGTGACTTTGGGTACTACTACAGAAACAGGACACAACTTATGCCTTTATTACTAAGTAAACATACAGCAGTACCACCCGGATGCTCAAATCACAAATCAGCAGTCAACAACTAGTGATAATGCATCAAAATGAGGTAGGTGAGAATGTTACTTATCAACAGTTTAGCTTATCCTCAAAGACGTAGTTTCCAAACTTTTGGCTGATAACCCTCAATGATGTAAACATTCTGGGAAAATACTAAGTGAGAAAAATTTACCCATGCCCTAAACTAACAGAGATCCTGCCTGGAACGTTTTACTTACATTTACAAATGAAACTTTAAACTATCATGGAATACTTGTAATGTATTGCATACATCTCAATAGTTTTATCAAAAAACAGAAGCAGATGAACTGAAATATCCAATAAGAAAATAAAGAGTATTTATGGTATCTGTGTGAAAGGCTTTGATGTTTGTTATTTTATTTCGGTTTTGATCTGTCATGCTTTAATTATTATGGTAAGTCGCCATGAGCTAAGCAGAAAGGTGGGGCATATATATTTTAACAAACAAAGCATGTGATTCCTAAGGGTGATCATCTGAAAAAAGTTAATTACAAAAAACCTGTCAAATTTGACTGGCACTGTATCTTTTAATTATGTTACAACTTAATGTTATGGAACAATTAATCCTTATACATGGAATATTTTTCACATGGGGGGGAGTAAGTTTTTCAGAAAAATTTCTACAGAGCCTACATGGGACTTCCACTGACAGAAGAGGGGCAATTTTCACCAATTCCCCCCTCCTACCTTTGCCTCCCCCCTCATGCTGTCCGTGGGGGTCCCCTATCCCCCAGAAACAGCATGAGGGGTGCATCTGAGGCTCTAATAGGAGGAGAGAGGCAACAAAACTGCACTTCACTGACAGCCATTTGAAGTACTCAGAGGGATCCAGACCTATATTTTTTCTGGGAAACGTTCCACTCCCATCACTGGACACACGGGAGGGCAAAAAAATCATCACAAAAGCACAGTGTGTTGGTATAGTGTTTAGCGTGCCAGACTAGGGCCTGGGAGACCCAGGTTCAAATCCCTGCTCTGCCATGGAAACACGCTGGGTGACTTTGACAGTCTCACACACACTCAGCCTACCCTACCTCACAGGACTGTTGTGAGGATAAAACAGAGGAGAAGAAAATGATGTAAATCACTATGGGTCCCCAATGGGCAGAAAAGCGAATTAAAATAAATATTTTCATATTGATTTTTTTTATCGTATTGGTGGATGATCCTACTTCACATGTCACATGCAAGCTTCGGACCCAACCTTAAAGCCATTTGATACCAGCAGAAGAATTGCCAGACCCCAACAGCTAGCCCAGCTCAATCATGTATAAATTGCCTGGCAGTCTGGAAAGCAGAGATTGACAGGGAGAGCCTGTATTCCCCCATGGACATTCCGCACATCTTGTTCCCATAATTTCTTCAGGCCTCACAAGAGTTATTGTATTGCATCAACATTAAAAAGGCTTCACTCAAGCTGCATTATCTTTGAGCACTTTTTTGGATTTCACATGGACATCTCAAGCCACATAAATTTAAAATGTTTACTTGCCACTACTGGTTTACTGAGTAAAGAAACAGAATTACACCTGAAAATCTGCCAGCATACATTTTATGTATTAAGCATAAAAGCTTAGTTTCGTAAGGAACATTCTGTCTTAGTGCAATTATCATTCAACAGAAACAGTCCTGGAAAATAGCTGAGAAAAAGAATCCTGTTATCAGCCTTTGGGGAAATGTGGATTTATGAACCCAGAAGCTCATTATTATACTGGTGGAAGAAAGTTTATGGAGTGAATTGGGAGGAGAGGGAGAGGAGACAGCAGAGGTGACTCCAATTTCAAAACAGCAAGACAAACTAAGTTTCTAGATATAATAAATTGGATAAGCCACACAATAGGTAGTTACAGAGCAGAGAGGTGACGCCACATTCAACTACAAAAACACTTATAATGTGATACAAGAGGAAAGTTTCATTCAGCCATGTGGAAGGAGCAACAACACATGAAATGAAAAACTGTCCAACAAATCCAAACACTCTAACATTTTTACGGAATTTTTTAAAAAACTGAAGCCTAATTAAAGAGACGCAAAAAAAAAAAAAAAGCTACACAATTCCATTTGAGAACTTGGAGACTAGTTCAAAAACTATATTACGAACCAGACATTAAGAATGACATACAGAATCTGTCCTAGCTGGGAGAAAAGCCACTAGGCTGTGTTTCCATTTCAATATGCCCAAGAAAATTTAACACTAAAGATCATCAGTGTAAGGTGGTCTTAGTAATTTCCAGGGAAAACAATACCCTGCTCATTACAAAACAGAACTCTAGACTGTTTTGTTGAACATTTTGAACACTTATTTTGCTTGATCAGGTGTCTGGTGAAACTCAAAAACATCAAGGCCATTTTACTACAGTTGGCACAAGGAGAGATGACTCTGCAACCCTTCCAGAACTCTGGCTCTTTTAATAATTTACAGTGCACTCATCTCCACATAAGACAGCAAGCTAGACAACGCAGGCACTATTTGTGCAAGACACATCACCTTCCCAGTTATGTTTTACCAGGTTTCAGTGCACCTTTGGAATACTTTGCATGTAAGTTTGTTGTGAGGCCTCTTAAGACACCAACTTCTAACTGAATTGATGTATATTTTCTAAACAAAAATCCAACTGAAATGAAGGGGGGTGGGACTAAAATAATCATATATTGTAGGAGCACCAATGCAAAACAAATTAACTTCGATGCCAAAGAAGGATTTTTTCAGCAGCAACAACCTCATTATCAGAACCCTTAAATAAATTATCCAGGCCAGCTGCTTTTATTTTTAGATAAACAGAAACAAATCTCCCCCCCCCCCCCGCATATTCTAGCAGGGATTTAAAGTGAGAGGGTGAATTTTAATAATATGAGGATGTTTTCTTTATTGTTGATATGCCATTTTACAGCTTTTAAGATTTTTATTACAATTTATGTTGTCAAAGGCTTTCACGGCCGGAGTTCATTAGCTGTAGATTTTCTAGGTTGTGTGGCCGTGATGTTGGCATTGTAGGACCTGACATTTCGCCAGTAGCTGTGACTGGCATCCTCAGAGGTATAACACAGAAAAATGGAGTACTCTCTGTTTATTACAATTGTTAACCAGTGGTACTTTATTATCTGAATGGCCTTATGTCATACTTTAACTTGGGCTTCTATGTAACCAGATACCAATGCCACACTGAAAAATATTTTGAGTCATGACTGATATAAAACCTTCCTCTATGGAAAAGTTACATATTAAAAGCAATATGAAAAAGCTGCCTCTAAACACACCCGGAAAGATTTAAAGGACAGGCTCTGCTGTGGATATTGAGGGGTGAAATTCCTCTCCCAAAAGAGCATATTGATGTGGGTCTACAGCTTTGTCCATGTTAAAAAAAGTTACATAGTCATAGTCAGGTTTATTGTGTTTAGCCATAGGCCATTACAATACGGTACAACGTTAAAATTGAATAAACTAAAAAAACATTTAACATTAAGAGTCCGAAAGAGAAGAAAAACTATGCAAGTAGGTAGTTAATTCACATCAAGCCGACTAAAACCGTTTTTAGCTAGAAACAGCTTTGGCCCGTATTTTCCTTGCCGCCAGTGCGAAAAGCGCCATTCTGTAAGAAACATCAGCGTTAACGTCAGCTAATAAAAATGAGATCTTCTCAAGGACTGAATATAAACTTAAAACTGATAAAATACCAGATAAAAATTTTTCTCTGGGTTGGGAGTACAACGGGCAATCCAAAATATAATGCGGGAGATCCTCAATACCAGGAGTACCACAAGGGCATACGCGCTGTGCCCTAGGGATTCTATTAAAGCGACCAGCCTGTATAGCCGTGGGCATTGTTTCAAAACGCAAGTGTGTAAAAGCTGCTCTAAGGTACTGCTTGTCTATATTGATCAAGTAAAATGATCTAAAGTGGTCAATCTTAACAAATTTAAACCAGGTAGCAGTTTGGGCTTTTAGAATTAAATGTCTATCTAATAGAGCGTCTTGCCTAAATACCCAATCTCTGAGATCAGATGTATTTGCATTGGAACTAAAAAGGTCGTTCGGGGTGGAATATCTTAGGAGTAGGTTGTTAAAAAAACGAGATCGATCTGAGTCTTTAACTAGCATTGAATTAAAGGCCAATTGGCTGAACGAATCCGTATTGGCAGCTCTGATGTTCTTCGAAAATTTTAAGATTGCAAGATGTGCCCGCGACCTTAAAGAGGGCATACCGGTTTCTGCTCTCATCAGGGCAGCTTGTGTACCTTTAGGGAGAGCCAAGATACGCCTTAAAAACTGATTTTGAACTATTTCAATACTGTTGAGTAAATCCTCTTTCCAGCCCCATACCTCAACACCATACAGAAGGTGGGGAATGACCTTACTTTTGAAAAAAAAAAAGTTACATCCATACTTCTAAACAATGTCCCTGAAGTACAGCACTTGCAACTTACATTTTAAAAAGACCACCTGGGGTATAAAACAACCCCTTCTTCCTCTTCACTGGTTCATTAACCCTCCCAGTTACCACTTCAGCGCCAAACAACATTCCTGCCATTGCTGCTTTCTGTCAATCTCAGGCCCTTCCCTTCGCTTGTCATATTGAATTCCTGGGGGGGGGGTTGTATGAATGGGAGTAGTAGCCATAATTATTCCTTAAATTGTGCCCCAAGTGTTGGTTCTCATGAGATTGACCTTGGAGATTCTTTGTGCCTAGCCTAGGTTAGATAGGGCGCCATATATCTGTCTGTGTTCTCATAGAAATGCTAAGGGGTAGGTGTGACATGTGAGAGTGTGGATTTTTATGCTTTTACCTATAACCTGTAAGTTCCTATGGTTTCCTTCAGTCCTAACAAAAGTTTTTGTACCTACAGCAAGCAAATGCCTAATAAAGCATTTCACTGTGAATAGTGTGTGGGGAGAGTGACTTAGCTGGGGAACTGACACTTTCTCAGTTCATCCCCACCAATCCTGTCACAGCCTTTGCTTTCTCTTTCCACTCCCATCCTCCAGTCTCAGCTTCTTCCCCCTTCCTCCAGGTTGCTGCTCTCTCTCCACTCAGCCTTTTCTTCTAAAAATGCCTAGTGTGTGTGTGTGGGGGGGAGTTAGGCAACACTATAATGCCATGCTCTCAATCATGGCTATTTTTAAAAGTTGAAACGTTGACTCTACAATCAACTAGGAACAACTAATTCGGGGGGGGGGTGGTTCTTGAGAAGACATGCAGAAGATATTCATTTATCTGGAGGTCATATTTGCATTTTTTGCCTGATCGGGAACTAAAAAGTCTCCAAAGCCTTGCATAGTCACACACATTATAGCAGCGGTTTATCTAAGAGAAAGCCGGCACAGTGCTGTGATGAGATTATCAGATGACTATCTGGGGGACCCACTCAATCTCCTGCCAGGAAGCTCACTGGGTGACCACGAGCCAATCATTCTCAGCCTAGCCTACTTCACAGGATGAAGTAGAGGAAGGAAGAACAACATACCCCATCCTGAGCTCCCTGGAAGAAGGGAGAGATAAAAATGCACTAAATAAGTGTAAAATGTGTACTGCACCTTACAGTTAAAGAACCAAAGATTTTCATCACATGACATGTGGTCCCTCTAAGCGGTGGAGTCTTGGGAGCAAAAATTCTACTTTGTGAGCTACTGGCATTAAAGCTGTGAGTGAGCAATTTGGCTACTGCATAAATTAGTTTGCTCTGGAGCCATCCTTCCTGAGCTAAGACAAAAATGTGCGAGCCGGAGGCTAAAAAACTGTGAGCTAGCTCACACTAACTCAGCTTAGATGGAATACTGCATGGCACATTACTTTTGAAGCTGAAGAGAGTCTCAAAAGCTGTGTGAGATATTGCTGGTCAAAACCTTCTCCACATAGTTCATGGTGGACTATGCAGTTCCTCCCCTCCTCCATTTTTACCCCCACAACAACCTTGTAAGGTGGGTTAAACTGAGAAGGAGTGACTAGCCCCAAGTCACCCAGTGAGCATCATGACTGAGTAGATCTCCCCAGAGGGTTCAGATCTCTAACGTTTTCCGTGCCTGAGTAAGGCCCCCGGATCACCTAAACTGGGGTCTCCAACATGGTGCCCAACACCCTCTGATAGCTTTCCTGGTGCCCACCAGTGTTTTTAGAAAGTGGGCAGGGCCAGGTGGGGTTGTTGCTCAACAGGGCTTCTGACTGGCCACTGGCAATCTGATTGCCTCAGTAGATTTTCAAGATGTTGCTTCGGCAGCCACCACCTCCACAGCATACGAATCTTCACTGTGTGACTGAAAGTAAGCTGTGCATATGCAAGAAAACATTTTTAAACAATATGTTCATTTCAAAAGTCATCCTGTTAAATTAAGCTTTTCTCATTGAAGAGCTACTATTAAGAGTTATGTGTGACCCCGCTCCCTGACATTTTGTGTTTGCACTCACCTCATGAAGCAGCCATTTTGTGGCTGCACTCACTACCTGGTGTCAGAATTCCAAAGATGTCCATAGGCTCAAAAAAGGCTGCGGACCTTTGATCTAAATTAATTATCTGAATCCCCGCTTATGGCTGTTGTTTTTTTAAAGAACATGGTCAAAAGGATACCAGCATGGCATAAACATGTGCCGATGGAAGAAAACAGATTGATCAAGGAGCCTATAAAAAGGCAATAGAGCTTCTTCCAAAAAAAGGCCTCTTCTCCCAAATGAAGGAAATAATAGAAAAGGACCAACGGGAAGCCAAATGGATGCTGGCAAGTCAAGCGTGCAAATGCAGCTTTGTATTGACAGTCAAAGATTTCTGCCAACAATAGACAAAGATTAACCAAATAGATTTGAAGCTGATTTGCCAAACCTCTGAAGAAATTCTGTAGCACCATCCCCATCTTCAGGACATGTCTTTTTACACAAATTTTACACAGCTGTATCTACTTTCTGTTACTTACACAGAATTCCTCCACCAGTAGCAACTACAGCAGGCCAAATGGAGGATATGCATTATTTCATGGGTAAAGAAGTGGGTGGAAAGACCTGCAAGAGTGGGCGGGGCACATAGTTTGGCCTGCTTCACACATCCCCTTCATGACTGTCAGATAAAACTGCACACGGCTTCTGAAAAGTTTTGCTGTTAAGCGAATACAACTCAACTGCATGCCCCACCCTCTGCCCCTTGGCTAAGGGTAAGCTAGAAATGTTAACAATCAAACTATGAACAAATGCCAAGGCCACATCTAAATATTCAGATAAGGGAATTTTCCCTTAGAAATTCCTAAACAGATTTGTTCCCCAAGGAACTCACAATGGAACATTCGTTTTCATAGAGCTCTGGCTTCCAAAGGGAAAAAACCCATCTTTCTGCTCCTAGTTGCTTTTGTTACCAGTGACCTAAATTTCCTCTTCACCTTTGCAGGCATGATTCCTGGCATTTTGTTCAAACCAAACAATAGGGCTACACTATTTTTTGCTTTCTAGGAGAGCTCCAAATCAGCCAACCCAGCCAATTTGCCAAGGCACAGCCTTTTAATCCAAAACTTACAAACATCTCTGGGAAGCACAAAAAAAAAAAATTCAGAGCCCCTGACTCTGGCCAACATCCATGGATGAAAGACTACTGGCCACTTTACCTCACTAACTCAACTGTGGAGTTCAAAGCAAGCTAAAGGGTTCATGCCACTGCCTTGGTTTCTGTGGGAAAGCAGAAAAAGAGACACTTCCCCTCACTTCCTGTTAAGCGGTTTCCAGCGTTGAGCAAGGGGGGGAGGCAAGCTTTTCAAAACTAGTCAAAACATATTTATATCATGTATGAAAACTTACTTTCCAAGGAGTGTCAAACCTTCAGAAATTATGAATTCACATTTTTAAAAAACAGGCCCACCTGCTTGCTCAAAAATCTCTGTGGTAATTGTTGGAGGAACACTGAAGGCTTGAAAGAAAAAAAGAAACAAATGCTTGCCTGTTTACCTAATCTTCCTAACTCAGTGCGCATTTGGAGACATTTTACTGGATGCAAACTAGTGGGTGAGACTCTGTTTTACAAGCCTGAATACAGATTTGGGGAATTAATTATTTAGAGGATGGGTTTATCAGTGGCTGCTAGCCATAGGGTGCGTTCAGACAGCGTGCTGGAGCAGTTTAAACTGCTCCGGCATGATGCGTGTTTTTTTTAAACTGGAGAATCGCGATCACATACCTCCTTCTTTGGAGCTCCCCGCCGTCCTCCTGCAGGTGGAGGTTTTTTCCCCTCTCCTTTGAGCATGCGCACAGGCAGCCCTCTCCCGAACTAAAAGTTTGACGTGTGAAGAGCGATCTCAACCGGTCCCTTATAGTTTAAATGAAGACTACATTTTACATTTTCTCGCCGAAACTGGCCTCCCCGAGATCCCGGACTCATCTAAATGCCTAAACTAGGGATCATTGAAGCTTTTCTTCATTTAACTTAGGAGCGGAGCTCCGCTCAAGCACACACCGCTAAGGAAAAAAAATGGCGGACTAAAAATGGAAGCCGGAGGCAGCTTCCCAGAGGGGAGGGGGGGTTGAAGCACCCGGAAGTGGCTTGACGGAGCGATCAGACAGCGAAAAGTGCGGCTTGAATCGGAGAATCGGGAAAACACCACTTGGTAAGTGGTGTCAAAATACTCCACTTTAAAGGGGGGTTTGCTCCAGAAAGCGATGGCTGGGGACGGTGGGCAGATGTTGGGTGTGTGAACGCGCAAGTAAAAGCCGTTTCTGAGCTGTGCCGAAAGCGGCTCAAATGGCGCGTCTGAATGCACCCATTGTGACTGAAGAGAACCTCCATGTTCAGAGGTAGAGAGAGACTCTGAACACCAGTGCCAGGAGGGAATTAGGGAAGGCCTCAGCCTCTATGCCCTGTTGCTGGACCTCCAGAGGAACTGGGTGGCCACTGATTGAGACAGGCTGCTGGACCAGATGGACCACCATTCTGATCCAGCAGGGCTCTTCTCAGGTTCTTATGAACTGCCAGTCCTCAGCAGTATAATGTGTTTTAAATTTCAAAGGACAAAATGAAGTCCTTGCATTTCATTTCCAGAACTCCCAGCTTTCACATTCCGAAAACCTAACTTTTGAAGCTTTCCAGGATAAGTTTTGCCTGGCACAGAGCCTGCACAATGCAACCCTGTTTCAGCAAAAGTTTAAAAGTTAAACGGAATGACTATAAAAGAAAACAGTAACGCTAGAGCACGAGTATTGTTTCCAACAACAAAGGATGAGCTGAATCTGATTCAAGACCCACAGAACACAGTGGTAACGTCGACTCGGGTCAATGCACTGGGCCTGCCAAGGCCAGGATTTGCAATTTTATGAAACAAACATTCTAACCCAGCATGCTGTCAACTATGATAGCAAGACACCACTGGGGGGAGGGGGGGCACGGGCATGGGTGGATTAGCCAGATGGATTTACTCCAGGCCACAGTTCAGCATCTAAAGTCATTAGGCAGGGTTTTTAAAAAATAAATTTAAAAGCCACTTATGCCCAGAGAATGCACATACTAAAACACACAGAAGTAGTTCAATCTACCGCTGACTTAGGGCCATGATACCAGCTTCCTTGCAAACAAGCTGAGGAAAAGCTAGAATCCAATCCAGCAGCACCTTAGAAACCAACAAGATCTTCAGGGTATGGGGTCTCTTAAGGTGATTGTTGGTCTCTAAGAGAGCCAGTTTGGTGTAGTGGTTAAGTGCGTGGACTCTTATCTGGGAGAACTGGGTTTGATTCCCCACTCCTCCACTTGCACCTGCTGATGTGACCTTGGGTCAGTCACAAGCTCTGGCACAGCTGTTCTCTCAAGGACAGTTTCTGTCAGAAGTTCTCTCAGCCCCACCTCCCTCACAGAGTGTCTGTTGTGGGGAGGGGAAGGGAAAGGAGTTTGTAAGCCGCTCTGAGACGCCTTTGGGCAGTGAAGGGCGGGGTATAAATCCAAACTCTTCTTCTTCTTCTTCTACTACTGGACCTGAATCTAGTGGATCTACTGAAGACTAGCACAGCGACACTCTGAAACAAAGCATAGAAAAGGTGCCCAACATTTCCAAAGGCCAGCCAGGACACAGAGGTTTATATCCATTGTCCTAAAACCAATAAAGCTGGTGCAAGGTAGGCCTGTGTAGGATGGGCATCCCTAAGCCTCAGCATCATAACGCAGAAGGCACCACTGCGCATCCTTCTGGTACGAACCTGACAAAGAGAATGCAGCGGAGCGAGTTTTGTAAAATAAGAGAGCATTTCTACAGCAGTGACATTTGGATTATTAAAGAAATTAAAATGTTGGGAGATTAGCAGGCCAATAATATTATCAGATTTATGTTTTCTGCTCTAATGGTTTCTAAGCTCATTTCATGGGATGAAACGTTTCGAGGCAGAAAAACAAGGCCCCGGAATTTCTGTCCAAGGCTGCAAGCAGCAAGCTCTGTGGAACATAGCAGGAACGACTTCTAAGTAAGCAAACCACAGGATATTTGCTGGGTTGTCTTAATAGAGGTTGGGTCGACAATGGAATTTTCACAGTGAAACATTCACCAAAAGAACTAAATTAAGCAGGTTCAGAAGGGAAATAATTTTCTTTCCAAATTGATGGTTCCTTCTCACTGCAACAACAACAAAAAATGGACCTCACCCAGTGACAACGTAACAGCAATTTCCTATGAAGACACACAAGAAGGAACAGAGTATTGCTACATTCTGCCCAAATCGGGCTCGAACACCCACACCCCAATTCTGTCTAACAACAGTCTAAAGACAAAATCTAAATGCTTAAGGAGGAAGAATGTTCAAATGTTCTGTGGGGAGCTAGCTCAAGGCTTAGATGGTGCATTAATGCCCTACACACATGTGTGATGCCATTTCAAGCACTTGCTTCCATGTCAGGATGGCAAATTCCATAGGCAAGAATACGTCTAAAGCTGCCTTGTACCAGATCAGTGATCTAACTCACCTAGCTCAGTTATTTACCTATTACTTTGCCTGGCAACTAGGTCTCAAGCAGGAGGTCTTTCCTAACACCCACCAACCAAGATCCAGCTATGTATAAGGACTGATCTCGGGACTTTCTGCACTCAAAGCGTGAGTTCTGTCACTGAGCCATAGCCTCTTCCCCCCACCCCACGACAAGAGCACCAATGATTTGTCTCTAACTTGGTTATTATCAAGCCAACACTCGACTTTCCTTATGCCAATTCAGCTTTGTCGGTATTAGTCACAGATGCTAGGAGGCTGCTAGAAATCTGGCACTTTTGATTTGTACATTCAGTGACTCATCTCATTCAAAATCCTGCCTGAAACGGCAGCAAGCATAATAGCAGATGCTTAAGAAATATCTGTTAAAACTGCCCTCAAAGCACTTGCAACTGGGGAGATGGTTTCTTCATTAAGATTTGCATGAACAGCTTTATTCCACTTTATTCAAAACAAAGAAAAACCTAAAGAGTTATATTGCAGATACTGGTTTTTTTCTATGTAAAGAAAAATAATACAGGCCTGCTAACTACGTCCTTTACTACTTATGTCATGAAGCAATCTTATCGTGGAATATCACTGACGACTATCAAAAATGTAACTGTATAACCATTTTTTTGGCAGTAGGGCAACATGGATATTTTTATACAAGGCTCAACCTAAGTAATTAACTGCTGTTCTCAAGCTAGAGCATCCAATGCTTTCTTGGGCTCTGTAGAACTTGTCAGTTAAGTGTGCACAGAACCAGACTACAAGATAAACACTTCCATTTTGTTGGCTAGAGTCACCAGAGTACATCACAGTCACGCAGCAACCTGATGTGAACAAAATATTCTCAAGTGCTGAATGGGAAAGATGGGGCTTAGAACATAAGAACATAAGAGAAGCCAATGCTGAATCAGGCCAATGGCCCATCTAGTCCAACACTCTGTCACACAGCGGCCAAAATATACCAGGTGCCATCAGGAGGTCCAGCAGTGGGGCCAGGACACTAGAAGCCCCCTCCCACTGCTGCCCCCTCCAGCACCAAGAATAGAGGGCTTTGTTTTACACTCAGCTTTGATAATCAGCTAACACATCACCTTTAATAAAAACACTACTTGCCCTAAGAGCTGCTCTGGAATAGCGATTCATTCACACCCACTCATGGTTTGCTGTGTATTATGCACTATATGTGTGCATACATATACATGGAAGCCAGTTAGTAGTTATAGACGATCCACCTTAGTACAAGGGCCCCAAGTTAATTTTGGACAATAAAAATATGTTACAAAGTCTCTTTAATCATCTGGGTAGCATTTATCAGCAAGAAGCTACTTCAGAAGATGTTATGTCTACAAGAAAACTGAACAGCTTTCCTCAGAGTAGACCAACAAGCCATAAGTCCAGCTATTTGGATCTTATCTTGGAGAGCCAGTTTGATGTAGTAGTTAGGACCACAGATTCTAATCTGGGAGAACCAGGTTTGATTTCCCCAGTCCCTCACACGCAGCTGCTAGTGTGACCTTGGGTCAGCCACAGTTCTCTTGGAGCTGTTATCTCAGAGCTCTCTCAGCCCCATCTACCTCATAGGCAGTGCTCCCTCTAAGCTGTGGAGTCTCGTGAGCAAAAATCCTACTTTGTGAGCTACTGGCATTAAAGTTGTGAGCGAGCAATTTGGCTACTGCATAAATTAGTTTGCTCTGGAGCCATCCTTCCTGAGCTAAGACAAAAATGTGCAAGCCGGAGGCTAAAAAACTGTGAGCTAGCTCACACTAGCTCAGCTTAGAGGGAACACCGCTCACAGGGTGTCTGTTCTGGGGAGGGGCAGGAAAAGGAGATTGTAAGGCGCTCTGAGACTCCTTCAGGTAGTGAGGGGCGGGGTAGAAATCCAATCTCTTCTTCTTCATCACCTCTAATTGAGCTCTGAGAACAATAATAGAGGAAGACTTTTCCCTTGATGGGGCCTTCCATTACCACTACAGCCACCTGGAACATGAGAGAGTGAAAGCTCTTCTTGTCAGAGATTAGCCACAAATAGATTATGGCGGCTTGCTAATGCAAAGACAAAGCCTGAACGCACTAGATTCCACCTGGAAAGCTATCTGCAATGCTTCCTTTTCAAGCTCATACTTGATTTGCAGTGTTCTTTATACTGCCTGAAGGCTACTCAGTTCAAACTGGTACAAAATTCTACTGAACTTGTCAGCAGGCACGTCTGTCCCCATGTAATATCCAAAGACTCAGAGCACAATCTCCATAATACCTAATATATGGTATTTACTCAAGAGGAAGAATGGCCACCATAAAAACTTTTATGCTTTACAAGCATTCTTTACCACACCCCTCCCACCTTCTGACTGGGCTAAAAAGACTCAGATCTCCATTCCTACTCATTGTCTCATGAAGGGACCCTTGACTCTCAAAAGCACAATACTCTGAAACTCTTGCCTGTCTCTTAAGTCCTGTTAGACTCGAATCTGTTTAACTTCAGACCAACACCTTCTGTTACACATTATTTTTAAATACTGTATATAACTGTAACTCATATGCAAATATAAGACAACCCCCCTTTTTATGGCACCCGGGGGGGGGCGGGACTAGTTTTGCATTTGAGTAAATACTATAATACCTTTTATTATGTGTTCCCATAAAAGGCCCAGATTAGCCTGATCTTGTCAGATCTCATAAGCTACACAGGGTCAACTTGGTTAGTTAGTTAGTTGGATGGAGGCCGCCAAGTATGTCCAGGGTTCCTACAGAGAGGTAATAATAGATATCATATGGCCTTGTGTGTAATATAGCCAAGAGATCCGAAGATTGTCTGGCAGCCTGAAGTTCTAACTCTTTAGCGTTATGCACCACTAGGTTATTTTGGGGGCTGAGAGAGCTCTGAGAGAGCTGCAATAGGGGCGTGCGGGGAAAAAAATTGGGGGTTTTTGCTTCAGGTATAATAAAGTCAAATTTTTTTGGGATTCCCGAATACAGCTGAATACCAATAGTGGTATTCTATTGGTACTTGAAAATTTTTGGCTCCATTATATCCTATGGGGCCATTGTAGTCAATGGCAAGAATCTTCTAACAAGTATTCAGGCGGCTGGGGGAGAGGGGGTCTGAGGTAGAGGCACCAAATTTGTACTGTAGCTGCTGGAGTCTCTCCCCAAAAGACCCCCCAAGTTTGAAAAGATTGGACCAGGTGGTCCAATTCTAGGGGCATCCAAAGAGGGTGCCCCCGATCCTCCATTGTTTCCTATGGGTATGAGAAAAAGGCAGGCAGCAGTATCTCCCCGAGAAAGCAAAAAAAAAAAAAAAAACCCACCAAAATTTTTCGGATTTTTTTCAGCATTCAGTATTCGGCAGCTGAATCAGCTCAGGACATCTGATTCGTTATGCCAAATACCTGAAAAATGCCGAAAAAGGGGTTTTGGGTTTTTTTTTCAGTTTGGCTTTACTGAATGCACACCCCTAAGCTGCGACTGACCCAAGGTCACTCAGCTGGTATTCATGTGGAGGTGTGGAACCAAACCCAGTTCTCAAAATTAGAGTCTGTCACTCTTAACCACTATACCACACTGGCTCTCTATGCAGAGGCAGGCATGGACAAACTACCTCTGTACATCTCTTGCCTTGAAAACTCTTCAGGGTTGCCATAAATTGGGTGTGACTTGATGGTACTTTCCACCACCACCAATAAAGGGTATTATGGAGATCGTGTACAATCTCCTAACTGACGTGGGGCACAAAATATACGTTGTTCTTCCTTTGGTTCATCCGCACTGGAGTCCTGTTCACCAGCATATTAAAAGTATCAGCCCCCCCAAACGTTACCAACTTTAAAGCTCTCAATGACCAGCATATAGCATATCCAAGGAAGCACCTTCCTACCATACAGATTTCCAGGTGGGCTTGTAGCCAAAAATTTCCCAGGGGGGGAAAAGAAGGGGCAGTAACTGCTGGAAGGGAGGGAGGGAGGCAGCAGAAGCTGGCTTTATATTACAGGAGAGCTGGCTTTGCTCAGCCCTTTACTAAAGGCTGGCAAAGAGCTGGGTCACTGCTGCCAAAGAAAAAGACTCCACATTTCCCAAATGCCCATTTGCATACATCGTAACAGCAGAAGCAGCTGTGGGGAAGGGAGACATGGGAGGCACCACAGGAGTTGGGGAAGCGTCCCTTGCAGCTGTCTCTTTAACCGCAGTTGGAGCTGAAAGCAATTAGGACAGGCAAGGATCCGCAGTGATGGTTTTTGCGCTCCGGACCCCGCAAACCTCTTGCTCTTCTCTAGGCAAGCAGCCCACTGCTCATCAGGGGCAGGGGTGCCAGCCTTTTCCCTAAGCACCCAGACTCAACACCCCCTTCTCCCCTTGGCCTCCTCCTCCCCCTCCCTTCCCTGCCCCACCACCGCCTGCAGCTCTCCCTCACCTTAACGCCAATTCTTTGGCCCTGCTCCAGCCACTGCAAGGGTGGTGGGGGAAGGGGGCAGCACACTGCTTGCCCCCAGCTTCCTCCCCCTTCTGGGACCACAGCAGGAAGAGCCAGTGAGGCAACAGCGGGCAGGGGTGAAGAGAGCATTGCACTGGAGGTGGGTCTGGCATCCTCCCGGGGTGTGGTGGGGCTCGTCCATGGGGGCATTGCCCCCAAATGCCCCCCATGGCTACAGGCTTGTTTCCAGGTAATCTGGGAATAAGACAGGGAAGCCATGCTTCTTCAGCACTGGCTAGCCTGATCTTGTGAGATACTGGAAGCTAAGCAGGGTGGACCCCGAAAAGCACAAGATGCAGCAACCGAGGTCTAGTTCTGGTCACGGCCTGGAAGGAAAACATCTTGGGAACCCTCTGTACACTATCATGAGTTCCACAGAAGAAAAAACATGGCACCAAAGGCATTTTAATAAAGGCATAAGGCCTAGCCAAACCCAGCAGCAGAAGCTAACTACTCAGGGAATCCAAACTCATAGGCTATTCTAAAAAAGACTCTCAAACAGGGAGAAAATGATACAATCTCTTTCCTGAACCTTCAGGCAACATTTTTGGAGACCGGTATGCTCTACTCCTCATTATTTTCCTAACTGCAGTCCTTTAGGGACTGGGGGAGGGGAGAGCTTGAGTTGCAATCAACAGAAGGGCCATGGAGCAAGGGCACAGCAAAATTAGCTTTCCCTTCAAAGACAGCAATACAGCCTGGGAGTGCCCTGGTTTAGCAAAAGCAGGGGAGAGACAGGCCTCTTGGTGGCACCCCAAATGTAGCTTATGCTCCCAAGAACAGCCTGCCACGCCACACCCCTATTGCATCTCAGGAGGCAAACAAATGCCTTAATTATTTCAGCAGTCTTTTAATGGTAAAACTATATGGCCTTTTATTATTTTCGTGTATGTGATGGTTTCATAGTGTCAGATTACAGTTTGCACGTTGTCTTGCGAACGAATACAGAAAGGCAGCAAAAACATTATAAATAAAATACACATAAGTATCCAGCTGATCCACGGTGTCCCTGGCCGGTTGATAACAATGCTTTATATTTTCATTACAAACCTCCAAGCCTTGTTTTGTCACAACCCGAACTACCACATCGAGCCAGATCTACATTAGCCCATGTTCCAGCTATGGATTTTAGCAGGACTGGCCCAGGGAATAACCAGCAAAGCAAATTCTGCTTTTGCCATTCAGTTCCAGTTTTCAGTCGGGGGGAAAGAAGGTTTTAAGAACACTCCGCACTTGAGACTGTGCACCCGCCTATCAATCACCTTGGGTTAACATTCACAGCCAGCCTGTTCTTTTGCAAGGGGGAAAAAAAGTCAAGCTGTTGATCGCAGCTGCAAAGTTTTCCCAGCCTGAGAGCGCAGAAGACCAAGATTTCTAGTTTTTTTGCCATTCCTACCACACCACTTCAACACACTCCTTACAGTACACTTGGAGGGGGATACGAACACGTCACCCTGGAGTGGCTGAAACAGGATGAGGCAAGAACAAGGAGCCAGTCCTGGCTGGGAAGTGGTTTGGAGGGCAGGGGGGTGCTGGAAGGTAACAACAATAGGGAGTCCAGACAGGAATTTACAAGTCTACGTGTTTCCAACAGATCTGAAACCACCCAAATATGTTTTGTTCTCAAAGTAAACCCCAACACATAAGCACTACTGGACTCCACATGGGCTTCCTCCTGAATAAACTTGCACAGGCTCTGGGCGGCAAGACCGCAAGAACCCAGACTTACAACACTTCCTCGCAAGTAAAAGCCCCACGGCACTTACAGAGGTTTACTTTCAAGCAAACATGCACGCGTTGCACGGAGCACTGCGCCCACTTTTAAAGAAAAACCATAAGGCTTGCTAAACTCGCTTTTGGAAAATTCCCATGACAGGTGTATTTAATCTCTCATTAATCCCTCTTGGACACAGTTCCTCATGAAGTCACCCCCTCCTTCCTTTCCCCCATCAAAAGGTTGGGAGCAACCCTTTTTTCCAAAATGTTGGGCTTCCCCCCAAAAAATCTGGGGGAAGCAACCCTTAGTGCAATCCCAGGGTAATAAGACCCCCCCCCCCTTACCGCATCCCCCATTCCTTTTAGCAGGAGAACGCCAATTCCTCCAGTCCTTCCCCCAACCTTTGGGGAGAGAGGGACACAGCCTTCAACCCCACCACGGTTCTCCCCAGGAGGAAAAGCCGGGCCAGGCCTCCCTTTCCCAGCGCTCACCCTTGACTTTGCCGAAGGTGCCCACGCCCAGCGTGTCCCCCAAGATGTAGTGCCCTATCTTCACCCGCCCGTGCTCATGTTTCTGTTTATCCGCCGCCGCCATCTTGCGCCAAGATCCGAGCCTGCGCATAAGCAAGCGAAGACTGAGCCGCTTCCCCGCCCACGGGGCGAACCAGTCGAAAGGCCAGCGGGAAGATAAAAGGAGCGGCTTAACCACACAAGCGCCCGCCCGCATCAAAACCCCGGAAGCGAACCTGAGCGGCTTCCTCGACTGCTTTGCACCTCGCTTCCTCGCGGCGGCGTGAGCGCTGTTGGTGGGAGAAACCATTCTCCGAGGAAGGGGAAGAGAAGATGGGTCCATTCGGGACGGGGGCGGGGAGGAGAGAGAAAGAAGCCCTAAAAAATTAGTATTTATAGTGTTTTTGTTTATAATGAACAGGAGCAGTATTGTGGCAGTTTAAAGGTTAAATATATTTTATCCCTACCCAAACTGCCACTGTGGGAAGTTCAGATTTTGGGTTTCCGTCCCCAAGAGGCAAAGCTCATCCCCTGAATGCCTCACAGGCATAATAAAAACAGGAAGTCATTTAAAAATAACAGTGCTTGTGGGCATGCGTAGAGTATCTTATCAAATGGTAATAGCAACATTCCCTTCGAACGTTATTGCTGCCAACTTTTCTGCTTGTTGTCATAAGGCTGCCAGTCTCCAGGTGGGACCTGGAGATTTTCCAGGGTTACAACTGTTCTCCAGACGACAGAGATCAGTTCCCCTGGAGAAAACGGGTGTTTTGCACGGTTGACTGTATATTATAGACCCCTTAGGTCCCTCCCCGGATCTCCAAGCTTTACCGCCAAATCTCCAGAAACTTTTCAACTCAGTTGGCAACCCTTTAAATCTTCCTTCTGGGTAAATATAGTGTTGACTATATGTGCCACCTGCCTTGTCTAAACTGGGCTGTCCAATTAGGCAAAGTTAGCACAGTAGTTCCACATGTGCCAAGTGTAGCTTTGTGGCATTTTAACTGCACATGCACAACGCTGGATGCAAGCAAAGTTGTTGGACTAGCCTGTCTATACAGGAAGGGCAGGATATAAATCGAAAATAATAAATGTTTTGTCTTTTACATCAGGCTTGGGATTGAGGGTGCTGTCTTATATTGTATCAAAACAGAATATATCTTAATTCACAGCACAGACTTCTTGATACATGAGGACACTAACAAAAAAAAGACAAGAACAGAGCACAGAAAGCAGTTAGCTTGGCAGAATTAGATGTAGCAGGCATGTGTGTGTGTGTTGCTGTTTTGATTCCATTTTAAAGGCAACTCTAAAACCCTTATTTCCGAAAAGTAGTAATAAAACCATCACCACCTTCATTAGTATTGTTTTAATCTCTTAACTCAAAGCTGCTGAATGTACAAATTCCCAAATCTGTTGATAAAGTCAGAAAAGTTCAGTTTGCTCTTGCAGTGATCATTAACGCCAGGGTGTGAAACCCTTCCTTCCAGAGGTTACTTAACAGGTTGCAGAATCTGTTTTTGCACTTCAGAGAATGTTACAGTTTATCCAAGACACTATAAACATTCAGTGCAGCAGTTTGAAAATCTGCTTTAAAACATGTTATACACTGAAGTAGTGCCGACTTTTCAAAGGGGGAAGCCAATCCAATATTTATCAAATGAAGTCAAAGGCACCACATCTTTTAAAGGACATGTGCCTTAGCTCTCCATCCTCGGATATGCAAGGGGGTGGGGAATAAGGGAACTGGAAGAGTATACATCTTGATGAGGCTTTGTTAAAAAAAAGTATATTTTTACTGGTATTTTTCACCATTTCTAATTCTGTGTTCCTACTGGGATTTAAATATTTCAGCCGTTACACAAAATCTTAGGATCCGCCCTGAACTTTAAATTTCTACCAGTGGACAGTAAGTGCTGTTTCATACTGCCAGCCACTAAAGTACTTGGAAGGGTAAAGCGGGGGGGGGGGGAGACACACGGAACGAGGACACACGTGAATATATACCCTTGCAAACCTTTTTTTTTACAATAGTACATAATGGGTATTCTAAAGGCCAAGTGTTAATCACAATGTGTTATACCAGCCTACAGAACGCTACTACTTCTACCTTTGGTATGGGATTTAAAAATATTTTAAAGTACATATACCCTGACTTATGTTTGCAATCTCAAGGCAGCTAACAATACATTAAAAGCTGCCAGGACAGAACATTCTAAGTGTCCAGCAAGACCAATAGACACACATGGCTAGAAACAATAGCAAGTTAAAAGTTAGCCAACGCAGTTAGAAACATGTCCTTTTAAAAACAATTTGTCGTTCAGTTGCAGTCAAGTCCCCATGACCTCATGGACCACTTCACGCCAGGCCCTCCTGTCCTCTGTAATTTGCTTACTTCATGTTTGTTGCATCAATAACACTGTCTAACCATCTCATCCTTTGCCATCCCCTTCTTCTTTGACCTTCAATCTTTCCCAGCATCAGGGTCTTCTCCAGTGAGTACTCCCTTCTCATTTGGTGGCCAAAGTATTTGAGCTTCAGCTTCAGTATCTGGCCTTCCAGGGAACAGTCAGGGTTGATTTCTTTTAGGATTGACTGATTTGATCTCAAGAGTCTTCTACAGCACCCATTTACCTTGCACCAAATGCCTTCTGTAATAGGAC
Organism: Gekko gecko; assembly: GCA_029375565.1. NCBI lineage: Eukaryota > Metazoa > Chordata > Lepidosauria > Squamata > Gekkonidae > Gekko > Gekko gecko. Next base: position 31,808,611 of record JAPDNY010000007.1, read on the forward strand.
AAGTGTTACATGCCTTTGTTGAATGTGGGGAGTGAAGGCATCTGGCACACCCACTCCAGCAGGCCATATCAGAGGAATGGACCTCCTGCAGAGGATGCCTGGGCCCCAGTTGTTGCTAGCAGAGGATGTCCCAGAATCTGGTCCAACACTCTACACTGGCTCCATTTATTGAATTTTTAATTTCATCATTTTTTTCTTGAAATCTGAGCTGCCTTGTTTGGATCCCTACCCCTTTCTTGGCCCAGGCTAGCCCAATATTGCCAGATCTCCGAAGCTAAGCAAGCTTCGCCCCAGAACAAATGGAGTCCAGTGGCATCTTTAAGACCAACAAAGTTTCACTCAGGGTATGAGCTTTTGTGTTAGTACTCATATGGGTGACCACCAAGGAAGCCCAGGGTCAATGCAGAGGCAGACAATGACAACCCCCTCCATTCCATCTCTTGCCTTGAAAATGCTACAGGGTCATAAGTCAGGGGCAACTTCATGGCACTTTCCACACTCGTTTCTCAAGCTTACCCCTACCCCCCCCCAAAAAAAGTCTTCAGCCTTGGACTGCAGGCTGGCTGTTCCAAACCTACTTTAATAATACTTCTGCAACAACTGCCAGCCTTAAATCAAATCCATTTACTGGTACAAGACAGAAATGGTTTCCTGAAGGTGTCCCTCATGAAACTTCCACCCACCCAGTTCAAGAGATCAACTCATCCACTCTTCTCAGGGGCTTGGAGAATTTCCCTGCCTTGAGCTGAGCATTAGGGATTTGGAAAACAGGATGCAATTCTTGCAGAAATCATGGAAGCACAGACAGGATTCTTCTCAAATCTCTGCAAAGCAACAGAGATTCTGCCTTCTCCTCCCAACTTGGGTGATGGGCAAGACAGTGCCAATTCAAGGGACTGAAGACCAATGTTCCCTCTAAGGTGTGGAGTCTTGTGAGCAAAAATTCTGCTTTGTGAGCTACTGGCATTAAAATTGTGAGCAAGCAATTTGGCTACTGCATAAATTAGTTAGCTCTGGAGCCATCTTTCCTGAGCTAAGACAAAATCTGTGAGCCACAGGGTAAAAAAATGTGAGCTAACTCACACTAACTCAGCTTAGAGGGAACACTGCTGAAGACCCACAAGTCTATATTTTAAAGAGGACCACCACGTCAATAGCTGGTCTCCAAAAATGAAGTTGGTTGTGGTTGCCATCTGGAAAAGGAAAGACTAGATCGCCTTATACTTCCTACAAAACCTTCCAAAGTTCACTGGTGTTACAAATGCTACTGATTTTCAACTCTAGCATTTTTATCTGAGAAAGTCATGAATTGATCTTTTCCTAGCTGATATAATTCACATCAGGGGACTTGCCAGGGACTATTGGAAGAAAAGTCTGCCCTTTTTCCCTTTAACAGCATATTGGATTTTTCAGTTTATGTAGCATAGTTTTCTTTTTGGCAGCTTTGTATAGTATGAGGATCCACCTCTTTCTCTTGACTCAGTTCTACACCACAAAGAGAAGTCCACTATGTAACCTTCTACATCTATGAAGAACATCAGAAATGTTGTTTCAGATTACCCTATTAGAAACTCAAGTGCCACTGGACTCAAACTTTATTCTACTGCCTCAGACCAACACGGCTACCCACTTGAACCTATTTAAAACTCCTAGTCTCAATTTCAGAGCTCCTGGTGTAACCATAGGCATTTTTTTAAAAAAAATCTGCATTTTGTGTGTGCCCATGCCTGGAAGTCATGACGACCTCTGACGACTCCTACTAAGGCATGGAGGACATTCAGAGAAGTGGCTTGACAGCCTGCCTCTGGCCTCCTGGCCCTGCTTAGCTTCCGAGATCTGATGAGATCAGGCTTGCCTGGGCTACCCAGGTCAGGGCACCACAGGCATTATTTATGAACCTCAATTATATAAATAAGTCAATGTATTGTATTGCGCGCCAACCTCCAAACCCAGAAGACACACTAGTTCATCCTTCTAGATCCTGCTATGGGTTATCCAATGCCTCACCATACCTCACCATCTTAAAATTCTCTTTACAAGTAGCATCTGAACTCATCTTCAAGGAGCTCAAGACGTGACGTCAGAACTATTAAATCAAAACATAACTGTCTCTGACACAGGTTTGTAGGTACTCTAACACTTGATTATGAGTTCTCAAAGTCTTCACATTAAGAGCAAAAGAAACAAAACAGAACCCCCTCCAGAGGACCCGTATTAAATATCTGGAGCTTGGAAATTATTCATTTTCCTGCACAACCTCAACTTTTTTGGCTGTCATGAGCCAAAACCATCTTTGTTAGGCACATGCATTCACTTGCAGATGTACTAACACACACATCCCAACCACTACAAACGAAAGGGGAACACAGATGTATTGTACAATATTGCAGAGCGCAGAGGAAAACAAGATCCACTCCAGAACCAACACATTTTTACAAAGAACCAATTCAGCAGCTCCTAAACACAGACAAGTAATTGCCCTTCCTTACAGGCTTATGTGCTCTACTTAAGAGTCATCCTACTTTGTGAACTGAACAGTTTCTTTACTTCACTGATATCCTGCCTTTCTCCCCAATGGGGACCCATTGTGGCTTTTATCTTCCTCTTCCCCATTGTATCTTCACAACACCCCTGCAAGGTAGGCTAGGCTGTGACTGGCCCAAGGTCACCCAGCGAGCTTCCACAGCACAGCACAGCGGGGGATTTGGAGCTGGGTCTCCAGATCCTAGCCTGACACTCTAACCACTACACCACACTTGGCTCACTGACCTGAACTGTAGTGTGGCCCTCACCCAATCTGAATTGGATTTACACTTGACTGTGTTCTGCAGGGTCAGTCGATACAAAAAGCTTGAGTCTTCTGACCTCTTTGTATCTCTAACTGTATGTGACATTTCATAAGTCTGATAAACAAAGCTCTGGTTCACTAAAACCTTATACCACGATAGAAGATCCTCATGGCTGCAGCAGAAATACATGGATACCCCTTCTAGAATTTGCATGCATTAAAACCAAGCTGAATTAGGTTTCAGGCAAATCTTCAGTTTCTCCAGCATGCTTCCAAAATGGTTTCATTGACAGCAAAGATACTGAATGCAGAATGCTTCAAATGATGAGCAGACTCCATGTGCCTACATCGTGTATTTGAACGTAAAGCACCTATGAACACTCCACTGAAAAATGAAATGCCATCTATGATTTGCTCCTTCAGCAAGTTGTATCATGATAACATCTGCAGCTTTGTTTTGATTTCATATAATTGAGGCATATTCAATCATACCAGCTTACCCAAATGAAACTTTAACTACTTATTTAGTCATGTGTTTTTTAAGCAAATAAGTTTTGTATATTTGTTCCCATAAAATGTAAAAGTGTGGTCTTTCACTAGGAACAATCTGAACAGTCAAACTTAGGGACACATTTCTGAATGATCTGGGAGAGCAGAGACTGAGGAATAGATAGCGATGACTACTTTTCCCTCTACAAACGACACCATTTATTTTAAACAGACATTTGAGTCCTTAAGATGAGCTGGACGCAGCAACAGCCGCTCTCTTAGGCTTTGGCGCTGTTCCTTCACGGAATCCATTCCTGCATATAAAATACATAACAGTCAGTATTATGCAGACTTTTGTAATGTTTCCTTTTATATGATTTTATTCATTTGGTCAGCTCATCTCAGTCACAAGATGAAATCACTTATGAACTCATAAGTTCAGACATTTTTTTTTGAAGGAACATCACTGACAAGCTGCTGAACTCCACTTTCACTTGAGCCAAGTCACCAAAAGATACAAACAAAAAACCCCCCACAGACGCTTTCACCCTCAAGGCCCCACTTCCAAGTTAAGCAAAAGTCAGATAAAAGATCTGTGGGGTGGTCATGGTAGAGCTACACCAATGGGCATTGGGGCGTCTTTTAAACATGATCATCAGCTGCAAGAAAAACATTTTCAAATAATGTAACATGACAAAACAGTGCTGTGGCTATGATTAAAATCAACGTGAAGGAAACAAAGTCTATATTTTCTTATTCATAGAGGCCCTGACTAAAACCCACTAAAAACTCACAAACCTGCAGTAGACACATATATTCTTATATATATTTCTAGGGGAAAGCCATACATTGCTTTGATGATCTAATCTAATAGGTACCAAAGACAGAGTTATGTGTTGGTTGTAAAATCTGAGAACATGAATACAATTGCCTGTTCTGCCTGACTTTTCAAATTTTCATTAAACTTCAATAGATGCTACTGGGCAAGATTAAGTTCTCATACATATTTGGATGAATCCAATGAATCGTGAAAGGAATGAGCTCAGATAATTTCCCTTCCCATCCGCAGCCCCACAAAAAGTCAATGCTGAGGGGATCAGGGACCCTCAAAAACACAGCAATGACAGAGAAAACCAATAGAAATCATGTGCGAGTTCTTCTGCAACACAGCAAAAGTTTACGAAGAGTAGGGAGATGGTGTCATTTCTGCCATTCCCCCCTTCTAGCTGCAGCCCCTTGCACCAGGCTGTTTCCCAGGGGACAGAAAGAAAGAGACCCACTCAGTGACCCCATTCTGCTTACAGTCCATTAGACTCCACCATTTGGCCATCAATGCAACACATAGTAGGTGTGGGAATATATTTTAAGGTCCACATCACACTCCAAATGACACGAATATACTGGAACTCTACTGCCATACCTGAATCTCCGGTAGACCTTTTTCAGATGCCTCATACGTCCAGTCCCAGTAGTATTGCGCCTTTTGGCCTTAGCACTCCAATTATCTAGAAAGTAAAAAGTAAATTCTACTATTCATTACATTGAAGATAAAAGTAAACAAGCAATTATATTTCAGAAGTCTAGAGAGAATGCGGTCTCTCTACAAAATGCGTCCACATTATTAAGCTCTCTTCCATATATACAACTTTCTGCACTGACACAAAAAATTTACTAACAGATTATACTCATGTCATTTGAAAACTCTGGCACTTACACTTTCTCTTGCGTTTAGCAGGATATCCACATTTCCCACAGGTAGACTTCTGAAGATGGTAAGCCTTAGACCCACATCGGCGGCACAAAGTGTGGGTCTTATTGCGGCGCTTGCCAAAGGAGGATGTTCCCTTAGTCTGAAATAATTGGAAAATTAGTTTAAATAAATGCTGTAATTACTGTTGTATTACTATGACTTTAATGCTATATATTTGATAAAAGGAAACATGTATAAAACTATGCCTCATACAGTCTTGATCTCTGCTGAGAACTCACTAGGGGCAAAGTCCTTGTTCTCAAAGTCTTATTATTTGTAACCTGGGATATCATACAACACTGGCCCACCTTATGGGCCTGTTGAAACGGGGTTGTTTCCAGCATTTCCACAAATGGAGCAATTTACACATCAGATCTTCCCCATCTGCCACTAAATTTATCTTTCAAAAGACCTTCATGAACAGAGCGGAATGTGGGGAAGAGAAAGCCACAACAATAGAGAATCAGTGGAAATAATTGCTCCCAGCTCTTATGTAGAGGAATAGGGCAATTTCTGCTGTTCTGCACTTTTGCTGTAGATCTCTGCCCCACATCCTACACTTTTCCTGTAGACTTCAGGAGCACCATGAGGGGAGGGGTGTCAAAAGTCCCTGATGAACTGTCTCCATTTGCTCAAAGTCTGGATCCCATTTATGATGTATGTACATGAAGTTTTCTGTACACCTTTAGTGTGTCAAAAGCATGCTACTTTTACACAGAAGATACCACAAGATTTTACTCGATAGCAATTTCCAAGACAAAGCCTTCCATTTCCACAGACTGTTTCCATGAAATGACTGAGTGCATAACATTTGCAGGGATCATCTCCTTTCATTCCCTTACTCTCCCCACTGCAGATTATTCAAAAAAGTTGGATTTAACTTTTGAAACCATATGTACATTAGGTTACTTTCAAAAGTTACAAGCTGTGATTATACACACCATCCTTTGGGAGAAAGTCACACTAGAGCTTACTTCTGATCAAGCACAGGTACGATCAAGCTGTAGTGCATTAGTCAGATTTGAATGAGAAATCCTGAAATTTTAAACCAAAACACAGCAATTTTTAATTTTGGAAATGACTACTGGAACTACATTCCTACAGTGTTCTGCCACAATCTTATTCATAAACACTGCTTCACAGACAATCATTATTTTTCCGGCAAAAGTACTTTGCTTCAATGTAACCTAAAAACTAAAGGCCTAGAAAACCTATTAGCTATGTTAGCCTTCTGCAGCCAAAGCAAAAAAAGCCTTGCATCCCGCTACAGAGTAACAAATTTGACAAGTGCTACGTGCAAAATTAATGTCAACTCTTTAACGTGCCATAAGACTATCGCATCAACCGGTATACGAAGTTTACAACCACACACTTAAGGCTTAGACATGGTACTAGAAAACCGAGGCACGACAAACTGTAAAGATGATTGGAAGTGCATGGCTTACAGCTCCCCCACCCACATCACACCCTAGTGCTTTAAGGGAAGGGGAGGCGATGTAAAAGTCGAGGAGCGCGGTAAGATTCTGAACGACGGGCCCTTTAAGATAATGCCCATGCTCTCATCCATCACCACTTAGTTTCAGCTCACAGCTCGGGTCCCTCTCCTTAACCAACGAGGCTACCAGGCCAAGAGAACTCTTATTGGAGAGTCGCCTCGTTTTCGGACCCTGGCCGAAGAGAAGGGACACTGCCGAAGGACTTCGTGGGCTGCAGGCCCGAATAAATGGGACTCTGTCACCGGTTCCTGACTGGCCACGTCGCCTCTGAGATCGACGAGAAGGAGGCAATATACGGCTCTCCGATCCCAACTGGCTCCAGACAGAGTGTTCCCCAAGCCCACCAGGTCCAAAAATACCAAATGGCCACGGATGGAACCAGATTCCACTCCAGCCCCTTCCCTAGACTCACCATCTTCCTTCAGCCGCCAGGAAGAAAGAGAAAAAACTCCGCCCCCACTTCCGCTATAATCCCCGCCACGTTTCCGCCGAAAAGGAGTGCGACAACTAAAGCGGTCCGGTGGTGTCCAACCGGGATGGGAAAAGGAGTGACACAAACCCCGGCGGCTAGAAGACAAAGCTTTCTGTTACTACGGTAACAAGAAGCTGGCCAGGTTCGGCGGATGACGTCACGAGTTCGAGCAGTCACTGGGCGGGGCGGAGAGGGAGGTAATTTCGCGCGCAAAACTTGAGTGAAAATAGACGGCGCCGCTTCTTGTCGGGGATGCAGTTTTGTCTGAGTGCTAATGAGGGATTATTCTACGTCAGACCGTAGACTATTACTGTTTTTTAGCGGCATGACACACTGGAACGAGCAGCTCTGCGATAGCCAGTGCAGTTCTAACAGACCATTTTGATTAATACAAGCATAAAAACTTGAATTTACAGGAGCCATGTGGTACTTTATTATTCCAACATTAACTTTGGAAAGTCTATACTGGAATACAATGTTGTTAGCTTTTATAACGTGACTCAAAACGCCTGTTTATTTTTAATACAAGCGATAGTCAATACAGCGAATCAAAATTATACTGAATTTAAAGTTTTATGAAGTGCAATAAAATGTTTTATTCTTCCACTGCAATTTGTTCTCGCTCATGTAAGCCAGTTCGTGTCTGAAGAAAAATACAAGGTGAAAATATTTGAAATAAATAAAGCCAAACAAAACAATACAGAGCAGTTTAAATAAAATAGTTGTTGCTTTTGTGTGGGTTTATGCATAGAGGTTTCCCTTGCTCGAAAGCCAGTCGAATCCGACTCTAGGGATGGAGTGCTCATCTCCGTTTCCAAGCTGAAGAGCCAGCGCTGTCCAAAGACTTCTCCATGGTCATGTGGCTGGCATGACTAGAAGAAGAAGAAGAGATTGGATTTATACCCTGCCCTTCACTGCCCAAAGGCATCTCAGAGCGGCTTACAAATTCCTTTCCCTTCCCCGCAACAGACACCCTGTGAGGTAGGTGGGGCTGAGAGAACTTCTGATAGAAACTGTCCTTGAGGAAACAGCTGTGCCAGAGCTTGTGACTGACCCAAGGTCACATCAGCAGGTGCAAGTGGAGGAGTGGGGAATCAAACCCCGTTCTCCCAGATAAGAGTCTGAGCACTTAACCACTACACCAAACTGGCTCTCTGACTAGATGCTGAGGTACACAGAATGCTGTTACCTTCCTACCAAAGGGGTACCTATTTATCTACTTGCAATTTCTTACTTTTAAACTGTGTCTTAACTGCTGCCCAAATAAGGAGCATTCTGTACTTGGCAAAGGGCTATGTCACAACCCTCTTTAAATTAATGAGATTATTTGGAAGCAAACATGTAGTTGAGTGTGCTGTTAGATCTAGTAATCATGACCTCTTTCCTTTCTTGTAGTTGAGTCCTCATGTTGGGAATTAAGAAAGAAGAGTCACACAACAGGAAAGTACGAAAGCACTTTGAACTGTGATGTGGAAATATTAATAATGTGAACAGGGCCGGCCCTAGGGTTTTTGTGCCCTAGGCGGGACTACCTCCTGGTGCCCCCCCGTGCCCATCAATTATAGGGTTGCCAACCTCCAGGCAGGGCCTGGAGACAAGAAAGTGCAGCTGCCCATGTTGTTACTTCCCCGAAGGGAGAGAGCCGAGGAGGGCAGGGGGAGGTGGGGAGCTGCAGGCCATGCCCGGCGCAGCCCAGACATTTCCCCCTCTCTGCCCCGGGTCAGTGGCTGCCGGACTCCAAGGGGAGGATCCGCCCCGCGGGTCTCTGGGACCAGGGAGGACTGGCCCAGCAACCAAGGGACTCCCCCCCGCCCTTTTGTTCCCAGAGGGAGGGAAGCTGCTTCAGCTCCGAAGGCTGCTCCCCTTTCAAGCGGCTTGGCAGGCCCACCAGACCACCACCCACGGCGCCCAGACTCCCGCCCCTGCAAAGGCACCACCGGCATGGCATGGTGCGGCCGGGCGAGAAGAGTAGAGTGTAGGCGGGATGCCCCGGGAAGAGCCAGGCAGGAGCTACTGGGGGGCGAGAGAGGGAGAAGCTGTCCCACTTCAAGTTTCCGGAGTTTGGCTGGATGTGCAGGAGGCGGCGTGCAAAGTAGGGCGGGGAAGCAACCCGCAGACTTGCCCGCCCCTGCCCCCGATTCTTGCCTTCGGTTCGCTCACTCTGTGGGAGGCTGCGCCTTGCCCAGCACCAGCCAGCCAGAGCTGACGAGCAGCAGCAGCAGGAGGGACCTCCTCGGCTGTCCGACCGTGCACCACCCCGCAGCAGCTGGCTGCCCGCCTGGAAGTGGAACCCAGCGAGGGGGGAGGAGGCTGCAGGTATCTCGTCATTCTGGGCGCTTCTCCTGCGCTGGTTGGGGCACTCTTCATTGGCGACTGCTGCCGCCGCCTCATCCCCCCAGGGCAAGCTCTTCTACCATTGCCGCCGCCGCCTCCTGAGCCCCACCGGGGTGTTGTTCTCTGGCGGCGGCAGCAGGGAGGCGGTGGGGGGGCTTTTCGGGGGGACGGGGCACGGTTTGGCGCCCCTGTGGGCCAGCGTGCTCTAGGCGAGCGCCTAGCTCGCCTAGTGGGCGAGCCGGCCATGAATGTGGAATAGAGTACGGAGGGAGAACCATTTTTAAATCTAATGGACACTCTACTTTTACAACCACACCAGACAATTAAAGCAACCACTGCTTAAACCCATCATATGAATATACCTTGGGATGTCCAAAATAATTTTTTTTTGTTGGATAATCTTCACTGAACAAAAGAGAACCAGTGGAATAGAATTTACAGTTTTGAGGAAGTGAAAAGCAAACAGGCACAAAACTCAAGGAATTAGCTCAGATGGGCATCCACAGCCATTTAAGAAAAACATTAAATTGCACTTTCTGGAATAATAATTGTTGAGAATAATTGCTTGCTTACACTCTTTAAATCCTAATTTTGTATTCAGACTTAGTATGCTCCTTCATTAAAAAAAAAGAAATTGGGAGTCTGGGTGAAATATACTGGGTTCAGACACGTAGAGTGATCAGCTCATTGTTTATCAGCGATTCAGTCAGTAGAAAGAAGACTCTAAATCCCCAGCTGCAGCCAGGTATTTATGCATGCAAAAGGATACACCCAAAACACACCCCACTCCCAAAGATAGGCTACTTACATTACATTGTTTATCAGTTGGTTTACTCTAGAATCCTTGTTCCCTACTGGTCCATTCTAGGATCCTAGCCAGCTATTGTTATGCATCCCCAAGCTATGTCCGTTGGTAAGTACAGTTCAGGCTCAGTACATAACACCCCTCCCCACCACAGTTCAGAGCCCCATCAACAAATGAAGTCCTTTAAGTATGCTGGTCTGCGTCGCTCCCGGTTCAAGCAACATGGCTCCAGCAGTGGGACTAGATACCCTGGAATAGAGTCAGAGAGTTCTGTCGAGAGACTAGTGGATGGTGGCGGTGTAGGCGCGACCTCGGGACCACCTGTTCCGGTGTTCCCTCCGCATTTTTTGATGGCTACTCGCTAACCGCTGGCGTGTCCCTCTCTGGCTCCAGTTCCTGGAGGCTTGGCAGCTCATTGTCGCTGTCTTCTGGAAGTGCTGAGGGCAGACCCAACTCAGCTGGGAGGAGACGGCGGCGGAGCTGGTCAGTGTGCCTCCGCAGCAGCTGGCCATCCTCTGTAGACACTTCATACGCCAGGGTCCCGGTTACCCTGATGACCTTGGCTGGGACCCATGGTGGACCTCTGAAGAAATTCCAAGCATAGATGGGGTTTCCTGGGAAAAACCCGTGGGGTGTTGCTTGACTTTCGGGGCCAGGCTGTGTTCCGGAGCGCAATCCGGGTGCATTCAGTCTAGACGGGTTGTTAGATGCCTGCCCATGAGGAGTTCCGCAGGGCTGTGGCTGGTGGTGGTGTTTGGGATCACATGGTGACTAAAGAGGAAAGCCACGAGCCGGTGATCCCACTCCCTTTGGATAATCCTGCAGAGGGACTCTTTTGTAGTCCTCACCATCCGTTCTGCTTGGCCATCAGTTGTCCGGTGGAAGGGAGTGGAGCAAACATGCCAGGTGGCGTACTGGCCCATGAATTCTTGGAACTTTCCTGATATGAAGGCCGTTCTGTTGACCGTTATGATGGTGTCAGGTATGCCATGGGTGCAGAAGGCCCTGCAGAGGGCGCGAATTGCTGCCAGGGATGAGGTGGAATGGACCAGTACCACTTCCAGCCACTTGGTGTAGGAGTCCACCAGAATGAAGAAGATCTGCCCCTGGAAAGGTCTTGCAAAGTTCTAGCCGGGCCCAGGGTTTGTGGGTAGACTCCCACTAATGCACCGGTGCCCTGGGGGACTCCGGCCAGGTTTCTTGGCATGTCTGACAGCGCTTAACACAGTCCTCAATTTTGTTGTCCATGCCAGGCCACCATACGTAGCTGCAGGCCAGAGCCTTCATTTGCACGATCCCTGGATGCATTTCGTGAAGAGCTGCTAATACTCACTGTCGCAACGGTGCGGTCATGACCACCCAGCTCCCCCAAAACAGGCAGCCCCTGTGGGCTGAAAGTTCATCCTGATGGGAGGAGAATGCAGCAAATCCCAGGCCCATCCAGCTAGTGGGCCATCCCACCCAGACCAGAACTCGGAAGAGGACACAGTCCTCAATGAGCAGGATCTGATGCGTGGGAACCAGGTCCAGGTCGCAGGAGGGCAGTGGCAGGCAGCTGAGGTGTCAGCATGTCCCATCGCCTTCCCCGGGCGATGGAGGAGTAAATACTGGTAGCCCACCAGGAAGATGGACCAGCACAGCACCTGGGGAGACAGCATCTGTGGCATTTGGCGATCTGGAGCCAACAGACCCCGAAGAGACTTGTGATTGGTCATGATGGTAAAAGGATGCCCGTAAAGGTAGTCATGAAATTTCTTGACTCCCACCACTATTGCCAGTGCCTCCTTGTCGATCTGCACGTAGTTGCGCTCAGCCAAGGACAAGGTGCGGGAGTAATAGGCCATGGGAACCTCCCGGCCGTTGAGTAGCTGGTGTCCTAGGACAGCCCCTACCCCATATGGGGAAATGTCACAGGCGAGGACGACAAGCAGCTTCTCGTTGAAGTGTGCAAGGACAGTGTTCAACATGAGAAGCTCCTTGACCCCCCCCAGAACGTGGCAGCCTGTCTCTGTCCCCAGACCCACGGGGCTTTTTTATCTAGAAGGAGGTGTAGGGGTTCAGTGATCGTAGCTTTGTGGGGCAGAAAGGAATGATAAAAGTTCAGCAGACTCAAGAAGGCCTGGAGTTCTGGCTTGGATGTTGGCGCCGGAGCATTGACGATGGCGTGGACCTTGTCGGGAGCTGGATGGATTCCCTGAGCATTGATGGAGAACCCCAGGAATTCAACCCATGGTACCCCCAGGAGACATTTTTCTTGTTTCACCTTGAGGCCAGTGGCTTGGAACCGCTGCAGGACGGCACGTAGTCTCTCGGCAAAGTCCTCTGCCGTGGGTGCAGCGCTTAAAACATCATCGAAGAAGGGCTGTACCCCAGGAATCCCTTTAAGGAGAGTGTCCAGGAGGTTCTGGAAAATTCCCAGGGCTACGCTGACCCCGAATTGTAGTCACCGCACCTGGAACACCCCCCAGTGTGTCACAATTGTCTGTGCCTCCACAGTCCATCTCTACATCGACCAGGAGCTGCTGGTAAGCCTGAGCTAAGTCCAGCTTACTGAAGATCTTGGCACCTGCTAAGGACGCCAAGACATGGCTGACTACCAGGACCGGATAGGCGTGGTCCTGCAGGGTCTTATTTATCGTGCATTTGTAGTCCATGAATATGCGGACGTCGCCATTGGGTTTCACCAGAGTCACAATTAGGGTCTCCCAGAGGGTGTGTGACACGGGCTCCAAAACCCCTTGGGCCACAAGTCGATCCAGCTCCCTGTCAATCTTCGGCTTAAGGGCAAACAGGACTTGCCTGGCCTTCATCTGGATGGGACGCACCACTGGGTTAAGCTATAGGGAGACTCCATCATCTGAGATGATGGAGATGGAGGACCCAGTGTCCAGTTCCATCTTGCATGGCCTTCCCTCACTCAACAAAGTCACTTTAATTTTATTGGGAGTGTTCCAGGGCAAATACAGTACCTGATGTTGGTGGGCAGTGGTTGTGTGTAACTCCGCTGATTCCTGGTGGGCGGCCGGGCATCTCCGGGTGCCTTTGGAGTGACAGGCACAAGCGATGTGGCCAGTCTTGTCGCAGGTCCTACAGGTCATGTCACAGAAATGGCAGAAGTGCTACTCGTGGTCATCTCTGCAGCTGGCACAAGGAGCCAGTATGATGGTCTTCGCAGGGTGTGTGGCAGCGGGTCACAAGTCATGGCATGCTGGGTGACGAACCTGATGCGTTTCTTCCTCATCTGAGGCTTCCGATGCTGAGTGAGCGAAGGCCAGGTGTGTGGAGTGGATCTGGCGGGCACGCTGAGACTTCTCAAATGCTGTGGCCTCATGTAGCGTCTTCTCCAGGATGAGCTCCTCATGGCCGATGAGTTTGCAGCAGAGTTTCTGCTCTCAGATGCCCATGATAAAATGGTTGAGGAAGGCGTCCTCGAGATCTGGGAACCTGCAGTTGAGGGCCAGCCAACGAAGGTCAGCCATGAAGTCGGTGGCTGCCTCGTTGGCCTTCTGTTGGTGCAAGAAGAAGTCCATGCACCGCGCCATCTTGGTTGGTTGAGGGGCGAAATGGCCAGTGAGTGCCTTGAGGAGGTTGTCGTACAAAGCCTCTTCTAGGGTCTTTGGTGCAATGAGGCCCTGGCCGAGACACAGAGTGGCAATTCCGCAGGCCCTGAGCAGGAGAGCCTTCTTTTTGGGGGGAGTCCTCGATGTCCTAGAACCGGATGAAGTACTTGAGCCACTCCACCCAAGCTTCCCACAGCTCTGGGTGAGCGGGATTGAATTCTGGTAGATGTCCCAGAGTGGCAGCCATGATCCGTGGTGCGGTGTGTGGGGCGCTGGAGCTCGTTGCGCGGTGTGGTGCCAGCTGGATCTGGATCAGGCTTGCTCATCGGGATCCCATCCTCATTGCCAGCGAAATATACTGGGTTCAGATGCATAGAGTGATCAGCTCATTGTTTATTAGTGATCCAGTCAGTAGAAAGAAGACTCCAAATCCCCGGCCACAGCCAGGAATTTATGCATGCAAAAGGACACACCCAAAACACACCCCACTCCCAACGATAGGCTATTTACATTACATTGTTTATCAGTTGGTTTACTCTAGAATCCTCGTTTCCCTACTGGTCCATTCTGGGATCCTAGCCAGCTATTGTTATGCATCCCCAAGCTATGGTCCGTTGGTAAGTACAGTTCAGGCTCAGTACATAACACTGGGATTGCACAATGAGCATGTGGCTGGCTAGCTTTGATTTGTGTATATGCATAATAGAATATTTGTGGTTTTTTAAAAAGAATTTAAAAGTAAGGCAGACAGAAATGAAAGTGCACTTCAGGGAAGAAGGAGGAGGAGATTATATTTATAATACCCCGCCCTTCACTCGGAGTCTCAGACCAGTTTACAATCTCCTTGCCTTCCTCTCCCTGCAACAGACACTCTGAGTTAGGGTGGGGTTGAGATCTCTAACTCTTGAGAGAACAGCTCTGAGAGACTTGATTAACTGTGATCTACAGTAGTCAACACTGATCCCCGCAAGAACAGATTTATATAAACAGAAATGTATACATGCCCTTATGGATCTCTTTGCAGCTCATTGTAATGTCTTGGAATTCCATTCCTACAACGAATCAGCTGAGAACTCACTTTGCATATCGTACAATAGAAATGTGATAAAGGTGATTGACCGAGAAAAATTCAACAGTATTTGTAAGAATTATGGTTTCCCCTCCCTGCATAGTGTTTATTAACATATTCAAGGTGTGGGACCAGCTAAACTGAATGTGTGTGACCAGCTAAACTGAACGTGGCCTATCAGCCATGTGTGGTGGCCCATTAGGGCTTGCTAGAATCCCTATTTTTTTGCCCGTTTGGAAATGCAAAAACAAGAATTTGTCAAGACACTGAAGACCAGAAATAGAATATATGGCTGGTGGACTGAGTCTGGATGGGTGCAATAGGAGTTGCCAGCCACCAGGTGGGGCCTGGAGATCTCCTAGAATTGCAACTGGTTTCCAGATGTCAGTTCCACTGGAGAAAATGACTGCTGTGGAGGATAGACTGTATGACATTATGCCCCACTGAGGTCCCTCCCTTCCCCAAATCCTGCCTTCCCTGGGCTCCCCTGCAATTCACCAGGAATTTGCTTTGTTGGTCTTAAAGGTGCCACTGGACTCAAACTTTGCTCTATGCAGGTCTAATTTAGTATTTACAGTCACAGATTACCACTAGGGGTCAGTGTCTTTTCAGAGTTCTGCTTGTTCCTGCCCAATAATTTTTTAAAAAATCATGCAGGCTTCTAATTACTGTGCATTGAAGGTCAGCGGGGAACATTAAAATTACTACAGGGTTACATTCATGACGCAATAGGGTGTCTCACCTGGATATTTGCTTAGAAATATTAACAAAACCAACTGCTGCAAGAAAATAAACATTCTTAAGTAGTTTATAGAAAAGAGCAAAAGTCCAGTAGTACCTTAAAGACTAACAAAAATTTGGGATACCACTAGAAGTAAGCAGTGACTCACAGAAGCTCGTACCCTGCCACAAATTTTGTTAGTCTTTAAGGTGCTACTGGACTCTTGCTCTTTTCTACTGCTACAGACAGACCAACACGGCTACCCATCTTGTGAACTTGTGGATCTCCTGACAAAAATATGTAATCTTTCATTAAAATCTGCCTCCATTCCTGAGGACTGGAAGGTAGCTAATGTCACTCCCATCTTTAAAAAGGGCTCCAGGGGAGATCCGGGAAATTACAGGCCAGTCAGTCTGACGTCGATACCGGGTAAGTTGGTGGAAACTGTTATTAAGGAAAGAATTAGTAGGCACATTGATGAACAAAAACTATTGAGGCAGACTCAGCATGGGTTCTGTAAGGGAAGATCTTGTTTCACTAACCTGTTAGTGTTCTTTGAGGGGGGTGAACAAACATGTGGACAAGGGGGACCCAATAGATGTTGTTTACCTTGACTTCCAGAAAGCTTTAGATAAAGTTCCTCATCAAAGGCTCCTAAGTAAGCTCAATAGTCATGGGATAAAAGGACAAGTCCTTTTGTGGATCAAAAACTGACTAATTAATAGGAAACAGAGAGTGAGTATAAATGGGAAATTTTCTCAGTGGAGGGTGGTAAGCAGTGAAGTACCACAGGGATCACTACTCAGTCCAATGCTTTTTAACTTGTTTATTAACTATTTGGAAGTGGGAGTAAGCAGTGAAGTGGCTAAATTTGAAGATGACACGAAGTTGTTCAGGGTGGTGAGAACTAGGGAGAATTGTGAGGCACTCCAAAGGGATCTGTCGAGGATGGGCGAATGGGCATCAACATGGCAAATGGGGTTCAATGTGGCCAAGTGCAAAGTGATGCACATTGAAGCCAAAAATCCTAACTATGAATACATGTTGATGGGGTCCAAACTGGGAGAGACTGACCAAGAGAGAGATCTTGGAGTCATAGTAGATACTCACTGAAAATGTCGAGACAGTGTGCAACTGCAATAAAAAAGGCCAATGTTATGCTTGGGATTAACAGAAAAGGAATTGAAAACAAATCAGCTAGTATCATAATGCCCCTGTGTAAATCAATGGTGCAGCTTCATTTGGAGTACTGTGTACAGTTCTGCTCACCACACCTCAAAAAGAATATTATAGCATTGGAAAAAGTGCAGAAAAGGGCAACTAGAATGATAAAAGGGTTGGAACACTTTCCCTATGCAGAAAGGTTAAAATGCATGGGGCTCTTTAGCTTGGAGAAATGATGGCTGAGGGGTGACATGATTGAGGTTTATATTATGCATGGGATAGAGCAAGTTGAGAAAGAAGTACTTTTCTCCCTTTCTCACAATACAAGAACTCGTGGGCACTCCATGAAATTGCTGAGCAGTTGGGTTAGAACAGATAAAAGGAAGTGCTTCTTCACCCAGAGAGTGATTAACACATGGAATTCACTGCTGCAGGAGGTGGTGGTGACTACAAGCATGGACAGCTTTAAGAGGGAATTGGATAAACATATGAAGCAGAGGTCCATCAGTGGCTATTAGCTACAAGGTATAGATAGGAACTCTCAGTCTGGGGCAAGTGATGCTCTGTATTCTTGGTGCCTGGGGGGGCAACAGTGGGAGGGCTTCTAGTGTCCTGGCCCCACTGCTGGACCTCCTGATGGTACCTGCTGGACCTCCTGATGGCACCTGGTATTTTTGGCCACTGTGTGACAGAGTGTTGGACTGGGTGAGCCATTGGCCTGATCCAACATTGGCTTCTCTTATGTTCTTATGTTCTTATCTTGATCTACCAAGTATTTATAATATGCATCATAAAAAGTTTTTAAAGTAATTAATATTATGGAAATATTTTTCTACATTCATTCAGCTTTCTGTTCTTATTTCTTAACCGTGAAGTTGAGGTTTCTAAACTCCAGTAAGTAACTGACTTGATTTTCCCCTGATAAATATATCTTCATGCATTGACATATTTTACATTATACTGAGAAAAACAAATGCTGTTCAGTGAAGAATTGAGTTTGTTTGGAAGTATAGGTTGAAAAATACTGGTAAAAAAACTTTAAAGAAACAATTTATTTATTTTTTGTCTGATTGGATACTATCTGAAATTCATAAGGAGCTTGTCAGGAGAATGGTAATTAGTTCTATCTGCTGTTCTGAAGCTTTTGCCATGTTCTCTTTTCTTAAATAAACTGTTCATTTACAATTGTTTAGCCAGGCATGGCTTGACAACTGATGAGAATTGGGGGGGGGGTATGGAGGGTGTTGTCAGCGATGGTGTGACATGATTTCCAGGGAAAACCCAGAAATGACATCATGCCTCTTTAGGGATCACTGGAAACTCTATGGTAAAATCATATCATTTTCAGCAATTCCTAGGGCAGATTGACTATACTTCTGGGTTTTCACAAGGAGTGGCATCATGTCATTGCAGATGTCTTTTCTGAACTTTATTTTTTTTCCCGACCTACTGAAGGAGCAGTGGTGGGAAATTGGGAACCATAGCTATGTACAAGACCTACAATATTAGTTTCGTAGAGGTGTAAATAACACAGCTAAAGTCACAACACACAAAGAAGAACAGGAAAAATCACATCACTCTCTTAATCTTGATTCACCTCAATGCTGGACCTTTTTCCCCCCCTTACATAAATGAAACTACCAATGAATATTTGCCAGATCAAATAAACTAAGAGTGGGTGCAGGACACTGTGTATGGGGGGGGGAGAGATATTTGTGAATTTCCTGCACTGGACTAGATGACCCTGGAGGTCCCTTCCAACCCTATGGTTCTATTATTCTATGATAATCCCCAAACCATTAGGTTGAATTTGAACTGAGCTGGCCCTCTTTGTTTAAGGTTCTTCTCTAATTGGTGGTGGTATGTGCCGTCAAGTCACAGCTGACATACGGTGGCCCCATAGGGCAGGGGTCCCCAACCTTTTTGAGCCTGTGGGCACCTTTGGAATTCTGGAATAGCACAAACCAGGGCAAACCCGGCTTGGTTTCTGAGAGCTGATGGGATTGGGCTAGGTTGAGCCATCCACCTCTTAGGGTACAATTCCTGTTTTGTGTTACTGTTAATTTTGTATCATGTGTAAGATTTCATAGAAATTCAAGGACCACTTGTTATGTCTTAACTGTGAACGCTGCCTATTCTTTACTATGTAAAGCTTGATTCTTCGTATAGGATTGTTAAGATGTAACATTCCTATTGGCCATTCCTATGGAATTGTATGAAGCAGTCAATCACAGTGTGAATATGTATTTTGGAGGGAACAGACCTCATTGGTCTTTATCCTGAGTTTCTTATTGGTTGTTAACTTATTTATGGGTGTGGCTTTGACAGCCCAGATCATTTAAAAAGGGAGCTGTGCTCCACTGTTCTGTGTGTGTGTTGTTTTGAGTTTGCTGTTACAATAAAGCTGAAATCACTTTTGCTGAAATCCAGTCGTGTTGAGTTGCATACTTAACACCACTCTTTCAGTTTATTGAGATCTACCTGAGTAGTTCATGAAGAAAAGTTTTTTGGGGGTGGGGTTAACTTTTAAACTTACATCCTGAAAGTCCATCCATTTAGAACAGATTTCCTTCATACTGATCTGCTGAGTAAAATACTGCCTATGTATTTAACGATTACTTGTAACCAGAGGTTCGAGCCCTCCTTTTCCTGATCTTTTTACCTGTGGACATCACTTTTAGATTTGTACTTTTTTTGAATGACGCAAAACAAAGTGCATGACTAAAAAACCCCAAAACCCTTAGTATTACAGTTCAATACCTCGAACCCTTTCCTGGGAGTCAGCCCCACCTGAGTCATATTCTGAGTAGACTTGCTTAGCGGTGCAGTGCTAATCTGGTACACGGATGTGCGAATCCACCCTGTGTTTGGCCTGGATACAACAGAAAGCAGATTATATTGTGTTCATATGAAAATCTTCCTCTCTGCGAAGCCTCTTGGGAGGGAACCATTTGTGAAGCAGATAGTAGCCAAACAGAGCCAGCCAACACATTTCCTAGCAGTTCCTCCCCAGACACTTTCTATTAGTCCCTAAAATGTGATAAATGCCTTAAGAGCTTTGGAACTAATTTCGGCTAATTAGAAAAAGGCAGATGACATTTGCTAACAGAAACCAGTCCAGAAGCTCTCGCCAAAAGCCCATTTCACTAGCTCAGAATGTAACAATGGGGCATTCTTTCTTCTATCCAAGTATAATTTGATTCTTGCCATTTGCAGAATAGGGGGAAAGAGTTTGCATCAGGGAACCTGAGAGAAAGTGAATAATTGTACATTAATGGTGGGTGGTATTACCAAGGGGTGGGTTAGGTTCTCCATCAGCAGGAGCCTTCAGATCAAGATTAGAAAATGTTTTAACATGCATGACTTAAAATCAGTTTAAACAGGCATGGTGTTGCTATATTCCAAGGGCGCATGGAATCTAAGAGGAACCTTAAAACACATCCTACAAAAGGAGCCAAAAGCCAATACGAAAATATAATGGACTCTTGTACATTACTTGAGCAAGCAGCTTTAATGGCCTCCAGTGTGGTACCATCTGTTTTTATCCCACTGTCAGATACCAGGTGGAAACAGCCTAAAAACATGCAAGTATAAATATCCAAGTAGTGCAGGGGTCTTTTTTGGGGGGAGCGAACCAGAGCACCACTCCAGGAGCTCAACAGGGACAACAATGGTGGTGATGGCAAGCCCCACCCCCCGCCGGTGTCCCCGGGTGGCACAGGAGTGCTGGGCCCGGGGGACGTGGGAAGAGCCCCCCTGCCGGCGTCCCCGGGTGGCGCAGGAGCACTGGGCCCGGGGGACACGGGAAGAGCCCCCCGCCAGTGTCCCCTGGCAGCGCAGGAGCACTGGGCCTGGGGGACACGCAAAGAGGGCAGGGTGGTTCATGTTTTAAATTCATTTGAAGAGAGACGTTCTGGTAGGCAGCAAGTGGAAGTGAGAGAGGAGGGGAGGGTCCACAAAATGGGGTCCACAAAATGGGAGGAGCTAAGGTTGCTAAAGGTTGAAACCTGCTGCTCCATCAAATATTGCTTTTACTTTCAGTAATCTATAACAAAATCTTGACAATTTCCCCTTCTAGGCCCTAATATTTGTGTGTGGGTGTATGGTATCAACCAATGCTAATAACATCATGCTGTATCTACTGGATGTATAATCTCTGAAGGAGATGTCCCAAAGAATATGTTATCAGAGTCAGAATGAAGATTTTGGATCTCCTTGCAATTTTTAAAAGTGAAAGTCCAGTCACAGGTCTCCCAGTGTCTTGACTATCTCGATCCCCAGATACTTGGTTCTTATGATGGATTAAATCTGTTTCTCATATCAAAGCAGTGGGTTGTGTTGCTATTTCTTGTTCCTTAGTGACCAATGTGTTTTTGACTAAAATTTTACACCGTGAAGTCTGTAGTCATAAATTGCATTCGTGTTGTGCTTTAGGTCCCAGCTATTGTCCGAACTTGCATGATTTGCGGTGGTGGAAAGCGCTGTCAAATCACTGCTGGCTTATGGTGACCCCCATGGGGTTTTCAAGGCAAGAGATGTTCAGAGGTGGTTTGCTGTTGCCTACCTCCACATCACAACCCTGGATTTCCTTGGAGGTTCCTCATCCAAATACTAGCCAGGGCAGGCCCTGCTCAGCTTCCAGGATCAGGCTAGCCCATCCAATCAAGGTCAGGGCGTGATATACCGTCCGCCTTATCCTTTCCATCTTGTCAGGCTAACAGCTGCTGCACACCAGAGTCAGTCTGACAGTCTTTTCCAATGGTTAGTTGCTGTAGATTTTCCGGGTTGTGTGGCCGTGGTCTTGGCATTGTAGGACCTGACATTTCGCCAGTAGCTGTGACTGGCATCCTCAGAGGTATAGTACAGAAAGATGGAGTACTCTCTGTGTCAAGGTCAGACACCTTGACACACAGAGTATTCCATCTTTCTGTGTCAGACACCTTGACACAGAGAGAACTCCATCTTTCTGTGTTATACCTCTGAGGATGCCAGTCACAGCTACTGGTGAAACGTCAGGTCCTACAATGCCAAGACCACGGCCACACAACCCAGAAAATCTACAGCAACTAATGAACTCCAGCCGTGAAAGCCTTCGACAACATATTTTCCAATGGTATTTGGCCAACTGATCCCATTTTGTGGCCTTTGAACAGTATCCCCAAAAGTGCTACCCGGGTGAGTTGCCAGCGTCCTGACTGGTGGTAGCACTGACCCCTGACAGCACAAGAAGAAAACAGTTTGCTCTCATGCTTATGATAAGTATTTCCTCAGAGCTGAATTCCATTCCTTCGCAGAATATGAAGCCAAGCTTTGATTTAGAATCCTGTCTCCCATCTTTTTAAGATACTGAGAAGTTACAGGAATAGTCTGGTTTGTGTCCCCCGAGGTGATGGGACGGTTTAGTGTTCACATTCCTCTGCATTGCTTAAAGCTTCTCAAGAGAAAAAGCAGAACCGCAAGGCAGAGTCGGTCTCCAGAAGTTTTGAGACAGACAGACTGACGACTGCTACTTCTGTCCTCATCTCCCAAAGGAGGATTGTTTCTTTCACTGCTAGTAGCTGTATAGCTGGGTAGCTGGATATCTCTCAACATGAAGGTAAGACAATCGCTGAGCCAGTCTCTACCATGATGAAACAAAGGCTAATGAAAGATTAATTTGTTCAGGAGAGTTCTTGGGCAAAAAATGCATAGCATGGGAGCAGAACTGGAAGAAAAAAAGGGAGCAAGAAGTTTGATGATGTCAGAGAGCTATAAATGGAATGGGTATATATTTAAAATCAACAGTATTGGCCGTGACAACTGCTTGCTGTACGCTTCTGTCTGATTCACCCTCGGAAAATCAGAACAAATGTTATCCAAACATATGCACATTTTAATTAAAAATAATAAAGCAGAAAGAATTGAGCTTTTCTTGTCTCCTCTATTTTTTTTTAAAAAAAACAGGCACTTGAAATGTTCATTCTGGCAGAAATTGTGGGCTCTTTTCGTGCTTTTGCGAGGTAAGTGGTTCTTGCGCGAGGGGTAGACAGGCTGCGTTAACATATGCAAGTGCTCAAGTCACAACCATATTATGGCAAATCCAGCAAGGGACTTTCAAGGCAAGAGAGAAGCAGAGGTGGTTTTTGCCATTGCCTGCCTCAAGCACAGCCTTCCTTGGTGGTCTCCCTTCCAAGTACCGACCCTGCTTAGCTTCTGAGATCTGATGAGATCAGGCTGTACCATGCCACCTCCCCTCCTAGAAGACACATTGCTCTACATCTACTTTTATCTTATTCAGGGGCAGGGTGGGTAAATGTTTTAAATTCATTTGAAATAGACTGAGAATATATACGGTTATCACCACCGTTTTTTTTTCCTGGTAGGGTTGTGTGCTTTTAACGGCCTATGTTCCTGGCAGAAATTCAACAGGTAAAATTAAGACTGGGCACAAAGATGCAACCCTCTGAGAATTTCTCCCTCTCTCTTGTGCAGCTGTTAAAGACAGAGGAAAAGCAACTGTGTATACAGTCCATGCTGGGCTTCCTTCATATCACAGTGGTTAAACTATTTGTCTTTTTTTTTTTAGTATTCAGAACGTTTTTAAAATTCCATCGTGCATATCCCCATACATTTATGCTAGGCTCGCCACCTGCCATGTTGTCTCCACATTGCTATGCTTTCAAGCCTGCTGTGAAAAGCACTCTCATGAGAGAGTGAAGCCCACTCAACTCAGCAGGGCGAATTTCTGAGCAAACATGCTTCTGACTTACGCCGCACTACTTCCAGGGCTGGGAAGAGCAGCTGTAGTTTTTCTCCCTTGCTCTGAAGCAGCAGGGATCAGGGCTCCCCAGTGCCCCAATCTGCCTTCTCCACAGAGGACCAAGGGTGAAAGATGCCAACCTCCAGGTGATAGCTGGAGATATCCCAGAATTACAACTGGTCTCCAGAAGACAGATATCCATTCCACTGGAGAAAGTGGCTGATTTGGAAGGCAGACTGTATGGCATTATAACCCACTGGTATCCCTTCCCTTCCCAAATCCCACCCTTCCCAGTCTCCACCCCTGAAATTTCTCAATCCAGACTTGGCAACCCTACCAAGGGTACCTGAAGTGAAGCCATCTCTACCCTGATCCCTAAGTCCCCAGGGTCATTCTAGACAGGAACATGCAAAAGGTCTCAAGATCATGGCCTGAAAACATCTCTCTCTCTCTCTCTCTCTCTCTCTCTCTCTCTCTCTCTCTCTCTCTCTCTCTCTCTCTCTCTCTCTCTCTCTCTCTCTCTCTCTGTCCCCTGCATCATTTTAACATCCATTTCAGATGAAATCCAGTCAGACATGGGGGGGGGAGAATACTTCCACAAAGTTTTTTTCTACCAGTATTTTCTAATCTATTCTTCCAAATAAATGCAGTTCTTTATTGAACAGCATATATTTTTCCTCAGTAGAGCATCCAACCAGATGAAGGGTTCTTCTGGAGAATTTGAAAGCTTACACATTGTTTAGAGTCATTTCGCTGGGCAAAACTGAAAGGTTTCACACGGCTTTTTGATTTTTGGATGTAGCTGAGCTGCTAGTCAAGATTGGCTTCCAGGGCTAGTTGGCAGGGAAAGAGAGATTGGCAGGCTGACTATTGCTGTTGATGAGGAAATACCCAACTTTGCAGCTACCCGTGTTTACTCAGAAGTAGGCCTCAGCTAAATCCATGGGACTTCCCCCCAAATAAATGTCATACAATGTTAGTATTGAAGTACTGTAGGTTACAATTGGTTTAGAATAGGCTACTGTAATCAGGAGTCAAGTCAGTGAATTGTTCTACCTTGTCAGTTATGTACCGGACTGCTCAAGGCTGAAAGTGAGCAAGGTTGCCAACCTCCAGGTGAGGCCTGGAGAGACCTTTGAGAATTGATCCCCAGACTACAGAAATAGGTTCCCCTGGAGAAAACCGCTTCTGTGGAAGATGGACTCTATGGCATTGTACCCCACTGAGGTCCATCTCTTCCCCAAAACCTACTTTCCCCAGGCTCCAGCCTCAAATCTCTAGGAATTTACCAACCTGGAATTGGCAAGTCCAAAAGGGAGGGAGATAGGGTTACCAGCTCTGAGTTAGGAAATTCCTGGAGAATTGGTGGGTGAAGTCTGGGGAGGGTGGGGTTTGAGAAAGTGAGGGGTTTCAGTGGGGTATGCCATAGAGCCCGTCTTCCAAAGGAGCCATTTTCTCCAGGGGAACTGATCTCTGTAGCCTGCAGACCAGCTGTAATTCCGGGAGATCTCTAGCTACCACCTGGAGACGGGCAACCCTAGAGGGAGGTGTGATGTAGTCTTCAAAACAGACCGTAAGGCAATACTGCTCTGCTGCAAGACTCCCGTTATACTTCATTGTTCCCATATTCATTTCCCTGGTCTTCCAACCTTTGCATTACAGTCCTTGACAATGTTTCTCTTCCCCCTTCCCCCTTAAAAAACCCCCACAGACCTGCTACAATCCATTGCAACTGGAATCCATACGGTCCTTGGTCAGAATGTGACGGCTGCAATAAGACCCAGGTATACTATAAACATTGCCCATATGTGTACCAAAGAGGGCTAGGGCTGTCAACCTCCAGGCGGTAGCTGGTGCAATGCTCCCTCTGAGCTGTGGAGTCTTGTGAGCAAAAATTCTACTTTGTGAGCTACTGCCATTAAAGTTTTGAGCGAGCGATTTGGCTCCTGCATAAATTAGTTTGCTCTGGAGTCGTCCTTCCTGAGCTATGGCAAAAATGTATGAGCCGGAGGCTAAAAAACTGAGCTAGCTCACACTAACTCAGCTTAGAGGGAACACTGAGCTGGAGATCTCCTGGGATTACATCTGATCTCCAGGTGACAGAGATCAATTCACCTGGAGAAAATGGCGGCTTGGGAAGGAGGACTCTATGGCATTAATACCCCACTGAAGTCCTTCCCCTTCCCAAGCCCCACCCTCCTCAGACTCCACCCCTCCAGTTCACTCCCCTCCACTCAGACTCCTCAGACAGATAAGAGGAAGTACTTCTTCACCCAAAGAGTGATCAACACATGGAATTCACTGCCACAGGAGGTGGTGGCAGCTACAAGCATGGACAGCTTCAAGAGGGAATTAGATAAACATAAGGAGCAGAAGTCCATCAGTGGCTAATAGGCACAAGGTATAGATAGGAAATCTTAGTCTGGGGCAAGTGAGGCACTGTATTCTTGGTGCTTGGGGAAGAGCAACAGTGGGAGGGCTTCTAGTGTCCTGGCCCCACTGCTGGACTTCCTGATGGCACCTGGTATTTTTGGCCACTGTGTGACACAGAGTGTTGGACTGGATGGGCCGTTGGCCTGATCCAGCATTGGCTTCTTCTTATGTTCTTATGTTCACCCCCCAAATCTCCAGGTATTTCCCAACCCAGGGCTGGCAACTCTAACTAGGGCCCACCATGTTCCAAAATTAGGATCTCATGTTAAGTACTTCAGGACTAATCAAGTGTTACATCTCAATCTCGTGATGTTAAGCCAGCCCTCAATAGGTTGCCAGTCTCCAGGTGGGGCCTGGAGATCTCCTGCTATTACAGCCGCTCTCTAGACAATAGAGATCAGTTCCCTTGAAGAAAATGGTTGCTTTGGAGGGTGGACTGTATGATGCTGCATCCTGCTGATGTCTCCCCTCCCCAAACCCCACCTTCCCCAGGTTCCACCCCGAAAATGTCCAGGTATTTCCCAACCCAGAGCTGGTAGCCCTTGCCCTCAATGATATGACTTAGTTACGTGACATATCTGCATCTGCCACAGCACATAACTTTTCCCATGTTTCATTAAGGCTGTGAGAAGATCAGACACTTTAAAAAGGTGGCAGCCTTTTGTAACGTGTCTTCAGAAACTTGGGAATCTGTGGCCTGAATTTTATGTCACTGCTCAGCCAAGTCTGAAATTTTCCTCTATTGAAAGACAAGTCACTTGAGTTGCAGGCAGACCCCTTAGGCTCAAGGAATGCTTCAGACTCTGCTGAGAGTGGTAAGATGCAGTCTGCTACTAAAAACAATACAGAATATAACATAGGGTATGTGCATAGAAAGCACTTGCAGCCCTGATGGAAAAACACATAGGCTTAAGTTTTGTCAGACATCTGGAGGATGTCAGTTCCAAAGCAGTGATAAATTAACATATTCCTTTGGGTTGCTGCCCCCCCCCCCCCGTTGTCACTTTGAACAGTTTTAGTCCGTACACTTTCACTGCTGGTATTTTTAATCCACTCATTTCTTTGATGTGTTTTTAACACCATTTGTACAATTTTTTTACGTTCAGTGTATGTCATCTATAGATAGATAGATAGATAGATAGATAGATAGATAGACAGACAGACAGACAGACAGACAGACAGACAGACAGACAGACAGACAGACAAACATATTAATACATGCATATGGTTATATGTATATATGAAGCATATGTATACACATGGAATATTGTTTATTGTCACACAGCACTGAAAAACTCTTAGATTTGACAGCTGATTCATTACACAAAACCAGAAAGTGTGACAAAAACAAAAAAAACCTCGTAGATTTGATTGCAAAATCAAAATGGGGATGCTAAAACCCGGCCAGCTAATTTGCAAAATTTCATAGCATCCCTCTACTACAGTTGGAGAGTGGATAGCAAGAATGTCTACCTGGATACCTTTTACAGTTCTAATCATAAAAGGGACAATCCCTTTTTGGGGTTTGCATGAATCCGAATGATTAAAAAATATATACAAATGTGGCATTAATAGTGCAGTTCTCTGCTTTGTTTACTTGAAGATGGTGGGTCCCCACTGAGTATTTCTTCCTAGCATATGAATGTGTAAATTTACCTACAGAAGGCTGATTAAACTCATATGAATTGAAATTCTTCTTCCTTGAAGCCTTTTGCGAGCTGTTTGTGACGTAGACAGGAGTCAAACGGTATCTTCTGGCAATCCTAGTAGCATATCTCCCAGCATATTCATTGCCCTGTAATTTGAAGGGGGGGGGGCAAATCTGAGTTGCAACAGTTTGAAGTCAAAAACTATAGAAAACTAAGAATTCTGCTCCCCTCCCCCTGACTATGGTACACTTTCAACCTCCCCCCACCCACACTTATTCAATAGGACTTGAGGTTAGATTTACTTCTGTGACTTCTCATTTGACTTGCTGCCTGTAGTGTTGCCAACTCTGGGTTGGTAAATTCCTGGAGATTTACGGATGGAGCCTTATGGAGGGTGGGGTTTGTGGAGGGAAGGCACCTCAGCAGGGTATATAATGCCATAGAGAGCACCCTGCAAAGCAGCCACCTTCTCCAGGGGAACTGATCTCTGTTGTCTGGAGATCAGTTGGAATTCTGAGAGATCTCCAGGCCCCACCTGGAGGCTGGCAATCCTCTTGGCCTACCAGGACTGGCAAATGTATTTATTTTATTTTTTTAAAAAAATGCATGCCAGCTCTCTGGATCTGCTGGAGGTGGCTCACAACAATAAAAACCAAACACAGTAAAAAGAATTAAAAACATCATTCCAATAAAAAGATAAATAAAACAAACCGAGCCAGAAAAAAAACCCCATGCTAATAAAAACAGCTAATGAAAGCAATCCAGGGCACATAAAATCAGGTAGCCTAAACTGGCATTGGTAAGACATCTGAAAAGACAGAATCCCTTCATTAAAAGCATGGGTTAAAAAAAAAAAACAACTGTTTTTGCCTGGCACCTAAAGGAGAATAAAGCAGTAACTACTGAGTTGGTTTGTGTGTGTGCAGAGTGGCATCAAGTCATAGCCAAATTATGGCAACCTTGTAGGGTTTTCAGGGCAAGAGATGAACAGAGGTGGCTTGCCATGGCCTGCCTCTGCATAGAGACCCTGGCGTTCCTTGGCGGTCTCCCATCCAAGGACTGACCAGAGCTGACCCTGCATAACTTTTGTACTCTGGCCAGATTAGCCTAGCCTGGCTCATCAAGGGTCAGGGCAACTACTGTGTTTACAAATTCTTTATTGTCACTTGTTCTGTTGTTTCCCTAAAACAACCTGTTTCCCTCTGGGTGCATGAGGATAAGAACTCCCCTGCAATGCGTAGAGACGCCTTCTTGTGTGGGAGCTTCAGACATGTGTTCTCAGCACTGCAATCTTAAACACAGCCTTAAATGCAGTCTTCATGACATAAGAACCACACTGGTAGCACGAAGGTACGTGAGGATGTATCCACATCAGGGCCGCTAACCTCCAGGTGGTAGCGGGCGATCTCCCGGAATTACAACTCATCTCTGAGCAACAGAGATCAGTTCAGGTGGAGAAAATGGCTACTTTGGAAGGTGGACTCTATGGCATTATACCCTGCTGAGGTCTTTCCCCTCCCCAAACCCATCCTCCTCAGGCTCCACCCCCCAAATCTCCAGGTATTTCCCAACCCAGAGCTGGCAACCCTAATCCACATACTGATTTTGCAAATATAATCATCGGTCCCCGTCTATCAGGTGGTGGAGAATGCCAGCACACCTCACTGTAGGATTTATGCTATGATCTTGCTAACCGAAGTGATGGCTTGCTCCCCCTCCCCGTACTTCTTATACTTATGGCTCAGTGTGCAAGGGCCAAAAGTCAGAGCGCTTTAAAAGGATTGTTATTGGTTTAGATTCGCAGACGAACAATAGCGACGTTTGGACAGTTCGGTGGATATCCGTGTTCCGGGGAGTCATTTGAATCCCGTACGTGCATTCCTACAAGAGGCTGCCCAACAGAGGATGGCTGTGGCAGTCGTTTTAGATGTGCCTCAGGTACGTTTGGAAGAAATCTCCATAGGCTGGAGAGAGCAGGTTCAAATCTTGCTGGGCAGGGCAGTACATTACAGCTCTGCAAGTGACTTTTGCCAGTGTTTTTGGAGGTATTTTGCAGCCATGCTGTCCCCCACCTTACTTGTATTTAGGCCGTGCTTCAGTGGGAAGGAGCATTCCTTTTGCAGATTCAACCCACCCATTCTGCACTGCTATTTGCCGCAGAGGTGAGATAAGACAGGCGCCACCTTTCTGCTCCCTGCTCAGTGGCCCTGATGCAGATTGGGGGTGTGTGAATTCTGCAGCTGCAACATACCTTTCTAAAAATGCCGGGAAGATCTGATCACAGGTGTTTTATCAAGACACATGCAAGCAAAGCAGGGATCGTAGGCCAAGATCCCAAAGCCTGAAATGCAAAGCAGGATGAGGAGAAAAGGGGAGGATTAAAAGGTTTCAGAAATTCAAAATTAGCAGCAGAAACATTGCAAATTAACATATAGGGTATGGGTTTTTTAAAACTGTATTAAAAGGCTTTTTATATACTATAAACAAAATCTCTGTGTTGGTGATAGCAAAGGAGGTCAGCCACTATAATTTAATAAAGTTTAACTGGTAGTGGTTTTTTTTCTGAGAGGGGTAGGGATGTCAGGGCCCCCCTGGTCACTGGGGGGGCTAAGGGTTTCCTGATCTAGGTTAGAAAATTCCTGAAGACTTGGGAGTGGAGCCGGAGGGGGCGGTCAGGGACCCCAGTGGGGTAGAGTACCACAAAGTCCGCCCTCCAGATCATTCATTTTCTTCAGGGGAACTGATCTCTGTAGTCTGGAGAACAGCTGTAATTCTGGGGGGAACCCCAGGTCCAATGCTCCATCTAAGCTGTGGAGTCTTGTGAGCAAAAATTCTACTTTGTGAGCAACTGGTGTTAAAGTTAAAGCAATTTGGCTACTGCATACATTAGTTTGCTCTGGAGCCATCCTTCTTGAGCTAAGACAAAAATGTTTGAGCTGGAGGCTAAAAAACAGCTAGCTCACACTAACTCAGCTTAGAGGAAACACTGCCCAGGTCCCACCTGAAGGCTGGCATCCCTGGGGGGGTGGGGGGGTGTTCATATTTTTATAATATGTAGCTGCTTCTGCAAGTGCTCAGGTTAGGTAAACTTGACAGACTGAAGCCTGGCTGTCTGAGGAGCTGTATTATGAATTATCAAAGAGTTGTTCTAAATAGAAAGTCTGGTCTGTTTGCTGATATGAAAAAGCAAGATAATTCTTTTAAGGAGTACATTTTGGTCTGCTCCAGTCACCATGCATTTGGTCATTTGAAAAGAGTGTTTTAAATTTTAATGTTCAGTGGCAGCCTATCAGATGGATATTTGTTTAGAAGCAAATTGCCCAGAAACATATTTAACCTTAAAACCCCATTTCATTATAATGGATTGGATCATGACTAATGTTTGGCCTGATTCAAGAACTTCCTCTCAGGGAACATGATTTCCCTCGCCCCTCCCTTTCCCACAGAACCCCAAACTATCCCCTGAGATTCTGTTGCTGGGGCAGAGGAGATGCCCAGGAATAGGATTTCAGGAAGGATTTTGAGCTCACACAGGAGGGGAAAGGTGGAGAAATTGCACTCTATGAGCAGAAGTACTTCTGCCGGAAGAAATGCGAACTGCAACCCAAGCCTCAGTTAGGATTAGGGTTGTCAGCTCCAGGTTGAAAAATACCTGCAGATTTTGGAGGTGGAGTCTGAGGATGGTGGGGTTTGGGCACAATGCCATAGAGTCCGACTTCCAAAGCGGCCATTTTCTCTAGGTGAACTGATGTCTGTCGCCTGGAGATCAGTTGTAATAGTGGGAGATCTCCAGCCACCACCTGGAGATTGGCAAGCCTAGTTAGGATCACCCTACTAAATTGTGTATTGGATAGAGTGCACACTTTGCATGCCAAATGTCCCATGTTCAGCCCCTGTTGTCTCCAGTTAAAGAGCTCAGGTAAGCAGAAAAGCCATTATCTGCATGAAACCTTGGAGATTCAGCCAGCCAGACTATACAAATGTGGGTTCTGGACCAGGATGTAAGATATGGGTTGTATCCTAGTGCCTGGCAACCCATGGGAGGGTTAGGGGGGGCAGCATCACAGGAGAAAATTTTTAAAGAAAAATAAGGTTTCATCTACTTACGGGAAGTTCTGGACATAGAGTTTCTGGCAATTCTTAGAGCTACCCAGAAATGACAAGGGTAGTTCTAGGAATCACCAGAAATTCTGTGGTCAGAATTTCCTGTAAGTAGTTGAGACCTTTTGAAATGTTCTCACCATGAGGACCATGCCCCCCCTTTGGTCCCAGCTTACACCTACCATTCAGGTGAGTATCAACAGGCAAGGGCCTCAATTACCCAGAGGTCTCCTGACATAAGCAGGCAAATGGGAACCCTATTTGTAAGTCTGTCGTGAATAAAATATTTTCGATGAGGGTGAAAAAATAAATGTATATGTATCACTAAAGTGGTATTTGCACTTTCTTTTTGAGCAATACCTAGCTGACAAGTAGATTCAGTAAGGACCAGATCCCAATTGTGACTGTATATAACTATGGGCAGGGTTATTAGCAAGAATTCTTCCAGTTCCATCCATAGGCTTTAACCCAAAAGAACGGAGTACTTGCTTAGATCACTTCCTCTGCAATGGATGGAGGGCAGACAACTTGGAGGACAAATTTCCAGAGTCCCCAGTAAACCTAAGGACCATGGAGCTGAGTGCACCTTGTGATTTGCTCTCATGTGGTGTTTTGTTGTGCATGGGAGGTGTGAGGGTGGTGACCCCATTCTCTGTGGGCCTGTGGTGGTTCTTGGCAGTTTTGTGGCTATCTTCTTTATGCCCACAGGGCTGTGCATAAGCAGGTCATTGGTATGCAATGGAGATTATGACTGTGAGGAAGACAGATCGGATGAAGACCGATGTGAGGCAATCAAGGTGGTTTGTGACACCAATAAGCTACCTCCTAATGTGGAACTGACAGGTGCAGGGTAAGGTCCTTGGTCTTGTTTACATCTACATAGTGCATTCCAAGTGTTCAAAGCATTTGAGATATATTATGTTATGGCTGTGTGAACTAAGTTTACCTTTTCACTGGACTTCTATGCCACTTAATATCTAAAGATGATTTCTTTAATTGTCAGTGATGACAGGGAGATATTTGGACACTAGAAATATATCACCTTTTTGGGGGGTGGCAAGAAACTGTTTTGAAGTCAGAACGTTGCCAGAAAAGGAGACAGAATTCTTGATGGTATTTTTGATTTCTCTCCTCTTGGGAAGTTTATGTATTTATTAATTATATTTCTTTTCCACATTTTGCTCTTAAAGACCTCAAGCAGCTTATAACATTTGAAAAACATATTCTTGTCTATCTCTTCCCCCTCTTCTCCCACTCCTAATATATTAGTCTCCTTTGCAAAGTTAACTCTGTAGTCCTTTCTTCTGGGGCTGAGAGCTATTCAGTGTCTAGAAAGCGCAGCCGGGAGGAGCCAGTGGTGAAATGGCAGTTGCTTGGAGGGTAGACTCTGTAGCTCCACCTCCCAGCCCAAGACATCTTTAATATCTCCAGTAACGTCTCTCTGCAACGTCTGTCTGGGTGTTTGCCTGTTCCCATAAGACTCCCATACCCTCGTTTCACCAGGAAACTGGGAGTCAAACTAGACCAAAATAGATTTCACAACATTGTGTCATGAAAGCGCAACCTCACAAGCCCTATTGTTGTCAATGTCCTGGTGGTGCTTGGAGATCTCTTGCTATTATGGTGGATCTCCAGACTACCAAGATCACTAATCCTGGACAAAATGGCTACTTTGGAGGGTGGACTCTGTGGACGGTTCTGCATTGGCTTTTCCCTCCATTCTTTTACCAAACCCACCTTGGAACAGAAATTCCCCTCTGAATTTTATGCTGCTTTTACTTTCTTTGATCATCGAATTTTATGGTACCCTCTACACTGCATGCCGCTTTCACCTTTTTTGATTATCGGGTTTAATGGTACCTTCTGCATAGATTTATGGCCCTGGGGTATTTTGATGTGTTTTTGAGCTGCACCTTTTTCTTAGTGTTGAGAAAATGTGGAGCGAATGCTAAATGCAGAATTGCCCTATGTCATCATTCCCTGCTGAGGTCCCTCCCCTGCCCAAACCACACCTTCCCCAGGTTCCACCTCCCAAATTTCAAGGTATTTCCGCACTCAGAACTGGCAACACATACCAGTGCCACAGCATGCAGTAGCAACATTTGGTGAGGAAGAGGAGGCAGCAGTAGAACAAAGACAGTAAGGGGGGAGGAGAAAGACACTGTGGCATCAGGCGAGGGAGAGGAGGAGGCTACGTTGGTGTCACTGCCAGGGCTAGGAAAGAAAAGTGGGAGGCTCTCCAAGTCTCTTGTCATGTGACAGCTGAAGGCAGAGGTCTGGATTGGAAGGGCTTTCTATCCATTGGTCAACTTGGCCGTGATAGTGGCTCAGAACACAGAACCTGCAGGATGCATTGTCTGTTCCAGGTCTCAAGGGACTTGGAACAGAAACCCATCCTGTGAGCTCTCGGTTCCAAGCTTCTCACAGCTGCTGCAGGCCAGCAAAGGGGATTGGGTTGACCCAGGTCTCCCATTGGGCAAGAAGCTTGGAAACTAGAGGAGGGGGAAGCAAAGCAAAAGCAGCCGTGGAAGGGTAAGAATGAGAAAAAATGGCAGGAAGTGGGACAGTGGAGATGGGATCTTCCCTTCCTGTGAGTCCTTGTGGATCCCCTTCTCGTTCCATTTAACCTGGCTCAAAACCCTTCAGTCCTTCATACCACATAGTTAAAGGGGAAAGGCACGTTTCCACACCAGTCTGGAGGAAAAGTAAGGTTTGAGCAGACAAAAAGGCAGGCACAGTATGGGAGTGGCTTGGTCTTGAGTTTTGCAAGTTGCCAAACTAATGCGCCAGGCTCAAGTTGGAAGTTTTATAGGGCCAGGTAGATTTGCGAGGCTCCTTGTATCAAATGATGGCTGCAGAAGTAGGAACTACAGGATCACCTTCTTCCCTGCAGCTCTGCAAGGCAAGTCACCTCCCCTTTCTTCTAATAAGTCACCAGGGTGATGTAGATAGCAGGTCTGGTTCGGATTGCTACAGTGATGTGGACATATGAAGCTGCCTTATATTGAATCTATCTGACCATTGGTCCGTCAAGGTCATTATTGTCTACTCAGACTGGTGGCAGCTCTCCAAGGTCCCAAGTCTCAGTCCCCAGATTGGGATCCCTGGTCTTTGAAGGTTGTGATATTACGTTTGTGTGTGAGCAAGTTGTTCCCTTTACAGTGCTCAACTCTCCATATCTGATCTGAAATTATTTCAGCAGATAGTTTCAGAGGGCAGCTGTGTTCGTCTGCAATAGAACAGCTAGATTTGAGTCCAGTATCTCAGCAGATTGGCTCATAGGGCTGGCCATGAACTACTATTGTGCCTTAGCGTGGTGAATTCACTCTTGGTGCATTTACAAAGGCTTCAGTACAAAGTCTAGATGATTAGTTAAAAGCAAACAAATTACAGTTTTTTTATTAAAAAATATCTTGTGGCTGACCTCAATTCAGAATGAACAAAGAGAAAACCAATGGGAGTAGATTGGCCATGATTGTCCTTCATGTTGCATTAATTTTAGGTCAAAATGAAACTTAGCTAGGGTAGTTTCCATAGAGATGAAAATGCATTAGAATTAGCAGGTACTTGCTCTCTGCTGTCAACACAATCTAGGGGAGAATTCTGTTATTCTTTAAGGTAGCTTGTTGCTTTGGGGAACTGCACTGTGGGTCTACCAATCAAGGATGTAATTATTAAAGAATTATACTCTGTTCTGCTAGATTCAAGTCCAGTAACCCCTTAGAGATCAATACGATTTTTGGAGTGTGATCTTTTCAGAGTCAAAGCTCCCTTTGTCAGCTGTCTTCAGCCAGGTATTTGGCGATGGGAGCTTTGACTCTTGAAAGCTCATACCCTGAAAATCTTCCTGGTCTCCAAGGCACTACTGGACTTGGATTCATCTGTTCTACTGCAGACAAATATGGCTACCCTCTGAAATTACACTCTATTCTGTGAGTAAATTTTTGCAAATTTAATAGGGCTGTGTGCTCGGTATATACCAAGCTGAACAGATACCTGAAAAATACTTTATTGGTATTTCTCAGGTATTTATTCAGCCAAATCAGATTAGAGAATCTGATCCAGCTATGGAAATAGCTGCACCCAAATAAAAGCCAAT
Source organism: Gekko gecko (assembly GCA_029375565.1). NCBI lineage: Eukaryota > Metazoa > Chordata > Lepidosauria > Squamata > Gekkonidae > Gekko > Gekko gecko. The sequence continues at coordinate 31,844,280 of JAPDNY010000007.1, forward strand.
ATTATTTGGCTCTTAACTGGGCATGGCTAGAAGGCATTTAAAATTTAAATGCCCTCTGAACTCACCAAGTTATGCTCCCGCTGTGGTGCCACTCAGCAAGTGAACTCAGAAGGCAGTAAAAGTTTAAATGCCTTCTGAAATTCATTATACCTTATGGAATGATCCCCATAGGGTATAATGAAGCCAAATACATTCGGGTTTCCTGAATATTTACTCAAATCCCAATACAATGCCAATATTAGGATTCAGGAATATTCAGGAATAATGATATTTTTCGGGTCCAATAGGCCCAAATCAGGAAAAAAAAGATTTATTTATTTTTTTGCATCTCCCTTGTACTGCCACTCTGTTCTGCTAGGTGAAGAGCCTTCCTCTGATGGAAGAGCCTTTCTTTGACAGAAGAAGGTCTTCCACCAGTGAAAGATGTTATTCACACAGAGGAAGTCTTGTGGCACTGGAAGAAGGCTCTATCCTTAGCTCAGAAGAATGGTCAACCACAGTCCAGTTGTACCGATATTCAATTGCAACTGATATTTCTAACTCCCTTGAGCTTTGCAGCCTATGTGATAACTGTGCGGTATCTCTTCTCATTTCCTTTTTTGCAGTTTTGATGCCCTTACAGGTAAAACCAAAGGAAGAGTCATCCATACGAAAAGTTTTGGTGGCCAGTGCCGAAAGGTGTTTAATGTTGACCAGGGAGAATATTATCGCCAGAGTGTCAGTGTCCTTTCTTACACATTCCAGGTATGCTTGTCTTATCTTTTTAAAGGTACAGAATTGCCTTCAGGATTCTTTTTTTTAAAAAAGTTAATGTAGTTGTGTTACAGCTTTATCCTAAGGGTTTCAGATGGGTTATAGAGCATGATCACAATCCAGCAAAAGCTGCTTGCTGGTTATGGTTAGTGTATACTTTTATCAGAGATATGGTACAAGTAGGAACAAGCCAACACATGGGGAGGGGGGAGAGTCAGCATGCTGGTCCCATCACATCTACGATAGCTTGCCCGGACATGAACACAGTGCATATACATTGAACAGTTTGTATACATGTAGGTGCTGTGCCCCACATTTGGGTAAGCATGCTGTGACAAGGCCTGGGGTTCTCCTGACCCCATCAGGCCTTGTTGGAGGTGATTTGATCCCCCTGTGCCTTCTCTGGAACCCTGGGATAAATCTGGAACCCTGGGATAGTATACTGAGTCTGGATTTGGATCTTTGCACACACAGTAGTCCTTTCCGCACTTGGATCTCATCCCTGGTTTCATCAGACACAACACCTTGCATTTATCCCTGGTTATAATAGCATCTGTTTATCCCAGGACAACTGTGGGGTGAAACCGGGGTGACCTCAATGTAATGTGGAAACAAAAAATACCCCGAGATAATTACAGGGGTGAACTCGAGTGTAGTGTAGAATGTAAGTCCAGGGGACAGGGTTGAACCAGGATTTAAGGTCTAGTGCAGAATCACCCAGTAGAACACACCAGTAAAAGCAACAAGTTTTATTAAAAGAGGTTAGAAAACAGTCCAGTCTTATAAGCAAAAAAAGTGTGTTGATGCTATAAAATAACAGATCTAGCTTTCTGCATACACTCACATACTTCGAGATATGTAGGTTACAGCAGTGTTAGGCTGGTACAATGCGAGATTCCTGCTCCCCCCCCCCAATGGTGGAAACAGGCCATCCTGACATAAGAAAAACCAATGTTGGATCAGGCCAATGGCCCCTCCAGTCCAACACTCTGTGTTACACAGTGGTCAAAAATACCAGGTGCCATCAGGAGGTCCACCAGTGGGGCCAGAACTCCAGAAGCCCTCCCACTGTTGCCCCCCCCCCAAGCACTAAGAATACAGAGCATCACTTGCCCCAGAGTCCCTATCTATACCTTGTGGCTAATAATCACCAATGGACCTGTGCTCCATATGCTTATCTAATTCCCTCTTGAAGCTGTCCATGCTTGTAGCCGCCACCACCTCCTGAGACAGTGAATTCCATGTGTAAAAGGACTCCTAGAGGCGCCAATATGCATGCACATGCAAACCTTCTACCCAATTCCTTTATCGGGTGCCATTTTATAGGGCAGCTGGACAACTGTCCCCTTTACCAGCTTGAGCCAATCCTAACATGATTCCCCCAATGCTTCTGGAATAAGAGTAAGATTCCCCCTTCCCAACTGAGAGTAATTAAGGTGTTCACTTTGATATGCAGGTGATGTGCTTTTCGTCTTGAGCAAATGTTATCCTTCCTGCTTAGATAGTATACACAGGACATGGACTGTTGCCCTGGGATTCTACAACAGAGCAATGGGTGACACTTAAACTGTCAGACTGATCAATATAGAGAGGGCACTTTCTTTTTTTAATATATTTTTTTATTATTTCAATAATAAAATACATATACAGAAGAGTAAACTATATATTCTGTAGTCAAGTAACATACAGGTGGGTTATTCTTTAGTACCCAGTTCAGTCCTACATTTAGTTAGTAAGTGATAGGATGTTCCCCTAGGTATATTGGTTTTGATATGTGTTATAATTGTTGTTTTGAGCGTGTGTGCAGCATTTGCCCTTGATAACAGATCCGATTGCTTTGCATTTTTTACAGGTATAACCACTTGTGATATAAGGTGTTTGCCGGGAGTGTTTCCTGCCTTGACAAATAGTTTAATACTGGTGACCATGTTTTAACAAATCTCATGTGAGGAGCTGTGCTTGTCAGTTGTGTTCTTTGTATTAAGTCTGCAATTTTAGCAATTACGAACTGTTCCCATAATTTGTCATGCCACACTGCCAAAGATGGTGATGAGGGTGACTTCCAGGCTGCTGCTGTCGTTATTCTGGCTATCGCGAGTAGTATCGAGACAGTCTCCATAGTATTGTCTTTTATTGATTCATCCCATCTATTTAGGAGTATAATTTCTGGTTTAAAAGAAATTGTCTGAGAAGTAATCTCATTTATTTGGGCTGTTACTTCTGTCCGGAATCTCTGAATTTGTGGGCAACCCCACCAGCAATGGAGGTACGTTCCTTCCTGTCCACATTTCTTCCAGCATTTAGGATCATTATTTTTATTGATTTTGTGCAGGTTCTGCGGCGTTAAGTACCATCTTGACGTCAGTTTGAAGGTTTGCAAGCAGATGTTGTGCATTGGGGAATTGTTTGCAGGTGATGACCAAATTATGTTCCAGTCTAAGTCTTGCCAGTGTATGCTTAATTCTTCTTCCCATCGAAGTTGGTACTTTAATTTGGTTCGGTTTTCTGTTGTTATGATTGTTTTGTAGAGTGTTGATAAAATTCCTTTTGGTAAGTTTGGATAGCTTTTTAATTATCCTTTCTAAAGGTGTCGGTTCTCTTTGGAATGTTCCCAGATTCGCTAGGGATTCAATAAAGTTCTTGAGTTAGAGGTATTGATACCACTGTGTTTGGGTCCCAATCTTGATGTCGAAATATTGTTTGTCTAAGATCTTGCTTTGGTGAGTTATATCTATAGGTCTCCTGAAGCCTGCTTTTGTCCCGTTTGCAAATGCATTATGAGTCTTGCCTGGAGGAAACCAGTTTTGATGGGTAAACGTTGACAATTCTTACACCCCTTCTGGTAGGAGCTTCTTTTTCCGGTCCCAGGTTTGGATCACTGTCATTAAAAGGGTGTTGATTTTGATTGACTTTGGCCTTTGGGTTGGTGCTATCCAGAAAATTTCTTGCAATACGAAGGGGCTTGTGTATACTTCTTCTGTTTGCATCCACGGGGTTTGAGGGCACTTTCTCATGACACATGCATAAATGGAGATAGGGCCATTGTCCTTGGTCACAAGTAAGGCCAGAGTTAGAACGCTCGTTCCTACTCCTGCTGTACAAAGGTTGGCTTGTCCCTTCACAGGTTCTGTGTACAGTACTAAGTGGTGAAGCTAGAGTTGGGTGGATGTCATTTCTTCCATTCCATTGGATTCCATTCCATACTTTTGTTTCGTCCAGTGGTCCATCCTACCTCCTTCCAATGAATGTCTGTGAATTTAGTTTGTATAGTTGCACCCCTGGTGCACATTTGGATACATACTTGTGTTGCAATTTGCACTTTTGTAGTATTTCCATAATACTAGGGCATATCCAAATGCATATCCAAATGCATACTCTTCCCCCAAATATGGAATGCATCCGTGGGAAATGGGCAAAAAGGAATATGTATGCTGTTTTATTCCTCAACATGGACAACTAGGTTCAGAATGGCAATATTCTGGAGCAAAATTCCTTTTGGAGAGCATTTCAAAAGCTTCCCTACCAATGCTCCCTCTAAGCTGTGGAGTCTTGTGAGCAAAAATTCTACTTTGTGAGCTTCTGGCATTAAAGTCGTGAGCAAATTACTTGGCTGCTGCATAAATTAGTTTGCTCTAGGGCCATCCTTCCTGAACGAACACAAAAATGCGTGAGCCGGAGGCTAAGAAACTGTTAGCTAGCTCACATTAGCTCAGCTTAGAGGGAACACTGGTCCCTACTTACCTCTGAATGTGCCTTCCATCACAGAGTTGGACCTGAGCATAGAAACATAGTGTGTCATGGAGAAGGCTACACTGAACTCTTTTTCTCTGATATACTGGTTATGCATGTGCAGAGATATTTCTAGATGGGAAAAGCATGAAACATTATAGTCCACTTGCAACCTGAACCGTTACAGACTGGGAAAAGTTTCCTCCATTTGAATGTGTTCAGTATATAAACTGGACCCGCGTGTCTGATTGAAAGCAATGGAACAAGATTTTGCCATGCATAAGTCCCTGTGATGAGTGCAAAGGTCTTCAGTCCTCCAGGGGAGAAGTGCTGTGAATACTGAATACACTACAGAAAATGATAGGTATTGTTATGTCAAATCGTTTCTGTTGGATTAGCATCGCTTAGGTCATACTACAGAGATTGCATAGATCATATGGTTAGTTTTTTTGTTTTTAATGCCAGTATACTCTTTAAGACTTGGGTAGCCGAAGAATAGATGCTTTCGAAAACTCTTGAGAGTCCCTTGGACTGCAATGAGATCAAATCAGTCAATCCTAAAGGAAATCAGCCCTGACTGTTCCCTGGAAGGCCAGATACTGAAGCTGAAGTTCAAATACTTTGGCCACCACATGAGAAGGGAACACTCACTGAAGAAGACCCTGATGCTGGGAATGACTGAAGGTAACAGAAGAAGGGGACAGCAAAGGATGACATGGTTAGACAGGGTTATCGATGCAACAAACATGTAATTGAGAAAAGTCTGGAGGGCAGCGGAAGACAGGAGGGCCTGGCGTCATGTGGTCCATGGGGTCGCGAAGAGTCGGACTCGACTGTGCGACTGAACAACAACAACAAAAGCCAAGGTTAGCCCAATCCCATCAGATCTTGAAAGCTAAGCAGGTTAGCCATGGTTAGCGCTTGGATGGGAGACCACCAAGGAAGTCCAGGGTTGCTAGGCAGAGGCAGGGAATGGTAAACCACCCGTGCATGTCTCCTGCCTTGAAAACCCTATAGGGAACCATAAGTCAGCTGCGACTTGACAGCACTTCACACACACAGGGTGTGGTCAGACGGCATGCTGAGAGTGGTTTAAATTGCTCTGTTGCTGACGGGATTATATTTGATCTGGACAATCGCGATCACACTTACCTCCCTTATCTTGCTTTACCACAAAGTAGCTGCACTCCCCATTGTTTACACTACTGAAGCGTGGGAACGTGTGTCGGCTGATTTTTAATTTTTTTTTCTCAGTTTGCACACACGCATAGGCGCCCCTCCATAGAAGGGGGGGGAACAATCAGGGTGCATGCACAGAACCACCAGGGCGAATCAATCCAACCTGTCCAACAAAAGGCTTCCCTTTAAATGTTTGACCCAAAAATGTCCTCCGTGAGATCCCAAACTCATCTAAATGCTAAAACAAGTGACCGTTTAAATGTCAGTTTTCTAAATGCGGTGGCAGAGCTCCGCCTATGCGCACATCGCCAATGCATTAAAAAAATGATGGGCAAAAAGTGGAAGCCTCAGGCAGCTTTCGAGGGGGGAGGCGGTTTAAACCACAAGTGGCTAGATAGCACAGGAGCAATCAGACGTCAGAAAAGTGCGGCTTGAAACTGGAGAGTCAGGAAAACACCACTTGGGGAACTGGTAACAAAATACTCTCTTTTAAAGGGGGTTTGAGCTGGGAAGTGATGGCTGGGGACAGTGCGCGGATGTTGGGTGCATGAACGTGGATATAAAATCCATTACTGAAGCATGCCGAAAGCGGACTAACCGGCTCTTCTGAATGCACCCACAGAGACTTTCTTAACATGTCTCCATATCTGAGCTGAGAAGTACAGCAAACCAAGCTAGTAAATATTTTCTCTCTGTGGGGGAAAAAAAGAATATGATCTATAAATGTTTTTTCGTTTTGTCTATAGGTGCAAATTCAGAATGATTTCCATACTGAGTTTTATGACAGTAGCTGGTCTTATATGAAGCACAAAGTGAACGAGGGATTTGGAAGCTCAAATTATTACTTTGAAACCGACACAAATTCTGCAGGCGAGTCACAGGTAAATACTTTGGCATTCTCTTTCCTTCTCCAGTGGCCCCTTTAAGACCATCAAAGTTTAATTCTGGGTGTAAGCTTTTGTGTGCATGCATGCTTCTTTATACCTAGAATTAAACTTTGTTGGTCTTAAAGGGGCTACTGGACTCAAACTTTGTTCTGTTGCTTCAGACCTTCGTTCCAGTGGGGGAGTCCCGGTGCGTGCCACAGTATCATCTGGAAGTGACGTCATCGCATCAGGCACATTGGAGCGGGGCCACTATCATTCGAGGGGAAAACATAGAGTTTTCCCTTGAATGATAGAGCGCCTCCCCCCCAACGTGCCCGGCACGATGACATCACCTCCAGGTGACGTCATCACTCCAGGCACATCCCTGCAATCCCAGCACTTTGGGGGATGGGGTTCCCCTTGGCATCTGGATCCGGCCCAGTGGGTAATGGGCCCATTGAGCCTGGCAACCCTAGACTGCAGCAACAGGCCTGTCTTCTCTCCACTCATGCTTCAGTAGACTGGGATGAGCAGTAGGTGAACAACCCCACTCTTTTGCCCATCAGCAACAAAAATGGTCTCATTTCCATGGGTAGCCATGTTGGTCTGCAGTAGAACAGCTTGATCCGAGTCCAATAGCATCTTAGAGGCCAACAGGACTTTTGGGGTATGAGTGTTCAAGAATCAAAGGTCCCTTTGTCAGATAGGGAGCTTTGACTCTCAAAAGTTCCTACCTTGAAAATCCTTCTGATCTCTCAGGTGCTACTGGGCTCAGATCAAAATGGTATGCTTGACCGCTGAAAACAAAGCAGTCATCAATCTGTTCTTCTTCCAGAGGTTACCAGCTATGGCGCCCCTCTCATCTGTGCTTCTCAGCCACTGTGAAAAGAGTGTCCTGATCGGTTTATTTTTTTCTCCCCTTCCTAGAGTGAGCACCTTATGGTTTTGGAGAACAGTGTGGAAGTTGCCCAGTTCATCAATAATCAGCCAGAATTTCTAACTCTTGCTGAGGACTTTTGGAAAGAGCTCGCCCATCTTCCCGCGTTCTATGAATACAATGCATATCGGAAATTAATTGACCATTTTGGAACACACTTCTTTCACTCTGGATCTTTAGGAGGACTATATAAAGCTCTGCTTCATCTAGGCACAGATGACATGAAAGCAAAAGGTAATGTGCTGGGGTAATCACTCTAAATAGTAGAACATCTCATGAGCAACCAAAATGCCCTCTATTTTTATGTCTAAAAACGAAGCAAACACAAAACGTCCCATTCTTTTTGAAATGCTGGGGGGAGCATATTCAGGTGTGCAAGGGGTACAATCCCATGGGAAATACACCTGAAGAACCTCCTAATTCCAGAGCTAGTGTGGTGGGAGATTCATCATGGTGTAGTGGAGAGAGTGTCAGACTAGGATCTGGGAGGCACAGGTTCGAATCCCTACTCTGCCACAAAAGCTTGCCAGCCACACACTCTCAGCCTAACCTACCTCACAGGGTTGTTGTGAGGATAAAACAGAGGAGAGGAGAGCAATGTAAGGTGCTTTCGGTCCCCATTGTGGAGAAAAGCAGGATATAAATGAAAAATGAATAAATCCATTCAAGATTGCCCATCTGTTAAGATTTTCTTCTGAGGCCCTGCCGCTAAACTTTAAGCACCGGACAAAACCCCCTCCTATTCTTCCAGGACTTTTATTGTTCCTCCCTGTCGTGCACTTGACTTTTTGCCTTCTGGGGGCAGGCTAGAAATATAAATGTTTTTGCATCATTTCATTGTATGGTGGTATTTACACTTGGTCTTATTGTTAGTTTTATGATTCATACGTTATTTGTACAAAGTCTGAGTCCAATGGCATGAAAGCTTATTCCCAGAATTAAACTTTGTTAGTCTTAAAGATGCCACTGGACTCTAACTTCTGTTCTGTTGCTTCTGAGCAACACGGCTACCCACTAAGGTTGCCAGCTCGGGGTTGGGAAATACCTGAGGACTTTGGGGGTGGAGCCAGGAGAGGGCGGAGTTTGAGGAGGGGAGGCACCTCAGCATGGTACAGCACCACAGAGTCCACCCTTCAAAGCAGCCATTTTCTCCAGGGGAGCTGATCTCTCCAGGCCCCACCTGGAGGATGGCAACTCTACTACCCACTTGAATGTATGTTATTTGTGTTATCCTTGTTTTTTGGTATTTGCTTATTGATAGCCCGCTCAAGACCAGTATGGGATACTAACAATTTAAGTAAGTTCTGGAATGAATGGGAACTGTGCATTTCCTGCTAGATTGTCCTCCCCATGTTAGGTCAGCTTGAACCACAGCAGGGCTCCTAATTCAGATGTGGCTATCCTACATGCAGCAACAAACTAGGTTAAAACTAGTTTAATTGTTTAGGTTGAAATGTCTGTTTTGTACACACGATGACTTCAGATGCAAATGCTATGTCCTTGCTTTGATATAACTATCCAGGCGTTCTAGAATATGCACTCATCCTGCTGAAATAGCAGCATCGAGCAGGAAACACCTGGGGTCCCGCTTAGCAGGAAGTTCTCAGGGAACCCCAACAGCAGAGCACTGAGCCTTCATCGCATAGTCAAAAATAATGGATCTCTTTCCTACTAGGTCTGAGCATGAGGGACCTACATGAATGCGTTTCATCATCCATAAATATCCTTTTCATAATAAGGAAAGAATCCATTGAATGCAAAAAACTGGCTTCCCTGTTACGGCAATCGTCAGGTAAATGACCCCGTATTTCTGCTAATTAATTAGCAGCTACATCAATCATGTCAGTGAAATGGGCATTGCACTAAAGTGATGAGATCCTTTTACAAAAAGGTGGGCTCGTGTTGTTTATTCGCTGAGCAGGAAAGGGAAGTTTAGCGGGCGCACAGTATCATTGATCAGCAGGGCCAGCTCCATGTTGGGAAATACTTGGAGATTTTGAGGGTGGAGCCTGGAGGGGGGGTAGGATTTGTGAAAGGGAGGGTCTTCAGTGGGGTGTAATGCCAGCCACAGGCCCCTTTCAAACTGCCTTTGTAATCTGTTTTAGTAGCTGGTTGCTGATGGATTTTTTTACGCCATTTCACACAGAACCATTTTAGCAACCAGCTGCGAATGGATTCTATTTACCTTTTCATACAAAGCCACTCTCATCCTTTAGCAAAGCATGGTTGAGCCGTTCTTGACATAAACTGCTTTCTTCCATTTTCTCCTCTTCTTTGTGCTTCTGAATTGCTGTCGTGGGCTGTTTAAAATGCCTGCAGTACTTCCAACAGTGCTTCTTTTGATCCCCCACTCACCTTTTTTCACCATGCGATCTGGGTGGGGAAATGCCTGGAGATTTTGGGGAGGAGCCTAGAGAGGGTGGGATTTAGGGAAGGGAGGGACCTCATAGGGTCCATCTTCCAAAGCAGCCATTTCCTCCAGTTGAACTGATCTCTGTCACCTGGAGCTCAGTCGCAAACCCTGTAGATCTCCATCTATCGCCTTGAGGTTGGCAACCCTGTTTGTCAGAACTACAAGGATAAGTTGCAACCATAGATATAGAAGAAAAGGGCTAACATGCTCCCTTCTGGGTTTCCCGTTTATAACTGTGTTCTCTTTCTGAGTGGCAGAAGCACAATGTGTCTATGTGCATTCAAGAGAGCAGTGGCTTTGGGAGATGTTTTGAGCGGCTATCAAAAGTAACAAGTTTAACTTGATTCACTTTTCTTCCATCTTGAAGCATATTTTGCAAGGAAGCCATGGCCCTCAGTTTGCAAGACCCGAACAGGGCTGTTAAATTCGAGTCCAGTAGCCCCTTAGAGACCAATAAGAGTTTCTGGGTATAAGCTTTTGGAAGTCAAAGCTCCCTTGGTCAGACATCTGGTCAGACGTCTTGGAAGCTTATACCCAGAAACTCTAAGGTGCTAGAGGACTCAAATCTGTTTTACTGAAAACCAACATGGCTACCCTCTAAAGCATAGTTCTCGTGAGATATCTCAGACTGAGCATCACCACTCCAATCTGCAGAGCTAGGATAGCAGCATTACAAGGAAGTTGTTAGCCAGTGTTTCTGGTCCTTTCCGCACTTGGATCTCATCCCTGGTTTTATCAGAGTCCAGCTCGCAACACGATGGTCCTTTCTGCACTAGACTTTAAATCCAAGTTCAACCCTGTCCCCGAACTTACATTCGACACTACACGTGACTTCTCCTCTGTAATTACCTCAGGGTATTTTTACATTCTACACTACACTCGAGTTCACCCCTGTAATTATCTTGGGATATTTTTTGTTTCCACATTACATTGAGGTCACCCCGGTTTCACCTCACACTTGTACTGGGATAAACAGATGCTGTTATAACCAGGGATTAATGCAAGGTATTGTGTCATGAGCTGAACTCTGATAAAACCAGGGATGAGATCCAAGTGCGGAAAGGACCAATACTTACCAGAAACAAACTTACCGGAAGAAGGACATCCAGATGACCTAATGGCAATCATTGTGAGAGATGGCTGTCCAGACAGGCAAAATCGTGGATTCAGAGTACAAATACCTGGAAAGTACTTGATATTCCCCGTGTCGGAAAACTCACTAGGGAACCGGGACTGTGTGATCGTGCAAATGCAGGTCAAATTGCTATGGAGCAAATAGCCTCGCTTCCCCCCCCATTATCTGGCACGTGTGACCGCAGCCTAAAATGGTTAAGAGGATGGAACACCTTCCCTGTGAGGAAAGGCTAAAGAGGTGTGACAGAGTGTTGGCCTAGATGGGCCGTTGGCCTGATTCAACATTGGCTTCTCTTGTGTTCTTATAGGTCAGGGATCCTTAGTTTGGAGAAATAACGATTGAGGGGTGACATGATAGAGGTTTACAAAATTATGCATGGGATAGAGAAGGCAGAGAAAGAAGTACTTTTCTCCTTTTCTCACAATACAGGGGACTCGTGGGTACTCAATGAAATTAATGAGCAGTAGGCTAAGAACAGATTAAAGCAAGTACTTCTTCACCCAGAGAGTAATTAACGTGTGGAATTCACTGCTGCAGGAAGTGGTGGCAGCTGCAAGCACAGACAGCTTTAAGAGGGGATTGGATAAACATACGGAGCAGAGGTCCATCAGTGGCTATTATCCATAGATGGAACACTATGTCTGAGTCAGTGATGCTTGGGAGGGTATTCTTGGTACTTGGGGGGCCACAGTGGGAGGGCTTCTGGAGTTGTGGCCCCATTGTTGGACATCCTGGTGGCACCTGGGTTTTGGCCACTGTGTGATAACCGGGTGTTGGACAGGATGGATGATCCAGTAAGGCTTCTTTTATGTTCTTACGAGTACCGACATAAAGTTATACTTACAAAAGCAACACAATGTGGAATGAAGCTACCCTCGCAGTGCTATTCTCTCTGCAACCTGAAGTCGGGTGTTGGCATTGTGCTGATAATCACGCCCCTATAGCCTACTGCTCCATTCTGCACCCCTGGAAGCTTCTGGAAGCTGAACAGCCTCATGCTACTTTAATGATTCATACTCTGGAGGAGGATACTGGCATTTGCCGGTGGTTACCATACAGTTTGTATAGGAATCATTAACTGAATCTCCGCCCAGGCCAAAACCAGAAACCTTGATGGGTGTCGTCTGTCCCAGCTGAGCTATTTGTACAAGCTGTGTCATCTTTATTGGACAAACATAGGTAAAGTAAAGGTAAAGGTTCCCTTGCTCGAAAGCCAGTCGAATCCGACTCTCGGGTCGCGGTGCTCATCTCCGTTTCAAAGCCGAAGAGCCAGCGCTGTCCGAAGACGTTTCCATGGCCATGTGGCCGGCATGACTAAACACCAAGGCACACGGAACACTGTTACCTTCCCACCGAAGTGGTACCTATTTATCTACTTGCAATTTCTTGCTTTCGAACTGCTAGGTTGGCAGGAGCTGGGACCAGAGACGGGAGCTCACTCCGTCTTTTGGTACCTGGGTCTTGAACTGCTGAACTACTGACCTTCCATAGCCTGCAGTTCAGTGTCTTAACCACTTGAGCAACCGCAGCTCCTTACATAACATGCTTTATTTGTCTGTGCTTTCTTCCACGCGCTCTTCCAAGGTCACAGCAACAAGAAGATTAAACTGAATCTTGTGGTCGAGGGAGGAAGTGCAGCAGCTATAGAGGCCCTGTACTCCCTGGACTTGGAGGATCCTGCTGGAAACAGCGAACAGTATTCCTCCTGGGCTAGATCGGTGATCACTTATCCCAGAGTCATCAAGCAGAAAGTAAGGCTATGTGTTATTTCTCTGATTAAACCAGCTTCTTTGAAGTGTTGTTGTTGTCGTTCAGTCGCACGGCCGAGCCTGATTCTTTGTGACCCCACGGACCACATCATGCCAGGCCCTCCTGTCTTCCGTCATGCTCCGGAGTTTGCTTTGAAATGTAGAAAGGAGAAATTGGATGTTCTAAGGGAAAGTTGGAGAGCTTTCAAGCGGGGTGGGGCATAAGGGAACAGGGGAACGAGCCTGCCTGTTTCAGCTCATCATCCCTGTGTATGTCTTGATGGTGTTACAATTACTTTCTCCACAACCTTTGCCACCCAGATCAGTCACATAGGCTGCGTTCAGACGGCCAGTCAATCGCGCCATGAGCCCTCCTAAAATTTTATCCCGATTTTTTAAATCCAGCCTAGCACGACCAGACGCCCCCCTATGAAATAGCCTCACCGCGCGTTGTTCCCGCCGTGATTTGTCTACACGGCATCCACCGAGAATTTTAAAAAAAAAGTTTTGTACATTCGCATAGGCAAGGCTGCGCCTCCTTGGAGAACTGAGGCGATCGCGGAGGGTTTTCAGCAAAGTCCCGGTCCTCCCCCTTGCCATTGCCATCAATGGAGGGACTATTTTGCAAGTTAGAACAGTCCTTCCCCCCTCCATCTCCCATCGCGGTAACATCTTGTCCCTAAAAGAAATAAGCATGAATATTACATTCCTCGTAGCGCTTATCGCTGAATGCGTTTCCTCGTTAAAGCGCACATGGGGTTTCAATTTTTTAAAATCGCGCCCCCGTCGGCTCGGTCTGACGTCAGACCGAGCCGACGGGAGCATCCGCGCGCTAATGGAGTGACCAGACGGAAGAAAGTCTGCAGTTGTTGCGCGGGTAAGCGAAAACCCTACATTGAAACTACTACTTTTTAAATCAGGATTGGAGGCGCAGCAGAACGGGATGCCTATGGGACTGGAATATTTCGCAGATGTTTCTGTCTGGTCGTGCATTTTTGATCCGCAAGGGAGTCGTTCCTATGGCAGATCAAAAGATCCGTCTGAACACACCCTAAGTGTCTCCCTTGATTCAGAGGCTGATTGGGCTCCATCCCAAAGGCCCCTTTGGTTCCATCTCGTTTTGTTTACTTGCCCCAGTTAGTTTAGCCCACTTTGGGATTCTCTAAAAATGCTGTTGATGTAGGGTGGCCAGGTGCCCACTTCTGGCGGAAGGCTCCTACTAGTGGGCTTGCCCTCGGTCCCCAGACCTGCAGGAGAAGTGGTGTCACACAAGTTGTGAGTCACATCAGGGCAAAGAACCTGGATGTGACCATTAGTGTATCAGGGGATGCTCTGGCTGTCCCTAAAAACTGCATGGTACTTATGGTTTTTTCCTGGGATGTGACATCATGCAGCATGCACCATCATTTCCTCCCCCAGGCCATACCCCTGAAGCTCCTACCTGTGTTGGCCACTGGCCTGACATCTCTATATTGATGGTAAATGGAACTTGAAGAGAGAGAGAGAGAGAGAGAGAGAGACAGAGACAGAGACAGAGCCAGAGCCAGGGACAGAGACAGAGACAGAGACAGAGAAGAGATTGGATTTATACCCCACCCTTCACTCAGAGTCTCAGAGCGGCTTACAATCTCCTTTCCCTTCTCCTCCTCACATCAGACACCCTGTGAGGTAAGTGGGGATGAGAGAACTCTGAGAGAACTGCTCTTGAGAGAACAGCTCTGAGAGAACTGTGACTGACCCAAGGTCACACCAGCAGCTGCATGTGGAGGAGTGAGGAATCCAACCCGGTTCTCACTGAGTCCTGATCACTCTACAGAATACAAGAAACTCAGATCTAAGGCAGTACATGAGGAAATTTCAAGACTTCAGACTGTGTACCCCTCATTGGCAGATTCTGTTAAGTTAAAGCTTCAAAGAATAACATTATAGTCCCCTGCACAGATCCCTCCCCCACCCAGTTTTTAAATCCTGCCTCCCTTCCAATTTGAATTGGTGGCCCACGTGGCTTTAACTAAGTTTTAATTAAGCCTTAAGAGCCACTGTGGGATAGTGGTTAGAATGTTGAGCTAGAATCTGGGAGAACCAGGTTCAAATCCCCACTCTGCCGTGGAAGCCTGCTCGGTGGCCTTGGGCCCGTTGTAGACTTTCAGCCTAACCTGCTTCACAGGGATGAAGTTTTAGCCCAGGGGCACCTTTAAGACCAACAAACGTTTAATTCTGGGTATACGCTTTCATGTGCATTAAACTTTGTTGTTCTTAAATGTGCCACTGGACTCAAACTTTGCTATGTTGATTCAGACCAACACAGCTACCCACCTGAATTTCTTAGAGAAGAAGAGAATGTTGTAAGCCACTGGGGGAAAAAGAGGGGTATAAATGAAGTAAATAAATAAATAGCTGCCTGCTCACACACCTCACACCAGCATTCTTTGGGAAACGGTTTTCGTTTAGCTGATGCCAAACATCTCTTATACATCATCTGGATGTACAGGCACAGTCAGTATCTTTCAAACCAAATTTACTGTAACATGTTTCAAACTGTGGTTTGGCACCAGGGGTTTGAAATCAAGGGATTTAAAAGGGTATAACTTTTTGCCAGATTCTGCCCTAACTCATAAGCAGTTCTGAGCTTTTAAAGCTAACAAGTAAATAATATCCCAGTCTGAACTATTTAAGCAGAATGTATTTATCACATACAGATCAAACCATTGTATGAGTTGGTAAAAGAAGTCCCTTGTGCCTCAGTCAAAAGACTCTACTTGAAACAAGCCATTGAAGAGTACATGTCTGAAAATGATCCCTGCAGATGCCGTCCGTGTCAAAATGGTGGCCAGCCGGTCATTGTAGAGACTCGGTGCCTATGTGTCTGCAAGCCAAATACTTTTGGAGTAGCCTGCAAACTGGGAACCCTTGTCCAAGACCAGCCAGGTAAAACATGTCTCTTAAGGTTTTAGGGGTTTAAAAACAGACAGTGAAATATGCTAGTCTCACACCCTAGCCCTGAGCAGCTGCAAAAATGTGTATGTTTGCAAAAGGCCCAGTTCCTTTTCCACATATTGATATGTTGAAGTAGCTGGAGTAAAGCAGTTTATGCAGAACTCGTATATATATAGAGAGAGTTATACTTCAGATAATGTTGACTAAACTGTGATACTCCATTGTCTATTTGCTGGTTTTTTTCGCACCATAGAGAACAATGGAGGGAATAGGGGCAACCTGTTTGGGGGCCCATAGAATTGGACCCCCTGGTCCAATGTTCTTGAAACTTGGTGGGTATCTTGGGGAGAGGCTCCATCAGCTACCCTGTGAGTTTGGAGCCTCTCCCACAAACCACCTCCCCTCCAGCTCCCAGAATATGCCCTATGTTTCCACCATTGACTTCAATGGCCCATAGGATATAATGGGGCCAGATTGCTGCCAAATTTCTTTCATTCCCTCTTTTCCTTCTCTCTTTTTCCTCTTTCCCTCCTTTTTCTCTTCTCTCTTTCTTTCCCACCTTCTTCTCTTCTCTTTTTTCCTCTTTTCCCTGCTTCCCTCCTTCTTCCCTCTCTTTCTTTCCCGCCCCTTTCCTTCTCTTTCTTTCCCTCTTTCCTTCCTTCTTTCCTTCTCTCTACTCTCTCTCTTTCCTTCCCTCTTTCCTCCTTCTGTGGCCCAACTCTCATGAGAAGGAGTTTAAACTTTAAACCCCTTCTCTCTTAGCTCCCCCACCCAGACCAGCTGGGGAAGGGAAGGGGAGGCTTTTGAAGATGCCTCCCCCCTTTTGCTTCCACTTCTGACATCACTTCCATTGATGTCAGGGGGCGTGACATATGCTAATAGCCTAATAGCCTATTAGCATACCATATGCTAATGAGCTCCTGTAGCTGTTTTTCTACGAAAAGACCCCTGAACCTCCCCAAGTTCTCCTTCAATCTTGGCGGAAGGAAGCAGTTTGAAACCTCTTAATGAATTCCAGTTCAACCATTTCATGCTCAAGTCTACCTTTGAAGTTCTTTTGTGGAAGGAATGGAGCCTTGAGGTCAGAACAGGGTATCCTGGGAGACTGAAATATTCTGTCCTCTGAGTTCTGAATATTGCAGTTTTGAATGTCTGTTAAAGTGTTCAGAATGGCAAGAGTACAGGCTGAAGTTTAGCTGTGGCAGCAATGGTGGTTATTGAATCACTGGATAGGTGCAGGTGTGCCCCCATCAGTTAATGGTTCTCCTTGTCCCCTTCTGATACCAGCAGCAAATGCAGAAACAACTTGCTGTTTTGGGGGTGGGGGGGAATGAGGGGATGGACATGCTTACTTCTGCAAATCTTATTGGCCTCAATGTCAGGGGCAAGTGTGTGCTTTCCCGTCAGTGGTTCTCCTATTCTTTTTCACTCTAGCTGTTGTTCCAGTCAACATGTCCTTAAGAACATAAGAACATAAGAGAAGCCAATGTTGAATCAGGCCAATGGCCCATCTAGTCCAACACTCTGTCACACAGTGGCCAAAAATACCAGGTGCCATCAGGAGGTCCAGCAGTGGGGCCAGGACACTAGAAGCCCTCCCACTGCTGCCCCCTCCAGCGCCAAGAATAGAGTGCATCACCTGCCCCAGACTGAGAGTTCCCATCTATACCCTGTGGCTAATAGCCACTGATGGACTTCTGCTCCATATGTTTATCTGATTCCCTCTTGAAACTGTCCATGCTTGTAGCTGCCACCACCTCCTGTGGCAGTGAATTCCATATGTTAATCACTCTTTGGGTGAAGAAGTACTTCCTTTTATCTGTTCTAACCCGACTGCTCAGCAATTTCATGGAGTGCCCACGAGTTTTTGTACTGTGAGAAAGGGAGAAAAGTACTTCTTTCTCAACCTGCTCAATCCCATGCATAATCTTATAAACCTCGATCATGTCACCCCTCAGCCGTCGTTTCTCCAAGCTTAAGAGCCCCAAGCGTTTTAACTTTTCTTTATACGGAAGGTGTTCCAACCCTTTTATCATTCTAGTTGCCCTTCTCTGCACTTCCCTGTACTACTCCTTGTCTCCTTTTTCTCCACCTGCCTGCTCTTCCATGTCTGTTCCTTAGTCAAAATCCTTGAGAGGTGCATTTGAGAAAACTTTATTCAGAACTGTATGGAACAGGAGGAAGCATTCGACCAATACCCAAAACAAACCAAAGAAGGTGATGCCAAATGCCAGTGGTGCAGGGGTGAAGTGAAAACTTATTGAAATGAAACTTTTTTAAAAGCCCCGATGCATTTCACACTCAGCTTTGTCAGGGGATATCTAAATATGTTTGTCTTCAATGCTTTCCCCACAGCTGATGAACTCACAAATTTTACAGATTTCAGGAGATCTCTGGTTTCATTTCCATTTGCCCTGCAGTCCTCAAATACTTCCCATTGGCTGAGATCCCTTCCATGCTGACTCTCCCAAAGTGTTCTGTTCATGGATTAGCTGAGGGGGGGACGTGTGTGGACAACGTGGGGGGCAAAGAAGTGGCTGAGACCATTCTGAAGCTTGGGGACAAGACAGAATTTTAGCTGCCCTTGATGGGTTCCAAATACTTGAAGACCTACCCTCAACTGGGAGAGTTGTATCCACCTCAGGATACAAATACCTAGTGGTTGCATTGTGTGCACTGCCTGATCTATTGTAAGATGATTTCTGTCATCCCCTGGTGTTATGCAGGAGTCATTGATGGTGGTTGGAGCTGCTGGTCTTCTTGGAGCTCTCGTGCAGGAGGGAGGAAATCAAGAAGTAGAACCTGTAATAATCCATATCCCAGTGGTGGCGGAAGGTCTTGCATTGGAGAAGCAATTGAAAACCGTCAGCGTGAGGATGAGGAGTTGCAGCATTATCGGTAAAGAGATTGTGCCGAGAGAAAATATAGAATTATAAGGGAGGGGCTGTGGCTCAGTGGTAGAGCATCTGCCTGGCATGCAGAAGGTCACAGGATCAATCCCTGGCATCTCCAGTTCAAAGGACCACACAGTAGGTGATGTGAAAGATCTCTGCTTGAGACCCTGGAGACTTCTGAACAGGCAATACTGACTTTGATGGACCCATGATACAGGGCAGCTTCATGTGTTCCCAGGTCCTGGATTCATCAAGTTATGTGTGTTTTAATGTTACTAAATTGTAACCAAAGCTTTTAACAAGGCTTGCCTTTGATACTGCTTCAAAGACCAAAATGAACTAAATATTTGTTTGAAAACGTCCTCTCCAACTGGATTCTACTAACATTCTCCCCAGACCAGCATATTAAATTTGCAAGGTAATTTCACTTAATTAAAACTGAGACAATTTCACAATGACATGAATAAAAATATTGCAACACAAGGGGGAAAAAAACCCCCACAAATGTTTCCAACCAAATTTTGGATTGCTCACACACACCCTTTTTTCTCTGAGGTTTGTACTGCAAAGTTGGGTTAGTTAAGTTATAGTGCAACCCTAAACAGAGTTGCACACTTCTTAGTCACCTGAAGTCAATGGCCTTTGAAGGGCATAACTCTTCGTAGGACTGCACTGTTAAGGTACCACATGATATAGAACATATGGTTCAATTGGATGAGTAGGGCTGTTTGATTTTTGTTCTGTGCTATCTTTATAAGGATTTTTATAAGGATAATCAACAAATAAAATTATGGACAATAATTATACAAAAAAATATTCAAAAACTCCAGTTAAATGAGGTGAGGGGGGAAATAGGATCATGTGTTGTCAATATCCTGATGAGATTATAAACTATTTAAGGGCTGGCCTGCATTGCCCCCCCCCCCCCGCTGGAGCCCCAAATGCCACTTACTCCTCGGGGTCTCAGAGGATCCCCTGGAACAGCTTGGGAGACAGGTCAAAGGTCTGCTGCAAGAGGGGGAAGTCAGCCAAAATTGCCCCCTTTTCTGTCTGTAGAAATTTATTATTTCTAAATTAGCTTCTGAAACTACTGCAAGGCTGGGGGGCAACATCTCTGAGCAGGGAATGAGATTAAATTCACTTCTTCCAAGGCCTCTCCAGTAACAGGCCTGGGCGGACCAGATGCAGCAACATTTATGAAGATATGTGGGTTTTGGACCTAGTTATAAACCTGCGTCGGAGACTCCTGGGAGCTCCATGTAAGAACAAGCTCTAAGTAAAATAAAAATTGTTATAAAATTTTAAATTCTTCATAAAGCATCTGATAGAAATTTAATGGCCTTGGGGAACAAATGTCCATGAGAAGAGAGGCACTGTGGAATGAAGGGTGATAAATCTCTTGAATACTGCAGAAAAAAAATTAATCATGGTCTTTTAAAATGTTTTGCTGTATAGTTCCATAGAACCCCACTGCTTTGATATGTCTGGGCTTGGTACAGAATCCTGCCCACTGCCTCCTCCCTTGGAAAATGGGTATGTTCAGGTAGGTGAAACAGAAAAGAATGTTCCCCTAAGTCTCTCCTATGTGTACAACTTGGTTTACTCCACAAATACTAACGGTATACCATTAGTGTTTACTTAGTAATACAGTTTTCATATGACATTGGCTTTGGATTATCTTGAAAGAAAACTCATCCTTTACTCTTCCTTGTGATTCAGATTGTATCTTGCTTTCTCCCTCTCTCCTCCAAAAATACAAACCCAAGGCCACTGATAAAAAAGATCACCAAATTAAAAAAAACATGTTTTTTTTTAAACCTGGATTTTATATAACATGTAAACATAATACAAAGTCTGAGCCCAGAAAATCAAGATCCTTGTGTCAGTAACCTTGCAAATTAAGGAAAGAAGAAAGAATTGCTTGATTTGCCTTGTAACTCCAGTGAAAAGACTTTGGGGTAGTAAAAGGTAAAGGTAAAGGTTCCCTTGCTTGAAAGCCAGTCGAATCTGACTCTAGGGTTGTGGTGCTCATCTCCGTTTCAAAGCCAAAGAGCCAGCGCTGTCCAAAGATGTTTCCGTGGTCATATGGCCAGCATGACTAAACACCAAGGCTCATGAAACGCTGTTACCTTCCCATCTAAGTGGTACCTATTTATCTACTTGCAATTTCTTACTTTTGAACTGCTAGGTTGGCAGGAGTTGGGGTAGTATGCGTGGGTATTTATCCTTGAGGGGGGGTCATTTCCATTAATTGAGTCTCAAGTTTTCTTTTCCTCCTCTTTTTTTTTTAGGATGCAGATTCATCTTATCCTGTAGGTAAAAGCATTATCTACACATGCAATGATGGATATGCTATTGTAGGAAATTCTGTTGCGACATGCGGTGAAGGCTTCAAATGGATCATTGGACAAATGGAATGCCAGAGTATGTTTTCCATACATCTGGCTGTTGAGTACAACCCACCATTTATCAGGAGAAGATGCATGTGTTTCCAATCTGTTTCTGTCCACCATGTATTTATTTATTTCATTTTGCCTTTCTTCCCAGAGGAGATCAAATGCAGCTTACAGCTTTCTCCTCTCCACCATTTTAACCTCAAAACAACCCTATGAGGTTGGCTAGGCTAAGAGTGTACGAATGGTACCAAGGATGCATATGATTGGCACAAAGAATGTATGACTGGCACCAAGACTGCATGACTGGCACAGTGCATCAGGCTTCTATGACATAGACCCTTTCTGGACTCTCCTTTTAATTCATGTTCACCGCGGTGTCCTCCAAGCAATTCCGCTCTAAAATCAAATTCAAGCTTCTTTTTAATCCAGATTTTCCCCCCCATTCTGCACTAAAATTGAGTTCAACCTTCTTTTTATTCTGGGTTATTTCCCCATTCTGCATTACATTACATCCCTTCGGTGGTCAACTCGGTTTCAGCCTGCTGTTGCCCCAGGTTATTTGGATGCTTTTTTGCCAGGGACTTAAACCGCCTTGACTCAAACACTGTGAAAATCCGGAATGGCAGGCAAATGCAGAAAGGACCCTAGTTGGGATTCGAATCTGGGTCTCCCAGTTTCTAGTCCAGCACTCTAACCGCTTTACCACACTGGTTCTGATTTGTTAAAGGTGCAGGAGCCCTTGTGTAATAAAAAGACAGAAACAATAGATGGTAGTTATGGAAAGGAGGTGTGATTCTACTGTCCCAGCTCTCACGGGCTACTGATACTAATTATTCTAGTCATAGTTAGGATGGTTTATTTATAGCCTTTGTTAGGTGAGGGACAAACCCAGCCCTTGACACAGAAAAACTTAAACCATCCAAAAGGTAGAGAAAATAGCTACTTATATATTAATAGAAAACTTACTTTTTTGCTTGCTTCTCTTTTTTATTTTTTAGAAACGGCTTGCATATTACCTGCATTGGAAGGAGGAATGAGAAGAGACCCGGTGAAACGTTGGTATGAAATTGGTGAGAAAGTGAGATTGTCGTGCCCAGATGGCACGCAGCTGGAGGGGCAAAGTCTTCTCTTGTGCCAGCCTAGCCTGAAGTGGTCTCCTGACATCGACAACATCCAGTGCAGGGGAAGAGGTAGGTTCTGTTACGATTCTTTGATGTGAATAAAGATTATTTGATCTTCCAGCAAGCACTAGCCACTCATTCATTTATTATCCTTTGAGAAGTTCACAGCTGATTTTGTAGGGTTCCAGAGCTATGAATGGCTCACGAACCTTTGTTCGTGACAAATAATGGTTGGTTCGTGGTTCACAAACTGCAGCCTGGCCACAAACCTCTATGAACTTTGAAGGCAGTTCATGGGGAGCAAAAAGCAGGGGTCTGTACACCTGCTTTCTCCTCCCTGCGAAAGCCACCAAAACAGCAGAGCAGCCAGGAAACAGATCGGAAACAGCTGAGCCGTGGGGCAGCCTGCTCCCACGGCTCAGGTGTTTAGAGTCCGAAGACAACTGAGCAGCAGGAGTAGACTGCCCCCACGGTTCAGCTGTTTGGGGCACGAACGTCACGAACCCAGTTTGGTCCATGTGCAAGCCAACTAGGTTCATGGTTCAGTTCATGGTTTGCCCTCAAACCACTAACCAATCAGCAGTGTTGCGCCTCATGCCTATCCCTATCCAGAGAAGCTTTTCCCATCCAAGGTCAGACTTTGCTGAGACCTCCTTAGGTATACCATTAAACTAGGGATCCCCAACCCTTTTGGTCTTGCAGGCACTTTTGGAATCCTGACATGGCATGGTGCAGCTGTCACAAAACAGCTACTGCAGGAGGCGGAGCCAGCCACCAAATGGCTGTGGTGGCTTACCTTCATTCACACAATGAAGATCCTTGTACTGTGATGGCAGCTGCTGCCAAAGCAATGGCTTTTTTTTAAAAAAACAGCTCAGCCAGTCAAATCTCCAGTGGCTGATGAGAAGCTTCAGATCTAGATGCTGTGTCTTCTGGAACAGTCCCTTCACCCTGGGTCTTTTCAAGTCGCACAGTGTTGGGCAGGAATGGCTGGGAGGACCAGGAAATGCCGCAGAAAGAATCAATACTGCTGATACCATTTCCCCCCTGCTATTTAAAATTCCATGTGCTATTTTATTGATCTCTATTTATACAATATCCTGTCAATCCCTTTAGAAAAGTTATATATATTAATGCCTATATTTATACTCCTACAGCTTAATAAAGTTTCAATAGAAATAATTTTTTTACAAAGACTCAGTCCAATAATTTGTCAATGTTCAGCCAGTTTCTCTTTCCCCTTTCCAGAAATCTTTCCTTCCTTCCTTCCTTCCTTCCTTCCTTCCTTCCTTCCTTCCTTCCTTCCTTCCTTCCTTCCTTCCTTCCTTCCTTCCTTCCTTCCTTCCTTCCTTCCTTCCTTCCTTCCTTCCTTCCTTCATTGTTATTAGTGGTATTGCCCACATTGCTTAGTTTATATAATATTCGTTTATACACCATGTCCCTGTTATTGTTGCAGAAAGGATCATAAGAACATAAGAGAAGCAAATGTTGAATCAGGCCAATGGCCCATCTAGTCCAACACTCTGTCACACAGCGGCCAAAAATACCAGGTGCCATCAGGAGGTCCAGCAGTGGGGCCAGGACACTAGAAGCCCTCCCACTGCTGCCCCTCCCAGCACCAAGAATAGAGTGCATCACCTGCCCCAGACTGAGAGTTCCTATCCATACCTTGTGGCTAATAACCACTGATGGACTTCTGCTCCATATGTTTATCTGATTCCCTCTTGAAACTGTCCATGCTTGTAGCTGCCACCACCTCCTGTGGCAGTGAATTCCATATGTTAATCACTCTTTGGGTGAAGAAGTACTTCCTTTTATCTGTTCTAACCCGACTGCTCAGCAATTTCATGGAGTGCCCACGAGTTCTTGTATTGTGAGAAAGGGAGAAAAGCACTTCTTTCTCAACCTGCTCTATCCCATGCATAATCTTATAAACCTCGATCATGTCACCCCTCAGCCGACATTTCTCCAAGCTAAAGAGCCCCAAGCATTTTAACCTTTCTTCATAGGGAAGGTGTTCCAACCCTTTTACCATTCTAGTTGCCCTTCTCTGCACTTTTTCCAATGCTATAATATCCTTTTTGAGGTGTGGCGACCAGAACTGTACACAGTATTCCAAGTGAGGTCGCACCAACGATTTATACAGGGGCATTATGATACTGGCTGATTTGTTTTCAGTTCCCTTCCTAATAATCCCCAGCATAGCGTTGGCCTTCTTTATTGCAGTTACACACTGTCTAGACATTTTCATTGAGTTATCTACTACGACTCCAAGATCTCTCTCTTGGTCAGTCTCTGCCAGTTCAGACCCCATTAATGTGTATTTATATTTAGGCTTTTTGAAGGTTCCAGATGCTGACCATTATGCTTCATGTGAGGGAGAAAGTTCATCAAGGTACCTGACTAGGAACATAAGAAGAGTCCTGCTGGATCAGACCAGTGGTCCATCTAGTCCAGCATCCTGCCTCACACAATGGCCAACCAGTTCTTCTGGACAGCCAACAACAGGGCATAGAGGCTGAGGCCTTCCCCTCATGTCTCCTCTTGGCACTGGTGTTCAGAAGTTTGCTGCCTCTGAACATGGGAGTTTCCTTTGTCACCACAGCTAGTAGTGACTGATAGACCTAGCCTCCATGAATCTGTCTTAATACCCTTTTACAGCTGTCCGTGCCTGTGGCCTAATACTGTGGGGAAGAGGAGATAAAAGTGAGATGCACAGAAAAGCTGTATGTCTTAAGAACATAAATTTAAAATGGATGTGCTGTATTAATGGTTACTGTGAGAGGTTCTAAACTAAACGTAAACATAATTGGCCTCTCTCCAGCAGGACATAGCGAAAGGAATCAATAGATCCTGTCGTGCCTCGCTGTAAACTAGAAGGCAGACAGCCTTCCTTTTCCAGGGGAGTATAGAGAGACAGATAGAAAATTAATTTTGGGCGAAACCAAAATCCCTCCCATGTTTCATGGGGGACTATTCAGGCCCAGGAGCTGATTTAAAGGCATTAAAGATGTCAGGCATCAAAGTTTGATGAGGCTGTCAAGCATCAGAAGAGCTATGCTGTACGTTTATCTCTCGTTTTTGTTTCATCTTCCATATTTTGATTTTTTTTTTCCCCCTGCCCCCAAAGTGTACAAGGGATGTTCTGGGGAAAAGGCCTCTTTCAAACCCTCCCAAAGCACAAATTCAGTTAACGAGGGTGATTTAAGGGCTGTCAGGCACGCGGCATCACTACATCCAACACCTCCCCCAACATAAGAATGCCAGAAAAGTGCTGCCAGGTGAGACTAAAGTAAAAAACAGCAGAAAAATGCCAAGGGAAGACCATCAAAGATTAAATGTACTTGAAATGTCTGAGTATAGGATCTATTAAAGTAAGTGTTTAAATGACAAATGAACATCTATAATGAGTTGGTGGTCCACAACCCAAAACAAATACCGTGCTTCCAAACATAATCATATGTGCTCATGGCGTATCATACTTCAACACTGAGATACAGATAAACGTAACAGTAATTGCACTCACAGGCGCTGATAACAAGGTATGCTCATAAATCCAACCGGTGGATTCTCCTTGCTTAAATGCAGTAAAAGTGTCCGAAGACCTCCTGCAGTCATAAAGCAAGCAGAGGATGATCAGTGAAAAATCTCCTATAGCCGAACAACACCTTTCCTAGGTATATAGATGTTTCAGTTTCTCTTCTTCTGGATAAGCGGCTGTATAATGGAACCCAATTTCAAAGAGAATTACATAGATGACCAGTTATTTTAGCTATACTGAATCCCAGGGTTCTCACAAACAGTAGCAGCACCATCCCACATAAAAGTACTAAAGGTCTGTCCAGGGCAGCAGCCTGTTCCTCCCAGTCGCCAGCCGATGCCTCTGGGAGAATGACAAGCACAGAAGAAAGTCGGCAGCCTCCTACCCTTTATTGCTGTTCTCAGAGGTGCTGTGCCTTGGAACCTCAAGGTTTCATTTTTGCCATCACTGTTAAATGTCTGCTGATGGACCTCCAGTGCGATCTTAAGCAGAGTTGCGCTCTTCCAAGCCCCTTTGACTTCAGTGGATTTTGAAAGTTGTAAATCAGTTTCACCCTGACCTGGATGGCCCAGGCTAGCCAGCACTCGGTCAGGTCTCAGAAGCTAAGCTGGGTCTGCCCTGTTCACTGTTTGGATGGGAGGCTACCAAGGAAGCCCTGGGTTGCTAGGCAGAGGCAGGCAATGGCAAACCACCTCTGAATGTCTCTTGCCTTGAAAACCCTACAGGGTCGCCATAAGTCAGCTGTGACTTGACAGCATTTCCCACCACTAAATCTGAATCTGAAGCAGTGAGCGGTGACTCACGGAGGCTCCTACCCTACCACAAATTTTGTTAGTCTTTAAGGTGCTATTGGACTCTTGCTCTTTTCTACCACCACCAAATCTGTTTAGGATTACACTGCTACTCTCCATGAATGTATCTAGTCTCCTCTTAAAAGCTTTTTTAATGAATAGTGCAACATATGTGCAGGGTGCCCGTGGGGCCTTCAGTCCAGGCACTGACCAGACCATGACTTGCTTTGTTTCAGCAAAGTTGCTACATCATGTGCCTTCAGACTATGGCCTGGGACCTGTTGTTTAAAATACCCTTTCCCAAAATTTTGTACATTGTATTATTATCTATTTAATTCATGTACACCCTGCCTTTCTCCCCAGTGGGGACCCAAACAACCTTACGTAATTCTCCTTTCCTCCATTTTATCCTCGCAACAACCCTGTAAGTTAGGTTAAGCAGAGAGTGTGTGACTGGCCCAAGGTCACCCAGCAGGCTTCCATGGCAAAGCAGGGATCTGAACCTGGACCTCCCAGATCCTAGTCCAGCATTCTAACCAATGCACCACACTGGGTGTTGTTAATTCTTCGGAGTGCAGAGCCTCAGACTTTCTGGTGTTGCTGCTTTTTTAAAAAGTCGAATGTTGTCTCCAGGAAATGAGCAGTCTAAAAACGTAGGAGGACTACTTTGCAAAGTACATGTTTCTGAAGTGTTAAGTGAGTAGTACAGTTTGTCATTTTTATGCCATGGTTTATCAGTTTCATGCTGCTTTCTGCGTCACCCCCTGAATAGCAATAGAAGACGCCTCAGAAATGCCAGCCGCAGGTTTCCACGTTGCTTCCCAGACTAGTTTCAGCCCCAGGCCCAGTTTAATTTCCGTGGCTCAGAAATCAAATACTACTTGGAGTTTGTAAGCCGCTCTGAGACTCTGAGTGAAGGATAGGGTATAAATCCAGTCTCTTCTCTTCTTCTACTTTGGTCCGTGACGAATGCTGGCCGAAAGTGACGTTGTGAATAACAGCCCCCCACAAGACAATTCTGGCAGATATGGTGGGCAGAATGCTGCCTTTACATTTCCGCCCCATTCTAGGTTTTGTGCTCCTTCTTTCACCCCAGTGCCCAGCGAGAACCAGCCAAGCCTGAGTACCAGAGAACCAGTGGAGCCTGAATGCCAACCGTGGGAGAAAGTTCTGCAGACACGCTGTGTGTGCAAGTTCCCCAGGGAGTGTGGGTGAGTCGGCTTGTCAATCTGTAATAGCTCGCTCTTCTTTACCCAAGACAAAATTCAATTTCCAAGGATATGAGCCCGGGACAGATTAAAGTGCTTCGGAAGGATCTTTGAGTTTTGTATATATTATGGCTCACTCAGTTCCCCTGACTTAGGTTCATCACTCCACCTGGCTTGGCAGAGCTGTCATTAGGTCTTAGTAGAGATGGAAAGTGAATGGAGAGCTTCAGGTTTGCTTGATCTGTGGGATGTAGAGAGAGAAAATGTATTCTGGAGATTTAGAAGCCTGGTGGCAACTCCCCTCAGCACCTTAAGGCATCAAATGTTAGGGAGCTTGTAAAATAAAATGGAGGGCTTCACAGAACCAATAGTTTGTGTGGCGGAATGGGCCAACTCAGGCCTGCAGGTCCTGTTCCACCCTGCCCTCCAAGGTTTCCCCCAGCACCTGGAGAGGCTTTTCTTTCTCTCTTGGGTAACCACTGCCACCACCTGACCCTTCTAAAGAATTGCCCACTGGGAGGGTCAGGACTCCCATCTTCCCTTCCAAGTTCTGAGGCTTTGCTTCTGTGTCTCCTACTGCCCGGCGCCTGGTCACCACGGGGCCGTTTACTGCCTTGTGTGCCTCTGGAGGAATAGCTACTTGCCAACTGCCTGCGTTCCCCCTGGCTCTTCTTTTAAAATAGCTTGTCCAAGACAGTGGAAGTCTATGTGGTACAGAGAACCACTACCATAGCAAAAATTATGAAGTATTTATTAATGAGAAAATGTTCACAGGAATATTTTTAAAGCACCAGACTGAGGAAGGGATTCAAAAGAAATGGGTAAAATGCAATTCCTCTGTCCCTCACTCTATACATGCACTATCAGATTTTAAAGTATAGGACAGGCTTAAAATGTTATAGATCTCTACAGAGTCACCAGTACCTTGCAGCTTCCTCCAGCTGTCCAGGCCAGCACATGGTAACGGTTGTCTCCTCCAGACCTCAGTTTAAGGTTCTATCTGCTCTGATGGACTCAGCACCAAAGAGACGTTGCTCCTTGCTCCCCTGAGTTTTATCATCTCTCCTTTCCCCTCCCACTGACCAGGTCAGGCCAGGTCAGAGAAGCTTTTCCTGGAGATTCTTCCTGGATGCTTTCTAGTCTATCCTCCAAATCTCTGTTCCCTGCTTGGAGAAGTGGGGATGGGAGAACTGGCCCATCCAAGTGTCTCTAGCTAGACCTGTTAGTATTTGTATAAGGATAGGCTGAGGTAAGTCTGGAAAATAATTGAACTGACTTCCTCCCTTCCTGCCTGTTCTCTGCCCAGAGAGGGGGAGAAAAAACTTTTAAAACTCTGAGTGAAGGTTTTGCTCATTTCAGACCTCCAAAGAAAAAAATGCATTTCTTCATAGTTTGGTACCTTGTTTGTGCAGCCTAAAATGGCCAGCTTAGGCTGTGCTCCTCAGAACTTGGAAGCTAAGCATGTATCTCCATCGTTAGTTTTTGGATAGGGGATCCCCAAGAAAGACTGTGGTTGCTGCCCAGAGGAAAACTATGGCAAGCCACCTCTGCTTGTCTCTTGCACTGGATGCCCCATAAATGGGGTTGCCATGAGTCAGTTCTTCTTCTCCTTCTTCTTCTTGTGCAGCGTTTTGGAGAATCTGCCAGGGGAAAATGACAAGCTGCTCGTGATGGGTTTCCCAGGCCAAGCAATATTTGCCTGCCTTTCCTTTGTTCTTCCGAGTTTATTCACAGTGCAGTACTAAGCAGTACCTTTCTAAGTCCATTGAAATCAGCAAGCTTAGAAGGCTGTAACTCTACCCAGGACTGCATCGTCAGTGTCTTAAGAATACACCACAGGCCACAACAGAGCGAGCAAATGAATGACACAGCAAAGGTTTGGTGCGATGTTCTTGATTGTTGGAACCAAGTTGCTTGAAGCTATGGAAATAGGGATGGCCCTTGCAGAAGCAGACAGAGAGGTTGCCCAGCACATGGCTGGCCAGAGACATGGGGCTGCATTTGGGCTGCATGTCCATGAGTTTGACCTGTGGGCACTGGGCAGATGCCATTTTAGAAAAGAATAAGATCATTTCGAAAGATGCTTTGAGGGAACCAGGTGATTTTGTTCCTCCCCACAACTTACCCCCCATGGCTGTTCTAGTACTTGAAAATGTGTGTGTGGGGGGAACTAAGTTGCCTGGTCTCCCCGTGCTGCATGGCATGTTTTAAATGGTCCAGTTCTTCTGTAAAATGGTGATGGTTGCCACAGGTTGAGCTCATGGCTGCCGTTAACATGTCATTCAGGCCTTAGTGGGTTGGCTTATCTTATAAAGAGCGGAGGGCCAGGTTGAGAGCACAATGTCTCGCTTCTCTTTTCAGGCCTTCCCTGGACGTCTGTGCAGTAAGTGCCAGAACCAAGAGAGCTACATGGCTAACTGTTTGTCAGCTGCATGCTCTGGAGTGCATGGAAAGACCATATACCCTGGTCAGCAAGGAAAACTGCATAACACCCGATGCAGCTGAGAGACCTTGTGGCTCATGCCACTTGTGGGAGACGTGTGATGGTAAGAGACTCCAACCCTTCCCCTCAACCATATGCAAGTCTCATTCAGAGACCACTAAGTGTAGATACTTCATCTTGCACCAGTACCCATATGATGATGCATTAGAACCAGTAAGCACAAAGAGACGTGGTGCACTTATTCTCTGCTTGTGACGTTCGGTGGCTGTTGACTGGGTAGACTGGATGTCCTGCCTCTTAGCAGGGGCTTGAACTGGTACTCGGTTTGGCCCAAGCATAGCCATGAGGAACATTCTGGTATAGTTAGTCCAATTCCCAGTAGCTAGCAGAACACTTTAATAAAGCTACAAACACAGCAGCATCACTTTACCAGGGTACCCAGCTGACAGAGCTACACAGAGCCACATTATAAGTCGAACAGAGAAATACCTCTCTCTTTCTTCGAGAAGTACACTTTTGGATACGAAAGAATAGGGACAGGACAGAGTACTAACCTGCTAGCTAAGGATGGAAGCAGATGGCGAGAGGGCTGTCTGCCTCATGATACCAAGACATAGTGCATGACGTCCCTCTTGGTGTGTGTAGGGACAGAGTTTGTCATCATCGGAGAGAGCGAACAGAAGGGAGAGAATTGTCCCCGAGAACACAATCTACATATCAATGTGGACAGTGGCAGAAGAGTAAAGACAGGAAGGAAAAGCCAGTAAGCCTATCTAGCCATCCAGTCTCTCTTGCCACAAAGTCTGGAGGCTGAGGCAGGGACATCGCACCTGGAACTTCCAGCACATTCCTGTGGGCTGCAGACTGGCATTGCTGTCTGGGGCGAAACCTGTTCCCTTCCATCAAAGCATGACAGACCTTTGCGCAAGCATAGATTGGGGCAGGGGTCCCCAGCCTGGTGCCTGAGGGTGCCATGGTACCCACCAACACCTTTCCTGGTGCCCACCAAGTGTTATTAGAAAGTGGGTGGAACCAGGTGGGGCTTCTGCCCAGCAAGGCTTCTGATTGGCTGTGCAGATTTTTAAAAACTGTAGCTTTGGCAGCAGCCACCACTAGAACACCACAACATCTTCACTGGATGACTGGAAGGAAAGCTATGGCCGTCATTTTGTGGCTGGCTCCACCTCCCGCGGCAGCCATTTTGTGGCCGCACTCACCACACCGTGTCAAAATCCCGAAGGTACCTGTGGGTTCAAAAAGGCTGGGGACCCCTGGGTTAGGGAATGTATGGCATGGACTCTCTCTCCCCACCCCACCACACTTGTCATTTGCCTTGCGGCAGGCTGTGAACTCTCCAGAGGGCCAAAACTGATTGGGTCCCTTCTGAGTCTGTGATTTTACAGCTGGACGAAAACAGCTGGATGAAAAGAACAAGACCTCACACCCTCCCGACACAGCTCGTTGCACTGGCAAATTGCCTTAGGAGCTTCTTGCTCCACTGTTTAGTTTAAACCAATTGCTTCTGGTCTTGTATTGAATGGGTCAGGTAGACTATTGTTTCACTCTTTTACATGTTTGAAAACCCACTTGACATGTCTAGTTTGGTGTAGTGGTTAAGGGCGGTGGATTCTAATCTGAAGAAGTGGGTTTGATTCCCCACTCCTCCACATGCAGCCAGCTGGGTGACCTTGAGTCAGTCACAGTTCTCTCAGAGCCCTCTCAGCCCCACCTACCTCACAGGGTGTCTGTTGGGAGAGGAAGGGAAGGAGATTGTAAGTGCTCTGAGACTCTGAGTGAAGGGCAGGGTATAAATCCAACCCTCCTCCCCCTCCCTCCCCTCCTTCTTCTCCTTCCCCTCCTTCTTCATCCCCTCCTCCTTCCCCACCTCCTCCTCCTTCTCCCCCGCCCTCTTCTCCCCTGCATCTTTCAGGCTTTCCCCTTTCATTTGCTGAGCCCACACTGTTCAGTCAACTGCTGGTCTGATTATCCTCTCCATGGGTTAACTTGCCGGTTTGTGACTCTCATTTAGATTCCACCAACAAATGCATGTGCAGACAAGATGGGGCCTGCAGCGGCAATGGAATAAGCATTTGTGTGCAACCGGATGGCAGTGCTGCCCAGCAGACGATGACCGAATGCGAGGCCGGCCTCCTCAAATGCCGGGGGAGTCACTTCACCATTGTCAGCATAAGACCCTGTGCCGCTCAGAGGCCCTAACAGACAGGTTCTTTTTTTATGGCGCTGAGATAACCTGGCTGCATCAGTAGCGGGCAGCAGTCGCAGCCTTCTGTGCAGCAAAGAGGGCCAATGGGGGTGGGTGGGTAGGTGGGAATGGTTATTAAACTGAACAGAATGCCCATCGAAAGGCAAATTAGGTGAGGAGGGAAGTCTGGCCCCCGGAGGTTCAAATGAAGCCCATCACCCCCCAGAATGCTGTCAGAGGGGCCCAGGCCACCTCTAGCATCTAGGGTGCAAGGGAGGTTTTACCCATATCCCCCAAGTGCAGCACTCTTATTTTCACCATAGGAGCCAATGGCCACTATTCATTCATATGGGGAAGCATCAAATACAATGATTGGCAACAGCAAGAAGATTAGTATTAAATCAGCTTTCTGATCTCTGAGGCCAAAGCCTGTTGTTAACTGCACAGCCTTATACTTGTTCTATTTCTTACAATGGAATCCTAAGCAGAGATAGCCTGTTCGAAGTCCACTGAAGTCTATGGTCTTAGAAGGGTGTAACTCTGTGTAGGATCGCAATGCTGGTTTGTACTAGAACATGACAGGATGTCGGGAACTGGAGACCGACAAGGCAAAGGAGATCTGGATTCTTCTTCTTTGAATAGTTGTGCCATCAATTCAGCCGGCACAAGGTTCCCCATAAGAAGATATTCCAGATGGAAGACCATCCTCTGGACAGCTGCAGGAGTCCTGGCTTCCTTTGCCTTTGATCACTCCAACGGGCACTGTAGTTCCAGCAACAGCCATCCTTTGGGCGACTCCCTGAGCCTCGCATTGTGGGGGGCCCTGTGTTTCCCAGGTAACCCACCAATCTCTGAGGTGGTGGGAACTCTGAGGGCCTGCCGCTCAAGTGATTTTGGGTCCTATCCAACTGTAGACTGCTGCCCAAGCGACCTGCAGTGTCTTGGGACTGAAGTATGCCTCTACGCATGAAAGTATGCATTGCCGCATGCTTTTAGCCCCAGCCAGTGCTGCTTGCATGGGCTGTAGAGCCTGTATGGGGTCTGCCAGTTGTGGCAGTTGTGGCTTAGATGGCAAAATCTTGTGGGACTCAAAAAGTTTCATAAGCACAGGGGACGGAGGTAGGAGGAGTGTATCCTCAGCCTTCTGCCTCCATAGGGATGCTTTGGTTCCAGACATGCAAATTAGTCCTATCAGGAAATCTGCTTTGCCAGCATTTTGCTAGTCTTCAAGCCAGCTGTTGACTGTATTTTGTATCCCCAGCTCTCTGCACAACCATGGGTATGCTTTTTCAGCTATATGACTCTTTCCAACCTTTTTGTCTCTTAGGACGTGATCTTACCGAAGTGAAGCACTTTCAAGTCACATTGTTTTGAGTGAGAGAGCTAAGAATGTGCTTAAAAGCCTCCCACTGAAATGTAATGGGGCTTTACTGTGGCTGATGAGTACTACTGCTCATGAATTGCCTCCAAAGTGGGAGTAGCAGCTGCCATAAGCATGCAAACGAATGAGCAAAATGGCGCCCATATAGGTCTATAACGGGAAATGAGGGAAACGGGCCCACAAGTCATTCAGCTCCGCAATTACCTGCAGCGTAAGCAGATGGAATGTATTGTGCCAACTGCCTTTCAGTCCTGAACTACTCAAAGAGCAAAGCAATATGTACCATGTATCAATAAATAACTTTTTTAAAAAAATTCCAGTGTAACTCCTGTGCTTATCCTGCTTAGATTAATGTTCTCACATATTTCACAATCACTGTGTGTTTTTTAAAACACAGAATTCAGCATAAATAATATCATGCTGGTTAGCATGTAGAGTGTGGTACGTCAGACAAGTTT
This sequence comes from Gekko gecko, assembly GCA_029375565.1. Classification (NCBI taxonomy): domain Eukaryota; kingdom Metazoa; phylum Chordata; class Lepidosauria; order Squamata; family Gekkonidae; genus Gekko; species Gekko gecko. The sequence goes on from JAPDNY010000007.1 coordinate 31,878,413, forward strand.
GTTTCATGATGTATACATGCTTTATTAATATTCTGAGAAAACAGCGGTCTAAAATAAAGGCTTAATTTGGGAGATTCCTTGAGAACAGTTCAGTATGACCCATGCTCTGGTGCCAAACACTAATACAAGTCCCACTGGAATTGATTTCTGTATAAGGTTACCATATTTTGAAAAGCAAAAAAGAGGACATATTTCCCAACTGACTACGTCAAACAAGTAGTCACTATGATATATCTCATTTTAAATATGCCTATACTATTTAAGCTGTGATAATTGCAGCTAACTAGGCATATTCCTAACCTTACTACCCCAAAAGAGGATGGACGCACAGAAAAAGGACACATCCTCTAAAAAGAAGACATCTGGTAACCCCATTTCTCTATAAACATACTTAATGTTGGAGCATTAAAGGCCCAGCTCAGTTCTATGTCAGGGGGATAAAAAGGCCTCATCTTGTCTCCTATGTTTTTAAACATTGGGCTGGGTTCCCACCAATATGCACATGGTGCTCAGCTCTGCTTTGCTTTTCCAGTCAATCCCAAGGAGGCTGTAGAGATCCTAAACCAGTGCCTGCTTGTCAGAGATGTCTTGCTAATATGGGTGATATGACCCAGTTGATTAGGATTCATCCAGTATGCATCATTGTTGAGAAATTGACCTGATATGTTTGTTTAAGGTTCTTTGGCTAAGTGTTACATTTTTTTTCGGTTTGGAAAAAGAAACACCATTGAAACGGTAGATCATTTTGAAGACCACCATCACAACAAATAACATTATAGCAACAGCGTTAAAGGAAAGGAATAACATTACAGCAATAACATCGAAGGAAAGAAACAACAACCCAGTGAAGCAACGATGGCTGAGTTCAGACTGGCAATTTGCCCCGGTAGGGACCCGAGCCAGCGACGACTCAATCCCGGAGTAAATGGGGCGTTCACACAGGCACATCTGCCTGGCGTTCCCCACCCGTAGCCAATCTGTGCTGTTGCGCTTCACCGCCGGATTAAAAAGATACCTGATAAAACCCGTAGCAGATCCGAAAGCCCGCATGTGTAGCGCGTTTCTCCGCTTCTGGGGAGTCTGAACACGCAGCCGAAAAGCCGGGAGCAACCCGTGTCGGGCAGAAGGCAGCAGCGGGGAAACGGTGAATATAGAACGCCTCCGGCGTGGCAGTCTGAACACTCTCGCGCGCCTCCGTCCCGTATCTTCCGGCAGCGGCCACCGCTGTGTGAACAGGAAAACCCGGTATAGTTTATTCCGGGGCTTTTTTGCTACAACTGGCTACCGGAGCAAACTGCCAGTCTGTACTCAGCCGATAACTTTGTTGACATTCCAATATATGTTTCAAGTTTCAATATCAGTATAAAGTTGTTTGTAGCCTGTTTTTGCGGTTGTCTATCTATTTGTTGTTGAGTTTTATGTAGGTCAGGACATCACAAGCTACCCTTCTTGTCTCTTTTAAACTATAAAGAGAGCCATGACCATTTCACACCTCAAGTCCTCTCTCTCAGTCTCAGAGACATCCACAGACAAGGTAGCTCAGCCCCCTTTAATAACAAGCCCTCACTCACACAGAGGTATTGAGGTTGGGGCTCAAACACTATTCCAGTCACTCACTGCCACCATGTATTCATGTCCTGTATGTATATAGACTGAGATATTAAACTGTGTGTGTATGTGTTTCTTTCCCTTAAACAAGCAGCCCATAGGGTTAATCAAAACAACGAAACTTTTATTTATAATCCAAACAAAACACTGAGGAAAATAAAGTATTAGTAACAATGTTTCACTTCCATTGAACTTTTGAACTGAGGTCTTATTCCTGCAACTAAGATCCTGTGGGTACAAACTGACTATTTTCAGCCTTCTCTAAGCCGTTCTTATGCACAGTTCCAGTAAGTAATCCTCCTTTTTTTCAACTCAGTTCCTACATTACCAACTCCTCTGCTACTAACTCGTGTCATTTTCAACTGCTGTTTTTCAAGTCTGCCTCTCTCAACATTCCATCAGCTTTCATTGGTTGCTCTTAGAGAGGGGCAGAACCTAGTCTGTCTGTCACACCCTGCTTTGGTACTCCCACCTTCTGAGATTAGACAAGTAGCAACCCAAGAGAGGCCTTTCTTGGTTGTGGTACCAAAATTCTAGGACTCTCTCCCCAGAGACTTAGCTCTCTCCTTCTGCCAGCGGGTGAAGACTTTTTTGTTTCTTCTGGCATTCCCCTCAGTAATCCCACCTTTCTGCCCAATGTTTTAATTGTTGTTTTTATGCTGTTGTATGTGTATTTTTCCTACCAACCTAGCCGTTCGAAAGCAAGAAATTGCAAGTAGATAAATAGGTACTGCTTTGGTAGGTAGGCAACAGCATTCCATGTGCTTCGACATTTAGTCATGCTGGCCACATGACCACAGAGAAGTCTTTGGACAGCGCTGGCTCTTTGGCTTGGAAATGGAGATGAGCACTGCCCCCTAGAGTCAGATTTGTGTCAGACCCCATGCAGGCCAGGGGAGTGGCTAGGCAGCAGGGCAAGTCCAGGACGGGCTTGAGTGCTGGGTGATGGGAGTTGTCTCAGATTTCGCCTGTGGTGGTTGCCTTACCTCCCCTGTCAGCAGCCTTCCCTGGCAGACGTATGTGAGTGGATAAGGCTTGCACCCAGGGCTCCCTCCTTACGTCTTCCCATCAGGTTCTGGCCAATCCTCCCTGGCTTCTTTCTTTCCACCCTTTATTACTCTCCATCCATCCTCCCCGCCCGCCACCCATGCCTTAAAGTAACCAAGCCAGGGGGTTACAGTCAGAGATTCCAGCCCCACCATGAACTTTCCCCATCATTCCCCCTCCCTTTCTGTGCCGTCAGGCAGCCCAGCTGACACTCCTTCCTCGCCCCCTCCCTTTGTCGTGGGGCAACCTCACCTAGGGCAGCGGGGAGGATCCCAGGTCCCTCGGGGAATCCCCGCAGGGGTTCACCAGCTGGTTGGTGCTGGAATTTGGGTATCCCTGGGACCCATCCCCCTGCGAAGTCTGGAGGGACCCGGTGGCGTCCTCCTAACAATTCAACTAGCTTTCGACCAAGGGAAACCTTTACATTTCTGTGTATTTTAGCTTTGGTTTTAATTGTTTTAATGATGTGTTTTTGTTTGGTTTTAATGCTTTTTAAGACATATTTTTATTATGCATGTCTTAAACCTTGGCGGTCCCAATGAGAGCAGAGAGGCAGGCTATAAATATTGTGAATAAATAAATGAAGGCCTGGCATATAGTGAGCCAGATTCCTGGTACCTGGTGTTGCCAGCTCTGGATTGGGAAATACCTGGAGATTTTGGGGGTGGAGCCAGGGGAGGGTGCAGTCTGGGGAGGGGAGGGACCTCAGCAGGGTACAATGCCATACAGCCCACCCTCCAAAGCAGCCATTTTGTCCTGATCTCTGTAGTCTGGAGATCAACTGCAATAGCGGGAGATTTCCAGGTGCCATCTGGAGGCTGGCAACCCTTCTGGTACCTCTGGTCCAGCATTGGTATTTCTGTTACGGGGAAGAAGATTCAGTAGGATCCAGAGGCCCTTTCAAGGTTGAATATATTCACAAAACTAGATGGCAAACAAGCAGTGACCCAAGCCAGCAGGCATCCGCTTTCTGCTGCAGTTTTGCAATGGGATTGGTGTCCTCGCCTTGAGTCAGTTGTTTGTTTATAGCCATTGCCAGTGAATAGAACAGATTAAGTGGGTTGGCTAGAGATTTAAATGCTCCCGGGGAATAATAATCCCATATGGTCTGAATGGTCCTGAATACGTGTGCATTCTTGTGACAGCGAGTTTCCATCTTGTCTTCTCCAAATGGCCCAGCCATAACTTCCTACAGTTTTTTAAAAGTAGTGTGTAGAGCCAAAACAGAGTGCTCAGGAGGAATGGTATTCTACCAACACA